>JAOEGL010000003.1:4182403-4782403 GCA_034509955.1 Urosaurus nigricauda
CATATGTACACACATTTTTGTTTCCTCATATATATATATATATATATCTTTATATATATATATATATATATTCATATATTTCATACATATATCTTCATGTATATTCATATATATATATATCTTCATGTATCTTCATGTATCTTCATATAACTTTATATATATATATTCATATATTTCATATATATATCTTCATGTATCTTCATATATATATATTTATCTTCATATATGTATATATATATATATATAAAAAGATATATGAATACATATATATATGAAGATAAATACATATATATATATGAATATGTATGTATATATATGAAGACACATGAAAATATATATATGAAATATATGAATATCTTCATATATATATATGTATTCATATATCTTTATATATATATATATATATGAAGATAAATATATATATATATATGAAGATACATGAAGATATATATATATATATATATATATATAGAATCTTTGAATCATATATATATATATATATATGAGGAAACAAGAATATGTGTATATATATGTGTGTGTAAACATATAGAAATATAGATATGAGCAAATATCTATATATGCGGAAATATATATGTCTGTGTAAATAAAGATATGTAGATATGAGGAAATACATGTGTGTGTATATATATATATATGGAAATATATGTGAATCTGTGTGTATATATGTGTGTGTGTGTAAATATAGATATAGGTATGAGGATATATATATATATGTGTATGTGTGTGGAAATATATATGTGTATATGTATATGTATATATATATATATTTATAGAAATGTGTGTTATATATATATATATGTATGTGTCTGTTTACATATATATATATGATGAAATATAAATGTGTGTATGTGTACATGTGGAAATATTTACATCTATATATATATATGGAAATGTATGTGTGTTTAGTTCCTCATATGTGTTTGTGTGGCTAGATATATATATATATATATATATATAGTGCAAAATCAAACATAACCCACAAAAGGCCTCCACAAAAACACAGAGAGGTGTATGATCTAGTCAAGCTATATGTAAAACACAGATACACACACATATATATATGCATAGAGAACACATCGAAGGACATGAACATGGGAGCCAATGTGGCAAGGTTTGTGTGTTGGACCAGAGATCTGGAGACCAGGGTTCAGTTCATTTCCCGTCTTGATCCCAAAGTGCCCTAAAACCGATTGCTGCCGATGGGACCGTCCGGTCCGTTGCGTTCCCCATCCGAACGTAGGGGTGGGAGAGGCGGACGGTGGAGAAAGCGGATAGGAAGGGAAGGAATTCATGGGAAATGTGGTGCTGGAGAAGAACAGTCCTGAGCTTACTGTGGACACCCAAAAAGACAAATGGGTCCAAACTCAAGCCTGAACTCTCCCTGGAAGCCAAGATGACCAAAGTGGGACTGAGGAAAAATGAATCACGTGAAAAGATAGTGATGCTAGGAAAGGGGGAAGACAGCAGAAAGAGAGGAAGATCCCATGGTGAGACTCGATCAAGGAGACCACAGGCCTGAGCAGGGAGGGAAAGGACAGGGGATGTCTCATCCATAGGGTTGCCTTCAGTTGAAATTGACTCAAGGGCAGTTAATTATCTATCTATCTATCTATCTATATAAAATAAATTCAGTTTACATTATGAAATAGAAAAAGTGTTCCCTGACCTTGCATCCATCATTGATGAGTACTGTATAGGGATTGCTGTTAAGAAATCAGAAGAAGACTAGGATTAGGAGGGCAGCCAAGGAGGAAGTAGACAGAATCCTAAAGTGCAAAGACATAAAACTCAACACAGTGGGCCCTCGCTATCCGTGAGCTTGTCACCCACAGGTTTCAGCATCCATAGATGGCAACCCCCCCCCCATAGTTCCCAGTGGCGGGGTGTGCATGTGGCCACAGCGCCATTAGGGGTGGTCCTCATTGTCCCTAGTAGTAATGCGTGCATGCAACCATGACGCCATTAAGGACAGTGGGACTTCAGATAAGCTCCCGTCCCATTACCCCTAATGGTGGCACGGCTACATGCGATCCCATGGATGGCCAAAAGGCAAATAGGTGTGAGAACAGATCAGGGCGGAAATCTCCCTGGAAGCCAAGGTGGCTAAATTGAGGCAGTTGTACTTTGACCGCATCTCGAGAAGGCACGAATCATGGGGAAAAAACAATAATGCTAGGAAAGGTGGAGGGAAGCAGGAAGAGAGGACAATGGTTAGAAATCTTGGTTGGAAATTTCTTACCAAGAGATGCTTTGACTTGATCTGGGAGGCCATGGAACTGAACTTGCAGGACCTGAGCGGAGCTGTGGAGGACAGAGGGTCTGGGAGAAAACAGGGTCACCAGGATTCAGGGCTGACTCAAGGGCAGTTAACAACAACAAATATAGATACAGTATGTGCACATGTGTGTCCATAGATACATACATATGTGTATGTACACACACACACACACACACACATAGATGCCCCCTTTCCCCCACAGTGGGACTCAAGGTGGCTTCCAAAGAGAATAAATTAATTGAAAAACAAAATACTTAAAATTTTAAGAACAATTTAAAATTCCTAAATTATAAAATCATTTAAAAAGCATACAAAAATAAAAATAAAGCACACATCTAAATAAGAGCCTTCCTTGCTTACTTACTAAAAGCCTGCTTCAAGAAAAATGTCTTTGCAGTGAAAGGAAAGCAGCCCAGGCTCCTGGGAAGAAAGGGAGTTCCTGAGGGTAGGAGCAGCTCAGACACACTTAAATACACAGACACACAGAGCTGGGCAATGTATATAAATATAGAGTAAAATACAGCAACAGGGCAGCACTGTTTCTGAAGTAGTATCTGGGTTCTAGAAGGATACCTTACTATTGCTGCTTCCTTCTCTTGATTTTAAATGATTTTTGATGTTCTCCAGTCAATGAACAATCGTGCCTCTGATCCTTATGGAGTGTGTGTGTAGGGAGGTTTCATTTCTTCTTCTTCTCACACTCTTGTGCCAAGAATGCTCCCAAGTCCATCCCTGGCAATGAAGCTTCCCAAACATTAACCCCCTCACACACAATCTGGCTTCAGATCACACAATATGCAAAAAGAGATTTGTGTTAGTCTGTTTCAGTATTTAAAAAGAGCCAAGGAAGGAAAGAGTATTGTGGCACCTTTAAGACAAACCAGTGTATTTCAGCTTAAGCTTTTGTGCACTGCAGCCTCATTTCTTTAGATATATTTCTGCAGAAGTGGGCTATAGTTCATGGAAACCTAGGCTGAAATATATTGGTTAGTTTTCAAGGTGCTGCAAGCCTTCTTCTTTTCCCCTTCTCTCTTTTGATACATCTCCAGATTGAGGCCCTCAGGATAACAATTCAGGTTTCCTGTCCTCTCTGTTCTCTTCTGTGAACAGAAAAAATGGGCTTAATTTGGATTGAGGTAGGTGCCAAGCCTATCCCACTTCATGTAATGTGGTTTTAGTCCTGGAGAGTTAGAGAGCTTGTGTTCTGCATATTTGCCAGTTCCTTTCTCTGAAATATAGCCTATAGCATCTGGGATTTGTTGGCGAACTCCCATCCAAGTACTAGTCAGGGCTGACCCAAGATAATTGCTGTCCTCAAAATTCTGATCTTTGAGTCTTCCTCTCCATATTCTACAGTTGGGTCACTAATATTTTCCATACATCTGTATGTCTTTATGTTCCTTGCCCAGCAGAGTATAGATAAATATTTAGGCAAAAAGATATATCAGTTAGGAGCCTTTAAGAGTGTATGTGTTCCAGCTTATGGAAAATCTTGAATTAGATCAAACAATGGGAGAGATAGAAATTTCCATTCATTGAGAGAACAGTGGAATTGTGTCCCTGTTTTCTTCCCATTGGAAGTCTAATTTTCTGGAAGGACAGCTTTTGTACGCATTTGGAAGAACTGGGGCCTTCTCCATTAGCTCTTTGTAATAATAGTGTAATAATTTATTTTTAGAGAGCGGTTCATAGCCTAGCAATCTGGGTTTTGAATACAGACTTAGTTTGGCCAGTGTTTGGCAATGGTTTGGCATACATATGCCACAGTGGAAATAAAAATTGGCTACCTTAGGAAAGATGAGTTCATTTAGTTCACGCAGTTATTGCTTTTCTTGCCCCTGTGATCTAGTCTCATGAAAGAGGCAGCTGAGAAACGAATCTCTCCACTCTTTGAATATTGAGTTTCTGAGACTCTGTTTAGCTTCGTATCTGAAAGGAGAACTGGAAGACTAGTGTGCATGAGGCATATTGAAGCAACATACAAGCCTCCTGATTCATACAGCCTTAGTTTCTGTGGCTTCACTGGGTGTGTAATGAAGTGCCAAGGCTGATAGTTCTGCTTAAATACATGTTTTCAGATTTAAATGCAGTTTGCTTAGAGAAAAATAACCCCTTCAAATGATTGTAGTAGTCTAAACATTTACCATAGCAAACGTATCTTTCCCCCCTTTCCTTTCTCTGCATGCCCACCCATCCCTTTGGAGACAAGGCTTTGGCCTTTTTCAGGCAAAATAGGAAAATCCAGGTTGCTGTTTCTTGTGGGTAACAATTCAGTTCTTGGAGGAAGGGGCCATGTTTCAGTTCAGAAGCACCTGCCATGTACACAGAAAGGGCCAAGCTCTCTCTTGGGATCTCCATTTAAAAAGGGATCCTGGATAGGATAGGATAGAATAAGATAGTCAGATTGTAAGGGAGATGCTGCCAGTGGGCTATAGTGGATACAACATAGGTAGTTGACTTCATTATAAGATTGTGTGATATGTTCAGACATTTTCATTGGTCATTGTGTGGTTTTAGCAGTCCTGGCTTCCCACCGGGGAGAAGGAAGAATCTTTGCTTCGAGATTTGATGTATATATTTAAAAGGCTATATCTTACCCTTCTGGTATCTACATAAAACACAGAATTGCTAAAGACAACAGAGAGTGAGTACTTGCAATCCATGTTAGAATCCAGGGAGGGTTTCACAGTGTTTAATACATATAGATGCTAGCATTTAAAATACTTCAAAGCAGCACTGTATTTTCTCTTCTGCCATCTTTGTAAGCTGCTTCATTTAGTCTTCCATTTAGTCTTCCACTTAGAAGTAAGTGAAAGAAAATCAATACATATATAATGCTTTTTAGTGTTTCTGTGTAGGGAGAGTCTTCCGTTGTATGTTTGGGGTGAAGAACATAGCCATATAAAAGGATATGCAGCTTTGAGCTGGCAAAGAGCTCCTTCTCAAGCCATTTGCACGGATTTCATTGCAGATGTTTCAATCTTTAGGTTGTTCCAAGTATGTATTGATGAGATGAAGGCAAAGTGCTAGTTGTGTCCCTTTGGGAGCCAACTTCCTAAGCTTAATCTGATGCACAAATCTTGTTTGTGTGAAGTATTTACAGTAGGCCTCAAAGAAACCCTTTGTGATTCCTCCCCCTCCTTTAATGAATCTTTTCTTCACCCAAGCCCTACCTAGTCAATATGCTCTTCCATGTTCCAGTTTGAAACATCTCCTAGCTGACATAACATGTTTGTGATGCTGCACTTAATGTGATGTCAGAGAAATGGAATGGAAAATAATCTTCTGTATTATCTACATCATATGTATACATATATCCATCGTTGTTTGGGCTGTTGTATTGTGGTCAGTCACACAGTTAGACTAAAAAGGAATGTACTATTAAACTTCTTTCTATTTCACAAATTGTCTTGCTTCTCAGTCAAAAGTAATCAAGACAAAATGTGATAAAATGAATGCATTCACAGATTCACACACTTCCTTTAGTCAAGCAAAATAAAATGTTCAGCTGGTTATCCTCAATCACTTTTTTTCTCAATGTGCAATGAAATTGGTATTTACAGTAGTGTAGAATGAGTGAAGCAGAAGGTTTTATACAGCCGGCCTTCCGTATCCACAGATTCAAGCATCTATGGCTTGAAAATATATATTTTTTTTAATGTATAAATTCCAAAAAGCAAACCTTGATTTTGCCGTTTTCTATAAGAGACACCATTTTACTATCCATTGTACTTAATGGGGCTTGAGCGTCCATAGATTTTGGAATCCATAGGGAGCCCTGGAGCTAAATCCTGGCAGATATCAAAGGCCCACTATAGTAATATCTCAGCAAAAGAAAGTCAGGAGAATATCACACTGCATTGTTATATTGCAGTTATTCCATTTTTGCTGCTATGGCTGCCTCCAGTGGCATTGTGGGGTTTCTAGTTTAGTGAGGCCTAAGAGCTCTCTGTCTGAGAATTTTAAATGCTCCTCTCTAAACTACAAATCCCAGGTTTCCACAGGAGTCAGCCATAGCAGTAAAAGTGGAATAATAACACTATAACAGTGTAGTGTGGTGTTATCCTTAAACTCTTGCTATATCAAGTACAGCTCTCTTTATGCATTCTTCTTCTTCTTGTTCTTGTTGTTGTTGTGTTTTCAAGTCATTTCTGACTTATGGTGACCCTAAGGCAAACCTATCATGGGGTTTCTTCAGAGGGGGATTGTCATATGACCTTTAAAATGGTGTCCTTTCATGTGTAGTCATTTTTTTTGTTAAATATAAGGAAGAATAGGCTATTCTCTTGACATTATTATAAATATTCCAATGAAATAGTTTCCACATAAAATTTTGAATGTATTTGAAGATACTTAGATCAACAGTTCTACTTTTTCTGGAAAACATACATCACTGTATGCAAAGGGAATATTACAGCATTTTTGGGACTAACTGGGTGAAAGATGTTGTAGCATAAGCTTGTGTAGACTTCCAAAACGCACTGCAGAAATACTGCCATAGCTCAATACTATTATTTATTTTATTTATCTAGGGCTGTAAATTTACACAGTGCTGTACATACAATCTTATAATTAGACGGATCCCTGCCCTCAGGCTTACGGTCTAAAAGAGACAACACAAAAGGAAAAGGGGAAGGTGGTGGGAAGGGGATGAGGTCCAGTGGTTCTTCTAGGAATACTAGGGAATACTAGAGAATTGTAACTGTAACTGATTGTTTTGTGAGACATTTAGCCTTCTCTGTCAGAGGGCTGTGGTGCCACAACAAACTACCGTTCTTTGGACCTTGATTTCCTTCCTCAGAAGCATGGAGATGCATCACTATGTAATGTATGTTATGCGATGCAGTGATCAAGATGGTGATAAACAGACTATAAACAGACCTAGAACAAATGCATTTTTTTATTATATACACTGAAACAGCAGTATTTCTGAAACTGTTAAGTAATCTGCTCTGAAGCAATCTAAAATGCTTTCTGCATTACTTCATATTGTTTCTGAGTGTGATGATATTTTCTGGTCTGTTGATGTATTCAGATTATTTGAATCGTTTCCCCTCTCCAAAGATGAGGAACCTCTTAAGGTGATCTACGAGCGTAATTCATCCGTTTGGTTTCCACATAGTTTGTGGATCGTGTATTTGTTCATTTGGCAATACTGATGCTCCTGAGGAAGCTCTTAGTTCGGAGGTCCCCAAACAGTGCTCTTTAAGGGATTTTGGGCTTCAGCTCCCAGAATCCCAGACTATTGGCCAACATGCCCAAGGCTTCTGGGAGTTGAAGTCCAAAATCCCTTTAAAGAGCACTATTTGGGGACCACTGCTCTAGTTGACCTGTGGTTTGCAAAAATGACCATGGCAGTTGTTGTTGTTATTTTATTTATCTGCGTCATCCCTTTCTCTCAATAAACTATACAAAAGCTTCAATAAGAGGGTAAATATCAAAATTGTTTAAGAAAACAATCAAACAATATATAAAGTTAAATGGTAAAAACATTAAAAGATTACACACAAACCTTAAAAAGACAGCACTGCCCAGCATTAGAAGCCCACCCCAGTCATTTTCGAAAAGCCTTAATGGCATAAAACTTGCTGGCAGAAAGAGAGCAAGAACGGGGCTATCCTGACCTTCCAGTTGGCACAGTTGCATCTGATTCTCCTCAAAGCTGAGAACAAGGAGGCAAATCTGATGGGATGTGAGTGAGAAGAGCTCCGGGCATATTATACCCGTGGCAACGGTATTACCAAATTCTCTTTATTAAACCTGCACAGAGGCAATGGAAGCTGCAAAAAGAAGTTGCTTTGCTACTTCCATTGTATCCTCTATATGCCATTTTGAGGAGCTTTACCAAAACGGTTTGGGCCCTTTCATAGACTGGTCAGGAGGAAATTGTAGAATCCTCAGTGTCCCAGTTTAGTATAAAACAGCCTTGCATTCATCAGGATTTTTACACTACACTGTTTTATTTCTGAGGCTGATGACATCTCCCCATGTAATAAAATTCCTAGATGCTTCTGTAAACTTGTTGCCCAGTCTACAGAGAGAGTTATTTTCTGCGGTTATTTACTGCTTATATGCGCATGTATGCATCCCTCCTTTTGTGGAAAAAGCTCCTGGTAGCATATATTTTATCCACAAACAACTCTGTGGAGAGTGAGCAAGTGGCTGCTCTGTGAACACCCAATGAGTTATATATCTAAATGGAGGTTAGAAACCAGGTCGTAACACACTAACAACCACACCACTTATGTTGTTTCAGTATTCAGGTTTGTATGTTAAATACAGAACCACATTTGTGGTTTTGACTGCAGTGGATTTGATTATTTGCGGTTTTGATTAATATGTTCTCTCTAGGAATCTCTAAGTCCTCCAGCACAGTTCTCCTGGAAATTGGCCATAGAGCCGTGATGGAGAACCTAGACGTTCTTGGAGAAAACATTTCTCTAGGCATTTGTAGGCCCTCCAACATGATTCTGTGGTCAACATCTGGCAGATGTTGACCATAGAGTTGCACTGGAGGACCTGGAGATTCCTAGAAAGGTGCTCTCTTAGGTAAAAAGAATAGGTTTTTTTTTTAATTTCCTGTTTTTCTACATTCATGGGGGGTCCTTTACTCATAATCCCAGACAATGTGGAGGGACCACTGTACTTGGTTTATAGTTCATGTGTGGGACAAAAATTGTAATGATTTGGATGATAATTTTGTGATTTCCTTGCTTTTGTAGAAGAGATTGTGTGTAGAGGTGCAAGAACTCGCATATGCCACTTGAGATGTAAAATGCTCTGAGATGTGGGTAATTATCAATACATGCAATGTAGTCTGAGTACTACTTTGTAGATTTTATTGGCCATCTAGAAACCAAGCATGGCCAATAGCCCTGCCTTAATATTTGCACTCCTCTGTCGGTGTTCAGATGCATACTATTCAGAAATTCTAAACTACTATTAACGATGAAAACTGTTCTCTGGGATTTTTTTTAAAACCAACACAGGTTACGTTATGAAACATTATGTTAAACTGCTCGGCTGTGAAGAGTATAAAGAATATTGTTTTCTCATGAGATGATAGCAATTGTTACCTAAATGTAGCTTTAAAATATCTTTTCATGATGGAGACGAGAGCATTCTTTGTGTTTAAAAACAGAGAAATTCTGAGGCATGTGCTTAGAATATACTTGCCACTTCTTGTTTTCATTTAATATTGACTTACTAGTCAGTCACATTGTTGTTTTTCCCAATGTTATGAGAGTGAAGTCTGTACCATACTTATGGTGGTTCATGTGTCTTTTTTAAAAAAGTGACTAACAAGTTATGGATTATTATTCCTATTCCTATAATCCGCATGCTACAATTCTGGTCTGACTTTGAGAACGGACTGCATAAATCTTCCCATTGATCATAAGCGGCTCTTTATTCTTCATTCATGTTTGTTAAAACCCCAAATGCCTTCACTGTAGCTAACCATGTGGTAAAGGATGCTGATTGAGATTGGAGGTCCTGCAGCAAGTCTATTTTTATATATATTTCAAAAATAGAAATGTATTCTACTCAGAGATGCAAGTTGCATCTCCTCTGTGCTAAAGGAGTATTGTGGCTCTTTATTGCATCTTTCATTCTTGTCTCTCCGTGTGTGTGTGTGCCTTCAAGTTGCCTGTCCATTTATGCCCACCCCCCCCCCCCCCGTGAATTTCATAAGGTTTTCTTAGGCAAAGAATCCCCATAGACTGCAGCAAACCTTGCTGGGAGTTTGTTGGAAACTGTAGCTTCTGACAGAATCAAATAATTCCTCGCAGCCTTCTCCCCTCCTTCCACTCGGTGAGTTCTTATGACAGGACAAGCCAGGAACCTTGCTTGTTGTGTATGAGCAGTGTGCTTTTAACACACCACTCACCAGCCTTTGCTCCAGAGTTGGTTGGTCCTGTCATCTTGCAGCAGCCAGCTTTCCTTCCCCCCAAAACCAAAGATAGAAGCCGGCATTTGTTCTTAATTTTTCTCTCTGGTTTATTAGGAGGGAACAAGCTAGAGACGTGGAGCTGTCCATTGCTAGTTAACACAGGCTGCATCCACACTGATCTGGACCCCACAACATCCGCTCCGCTCTGGACCCCACAACATACTCCAACTCCCAGAATTCCATAGCCTTGAGCCAAGGCAATTAAAGCCGTGTCAAACCGGGTTATTTCTCTAGTGTGGATGCAGCCACAGTAAGCCAACCACAGATGCTCTCAAGAGGAGAGTGATTGAACAGCATGCATTAGCCAGGTACCTCACAAATGCCCGGCTTATCATTTTGTGCAGACTTGTGAACCTTATTTCATTTTTAATGTGAAATTGAAGGCTTTCATGGCCGGCATCTATAGTTTTCTGTGGGTTAAAAATGATTTCATTTTTGTTACATCAGCACCTGTGAATTCAGTATGTTGAAGATTCGAGCAGAGCTAACCAGCATGTTAAACCCAGCAGCATTTGTCTGTCTGCTCTTTCGTAGATGGTCCATACGCTTCGGTGGCATGTTCTGTGTTTGAAGCGGGATAGGTAAGGCATGGTTTGTCAGTGAAATGAGAATGATTATGGTTCAGAGCCACAACTTTGTGGATTTGGAGGGAAAATTGTTGTACCCATAAGTCGCTGGAAATATTTGCATTTCCCCAATTAGAAATGTTGAATTCTGAGAATCCCAGGCCCAGTTCCTGCGTTGCTGCTTTGGTGTAATTGATGTACCTGTTGTAGGTACAGTGACCTTGGCACCGAGCTATTCCTTTTCTGCTTGTCCCGACGGTGGGGAAGTGGTAGGAAAGAACTTGGCTGCAAAATGTAAGAAACTTCTGCATCACTTGCTGGATTTTACAGTATAATACACCAGTCATATTTAAGTTCAGTACTGTTACATATGCTGGTCAAGACCTTAGAGAGCAGACGTGGGCAGATGTCAAAGGCTGTGAGAACTACTTTGTTTTTTTACCATAATAGTGAAATTAAGGAACCTGCATCTCTGGTGAAAAGAAAGAAAAATGCTAACAATTTTTGAATTAATCTTTAAATTGCTAGGAATCATGGCTGTTTGGAGAAAATCTTGATGCAGTGAGACACAGGTTGGGTTTTGGCAGAAGATGATCTTGGTGCAGTGAGACACAGGTTGGCTTTTTGTATGAGAAATTCAGCCACCCTTTGGCAGAGGATCTCAGCAGCGACTGTTCTGTCCATAATTAGTCAGAAAGGCAAATAGCATCCAAAATGGGGATGTCAGACATGATTGGGAATTGTAACTGTAGTCAGGCATGCTGTGCATTTTGTATAGAATTTAATTCAAAGCTTAACACCTTCTACCACAAGTTTAAAATGTGAAATGAGTCATACAAGGCTGGCTTGATTGCTTTGTCCTCACACTCTTTAAATGTGGTAAAAACATTCTCTATTCATTGGAGTGAACACAGATTTTAAGCTGCAATCTACACACTACTTGGCTGTTAGAGTTGCTTTGTTCAGAATGAGTTGGACCACTCTGCAATAAGTGGAGAAGAACTGAGCCTGAAGTGTTGGACTCTGGATCATTTCTTAGTCTGGATGGAAGTAAAGAAAAGGTTCTGTCTTTCTGTTCCAGGAACTTGCTTTGCAAAAGAGGCCAGGGCTGCTTTGTGCATTTGAGTCAACCTGAGCTATGATTTTCAATATGTACATGTTGCATGTTGGCATCATATATCTCCCAAACCATAACCTTTGGTATGCATGTGTTTCTCTTTAAGCTTTTGTATGGTGAAGATGTGCCGTTGCTTCTGATTGCCATGGATGTGGGGAATATGCTGTTTATTTGACAGCAGTACATGTCAGAAAAATCCAGACATCTTAGTAGATCACAAATGGTTAATATGGGTCAGCACAGTGCTGTGGTAACAGAAGCCAATACAATTCTTGGCTGTTTCAATAAAACCATTGTTTCTAGAGCATGGGAAATTGTATTATTCTGTCTTATTTAGACCTCACCAGGAATACCGTGTTTCCCCCAAAATAAGACAGTGTCTTATATTAATTTTTGCTCCCAAAGATGCGGTAGGTCTTATTTTCAGGGAATGTCTTATTTTATCCATGAAGAAGAATACACATTTATTGTTGAAACACCCCCCCCCCAAAAGAAAAGAAAAGAAAAGAAAAGAAAAGAAAAAGGACATTTATTATATACTGTATATATATTTATATCCAAAAACTTTGCTAGGCCTTACTTTTGGGGTAGGCCTTATATTTAGCAATTCAGCAAAACCTCCACTAGGTCTTATTTTTGGAGATGTCTTATTTTCGGGGAAACAGGGTAGTGTGTCCATATCTGAGTGCCTCAGGATCAGATAGATATTACAAGCTGGAACGTGGCCAGAGGAAGGACCATCAACATGGCAGAGCTCTGCAAGGAGATTCCAGTTGTGTTCACGTATCTGCTCTTAGACTCATGGTCAGAATCTGTGCTTGTATCCTGGATGATGCATAATGGATGTCTGAAATAGGAATTGATGGTACCAACTTGTTGGAAAAATTACATTTATGCAGAAACGCCAATTACTCTGGCCTAGTGAACTCACTCCTTAAAATATGCAACAGCTGCAGGAATATGAACATGGACTATAACGTTTGATACAGTACTCCTTGCATTCAATTGTTAATTATTTGCCTTCGTTTTACTATATTTAGTAATGAGAGTGTGTTGTCCTTAGCTTATGTATTGTAAGTTTAATTTGACTCCCCATTGATTTTTGTCTTACTGAATAATTGCATCATATTGGCTCAAAACCACTTGGTGTGCCTGCCTGGCTGTGCAAAGGGGATTTGTGCACTGCTGCAGCTACCTTTAAACCAATTCAAGGGGATGACTCAAAACAATTTCCAGCTTGCATTGATTCTTGCTGCCTCGGCGGTTGTGTTGTGGTGGGTGATTTGGTAGTATCTGGCCACAAGGTCATAAACTAGAAAACAAGAACCTCGAGTGATGGATTTAAATTGATCACTGGATTAAATGGTAGGCTATTTGCATTGTTTGTAGATATCAACAAATGGATTTTTGTGGATTCTGTACAATCATGGATAGGATCTACGCAGAGCAGCGTTTTAGAAATTTGAATTTAAGAAAACCTGCAGCTCCTGTCCCTCAGCTTGGAAACTCCCAGGTTATTGTGTGGCTTCTGGGTGGGGCCAAAGCTGTCTTCTCTGCTTTAAACTGCTGTTTGAACAGTATAAATGATGGAGATCTTTCCAGAACCTCAAAAATATTACCTACTATTTGTTGAAAAATACTTACCTTAAAAATAATCTGAATTTCTCTCATTGTCTCTTCCCTTGTTTCTTTGTTATGGCATGTGTTTACATGCAAAGGGGAAAAATGGATTGCCTAAATTTAGCAAGTTTTTCATTCACTATTATTCCTTAGAAGATACATTGCCTCTTATTTCCATTTTCCCCCCTGATTATACTTTTTATTCCTTTCTCTTCTTTCATTCCTTTCACTATTTAAGGAGAATCATTTTTTCTCCTATACTGTAAATATCCTGTTTATAACATCACTCTCTTCCTGCACTCCTTTACCCTTCTTAACTGAGTATATTAAAATTTGCCCTTAAGCTGTTCATATCTCTGGGCACTGGGTGCTTTTGAGCTTTCTGAATTTGATCAGATGCCCCCATTTGCCTCCAGTCTGGCCCCAGTGGTGTTAATAATAATTTCCCAGAGTTAAGTCCCAAAGCATTTAATGTCTGACTGAAGTGATTGCATAAAATGTCTTCAAGCACAATTCAGGGCCTTCATTGAAATGATCACATTGGACTCAACTTTGGTTAATTAACTGTCTTGGCTTAGAGAACTCCTGGTATCTAATCTGGTTTATAGGGTGACCCGTCCAAAGGGTCCACCTTTATGGGGTTTGTGAGTGACCAGTTCTTCTAATTGGGCTATGGTTCCTTTTTCAAAATAAGAGTTAAAGTACGCTGACCCATGGATAAGTTGACTTAGTTTTTTTTTTTTTTGACTAAAATATTTAGACTTATACGTGAGTATATACAGTACTCACAAAATGTCAGACCATGTTCGTTAGCCACAAAGAAGCATTTTGGATATTGTGTTCCAGCTTCCTCTCTTATATGAGTGGGTAGCAAGAGTAAGAAGCTTTTGTACGGAGAGATGTGTTTGGGCCAATTATGCCATCTGCTTGGCATCCACTGTACGCTTACCTGCAATGCTTCAGTAGCCAAAACCATTGAGAGTGCCTTTGTGAAAGTATGTCCTCTTTTGTAGGGAGATTTCCCATTGGTTTAAGAGAGAGGTAGGAGCAGGAGAACATTTGTGCCAGATTTCAGAAGAGGTGAAAGAGATTGTTATGTGGGTGAAACAGAGAGGAAACCCATATAATTTCAACCCCCCCCCATATCTTAAATAATTCAGTAATTCAAATGATCTGTTTTATTTTTCCCTCCAGTATTTTATTACTATATGTGCATATATCAAAGTTGTGTTACCTGATAAGACAATGTTTCATTTTCCACGTTTTTAAAATTTTTAATTCCCTGTTTTATACCCCTTGTTCCCATGGCTTTGCTGTCCTTTCTAAACCCCATCCCTGGCCAAACGCTAAGAAAGGTTGATGGAATTCACATCTTAAATGTAGCCAAAAAGTGAAGAATTCCCATTGACTATGTCATTTGCACTTTGGCCATGCTCCTTCATGAAGCGTGCCAGGAGCTTGCTTGACTACCTTAAAGCATTCCCTATTTCAGTACCTCTACCTCCAACAGTACTTTGAATCATCTTCCTTACAAAGTGGAAATGATTATGCTTTAATCCATCTTTATAGTACTGTCATAAAACCTGTTTTA
This sequence comes from Urosaurus nigricauda, assembly GCA_034509955.1. Taxonomy (NCBI): domain Eukaryota; kingdom Metazoa; phylum Chordata; class Lepidosauria; order Squamata; family Phrynosomatidae; genus Urosaurus; species Urosaurus nigricauda. The sequence goes on from JAOEGL010000003.1 coordinate 4,197,548, forward strand.
TGCACATTTATGAAGGCTCTTTGAGTTCAGAAAGGACTCCCATTAAGAGGTGATACATTGAAGAAACTGCAGTAAAAAGCGCCTTCTTCTGGCATCCATGTCTTGGGTGCACTAAGCTAATCAGGGTGTGTTGAAAGCCCATTTGCCAGGAAATCAGGAAATGGTTACAGAAGAAACATATCAGGTTACCGTATATGCTCCTGTACAAGTTGACCTCACATAGAAGCCCAGGGAAGGTTTTTAGGGCCAAAATCATGGATTTGGTATGGCTTGCAGATTAATTGAAGGTAAAGTGTAACAAAGGAGCTAAAGGGGAAAATCCCACTTCCTTCCCTGCTGCTTCTTCTTCTCTCACCTCTCCCAACCACCCAAGACCACTTCCCAGGTGCTGCAGAAGAAGACATTAGCATCAGATTGGGAAGGGAAGGGAAGTGGAGTTAAAGGGGGAGTTTGGTGGGGAGAGAAGGGTTTAACATTAGATTTAGGAGGGAGGGAAGTGAAGTTAAATGGGGAGTTTGGTGGGGAGAAAGATCCAGATGAGGATGGGGAGAGAAGGTTTTAACATCAGATTGAGAAGGGAGTCACCAATTTCATACACACACACACACACCTCTGCCTGGGCAGTTCTTTCAGAAATCACTGCTGAGGCACACAAGATAATGCTTCTTTCATCATCATCATCATCATCATCATCATCATCATCATCATCATCTTTATTTCTATTCCGCCCCTCTGAACAAGCAATCGGGGCAGAGTACAGCAGAGGTTAAAACAATATCAAGTTAAAATACCCCTTCCTTACCCTTACCACCCTCCCTTAAAAAAGAATTAAATCACAGTAGAGTTAAAAAACATAATAGATTAAAATAACAATGCACAATAGTAGGGAGCGGACCCAGCTTAGGTTGTATGGAGAAAAATGCAGGAAAAGATTTAAAAAGCCCTTAAAACCTAGGTATGGAGCTGGGGATATTCACATTCAGGACCTTTCTAAGCAGCATTATTTTATTGACCTGTATATAAGCTAACCCAGGATTTTAGGGTCAATTTTTGGGCATAGGTTTATTGATTTATAGTCAAGTGTTTATGGTAGATATCAACGTCCTTTGGTATACACGGCACTGCTTACTAGGGATTGTTTTGTAAGATTTCTCTGGCTTCCTGTATCCTTAGGGCTTGGGTTGTCTAAATTCTTTCCTCTGCAGAAAGTTATTTCCTGTTGTCCTTCCAAGAAAGCAAGGGTTGTGATGATTCAGATGTCTTTGTATTCACCATTGATGTGGTGGCGTTGCAGAAGTATGAGATTTTGGAGGGAGGGAGGAATGTGGCATCAAGGGAATTCTGTTTTTTGAGTAGAAAAACTTAGGTTGCTGATGTCTCAGAAGCTGAAGGGAGATTTTAACAAGACACTACTGTGGATGTAGAGAAAATACTTCATTTCTCTGTGTCCTTTTGTCTTAGCGGCCCAGTGTGATTTTTTGCCGAAACGGACAAATATGTGCCAGTTTCAAGTCACCACACTTGGTTCACCTTGGAGCAGAATCTGAATCTTATTTCACCTGACTCAGCATAGTCCTGATATCCCTAAAATCGAGTCAGCTGCCCACCAGCTTTTCTGTATTTCCAGGTTAGGACTGGAAAAGAGTACTTGTAGAAGAACTGTCATATGAACAACAATAAAGGTTGGATAAGTAGAAGCCTAATTTTGGGATTTCTTTCCAAGTACTTTTTTTTAAAATGTGGAAGAAAAATGAGAAGGAGAACCCGATAGCCATAACTTTTATACATTTGATTTTCACCATAAGCAGACAGGTGCCTGGCTAGATCCATGTGGCCAAGTGGCCCTTTTCCACATCTGAGGCTGCAGTGGGGGTCTCTTCACCAGACGCAATGACAAGAGGCAGGTATGGGGCATGTGGGCCTGCCCAGTCTGCTGTCTGTTGCTGCAGAGTTTCCTGGAAACCCTGCGGCAAACAAATGGTCTTTTTAGAACAGGCTAAGGCACTTTTGGGCTGGGATTGGGCTAGATACACTGGATCTGTGCATCTAGTCTGTCCGATCGCCCAGGGCTAATGACTTGCATCTGGAGAAGACAATCCAAGGCTGAGGGGAGCTCAGGCCTTATGGCCCATGCTTACAGGCCCTTTGAGCTTTTGATTCAGGCAGCATAACTATATTTTTCCTTACTGCAGCAGCACTTGTATATTGCAGGTATCTGGAACTGTATCAGAGAATCATAGAGTTGGAAAAGACCCCAAGGGCCATCCAGTCCAATCCCATGCCAGGCAGGAACTCTCAATCAAAGCATCCCCGACAGATGGCTATCCAGCCTCTGTTTAAAGACCTCCAAGGATGGAGACTCCACTACACTCTGAAGAAGGAATGTGCTCCACTGTTGAACAGCTCTTACTATCAGGAAGTTCCTCCTAATGTTGAGGTGGAATCTTTTTTCCTGCAGCTTGCATCCATTGTTCCATGTTCTAGAGCATCGGTAAACAAGCTCCATCCTCAATGTGACACCCCTTAAGCTGTCGTTCCTGTAGATTTCAGAAAATACACTTGCTCTATATACTTATTTATAAGTCTGGAAATTTTAGTCAAAAAGTTGACCAAAAAAAACCTGGATTGACTTATCCAAGGATCAATGTAAATACTGTACTTAAGTTTTTATATAAAAAAGGGAACCATCCCCTGGTAAAAGGCAAGGGTATAATCCCTCCTGGAAGAACTGATCCCACTCTATTTTTTCATCCATCCTGCCTTTAATGTGAGCAGAAACAGTTATGTCTGCTGGAATTTGGAAAGTTCTTTGGCATTGTATTCCTTTGCTTCATCTTTTAGATCCTTTGTTACATGCCCATAAGTTTTACCTTTGACTTATCCACGGGTCATATCAAAATCTATAGTTTTGGCCCCCAAACCTACCCTCGACTAATAATGAGGTTGACTTATAGTCGAGTATATACAGTATTTAATCCTTGTGAAAATTTGCAAGAGTTTCACTACCACAGGTTAAATAAAATCCTGCTGTTTGGGCAAACATTCCTAAATGGCTAAAACGTCTACGTGTAAATGTTGGCTTACAGTGGAGATAGTTGGGGAGTTGGGGAGAAGTGGAGATACAGTGTGGCCCCTGTATCCATGAGGGAGATGGGTTCCCAGACTTACCGTGCAAACATGCAACAGTGGATGATAGTGGCCCCTATTGAAATGTACGACTTCAGGTGAAAACAATACCATAGAATTGTGCTGGACGACCTAGACTAGTCTAGAGGGAACACCTCTCTAGAATATTAGGTCCTCCAGCATGACTTCATTTACTGTAAATGTTCTCAGACCCTGCAAAGAATGGCTTTCTTCTTATTCATCGCTGAGGTTTTTCAAGCTCTTGGCAAGCTACAGCTTTTTGCATCCAAAATTAGCCCCTCGGTTTGCCATCCCCCAGGTGAGCCATACACACAAATCTTCCAAGGATATGTTCACATTGGAAGATCTCTACATAATGCTCTGTAGTGATCTGTCATTTAATAAATGCTTACAAGGAGAGATAGAAATGTTATTATTTTAGAACTGGGCTTAAAAGAAATAAAATGAATGAAAGAACTTCAGTGTCGGTGTGCATTAGCGTCTGGGATAGTATGCCTATGGATGAGTTTAAAATGGTTTTCAGGTGCCTGCCTTCTAATTTTCCTGTTGAGTTAGAAGTTAGCAGTTGCTTGCAAGGTTGGTCTTGCTGGATAGCATTTGCTCTCTCAGGTCAAAGCGACCCGGTATTCTTAGCAGGCTGCCAAATCTGGATGGCTTTCTCATCTGTAGTTCTAATTTTTATGCCCTTTGCTCTCTTAATCATTTTTATGTGAACGTGGACTAAAGGTATCAGTAAACAGTAACGTTATCAAGCTCACAGGATGACTAGAGTTTGAGGAAGGATATGCTGTGAAGTGCTGCTTTTCAGTATGTGGTTGTAGAGGTTGGAGTAGGATTGGGGGAGGGATATCTGGAGGCCAAAGGTTCAATTGTGTTGGCCCTGTTGTACTATTACTCACCTGTATTATATGCAAAACGTGGTCAGACCTTTTTGACATAAAGAGTAAAGTCTCTAATGTCCATGCAGCTGTGTCCTCAGCACAAGGTGTAATGCGGCCTAAAAAGCACATACTCAGCACTCCATTCTCTTTCTTTGTAGTCCTGACAGTAAGCCTGTAAGCACACTTTGGAGGGGCGTCTTTTTTGGGACTACAGCTTCTGGAATGCACCTGGCTAGTGGACATGTTGACTTGGGGATTCTGGGAATTATAGTCTACAAGGTAGTTTTTCCAAGGTGTGCCTGTATCATACACTGGTACAGGTTGAGTTTCCCCTATCCAGAATTCCAAAAAACTCCAGATCCAAAATTGTCTGCCCGCTGGCTGGGATAGTGACACCTTTGCTCTCTGATGGTTCAGTGTACACAAATTTCAATTCATGCAGAAAGTTATTGAAAATATTATGTCTAAATTACCAGAAGACAAATGTGTATAAGGTGTATCAGAGGCCTAAATTTCATTTTTAGACTTGATTCCATCTCCCAGATATATTATATGCGTGTGTGTGTTATATATCTATGTATGCAAACATTTCAAAATCTGGAAAAAATGAAAAATTCAAAATATTTGTGGTCCTGAACACTTCAGATAAAGAAGACTCAACCTGTATGACCTCCATATAAGGCAGGGTAGAAGTTCAGACAAAATGATCCAGTCCAGTTACAGTTGAGTCTCCCTTACAGGAGGAAAAACACCTCTGAGTAGTCTTTGCCAAAGAAAATCTTATGGAATTAATGAGGCTGCCATAAGTTGAGAGGTGACTTGAGGACATAGACCCACAGAGTTACTGAGATAAATCTAGTCAGCCCTCCATATCCACAGCTTCAACCATCCACAACTTGAAAATATTTTTTAAAATTATAAATTCCCAAAAGCAAACTTGATTTTGTCATTTCATATAAGGGACACAGTTTTACTATGTCATTGTATTTAATGGGACCGAGCACCCACGGATTTTGGTATCCACGGGGGGTCCTGGAAGCAAACCCCAGCGGATACCAGGGGCCATTGTATTATCCAATTTTTACTGGCCAAGACTCCTTTGCAGTTGATTTACTTGACCGGATGGCTTGACAGCATGTGAAGAGGAAGCAAAAATGCCAGTTGTGGGGAATGTGAGAGTAGAAAGCGGTGTCCTGGGGGCCTGTGTGGACCCAGTGGAGTTGGGGAAAGAAAGCCAGGAAACGGAGTGATCTTGAAAGAGCAAAGGAGATGAATAACTGAGGTGGCTGGACAGCCCAGACCTAGTCATTCCCACTTCAGTTGACCCTGAAATGTTCTTGGAAAGAACAAAGGAAGGGAAGATTTCATTAATGTCTTCAGGAGACTGTTAAAGGAAATTTCAATTACAGATTTCATGCCAGCTCCCTCCTCTGAGGTGCAGTAGCTACCTGTCTGGTTTCCTGAGGTTGTAATGTTCTTTATAAATATTGTCTTCTTTAATTAAATATTCAAGCTTCAGAGCATTATGTAGATCTTGTTGTTGAGCCTGCCTTCAGAGGTTGGGGGGCTCCTCTCCTCCGGGGGAGAAAGAAGCCGTTGGTTTCTACTGTGAGCTCCGTTCTTTCAACACAACTGGGAATTAATAGCACTTGCTGCTTATTCAATTCATACATTTTTTCTTTTTTAAATTAAATCAGTAATACATTGTATATTTTCAGCAGAAAACTTGATACAGGGCAGATAGATGCTGATGAAACTTATGAACACGCTAAATGAAGGAACTGAAATCATACACACTTAGGTATAGATAGTGAAAGTTAACACAAATTGGTTTGTGCTGATAACTTGTTGACTTTGTTTCTCAGGGAAAAATGTTGATATTGTGAAATGTTGAAGCCTTCTTGGGATAGCTTTGTTGACAAGAAGGTAAAATATGGGCTGGATGCTGCTGCTGCTGTTAGGTGGATCAACAGCTGGTTAAACAAGGTACTCAGTGAGAGTCACTAACATGAGCAAATTCTGAGCAAGAACATAATGTAATTACTGTAGTTTTTTTTGTTATTTAATGTTTTAAAAGTGTTTTTTGTTCAGTATGGATTGCCTTGGGGGGGGGGTCCCAGTAGACTGAGTGGTGGTAAATAAATGATTAAAATAAGTAAATAAATAAAATGCATGAGGAGTGATAAATAAATGATTTAAATAGATAAACAAATAAAATGCATATTTTTACACTGCTAGCTAAAATCTTTGAGACATATGATGGCTGGACATAATCAGATTTGGTTCAGGCTGACAGATCTTTAACATTAGATTATTTATCTTGATGCAAGAACGGTTAAAGGAAGGGAGCTGCACTTGGAATGTGAGCCATTCCAAGTCACATGGAGGAGGGTGACCAAGTCGATCAGAGATCTGGAAACCAAACCCTGTGAGGAATGACTGAGGGAGCTGGGTGTGTTCAGCTAAAAGAAGAAGATGATGATGATTATCTTGTTTTCCCCCCACAACTGGGACACAAATTGGCTTACAAATTAAAAACAATACAATTAAAAACAAACAAAAGTCAGCATTAAAATAGAATTAAACTTGTGTGGTATTGAAATACATTACTCATTTAAAAATGAAATGCAGTTTAAAAGATATAAGTGCTTAAAACAGCATGTATTAAGAGAGCTAAAAATACTAAACATTAAAACAATAAAAATAAAACTATGTACAGATCCTTATACTTTTGAACCCAGCACCACAGAGCCCACCTTCAACCATCTGTAGAGGCCTGTTGCCACAAAAATGTTTTGAATTGTTGCCGGAAGGACAGCAAGGATGAGACCATCCTGGCCTCTCTGAAGAGGAAGTTCCAAAGCCTGGGAGCAACCAACAAGAAGGCACCATCATCTCCCTTGTTCCCAAAAAAATGAGCCTGAGAAGGTGGTGGACAGAGAGGATGTCTTCTCCAGATGGTCTTAAGATCCTAATGGCCTCGTACAGGGAGGTACAGTACTTTAAATAGCCTAGACCAGTGGTTCCCAAAATTTGGTCCTCCAGGTGTTTTGGACTTCAGCTTCCAGAAGCCCTAGCCATCTTGGCCAACAGTTAGGAATTCTGGGACCTGAAGTCCAAAAACAAAACAAAACACAGCTTCATGTATATACCGCTTCATACTCTTAAGGAGTGTCTAAGCTATTTACAACTGTAAGCTATTTGCCCCCCAACAATCTGGCTACTCATTTTAGCAACCTCGGAAGGATGCAAGCCTGAGTCGAGCTTCAGCCCTTTGCTGGTCTTGAACTCGCCACCTTCTGGTTTTGAGTGAGTGGCTGCAGTACAGGCATTTAACCACTGCACCACCAGGGCTGTCCAAAATATCTGGAGGACCAAAGTTTGGGAACCACTGGCCTAGACCCAAGCCGAAGCGAAGACTAAGTAGTGGCATGACATCCATCTTTACATATCTGAAGGAATGTCATATGGAAGTTGGAAAATAAAAGGTCCTTCTCTGGCTGCCCCCAGACTTTGGAATTCCCTCACTATAGAGGCCAGGATGGTCCCATCTTTATGAGTTGTGTTTGATTTTTATTGTTCTTTTGCTTGTTGTTACCCACCTCGATCCAATACAGGAAGAGGTGGGATACAAATAATAATAATAATAATAATTATTATTATTATTATTATTACTCTTCTTCCATCAGCAAGTCAAAACAGTTGTATGCCTTAAGCTTTTAGAAAGTGACTCGGTGTATAATAATAATAATAATAATAAGGTTTATTTCTAACCCGCTCCTCTAATAGAATACTCGGAGCGGGGTACAGCAAATTAAAAAATACAAGAATAAAACAGCAGTCAAATCCCTTCCCAACTTCCCCCCTTAAGACTAGATTAAATCAAAACTAGTTAAAATTGACATCAGTTAAAAATTTTTAAAATAATAAAAATAAAGTGCAGTTGATGGGCAGTACGAGTGCAATCCCCAGTGGGTGGGATCAGAAGGTTTGAACAGAGGGACAACTAGAGTTAATCCCCCGGTGCCATTTACATTTTCATTTGTATTTTTAGGGTCGGGGGTTGGTGATATATTATTCCCTCTTCAGGGAAAGGCCTGCCGGAAGAGATGCATCTTTAAAGCCTTTTTAAAGCTGGTCAAAGATGTAATGGGATGCATCTCATCCGGCAGGCCATTCCAAAGTTTAAGGGCGGTAGCTGAAAAAGTCCTCTGGGAGGTTTGCGACAGCCTGGTTTTCATAGGCTTCAGCAGATTCCTCCCAGAGGACCGAAGTGTGCAGGGCGGTTCGTATGGGAAGAGGCGGTCCCTAAGGTAAGACGGGCCTGAGCCATGTAGGGCTTTGAAGGTTAATACCAACACCTTGTACTGTGCCCAGAAACTAATGGGCAGCCAGTGGAGAGCTTTAAGCACAGGTGTTATGTGCTCTCTCCTTGATGTTCCTGTGATAAGCCTGGCTGCCATGTTCTGAACTAATTGAAGTTTCCGGGTTAGGCACAAGGGTGGCCCCATGTAGAGCGCATTACAGAAATCCAGATGTGAGGTTACTAGGGCATGTACCACAGATTCCAGGTCTTTCGTATCCAGGAAAGGGCGCAGCTGGCGTATCAGCCGAAGCTGATAACAGGCACTCCTGACCGTCGCATTCACCTGACACGTCATGCGATGAGTCTAGAAGTACTCCCAGACTGCGAACAGAGTCCTGAGAGGAGAGTGTGACTCCATCCAGGACTGGAAGGTGTATTCCCAGACCTGGTTTCGGGCCAGTGACTGTTATTACCTCCATTTTGTCAGGATTTAGCCTCAATCTGTTTTCCCTCATCCAATCCATTACTGTTGCGAGACAGTCATTGAGAGGAGAGATACCATCTGACGTCTGGGCCAACGATCTGGTCATGGAGAGATATATAGAATCATAGAATCATAGAAATTTAGAGTTGGAAGAGACCACAAGGGCCATCCAGTCCAGCCCCCTGCCGTGCAGGAACTCCCAATCAAAGCATACCCGACAGATGGCCATCCAGCCTCTGCTTAAAAACCTCCAAGGAAGGAGACTCCACTACGCTCCGAGGGAGTGTGTTCCACTGTCGAACAGCTCTTACTGTCAGGAAGTTCCTCCTAATGTTGAGGTGGAATCTTTTTTCCTGCAGTTTGCATCCATTGTTCCGAGTTCTATTCTCTGGAGCAGCAGAAAACAAGCTTGCTCCCTCCTCAATGTGACATCCCTTCAAGTATTTAAACAGGGCGATCATATCACCTCTTAACCTTCTCTTCTCCAGGCTAAATATTCCCAGCTCCCTAAGGCGTTCTTCATAGGGCAAGGTCTCCAGACCCTTCACCATTTTAGTCGCCCTCCTTTGGACCCGCTCCAGTTTCTCTGCATCCTTTTTGAATTGTGGTGCCCAGAACTGGACACAGTATTCCAGGTGGGGCCTGACCAAAGCAGAATAGAGTGGCACTATTACTTCCCTTGATCTAGACACTATCTGAGTGTCATCAGCGTACTGAAGACACTGGGCTCCATGCCTCCGAATGATCTCGCCCAGCGGCTTCATGTAGATACTAAATAGCATCGGGGACAGGATGGCGCCTTGAGGGACGCCACAATTAAGCTCTATCTTAGAAGAGCAACTGTCCCCGAGCCTCATCCTTTGGGATCGGTCAGAGAGAAAGGATCGGAACCACTGAAGAGCAGTGCCCCTGATTCCCAACTCCCTCAGCCGACCCAAAAGGATGGAATGATCTACCATATCATAATGCTGTGCAGTGGTCTTTTTAGGGTTTGTATATCGTTTTGTAAATGAATATTAATATTTAATGGTTTAACTTTATAAATTATTTAATCTCTTTTTAAATAACTCCTATAGTTATACTTTTATTAATGACTGTGTATAGTTTTTAATTTGTATTGTTTTTAAATATGTTAGCCAGCTTGAATCCTGTTATTGGGAGGAATGAATAAAATATATAAATGTGTAAAATAGAAGATGGAAACAAGCTTTTTTTCTGTTGCTTTAGAGACCAGAGTGAGAACCAGTGGATTCAAATGATAAGAGAAGAGATGCCACCTAAACATTAGGAAGAACCTCTTTAGTGTAAGAACTGTTTTGAGAGTGGAATAGGTTGCCTCAGAGGGTGGTGGACCCTTTAAACAGAGGTTGAATGGGCATTGTGCTTTAGGTATGTATTTGTTCATGGCAGAGGGTTGGACTGGTAGTCCCTTCCAAATCTGTGATTCTATGAATATTTCCCTTATTCCTAACTTTTGTCTTCTCTGGCACAGTTGTCATGTACCAACACCTTCTCAGTGAAATCCCTGCCTTATTACTGCTTCTCAGAGAAAGGATACTAGTAAGACTTCCCAGTATCCCCACAGATTAAAAATCTTCCTCTGTGATAGGCATGTTAGTAAAATAGGATCCTCCAGCGATAGTTAAGCTCTAAGAGATCTTAACATGCATAAGTATTGCTTAAGCTATAATTACTGTTTTGAAACTAGAAATTGCTTGATTTTAGGGCTGTGACATTTGATTTCATGATTAAAGCTTTTGTAAAGAGAAGGTAACTTGAAGATGTGGGTTGTTAATTGCTAGATAATTAGAAGTGTGTCAACTGTAAACTTACATTTAATTATTACATTTATAAATCTTAATCCTCTGCCTACTTGTTGTTATTGTTGTGTGGCTCCAAGTAATTTTTGACTTATGGTGATCTTAAGGCAAACCTGTCATAGAGTTTTCCTGACAAGTTTCTTCCAGAGGGTGTTTGCTGTTGCTACCCGTTGCAGCTGAGAGAGTGTGACTTGCCCAAGGTTTTGGATTTTGGCTAGATCTGTTCAGGGCTTGCCTTTGCCTTTCTGTGAGGCAGAGTCTGTGTTTCCATGGCCGAACGGTAGTCTTCCATGACCAACCCAACACTGGCTCTAGAAATAATTTACAATAAAATAAAAATTAAATGGCTCTTAAAACTGAGAAACAAAGCAACTAAAGGAACAAAACCAAAACTACATGGAAATCAAAATAGTCTAAATTAACACAGCCCAGAGCAAGCAAAATATGAACCTGAACCACCAGCTGTACCTGGGTGTCTTGTAAACAGACAGCTCCATTTGTGTCCTGCTTGAGGGGAATGGAGAGAGAAGGGAATTTTGCTGCAGTATGCAAGGTTAAGGCTACAGGGCTTTCTCTCCATTTTGAGGCACTAAATTCAGTCAGTTTCCCATGGTCACTTTGCTCACATTTCTTTCTTGGAGGAAATTATGTCCTGCAGTGGAGTGATTTTAAGATTTTTCCACGTTGCTGCTTTTGTGTTATCCTACTTATTTGCCTTTCATTTGATTTACTGCCTGTTAGTATTTTATGAAACATATTTTTATATATCGAATTTGGTCCACCAGTAGTCTCTCAGGTGACTTAAAACAAAAAAACAGACTTAGAATGACAGGCTCCTTCTTTCTTTCCCCCTGCTCCCATTCAATGTTTCAATAGCCATTGTCATCAGGAGCCATTCTATACATTTTTTGCTTAATCCTGATTGAGGAACCTGTCTTAAATGAATGTACCCTTAGGGTTAGTTATCTGCTTTGAGAGAATCCTGTGCTAAACAGTTGCCGGGTGCAGAAGTATTCCAATATTGCACTTCAGTTATTCCACTAACCATTTGAGGGGGAAATGACATTTTTGTGCCTTTTTAAAGCTGCTGGGAAACTCAGAGGTCATAGAATCATAGAATCATAGAGTTGGAAGAGACCCCAAGGGCCATCCAGTCCATTCCCATTCTGCCATGCAGAAACTCCCAATCAAAGCATCCCCGACAGATGGCCATCCAGCCTCTGCTTAAAGACCTCCAAGGAAGGAGACTCCGCCACCCTCCGAGGGAGTGTGTTCCACTGTCGAACAGCCCTTACTGTCAGGAAGTTCCTCCTGATGTTGAGGTGGAATCTCTTTTCCTGCAATTTGTATCCATTGCTCCGCGTTCTAGTCTCTGGAGCAGCAGAAAACAAGCTTGCTCCCTTGTCAATATGACACCCCTTCAAATGTTTAAACAGGGCTATCATATCACCTCTTAACCTTCTCTTCTTCAGTCTAAACATCCCCAGCTCCCTAAGGCGTTCTTCATAGGGCAAGGTTTCCAGACCCTTCACCATTTTAGTTGCCCTCCTTTGGACATGCTCCAGTTTCTCCACATCCTTTTTGAATTGTGTTGCCCAGGACTGGACACAGTGTTATTCCAGGTGAGGCCTGACCAAAGCAGAATAGAGTGGCACTATTACTTCCCTTGATCTAGACGCTATACTTCTATTGATGCAGCCTAAAATAGCATTGGCCTTTTTGGCTGCTGCATCGCACTGTTGACTCATGTTCAACTTGTGGTCTACTGGGCGGAAAGTTATTGCAACTGCTTGTTGAAGCGCAGGTGGTACTATCCTGCACAGATCATAGTAACAGCTACCAGGGAATTTTGTATCCACAGATTCAACCATCCATGGCTTGAAAATATTCCTGCCAAAAAGAATTCCAAAAAGAAACCTTGATTTTGCCATTTTATGTAAGGGATGCCATTTTACTAGGCCATTGTATATAACGGGACTTGAATCTCCATGGATCTTGGCATCCACAGGGGGTCCTGGAGCCAAACTGCAGTGGATAACAAGGGTCCACTGTATTCAACAATTTGATAAGTTAAAACGAGACTCTTAAAAAAGACAGTTTGAAATTGCAAACATGTGCAGATTGAATGAAATCAGTTCAGTTAGTGTCCTGCCATTTGAGGCAGCTGCCTCACTATTCCTAGTGAATCTCCTGAATCTCAACGTCCCCCCCCCCCCCCGGCTCCTCTTTAGGCCTTCCTGTGTTCAGCTCAGGGGTCTGAAGAAAATGTCAACATTTCACTTTCATGTATAAGTCTAAAAGTTTTAGTCAAACACTTGACCCCAAACACCTGGTTGACTTATCCAGAGGTCAATGTAGGTACTCCTGGTATCATTCTTATTTTGAAAAAGGGAATCATTCTGTCAGTAGAGTGGCAAAACATAAGAGCTGAGTCCATCCCGGGAGCATCTAAATGAAGCACTGATCTCTCATCCATACATCCTTTAGTGTGAGCACAGACTGTTATATCTGTCAGCATTTTATAAGTTCTTTGGCATTCTTTTCTTTTGCTTTGTCCTTTAGATCCTTTGCTACATGCCCATAAGTTTTACTGTCGATTTATCCTTGGGTTTTATCAAAATCCATAATTTGGACCCCCAAACCTGCCCCAAAACATGAGATCGATGTACAGTCCAGTATATACAGTATTCGCTGAGCCTATATGAACAGAAAACACTTTTGGAAGGCAGCTTTACAATACTAGCAGATTGATTTGAAGCAAAAAAGGATTGCAGTGGTTTAATAGTCTAAAATACATGTGTTCTTTTTCTTTTTGCTACTGATGAAATGATCCCTGAAATCTATTGTATTACAGACTTTGACATCCTTACTGAGACTCATTATTTCAGCTGTCCTTGTATTATGTGGTGTTATTTCTTTGTTTTGTGTTACCGGTATATATTATTAGTAGTATGAAAGATGGTGTTATCTATGATGCACATTTTTAAAAAGTTCAGCTGTAAAAGTACCCCTTGCTTGGAATTGTGATGTTCCAATATCAGGAAGGGAATTTCCATGGAGGAGCTGTGATAATACACCTATTCCTGTCTTCTCCTTCTATGAATTTAACAATTTCCAAGGCTATCACCATGTATGTGCCACCTTAAATTTATTTGGCATAAACTCTTTGTAAACTGCAGCCCATTGCAGCTTAAGGATGTGAACTGCAGTCCACAAAATGCTTAGAGCAATAACATTTTTCTTCTTCTGTAAGCTGTGTGATTTTGAAATGGTGTGTGTGTTTGTTGTATTACACATTTTATTATTATTTTATTATTTTATTTTCTTATATCCCACCGTTCTCCCAGTATAGGAACTCTTTTGATCATGCACTTTCCTTGTTCAGTATGTCTCATGAACAGACTTATACTTTTTATTCAGACAATATTTTAAATTGTGAACTCTTAACTTTCCCGTGTTTTAGGTAGAAAGAGTGTTCTGTGTAAAGTTTTCTGCAATATGAGCAACAGGATCAGTATAAACATCCCTTTATGAGGTAATGCTGCCGCTAAAACGATTGACTGCATTTCAGGTATGAATTCCCAGAGAGGTTGCAGGTGCAGCTCAGATGAGCTCTGGAGTCTTTATGTCTGGCATTTGTTTCTTATAATTGCCGGTTAGCTTTTCTCCTTATCTTTGGGGAAAACTTGACAGCAGCAGTCTTCAACTTCTAGAAAAAGCATGCTCCCTGAAGTATCTTCAGATATGCATTATGACCAGTTGAGCGTCCCTATTCCGGAAATCTGGAATACCCCAAAATCCAAAACTTTTTGCCACCAACCTCCCACTTCTGCTGCCTTTGAGGTAGCTGTTGTGGCCCTCCTCCTCGTTCATTTGCAACTGGAAGCAGGAGCCTGACAGGCTCCTCGAGATCTCCTGCACGGTATGTTTGCCTTCCCCCCACATAATACAAGTTTCGGCACCCTTATGTCCTCAGTGTCTCTCTAGCTTCACATCTTATATATAACACGTAGCGAATGAATGAAACACAAAGCTGAAGAGAGACTAGACTCTGGATCTGTGAAATGGCAGAAGGTGTGGAAATTCAAAATAATCTCATATGTATATGCATATGTTCAAAAATCACTCCAAAATCTGAAATTCCAAACAAATTTGGTTCCGAGAATGTCAGTTAAGGGATACGCAATTTGTATCCCTTTTCTTTAGCCAGTTACGGACATAGGACAGACTGTCATCTTATCTAATGACTTCTGTGTTTACTGTGTAGCCTTTTAACAGGGTTGTTCAAAAGCTTTTTAAAAGTTCATTTGTAAAATTTCTGTCCAGTTGCCCAGCTACTCTCTTCTTGTAGACATAAAGAACTCCAAAAAGGGAAACAAGCAATGTTTAAAAGGGGAGTCGTTTAAACAAATAACTGCCTTTTCAGAAGTCACAGTGATCTTTCATTATTAAGATGTTAGTTTCTGTATGCATGATAAGTTTTATATTTAGTGTACTTCTTTGTTTGCAACAGACATTAAGGTATGTGGCTTATATTTTCAGGGATCCCCACTAGATCCTTTAAAAATGTATTTAGAACCTTCTTGCTTTCTCTTCCTCATGTTGCTTCCCAGAAATTCTTATGTCTTCAGATGTAAATTGAGGATACTGAATAAAATAAACACATTGAATACATCAGTATTTTAGCATTGCCATTGTTGCCTGTTTGTTTTTATGCCATTTTTCAGTGATCAGATTGTGCTCAAAATGGCATTTTGTACATATACTGAAGCAAGTATATAGATTTATCATACTCTTGATCTAGAATACCAGAACATATTCTGGTAGCAATTGTGTTATTGATATTCACCTAGTCATAAAAATAAGCTAAACATCTCATAATAATAAATACGAGGGGGCATCATAAAGTTTTAATTATCACATTTAAAAAAATTGACAGAAACTTTGTTTTGATTTGTAGTTGTTCACTTATCTCTGTATAGTCACTGTCCAGATTTACACATTTTTCCCAGCATTTCTTGACCCTCCAAATACCTGATATTGTAGAAGTCTGCAGATTACTCCTGATTTTACACTTTAGTCACTTCTGGCAGAGCCAGTCACAGAAATAAAGGACACAATGAGATGATTTTCTCAGCAACGTGCACTTAGGGACCAATGATGACACTGACAAAATTTCATCAATATGCCATAATAACTTCTGGGTGATAATTATTACTTTACAATGCCCCCTCGTAAGGCTCAATCTGCAGACTTCTACAATATCAGGTATTCGGAGGGTCAAGATACACTGGGAAAAATGTATAAATCTAGATAGTGACTACACAGAGATATATTAACAACTAGAAATCAAAACAAACTTTCTGTCAATGTTCTTAAAAGGTGATCATTAAAACTTTACGATACCCCCTCGTATGAACTAAGATTATATCGTAACATCCAGTGAAATCCCCACAATCCAGTAATTTTTCATATGAACGCTAACAGAAGATAAATACAAAAAAGAAAAAAAAAGAAAGAAGAGAAATACACTTGCCTCCCCACATTTGCAGCTGTGACTTTTGCAGATTTGATTATTCACTGATTGTATTAATATGTTCTCTCTAGGTCCTCCAACACAACTCTGTGGTCAACTTTAACCAAAAGTCACACTGAAGGACCTAGAGATTCCTAGAGAGAACACTCCACTAGGCATTTGTGGCTCCTCCAGTGCAATTCATGGTCAATGTCTGGCAGATGTTGACCACAGCGTTGCACTGGAGGACCTAGGGATTCCTAGAGAGTTGTTCTCTCTGGTAAAAGCATAGTGTTTTTTGTTATTTGTGGTTTTTCCACATTCACGGGGGCCCTGTGCCCCTAACCCCAGTGAATGTGGAGGGATGAATGCAATTATTTATATTGCCTTCAGTCATTTCTAGGGCAGTTTAAGGTAGATACAAACACGAAGACGGAAGCAGGTTAAAGGGGAAATAAAAGCACAGTAAAACCAGGTTTCCCTAGGAGGTTTTGCTGTTGTTGTTGTTGTTGTTTAAATTGATTGATTCTTGCCTCTCTATCCAGTGGACCTCCAAGGCAGCTTTTGACATTGCTGGGTGGTTGCATGCATCACTGGCTGGGGATATAACGCATGAAGATGCCAAGAGACCCAGCACAATAGAGCATCTCTCAGACTCGCAGTGCACCTTCTCCCAGCCATCTGTCCTCTAAAGGTGTGCTCTGACTACTAATTGCTTGACTTCTGGCTAATGCAAAAACGATACACTTGCGCCTCTCCTTAAGCTAAGGGAACACTTCTAAGAATGCACCAGCAGGCAGCAAGCAGGCAGGAAAAAATGTGTTGATATTAGCTTTTGCTTGACAAGCTGACTGGAACTAAGTCATTCAGGTTGCAATTGCTGGTAGGCAGACTGTGATGAGACAATAGGATCTGCTGCCTTTGGGGCTTTTATCTGCCTCTGTAGCATCTGTACTGTGCTCTAATCTAGGGAGATGGTGTGTGTTAAGGTAGCGTTTTTACCCACAATTTCAACCTTGTTTTTGAAGCGTCTCTGCATACGTTGGTAAAGTGCACAGTTATAACCAGATAGAACAGGAAGAAAACTCCCATTGGACAACACATTTTAAAACATTGCTTTCTTTTCCATGGAATCATGAGAGTTTGGATTGAATGCATTCTGAACTGTACATATACGGAAGGAAGTATATAGCTTTATCACACTCTGGATCTAGAAAACCAGAACATATTCTCACTGCCTCCCAGGTAGATAGTATATCTAGAACCATAACAAAACAAAATCAGCTTGTCCCAGATGTTGGCTTTGCTGGTATCATCCCTTTATTATCTGATGTAAAAGTGAGTTATTTTGCTTGCTTCTGTGGAGGAAACTCGTGGTTTCCTGGTGAGATCTGAAGCCCAGGAGTCCTGAAGCACAGAACAAGGGACGTACAAACATCTCATTTTCAAACATCTAAAGCTTAGTAGTCCACGTAGGCCTTTATAAGTGCTACATACTTTCTACTCATTTTGGTAGTTGAGCGTTTTTCACACTTAATTTTGAAGATCCCTACCAAGTGATTGGACTGATATATTTCTCTTGGAGTTGGGGAGAAGAGCCATGCTTCCAGTGGTATAGGAGCTATTTCTTTTCAATAATGGGTGCAGAATTATGCATAGTATGCAGGATGTATTTTTGTCAACAGTGTTTGCTTTCATATTTCTTCAGGAATATGGTGTAGATGAGAATCAACAAATGTGGGCAGCAACAAACTCAAAGTTCATTTCTTTTGAAAATTTGTAAGCTGAATTTTAGTACTGTATCCTGTTTCCCCGAAAATAAGACATCCTCTGAAAATATGACCTAGTAGAGGTTTTTGTATGTATATATATACAGTATATATACAAAATGTTCTTTCTTTTCTTTTCTTTTTTTGTTCAACAATAAATGTGAATTCTTCTTCATGGAAAAATAATACATCCCATGAAAATAAGACCTAGCACATCTTTGGGAGCAAAAATTAATATAAGACACAGTCTTATTTTCGGGGAAACACGGTATAATAGTTTTCAAGCATGCTTATAATACGACTCCTTGGCCTCTCCTCAAAAAAACATTCACTCACTTGTGTGTGCCCAAAAATTGTAGTAGCCTTTTATACTTGGTTGATAGATCAGGGCTGCATCCACACTGCAAAAATAATCCGGTTGGACACTGCTTTAACTGCCCTGGCTCAGTGGTATGGAATTCTGGGAATTATAGTTTGTTGTGGCTTCAGAGCAGAGCCACATCATTTTCATGTTCTCACGATTTTCATGGGAAATAGAGGAAGTAATTGTCATGTCTCATCCAGATTTGAGCCAGGATGATTTCTCAGCTAAAAATCCTGATGAAGTCTACAGACCTTTCTTGGGCTTCCTTTCAAAACTACCCTGACAATTACGGGATCAGGAGAAGTTGTGGTAAATCAATCTGTAGAAGAGGGTCTGAGGCACAGTCAGGGGGAGATCAGCCCTACTTCCCAGCCCCAGGTGTGGCTGGCATCAGAATAATAATAATAATAATAATAATAATAATAATAAATTTATTGCTAGCCCGCCCCTCTGAACGAGCAATCGGGGCGGGTTACAACAAGGTTAAAAAACAGTACAATTAAAATATACCATCCCATCACCCAGCTGCCCCCTTAAAACAGGATTAAATCACAACAACATTAAAATCAATAAATGAGCGTATAAAAATAAAATAAAAACAACGACAGAAGTTCCAGTCTGGAAACCTTAGCTGTATAAGGGTGAAATAATGCTGGAGAGAGAGATGGAGAAGCTCAAAAATGCATTTCAGGGCCGGGAGGTGTTACACTTCTTCTGGGAAGGCCTGCCGGAAGAGATGCGTCTTTAGGGCTTTTTTAAAGCCTTCAGTGGATGGAATAAGACGCATCTCGTCCGGCAGGTCATTCCACAGCTTAGGGGCAACAGCTGAGAAGGCCCTTGGGAGGTCTGGACCAGCCTGGTCTTCATGGGCTGTAGCAGATTCCTCCCAGAGGACCGAAGTGTGCAGAGAGGTTCGTATGGGAAGAGGCGGTCCCTCAAATAGGATGGACCCGAGCCATGTAGAGCTTTAAAGGTCAACACCAACACCTTGTACTGTGCCCGGAAACTAATCGGCAGCCAGTGGAGGGATTTAAGCACTGGTATAATGTGCTCTGTCCTAGATGTACCAGTGACAAGCCTGGCTGCCATATTCTGAACTAATTGAAGTTTCCGAGTTAGGCACAAGGGTAGCCCCATGTAGAGCGCATTACAGAAGTCCAATCGTGAGGTTACCAAAACGTGTACCACAGACTCCAGGTCCTTCGGCTCCAGAAAAGGGCGCAGCTGGCGGATCAGCCGAAGCTGATAACAGGCACTCCTGACCGTCGCACTCACCTGACTAGTCATGTGAAGCGACAGGTCGAGGAGTACCCCCAGGCTGCGAACAGAGTTCTGAGAGGAGAGTGTGACTCCATCTAGGACTGGAAGTTGTATTCCCAAAACTGGTTTAGGGCCCGTGACTGTGAGTACCTCCATTTTGTCTGGATTGAGTTTCAATCGATTTTCCCTCATCCAACCCATTACCGCCACAAGGCAGTCATTGAGAGGGGAAACGCCATCTGAGGTCTGAGCAGACGATCTGGTCACGGAGAAATATATCTGAGTGTCATCAGTGTACTGATGACACAGAGCTCCGTGCCTCCGAATGATCTCTCCAAACGGCTTCATATAGATACTGAATAACATCGGGGGCAGAATGGCGCCCTGAGGGACACCACAGCTAAGCTCAATTTTAGATGAGCAGCTGTCCCCGAGTCTCACCCTTTGGGACCTGCCAGAGAGAAAGGATCGGAATCACCTAAGAGCGGTGCCTCCAATCCCCAGTTCTCTCAGCCGATCCAAAAGGATGGAATGGTCTGCGGTGTCAAACGCTGCCGAGAGATCCAAGAGCACCAGCAGGGTCACCAGCGGAGGTCGTCCATCAGAGCAACCATGGCAGTCTCAACTCCATACCCTGCCCTGAAGCCGGTTTGAAATGGATCGAGATAATTGGCTTCTTCCAAGACTGCTTGGAGTTGGAAGGCAACAGCTCTCTTGATAACCTTGCTAAGAAAAGATAGCAAGGAGACTGGTCTATAGTTGTTTTTGTCCAGGGGATCAAGCGAAGGCTTCTTCCGGAGGGGCTTAACGGCCGCCTCCTTCAGAGAAGATGGAACGATGCCCTCCTTGAGGGATGCATTGTTCACATCCCAAAGGAACGTCCTCAGTGCGTCCCCTCCCTAAACAACCAGCCAAGATGGACCCGTATCGAGAGAGCAAGTAGTCTTTTTCACAGCTCCAAGAAGCTTGTCCACATCATCGGTACTTACCGATTGAAACTCATCCAGTAAACTGACAGTAACGGAGCAGCTGGACACCTCATCCTTGGCCGCTGAACAAATATTGGTGTCCAAGTCGGCTCTAATCCAAGAGATTTTATCCGCAAAGTGGGTGTTAAACGCCTCACAGCAGGCTGCTGTAAGCTCTAGTAGGGGGTTTGGCACGGGAGGAACCCATGTCAGCTCCCCCACAATCCTAAACAGCTCTGCCGGGTGGGACTCTGCAGATGCAATGCATGCAAAACAGAGAGATCTCCACGCTGCACGCAAAGCCTCTCCATAGCTGCAAAGATACAGTCTATAGCGAGTTCTGTTGGATGGGAGTCGAGTTTTTCGCCATTCGCACTCTAGTTGTTGTCCAGCCTGCTTCATCTCCCTGAGATCTTGCGTGTACCAGGTTTTTCTATTCGGAGCGGGCTGGAAAGGACGCTCGGGAGCGATTGTGTTGATAGCCCTAGTGATGTCAATATTCCACATGTCTACTAAGGCCTCAACTAAGTCGCCGGCGTTCCCAACTAGCAAACCCTCTAGGGCTTTCTGGAAACCAATTGGTTCCATAAGCCTTCGAGGGCGGACCATTCTAATAGGTCTGCCACCCTTGGAGGGGCAGAAAGTGGCCTTCAGTTCCAATTTGATCAGGAAGTGATCCGTCCATGACAAAGTGGAGGTCTTGGTTACCTCCGCCCAAGGATACTCCTACTCCGTAATAAAAGCCCCATCGAGTGTATGACCTACACAATGCGTGGGCCCATTGACCAATTGGGAGAGGTTCATGGCTGCCATGGAGTCCATGAACTCCTGAGTCGCTCCAGATAGCTCTAACAAACCGGCTTCAAGAGGGATATTGAAGTCGCCCAGAACCTGAAGTCTGGGCGACTCCAATATCAACTCAGAGACCAGCTGAGTCAACTTGGTTAGGGAGTCTGCTAGGCAACGGGGTGGCCGATATACTAGCAGGATCCCCAAACTGTCCCTGGTCTTCAAGCTAAGGTACATACACTCGATGTGGGCTATTTTTCAGACAGACTTCCTGATCAAGGTCAAGTTGGTTTTATGGACTATGGCCACACTGCCCCCCCGCCCACTTTCCCTTATCTGCTCGCTGACCGTGTACCCGCTTGTGCCCACGTGGCAGCGCTGGCATCATCCAGCCAGGTTTCAGTGAAACATGCCAGGTCGGCCTGTTCATCCACTAGGAGGTCGTGGAAGATATGGGTTTTTCCTTTGGCCGACCTGATGTTACAAAGGAGCAGATTAAGGGATTGTGGTGCAGTTGGTGCACTCTCCACCTTTTCTCGGGAAACAGAGTGAATTGAAGAGGGGATAGGTATCAAACATCTATCCCTACTTCTTTTGTAACATCTGTATGTATACACAGCCACCCAATGACAGTGCAGCTGTCTCAAGGCTCAGACTACCAAGGCTCCCCAAATGCAAGCGAATTCCTGAGGAGTGAAAGACTCAGGAGTAAGGAACCCTAATCGCTGGTCTAACCAGTTTCATTTGGGACGTGGCGTGGTTAGAGATGTACAGCCCACCTGTTCCAACTGTGGGCTTGCCATCTGCAGATCTGAGCATCTGCAGTTGCCAAGCTCCACTGGCCCTCATTATAGCATGTGCATGTTGCCAAAACACCATAAAAAAACATTGGGCTTGAGGTCCTGCGGTTTTTGGTATTTGTTCTGGACCCCTCACAGATACTAAGGGCTGACTGTAGTCCATAACAGCTGCTGCTCCAGCTCTGGTTTGACCAATACAAGTCCCTAACTTCAAGTTGTTTCCAACTTATGGCAACCCTAAAGTGACCCCATCATGGGGTTTTCTTAGCAAGTTTCATCAGAGGGGTCTTGCCATGGCCATCCTCTTGAGGCTGAGAGAGTGTGGCTTGCCCAAGGTCACCCAGTGGGTTTCCATGGCTGAGCAGGGATTCAAACCCTGGTCTCCAGAGTCATAATCCAGGGCTCACACCACCATACCATGCTGGCTCACAGGTCCTGAACTCTGTGCAACCCAGCCACTTGTTCCTGCTTAATAACATGTGGTTGGGCTCCTCAGAGCATTTTGTTTTTCCACCAGGAGTGACTTTGGCTTTCCCTCACAATCTTCCTATTGTACATGAGTACCATATTGTGGTTTTGTCTAGTATACTTAACTGTGTCTGACCTCAGCTTTTCTTCCTGCATTTGTGGATTGCCATGACAACCTCAGCAGCTCTTAGTGTGGCAGATAGCTGGGTTCTCATTGCATGGTGTTTATTTTTGTATTGGAGGAGGGGGGGGATCATTTATTTATTTATTTATACCCCACTTTCCCCCTAAAATTGGGACTCAAAGGGGGTCACAATTTAAAAGAACAATATCAATATCTTGGAGATTTTGAAGTCTAAACCCTAAGCCCTCCTCCATGTCAACACCATCTGGCCTAGGAGGGAGTGAAAGGAGAGGCCTAGCAACGCCATCAGGCCTGGTCTCAAGTTTAAGATCCCTCCCTCCATGACAACACCATCTGGCTAGGAGGGAGTGAAAAGGCAGGCCAACTCCATTGGGCCTGTCCTAGATTAAGAAACAGAGCCCTCCCTCCAGTCCATCTGCCTTGGTCCAGGCCTCAGAGGAAGAGAAGAACATGTGGACCTGATCCCCTTCCCCAACACCATTCCCTTCTCGTTTTGTGTTGTGTCTTCTTAGATTGTAAGCCTGAGGGCAGGGAACCGTCCAATTAAAATAATAATTGTAAGCCGCTCTGATAGCCTTTAGGGCTAAAGACTGGGATATAAATAAATAAATACCTGAAATTCATTTATGTTTCTTTATGGTAAGTTTATATAAAAAGTATTTTTAATAATTGTGTATGGGAAACACAGTTTAGGTACAGTGAACCAGAAGAATGCAAAGGTATCACTATCTTAGCTATCCATGTGGACTGTTTTGGATTTTGGAATGTCAGACAAGGAAGATTCAGGCTGTATAATTTTTAAAAGATGTCTAAAATAGAGTAAATGAAAACCTAAACAGCCTCCTGAAAGACAGCGCCAGTACAGATACAGCAAAACCTTATACAAAACCTTCTGGAATATTGGAGTACTACAGCCACTGAAAATGTTCTCTGTGGTCATGTCTATAAATGCTTCCTGAAAGCCAGCAGAAATAAGGCTTCCCCTGTACCCAGCTCTGAGATAGAAATTATTCCCTTTTGGCGTGGGTATATGACTTCGGGCAAAGCTCGGGGTTAATTCCCCTCCCCTTCAGTAGTGTTTGTGTGTGTGTGTGTGTGTGTGTGTGTGTGTGCAGCACTTTCTCTGTGTTGAGGATGCTCATCTGCATCTAGGTGGATGTCATTTCTCATTATGTCATGCCATTTCACTCCACTCTGTAGCCTCCTTCCGTGGCTCGTCTGCCCCAGACAGTCATGAATATTCATATAGACTCCCTTCATCCTTTTAGTCTTGTATATTTAGCTGATGGCCTGTCCCCCCCCCCTTTTTTTTAAAGGCCTTTGTCTTAGCATGCCAGAGCAGAAGGCTGTTGAGTGAGCTAATGCTTAGGATCTTAGCCTTACAGTTGAAAACACTGATGCTCCTTTGAGGGCCACACTCTTGCTTTGTATTTAGAAAATATTCTAAAAAATTAGCCATCACTTCCTGCATATACATGATCTTTGCAAGGAATTTTAATTACTTACATTTTTGTGCACTTCGTTACATTTTATTGTGAGTTTCCAGATTGCCCGTCCTCTTCTTAATATGCAAGTCACAGAGTAGTCTGAACTATTGAATATTCATACGTTGGCTGGACTCTGGCTTGCTACATCCCACATTTTTAAAACTGTTCAACTTCTGAAAGAGGAGCAAACTATCCTATATGTTGGTCCTTAAAATAAAGCAGATGCTGGTCTTTCTCCCCCTCCAGCAAGGATGGTGTGTGTGTGTGTGTGTATGCGTGTACGCGTGTTTTCAAGTCAAGGAAAGCCAAGGAAACATGGATGTTTTTTGCTTGAAAGTTGCATTGCAGATTCTGGTGCATTTGGGGACCAAGTCATGACTTGGCTGGCACCAACCAGCTGATCCAAGTTCCTTCCAGAGGCTATTATTATTCTGGTACAGAATTGTGTATTGTATGTTTGTGTGCACATATGTTCTTTTAAACTTACAATTTTGGTGGAGTTTTTGTTTATACTTTGCTTCGTAACTATGTTTGCTCTCATGTAATTTCAGGTTGGGGCTTTTGGGGAGTGGGAAGGGAGTTGATTTCTTTGAATGCTTCTAACTCTGACTCCCAAAGGAGGAATAGCATCTCAACTGCTGAAAGCTGAGAGTAGGAGCATTTTGTATTACCAGCAATTTCTGAATGGGCCTCAGGGTACCTGCAAGTAGCACAGTAGAGTAACATGTCTGAGGAAGTTCTGAAGTTTCAGTATCACTGAAATCTGTGTCTTTCTCCAGAAATAGATACTGCTAATGGGTCTGCTGGAAGTGATAGGGCATCCCTGCTACAGTGGTCACTTGTGAATTCTTGTCTATTTTTCCATTTGTACATTTTGCTGGCCTATAGAACAGACTTCCTTTTGTATCCTTTTAATGCCTGTATTTTTGGGATCATTTTGTTGGAGGCTTGAGTAAGCCAAATCATTTTCAACTGAACTCTCTGTTTTATGGGATGCTGCCTTCGAGAAGGCCTCCATAGAGAAGCTTACTTTTTATTTATGTATAGTTCCAGGGATGGTTTAGATTTAGAAAGGAAACTCTTAAGGAAAGCTAGTTATAATACATATCTTACTTGTCCACCCATAGCCTCATAGGTCAATTTTTGAAAAATAACAATTTTAAAGTATTTTTAAAACTTTATTATGAATAAACAACAACATAGGAGTATTTTGTCAAAGAAAAACAATGACCTGGTAAATGAACATGGAGTAATCATACGTAGTTAAGTCATGTTATTACATAGTCAGAAGCAACTAAAGGTAGCGAGAGTGTGAGTCCTCTAATGTTCATTCAGAAAGGATGCTTTTCCAAAATTTGTGCTGCAGAGACCTCCAGTTTGTTCAGATATTCAGTAAAATGGACCAAATTCTTATCAAGGTGTTTTGTTTTTTTTCTCAACCTTAATGAATCTCATTTTTGCTATGAGCTTTTCATTAAAAGCTAGCATAATAACAACTCTTTCATCCAGAAGTGAACTTCTCCCTTTCAAATAAGTTGTTGAACGCTGTGTTGTAATTGTGCCGATCAGTACGGACAGCAGGCCCGCACAGCTGTATTCTGGCCAGGAGTTGCTTGAAGATCCATGATGAATTTAAATTTGAGCCCAGATGGTGTGAGAAATTGTCAGTCATGACTGTTTGGTGTGTTTGCCAAAAAGCTCACTATTGAGCACACGAACCATTGAGCAAATTACTGCAGCAGAAGTTTGTGCTCTGCTAGCAGTACATCTTGTTCCCGGCTGCTTGCATCCTTGTGGGCAGCAGCTCCATACTAGAAATAACTTTCAGTGCTAAGAAATATATTTCAGAAATATAGTCCTGAATTCAATTATTAGGTCACTTAACATGAAACTTTCTATGGTGGTTAAATTATACATGTGTGTATTTTATTAGACAGGCTCTGTCCTTTCATGTGGAGTATTTGTGTACAGTACATACTACACAGCCATCAAAGATCTCTTGTATTGCTTGTTTTATAAATCTTTTGTCTTGAGACTGACATTTTAAGCTGTCACTGTTAGATACAAAGGTGACCAACTCTTTTACCTATGAGCCATCCATCATATTAGATTGCCAGGAAAGGGAGCTACTGGCTCACTTTTTACCATATTGAGTGTCATCGGGACAGTTGGCTAGAAGATAGCATCTAGGGCAACTGACTCTTGTGTTTTTCAGAAGCCAGTTGGGTTCCACTTCATCCTTTCCTTAGACTTTGGCCAGGCCGGTCACTTTGACCTACGTGTATCTGGTGTGAAGTCCAGGCTGCTATCTGATTGCTCATACTTCCGTTTCATCTCACTTACTTACTTTGCCTTGTCACCTGAGTTTCCCTATATGTTGGTGATCAGGATTTGACTACCCTGTGTACACATGCCTCCATAAAAGTGGCTCCTTCTTCAAGGAGTAAAGGAATAGTATTCTTTCAGGACAGTCAGACTTTGCCTTACCAAAACGTCTGATCTTGTAAAAAAGAATTAAAGAAACATTTTTAAATACAACTGGGTTTCTGTATGGTACATAACTCAGCACTGTGTTTGTTTGTATACATGCTCCATCCTGCTTTGTATTGAAGTACTTGGCTAGACGAACAACTGTGTAAGTAGTCTTCAGAGACATAGCTGTGTTAGTCTGGAATACTGGTATACATAGGGATCTTTTAGCACATTTGAGTCCTAACTCTGTAGAAGAAGTTGTAGCATATGTTTTTGTAGACTTGGTCTCCTTCCTCAGATGTATTTGAGGAAGTAGACGAAGGCCCAGAACAGATGGGCAGAAAAGAGCGGTTTGAGACCACTCTGTCCAGAAGCTAGTCACAACCCCGCTGTCTGCATAGTCCGCTCCCAAAGTGGGCTGCGGACGCAGGGGCCAACCGGTACTGTGATATATGTGGTATGTTTCTTTAAGTCTTACATCTTCCCTCTTCATCCACCTGTTTTGTGTTATTGTGTTACTATAAATGATTATGTGGTCTTGGGAGTGGCTGAGTTGTCTGGGAAAAGAGACTGACCATGTGTGTAAGTATTCTTAAGCTCGAGCTTTCCAGAAGACATTGACTTTCTTCAATAAATGCATTTCTGTCTTTGAAGAAGCTAGACGAAGCACTCTTTATTACATTACAGGTACTGCCAGGAGTCAGATTATCCCGGCTCCTTTTTGCTCTGGTGCTAAGAACCAGAGCGCAGGTGTGCATCATTGAATTGGCAAACCTCCAAAGCAGCCGGAAGCTGCGATTCTATGATTCTATGATCTGTTTCACCCCCATGTCTGCGAAAGCTTATGCTACAACATCTACATAGGGGCAGCCATGTTGGCAAAATAGCCTAATAACCTCCAAACAGTGCTACCTTTATTGGACCAACCAAAATGCACAATTACATGTTGCAAGCTTTCGAGGTCACACTGGCTTCTTCATCAGGCAAACAGGAGAAAAGATATTGTAGATGCTAGTCATAGGCCTGTATTTTCTGTTTCTGGTCTTAGTTCAGATGGTAGGATGGGATTTTCAAAGTCAAGGAAATTTAATGTCCATTTGCAATTCAAAGAAGAGGCATCCAGCATGTCTCATTCCTTTTGTGAAGCCACAGGCTCCTTTGTAGGTAGAGAACACTGAATTTCTCAAGAAGTCTTCATGTTTTGCATGAGGACTAAGACCAGAAACGGAAAATGCAGGCCGATGGCTAACATCTTCATTTTTTCCCTCCTGTTTGCTTGATGAAAAAGCCAGTGTGTGACTTTGAAAGCTTGCAACATGTAATTGTGTATTTTGCTTGGTCCAGTAAAAGTATCATTGTTTGAATGTTATTGGGTCTTCTACATAGTCTCAAAGGTGCTACAAGATCGCCTTGCATATGTAAGTCTTCGTTTGCTTAATTCATTGAATCCCATTGTGGGAGAAAGGCAGGATAAAAACCAATAAAAAATAAATGTTTGAAATGCATTTTGTTGTTGTTTTTGTGCTGTTTTTTTGTGCAGAATCTTGATTAGAGCTTTACAGCTCTTCCTACAGGTATTGCTATGCCTTAAGCTTTACAGCAGCCATACACTCCCTGCCAGTTGGGAAGGAAGGTTAATTCCAAGCAGTGTCCTCACCGACAAGAGTTAGGAATAACACGTCCACAGTAAGGAGAACACAGTTTTAGCCCTGGAGGATAGATGCTGTCTATCTGTCTAATAAAGTTAGCATCATTTGGCAATAAGAAATAGCACTTAGGCATCACAGGTACTCCACATTGAACATTACATAAAACTATGCTTACATGTTGTGTATAGAATACAAGCACTATTAGTGCATAATCTCTATTTTAATTAGTAATTATAGTAAATTAAAGAGAGAGATGAAATCCATGGGGCAAGTTAAGCTATTGCTTGGTGGTCTTGTTTGTGAGAGCT
This sequence comes from Urosaurus nigricauda, assembly GCA_034509955.1. Taxonomy (NCBI): domain Eukaryota; kingdom Metazoa; phylum Chordata; class Lepidosauria; order Squamata; family Phrynosomatidae; genus Urosaurus; species Urosaurus nigricauda. Next base: position 4,226,180 of record JAOEGL010000003.1, read on the forward strand.
CAGTACAGCACATCATTTGCAATACAGTGGTCCCCCGGGATACAAAGCCCCCGGGGAACGAAATCCCCGGGAGCCGAAAGAGCCGGGGGCAAAAAAAAGCCCCCGGGATCCGAATGAAACCCCGGGGAACAAAAGGGAAAAACCGTGCGGCCAATTTAAATTGGCCGCGCGGTCCGTTAGTGAATGCCGTCCCCCGGGAAACAAAGATTTCCGGGTTATGAAAGGTAATCCGGAACGGATTACCTTCGTAACCCGGGGGACCACTGTACATAAGCTTTTCCACAACAGCCACAGAGATTTCAATATTGGTTCCTGTGGGAAAAAAGCACCTTATTTTCTCTAGGAGTGGGGGGAAATGCTGTACACGTTTTCATAAGAGTTAAGCTGGCACCATCACCTCTGCTCAGCTCATTACCATTAATAAAACTCTGGCTGATTCTACCTGGCAGCAAATGGATTCTAATATTTCATAGACAAGAGGATGAAAACTCTTCCTCCCCTCTGCAGCCTGGTAGGTCTCTTGCATCTGAACCTCTCTGTCATTTCCCCCCCCCCCCCCTGTGCCTCATTATAGTAAGAATACTTCTTGCAGTTCTGGCAATCTCTTCTGTTTAGCTGGCAGAAAAGAATTGCAGAAGTCTTTTGCTAACCTGTTTGCAAGAGGCGGTGGAGTGGCCAGTTCAGTGCTCAAATATTCTGTGCAGTGAAATCATGTCTTAAGCCTGCTTCCTCCAAATGGTGCAAGAGTTGGAGGACCGATTTGAAAAATTAAATAAAATGGATCTAGATTTCTCCATTGAACACCAGACATGGAATCTGTGTCTCTGAATGGGATGAATTGTACATTTGTCTATATAAAGAGCCAGTGTGATGTAGTACAGAAAATGTTGGAACAGAGAGAAATGGCTTAAAATCTCTGTGCAACTGTGAAGGTCAAACCCTCTTCTTGCCTCTGTCACAAGATTGCTAAAATGGTGGAATAATCAAGTTTTGCAGACTCAGGGCCGTGGCTTCCTTTATTGACTCAAGACATCTGTAGTGTGATCTTTTCCTACCAGCTTCAACCTTTCCTGGCATTGTCATCTTCTCCAGTGTGAGTTGTGTCTTCGTGTGGCTATGTGCAAGGCCTGACAGTCTCCGTTTAGTCATTTGTAATAGGCCATTGGCTAATATTATTCCATACATGCTAAGGCTTTATGCAGCTGCATCATATTAAATCTTTAGATTACAAGACCAAGGGCAGGGAACTGTCTAATTACCAATTTGTAAGCTGCTCTGGAAGACAGGCAGAGTATCAGTACTCTGAACAAACAAATGTTATATATATATTTATGTGCAGAAATGAAGAAAAGGGGACTACATGTCAAGGTTCATGCTTTTAATAAATTATAGTAGGAGATGAAGAAGAAGCAAATAGCAGGTTCTTGGTTCTGCTTCATCTTAGCCATCCCAAGGCAAAACCTTTTCTTTTGCACTCTCTCTCTCTCTCTGCCTGAACTGTCTTCAGCAGACACCTTGCACAGATTGCTCTGGCTGATTATGTAACCTCTGTTGACTTCATTTGCAGTGAGAGTATTTGCAAGCTCTTCAACAGCCAATAAACTTGGCTGCAGGAATAGGAAGGAGAAGAAGGGGATCTTCATGCAGACAGCTTTGTGTCCTTTGCCAGCTCATTTGCAAGCTGCTGCCTACAGAGCCGCTGAAATGAAATGGCTAGAGACCTCAAAGGAAATTATACCTTGTGACGTATGCCTTCCCAAGACTCACAATTCCTAGTCTTGGATGCCTGTCATTCTCACCCTAGCCCAAGTCTCCCATTCAGGATTCCTCTTTGTATTTGAAGGCCCCATTCATACTAGCCCATTTGCCCTGGTTAGATCCGGATCAGATCGTGCATGCCAGTAGAAGTTCATACTCCCCTTTGCCTCGATCGATGCTTCCCAGTGCATTTTACACCACCAAAGTGACATACATTGAATAATATGAGGTACAACAATCCATGTTTTTTCCCATCTGTGGTCATAGAACCAAACCCCCATGGATGGGAATAATAATAATAATAATAATAATAATCTTTTTATTTGTGCCCTTCCTTTCTGCTACAGGAGCAATCAAAGCTGCTTACATGGTTAAAAATGTATACAGTACATACAATCAATAAAAAGAATGAGTTACCCCCCTTTAAAAAAGAATTAAACAAAATACAATTTAACATTCAATCTGTTAAAACAACTATTAATAACAGTAGCCTACAAAGAAATATGGAGGTAGATTACATGGAGTGGGGAGAGTTCAGTATAGCCAAATTGATCTATTCGGGAAAGTCTGCTGGAAGAGTCCACTATATGTTAACATATTGGTTGGACACTCGTATAACTGACACCAGGAATATGTTTTTGGATGTATCTGATAATGCTCTCAATTTTGTCTTTTTTCTCTCCTTCTCTTCCAGTGGGGAAGACCTCTTTGATCACCAGGTTCATGTATGACAGCTTTGACAACACCTACCAGGTAAGAAAATCTTTGTTTCATGACTTCCAGACATTCACTGATATGATTCTAAGACATGGCCAGACGTCCTCCCAGTGATAGAGATTTGCATCTGATTTTAACAGCTGATAGTAGGAGAATGGTAGGCTGCAGCCTCTCTTCCCAGTTGTAAAAAGATAACATAAAATTGAGGCACCTGTTACCAGCACCCAGAAATCAGAAGCGACTTTCAACTTTATCTTTGTCCATATTCATTCCACTAAATGGAGTATTACCAGGGAATAGCCATAGGCTACATTTGGCTTAAAGGTGAAATAGAAATTTCTGTTGTATCAGCAAGAATCCAGCAAAGTGTCTGTGGAACAAGGCAGCTCAAATATGTTGTAAGCCTCCCAATGGAACAAACATCCTCTCTATTTCTGTCTGCTGTAATTACAGAGTCGTTAAAAGTAGGTCTTTTATTTAATGATGTGTCTTTCTTATGGTTCCATTTTCTTTATGAAAAATGTGTCCCAGTTTTTCTTTGGCCCTTTCACTCTCAGGACTTGTAATGTGTCTGGAAAGGATAATGTAATAAACAAAGTAATGGCAATGCAAGCAGCTAATGGCAATGCAAGCAGCTAAAAGCTTTGGCACAGTGAAATGGCTCTGGTGGGGAGGGGGATTGTTCTGAAGAGATTTTACTCTGTCTTCCTTTGTCCATATTTCTTCCTGAATCCCACCTGCTTTGAACATTGCCCTAAGTGCATGGTGTGCTTCTTAGTTGTGACCAGAACAGAGCAGTTGTGTGGAATTGGTCTGCAGCCCTTCCTGTGCTTGTTCTGACTGCTCACAAGAAAAACACACCAGGCTTCCAGGACCCCCTAGTTTCTTTAATGCAGGTGGGAGAAGAGGAGATATGGAGAAATGCAGACAATGGATGCTTCCTTTTCTTAATTAACCAGCATGCTGAGTTCTGGGGTCCTTTGGATGAAATGGTCAATAGAAGTGCAAAGGATGAGAAGCTTCTATTGTATAGTTACTGGGGTTGCATAGTTATTTGTAACCTCTCTCAGGCCTTTCTGGTTCAGGTCCTTCTGGTATGGTATGCGCTCTGAGCACTCTCAAATATTATTACCAGACCTGTGGGGCCTGTCAGCAAAAGGAGAGAGGAACTCCTCTTTGCGTAAGGGGAACTATGTGCTCAGGATGTCCTGTACAAACCATCTGAACTCACATTGGTTTGAAGGATTGTATACAGCTCCCAAGCATGAAGCCATGAGATAGATTATTTTATTATTATTATTTTATTTATATTCCACCTTTCTCCCGATACAGGGAAGTGGTCTAACAACAGTTAGCATTCAGTAAAGATCAGGGAGACATTAATGTTGAGGGGTGATGGAGAATAGAAGCTGCGGAAAACAGGTTGGGAACTGTAATGTTTGAAGTGAAAGTTGTAGTTTTCTTGGTGTTGGGATTTTGGGGTTGAAATCCAACTAACCAATCCCACATTTTAGTGTGGAATTATTGGTCTGCACTGCTGCATTTCTGAAACATGGGAACAGCTTATTAATGCAAGGTGAGGTAAGAATGACTTGCATTAAAGGAGCCAGTGGTGTGACCAGATTGGTACAGGTAGCAATATTGTGTATCTTACTTTGTTGTAAGAATGGGACCAATAAAGCCCACAAGCCATCTGCTACTGATCCCTGGAGAATTTTCAGGAAAGAAAAAACACTCACAGCCAAAGGCCACAAATATAATATTGGTTTCTAGCACATTGAGGGGGGAATTGCTGGTCCCTCATATCAGAGAGGTCAAGAATCACTATCCTATAGTACTTGAAATCTTAGAGAGATCTATCTTCTGTCTCTGAACTGTGGACAGCAAAATGTTCCAAATAGTTGTTTGTCTCCAAACTTCGGATAGCAAAATGTTCCAAATAGTTGTTTGTCCCACCTTCTTTTGACCTTTGTGATGGAAAGAGATTCTCCATAGACAACTTATGGATGGAGTTAAAGAGCAACAGTTTTACACTGAATGCATAATTCCCAGGTTTGATGATCACACTGAATGGTAAAGTAGACATCAACTTTGCAATTAACAATAAATACAAAGCATGATATAAAAATACTGAAATGATCTTAATTCAGGGCCAAACTAGATGTGATGGGGGACAGATGTGAATCGGATTCCATCTGCCCATTCACTTTCTCACACAGTAGAATAGGAGTTCTGATTTTTAACATGGAGAGAGGTATACAGGTAAGGAGAACTGAACATCTGCCATCCTTGTACTGTGTCACTTAGGATTGTGTCTTCCAGCTTTTCTTGCTGCCTGTGTTACTGTGGTAGTCATTAATTCACTTCTGTCCTATCTTTTTCCTAAACCTGGGACTCCAGGTGACTTAACAGAAAATAAAATCCCAATAAAAACACATAGAGATATATGGAAAATCATACAAAAAGTTACTGCTGAAGTCAGTTCAGTTATCCATAGATTTAAAGCCCTTTAAAATAAGGATGATAGATTTGGAAAATAAGTTGAAAGAGAGTGTAGAATTTTAGCATGTTATATGACAACAGCAGCAAGATCAGCGTATGCGAAATATTGGAAAAATAATAAGAGTCCAAATATTGTAGAATGGATGGAAAAATTAATGGATTTGGCTGAACTAGAAGACACACTTATTAAAAAAGAACTCTATAAAATTTTATTTGAAAAACTGGCAACATTTTACAGATTATGTGAAGAAGGAAATGGGTCGATGTAATGATAGGATTTGATATATTGAAAGAAAATATTTTCTGTAGCATAAGGAAAGATAGTAAATAACAGGTGATTAAAAAAGAATGGTGCAAAAGTAAAACTGTTCTTATTCAATTTTGCACCATTCTTTTTAAATCACCCTGTATAATAGGTGTAGTTTAGAGAGGAGGAATACTGTGTTTAAGTTAATTTATTGTAGCCACAGAAGAGTGGGGAGTCATTTTTAATAGCTGGTGAGGATAGGGACAAAAGTGTTCATTATTTTTTTTGCGATTACTGTTCGTTTATTGTTTTGTGTATTTTAAGTATCAAGTGTGATATTAAAATCTAATAATAATAATAATAATAATAACAACAACACAAATCCATTAAAAAGACAGAAGATAAAAATCAGTGTTAACAGTACATGCTTATAAGCCACTGCAGTCAGTTCCTAAAAGTGTGTGGGAGTCAAAATGTTGTCACTTGCTGATGAAAGGATAAGGAGGGAGCCATCCTACCATCCTGAGGGAAGGAGTTCCAACGTCTGTCAGAAGCCACTGAGAATGTCCTGTTCTGTATTCCCACCAAGTATGCCTGTAAGAGCTGTGAGACTGGGACCTGCCTTCCCCTCAAAAGATCTCAGAGCTTGATCAGGATCATAATAGGAAGATAAGATCCTTCAGATAACCTGGAAAGAATCCCATTAGTGGTAGACTGGGAGAATAGGGTATGATGAAAGGTATGGTAATAAGGGGGCAGGGAAAGTTTAGATCCCTGTACCACTGAAATGATATTGATATTTGGTAAATCAACCCTGTGGATGAGAAACCTCTAAGACTGCTCTGCTTAGTTCCTGTAAATTGATACCCACGACTTCTTTAATAGAGTCCATCCATCTAGCATGTGGTATTCCTTTTTTTCTGCTTCCCTCTACCTTTCCTAGCATTATTGTTTTTTCCAATAGTTCGTGCCTTCTCATGAGGTGGCCAAAGAACGACAGCCTCAGTTTTGTCATCTTGGCTTTCGGGGGAGATTTCGGGCTTGATCTGTTTTAAGACCCATTTGTTTGTCCCCAGGATCCTCAGCACTCTTCTCTATCACCACATCTCAAATGAATTGATTTTCTTCCTGTCTGCTTTCTTAACTGTCCAGCTCTCACACCAATACCTAATACATAATAGAGAGAATACATTGGTTTATACGATTCTAACTTTAGTGCTTAGTTGTATGTCTTTGCTCTTTAGGATCTTTTCTAGTTCTTTCATAGCTGCCCTCCCTATTCCTAGTCTTATTCTGATTTCCTGACTGCAATCCCCATTCTGGTGAATGAATATTCAATCCTAGGTATGAGAACTCTTTTACTGTTTCTAGTTCCTTGTTCCTACAAATATGCAGTTGGAATACAAACATTGTAGAATTTAGCCTAGAATCAAGAAATCTCTGTTCTGTAGATACCACGGACAGCTCAAAGGATATAGAAATGTGTCCAAATGGAAATGAAGTCTGAACTCTCCCTGGAAGCCAAGATGAGTAAACTGAAGCTGTTGTACTTTGGACGTGCCATGAGACAGTATGGCTCAGTGGGAAAGACAGGACTCAGTAAAGTGGAAGGCACCAGGAAAAGAGGAAGATTGTGGTCCTTCCCTTGTCTGCTCGCTGACCGTGTACCCGGCTGGAAGCGCTTGTGCCCACGTGGCAGCGCTGGCATCATCCAGCCAGGTTTCAGTGAAACATGCCAGGTCGGCCTGTTCATCCACTAGGAGGTCGTGGAAGATATGGGTTTTTCCTTTGGCCGACCTGATGTTACAAAGGAGCAGATTAAGGGATTGTGGTGCAGTTGGTGCACTCTCCACCTTTTCTCGGGAAACAGAGTGAATTGAAGAGAGGATAGGTATCAAACATCTATCCCTACTTCTTTTGTAACATCTGTATGTATACACAGCCACCCAATGACAGTGCAGCTGTCTCAAGGCTCAGACTACCAAGGCTCCCCAAATGCAAGTGGATTCCTGAGGAGTGAAAGACTCAGGAATAAGGAACCCTAATCAAGTCAATTTCAGCTTATTGCAACCTTATCACCAGTTTTTCTTGTTCCCATTTATTCAGAGGGGGGTTCCCATTGCCTTCCTTTTGAAGCTGAGAGAGTATGACTTGGACAAGGTCACTCGCTACATTTCCATGGCTTAAGCAGGGATTTAAAACCCGATCTCCCAGAATCCTAGCCCCAGCACTCAAACCACTACACCATGTTGGCTCCCAGGAAGAAAATACTGTAGAAGAACCAGCAGCTAGTTCAGAATGCTCTGTAAAGAAAAGGAAGAAAAAAATAAAGCAAATTTTGACATAGTGACTTGAAAAATTAGGAAGCTTGTATTTGGCATTTGCAGAGTGTCGTGTGTGGTATGTATTTGCCAGCTGCTGTGCAGAATTTTAGCTTTTGCTTGCCAAGTATTAATATGCTTACCTCAGGAGAGTGCAGATGTACAGCATTCCCTATGGTGTCAGAAAAAACCAAAGTAAATGACAAGGCATATTTGGCAAAACAGGTTTCTCATAGCATGGAGGAGAAAAGGCTGTATGTAAGTGCTTTCCCTGCGTGCGGATTCTTTCATTTTTGTAACTTCTGTTTTTATATACAGTATGAATCTCTCATTCTTAGGGAGAGCCCTATATGTAATTTAAGAAGGGCTGCACTAGCTTCTGTTCAAATGTTAAAACAAGCTTTTTGAGCAAATACAAGAAAAACTTAACATTTGTAGGTCACAGTCCTAACCTCTCAAGGTGTAAGCCACAATAAACAGAATGGGGTTTGCTTCTGAATAAGAAGATTGCACTGTTAATTTGACTATCGACTTAATCAGCACTTTGAGGGCATTGCTAGTTTAGTGCATGACTCCCCCCCCCCCCCAAAAAAAATTACTAGGCATTGTAATGTAGTAAAATTGCTGAGAATTCTGTGGCTTCCCTCAAGGAGCTATAATATACAAGTCAAGGACAGTTTGACTTGTTAAGGCAATTTAAATATATGGTGTAGGTATATCCATATTTTCAAATAACGTAGCTGCTCAGATAGATGAAATAGGTGTTCAACTTGGCTTTGGCAGGTGAGTTTTGACGATAGCCAGAATAATTTCTTCCTGAAATGTCTTGTGTGAAATATTATTTCATAGGCTAAAAATGATTGAAGGTCATTTCATGAGACTTCCATAGTAAGTCTGTTCTGAAAACCTACTGTGAAAAGCACATACAAAACTATTGTGGGTGGGAAGTACTGATTGTTTACTTCAGATCCGGAAAGGATTTTATGCATCATTTAATATTGCAAGGTTAAGTATTTCCCACTTTGTGATCAGTATCTGAAGGTTTTTTGGTGATGTATTTTTAATAAATAGTGGAGTAGATTTCCATGACCTTAGCAACATGGATGTCCAGATGCATTTATTTACTCTCCAATAACATTTTTGTTTTTCAGGCGACAATTGGCATTGACTTCTTATCAAAAACCATGTACTTGGAGGATCGCACAGTGAGTAAGAGTTTTGTAGCAACTAGACTGTACTCTGATACAGGGAGTACAATTTCTTTTTTTAAATAGGCTTAGCAGGATCCAAGGGTAAGAGCAACTTGGAGTTCCAGGTGAGGCCAACTAAGGTTACTATGGTTGTTTCTACGTGGAATCATGGAGGGCAGTTACTGAAGAATGCCATTTAAAAATGTTGAGTACAAAGCCTGTTATGTAGCAAAAATGATAGTATATCATTGTAAAACAAACGGGATATGAAGGCAGAAATCTAGTTCTCAGTGGAATGTTTGTAGATTTTTCTAAACCTTCTTCTGCAAACTGGCTTTTTCTTTTTTGCTTTGCCAAGACATTCATTTAAGTCAATCAGCATGTAGCTCAATGAGTTAAAGCTGTCTCAATACCATAATAACAAATGCAAAAAAGGAAATATGCAGTCTTATTAGCCATCTTTCTATTGTACAGCATACTCTTGGGTCAGAGAATATAGACATCAGGATTATTCCGATGTTACATGTCATTGAAAAGTAATTCTTTGGTCCATATATCTTTTTATTTTATTTATGCTGGTTTGGAATCAATGCCTGCTTCCCATCTTTGGAAGGCCTCCAAGCTTAAAGTTCCCTTTTCCCATAAGAAGCTGGCATATATTACTAAAACAACCCACACTTGCCTGCTTCTAACTTCAGAATGTATTGTGCGATGTTTCTAATTTGTCCTTGCAACAGTGCTAAGGTAGTGAAAGATATAGTTTACTACTTATGTATTGCACTGCATATACAGTGTTCTCTCCACATTCGGTTAGGGATGAAGGAGCCCCATGAATGTGGAAAAACTGCAAATAAAAAGACACTATTTTTACTTGAGAGAACACCTCTCTAGGAATCTCCAGGTCTTCCAGTGCAACTCTGTGGTCAACATCTGCTCAAAGCTGATCATAGAATCATGCTAGAGGACCTACAGATGCCTAGAGAAGTGTTTTCTCTAAGAGCATCGAGGTTCCCTAGCACAGGTCTGTGGTCAGCCTCTGGCAGAATTGGGGGACCTAGAGATACCTACAGAGAACATATTAACCAAAACCACAAATAAATGGACAAAAGTCAAAGCCGCAAATGTAGAGGGCCAACTGTCCTTTTCTCTCTTTCTCTCTCTCTAATGGAACGTAGTGTCAGACATGAGGATCTGCATGTCTATGTTTCTATGAAGGCTAGCCTTCCCCAGTCTGGTGCCTTCAAGATGCATTGTACTACTGTTGCCATCATCTTCAGCCATCACGGTTGGTGAAATTGTGGCTGGAGATAATGATAGTTTTAGTTCATTACATCTGGAGGAGAATGAGTTGGGAAGATTGAGCCAGGTACTGACAACATCCAGACCTTAGCAGCTTCAGCCAGCTTGTGTCCCCTCTGACTATGCTCTATTTTAAACAGGGAAGAAAAAGAAGGTATAGCCCAAGGCCCTCAACTGAGATGGAGTGAACTTGGGTCTCCTGAGTTAAAATCCAAAATGTCCTTTCACTGCATCTCTTAACATGGCAACTGTCTTTATGTACAAATAAATATATCAGTAGCAATCATATTTGTAGTGTTTAATGGAACATTTACTAAAAGCACTAAATCCAGCATCTGGCAACCTGGATTCCCTGGTGAGCTTAATTTTTAACTGTTCCAAGCCCTGGTGTGCCTTTATAGAGAACACTAAGATTACTTTCCTTCTGAGTTCACAGCAGAAGTGAATGTCCCCCTTGTCATGAATGCTGCTTTGTCTGTATGTCTTATTTTACATGCTACTTTAATCAGAAGTTATATTCTGTACTGGCCGTTGGCTAGCAACTAGCTTTGCTGATTCAGTGGGCTGCTGGTTTTATCAGCTATTGTTTTCTTATAGAAGATGAGATCTGATCTGACTTTCCAGTCACTTTGCCTTTGACCCTCTCCAGAGTCCCTTTAAAGTGGATATGTCATTATATTTCCCCAGCTAGCTGCCATAAAATATGTCATATAGTGCTTGCAAAGTAAAACTCCCAAGTTGGCACTACCCTCTGCCTGGCAAGTGTGTGTGTGTGCATGTGTGTGTGCACGTATGCGCTTGTGCACGCATACCTTCAGGTCACCTATCAATATATGGAGACCTCATGAATCTCATAGGGTTTTCTTGGCAAGGAATGCCCAGAGGTGGTTTTCACAGTTCCTTCCTCTGAAATGTAGTCTGCAGCACCTGGTATTCATTGGTGGTCACCCATCCAAATACTAACCAGAGCTGACCATGCTTAAGTTCTAAGTTCAGACAGGATCTGCTACCTTTAGGGAATTTAACACTGGCAAGTGTGTGCTGCCAACCAAAAGAGAAGGATGCTGCTTCAGACACTCCTAGCAGTCTGCTTCTGCTTGCAGCTTCAAAGCAAATCCCACCTTGCATGAGTTTTTCAATATATATATTTTTACTTTGCTTTTTTATTTTAAAAAAGCAATCAAATTTTATTCATTTTTAGTGGCAGTTTGGCTTTTTCTTTAATTTTTTCCCATCCCACAGATCAGGTTGCAGCTCTGGGATACTGCGGGTCAGGAACGTTTTCGTAGCCTCATTCCCAGTTACATCCGTGACTCTGCTGCTGCTGTAGTAGTTTACGATATCACAAGTAGGTATATTTGCTCTGGCTTTGACTCTTTGTTTTTTTTTTCCTTGCTTGTTTTGACCAATTTCCGTTAGGTACGGTTGCAATTGTGGGACACAGCAGGTCAAGAGCGGTTCAGGAGCTTGATTCCTAGCTACATTCGTGACTCCACTGTTGCAGTTGTTGTTTATGATATCACAAGTGAGTGGGGGGAAATTTCTGCATTTCTGGTTGTCTCTTCTCTGCTTGTGCGCTCTCTCTCTCTCTCCCTTTCCCTCCATCCTCAAGCATTAGCCGTGCATGCCATACCGTACCACAGTCATCTGCTTGTCCCTCATCATCGCATGAAAATTCCTTCTAGTCTGGAGCTTCAAGCGGGAAACTGTCTACTCTATTTCAGATGCCTTGCGAATAGGAACAAGCCTTGGGTTGGGTTTGCTAGGACTGAACCTTTACAGCTAGCCTGAACTTATGCACCTGTTTATACAACTTTTATCTGAAATATCCATAGCCATTGGTTAAATGTATCTTCCAGCATGTCTCTTACAACCTGTTAGCAAAAAAATGATAATATGCACATTGGGGGGGGGCTTGAATAAAGGCCTCCCAAGATTAAAGCTGCGGTTTTGCTGGTTTGATTCCTGACATCTCTGAATTCCTAAATTATAAGCACTCTCTGTGCCTTCTTGAGCATGTCACAGAGCTGTTACCTAAAGATTCACCAGGATTTTCACCCTTGAAGCAAAATCTCTCACCTTTTTCTGTTCCCTTGTTCAACATGTTTCCTTCCCCCATGCGTGCTGAGAATTACTGGAAAGCAGCTGGCCTCATCTTCATCTTAGCTCATCTGCTGTTCTGTGGGTGTCACTGTCACGTGTTTGGCTTATTCTGAAAAAAAAAAATAGTTCTTCCATCAAGCTTATCCAGTGAAATCATCTGCTGGTTGCTTCTGCACCCTTCCTTATAGTTGGGTGTTAGCTCCAAGGATGGTCACTTCTCCATTTCATATACCCCCCATAATATTTTTAATACAGGTATGCACATTTTTAAAAAGCAAAGACTTAAAACCTGTTCTGGGTGGGGTTGCACTCCCTCAAAAGGGCCAGGTTCTGCAGCAATAAAATTTACATTTCCATACCGCTTCATACTGAACTAAGCAGTCTCTGAGCGGTTTACAACATGTAAGCCAATTGCCCTCAACAATTACTTGTTTTACCAACCTACAAAAGGATGGAAGGCTGAGTCAACCCTGGAGCCTCTGGGATTGAACTCACAACCTTGTGGCTGCAGTATTGGCATTAAACCACTGCGCCACCAGGGCTCCTTTCTGCACCTTGCAGTTATTTCTGAAATCGACATTGCTTTCGGAGGGTCAGGGCCTTTTTGTCTCTAGGGGCACCAGCTGTACAGTGGTCCCCCGGCTTACGAATCCCCCGGGTTACGAAAACCCCGGGATCCGAAACCGGCGGGACCGCTATCGTATCCCCCGGGATCTGAAAGATCCCCCGGGGATACGAATAAAAAAAAAACCGCGCGGCCCCTTTAAATCGGCCACGCGGTCCGTTCGCAATAGCGGTCCCCTGGGAAACGAAAGCTTCCGGGTTACGAAGGTAATCCCGGAATGGATTACCTTCGTAACCCGGGGGACGACTGTATCTGGTTTGCAAGTTGCACCCCTTCTTGGACAAGGCAGATCTTGCCCCAGTGGCTCATGTATTAATCTCCTCTTGCTTTGATTTTTGCAATACACTTTATGTAGGACTGTCAATAAAGCATGTTTCGAAACTGAAAAATGTTTTGAAAGTACAAAATATGGCAGCCACATTGCAGTCATATGTATGCTCTTATTATATTACACCTGTCAATGTGAACTGTACAGGTTTTCTTTTAGTTTTCAGGAGCGATTCAACTTGTTCATTCTTGCCCATAAAAAGCCCTAAATTTTCAGGGCCAATATATCAGAAAGACTCCCACTTGCGTGCCTTCGCCTATGGCTCAAGACCTGTCTCAGAGGCTCTTCTTTCTTGTGTTTCACCACCAAGAAAAGCTACATTATTGGACGTTTTCTGTGAATGGGGCCTTTTCTGTTTCAGCACCATTGCTTTAGAATCTCTTTTGTAAGGATGGTAGTTTGGGCTCCATCTTTGCTTAATTTTAAACAAGCTGCCAAAACTTCTTTTGTTCCACTCAGCAGTTGAAAAATTTTATAAATATGATCAAATTCCTCTCAGCCTTTAAAATATTAAATTTAATATTTTTGTGATACACTTGGGCTGTGGGGCTATGCACATCCCTCAAGATCATTTTTGAAACCCTTGACTTCTTCAGTCTCTCTGGTCCACTCTTGTATAGCTTCCAGGAGTGGGGATGTTCATTTTTAAATAGGTTTCAGGATGCCTGCCACTGTTTAATCACCTCACCCAGTACTATGTCAGTACTACTACTCCTATTTTCTTGTTTTTTGTTTTTGTTTTTTCTGGCACTTTTGCACAATTCTGAAGCCTTTGGAGGGTCCCAGGACCAAAAACTGGCCCTCAAACCTGTTGTAGTTGCCCACCTTATAAAATAAACTAGATTATAAACAACTCTGCAGCAGAAATCATTACAGCACATAGTGCCTTTCATGTTCCCAGCTATGGGAGGCCTGAGTTTTATTTTGAAAGACACAGAATGGTTCCACTTGTGCTACTGCCTGGCCCTGAAATCTCATCAAGAAATATTGTGCCAAGTCTGTGCACCTGCTGAGCACCATTCCAGCATCTTTGTATCTTGCATTTCAGTTGCCCTGAGCTCCTGCGATAGCACAGTTCTTGATAAACAAGAATATAGTGAAGTAACCTATACTTAAAGAGGCTTGATACAAATGAGCCTCATTCCTACATCCCAAGTGCTGCCATCTTCCTTCTGTACAGGTATTGTGGAAGTGACTTCATATCTGCTTGCTTTCTGGCAGCCCATCACTGTGCCCTCCCACAATAATCCCTCAAGGATTTGGGGAGTGAGAGTGGAGGAGGAGAGATTTTGCAGAAAGCTTTTGTGAACAGAAAAAAACAAGCACAGAAACTGTTTTTGTTCACAGTGTAGTTTCAGTTTATATACATTCTGTATCTCAGTTACTACAGAGGATAATTCCATGGGGGGGGGGGTGCAAGGCAAATATACAGAAGATTTAAAGTGATTTTTTCCAAAGGGAAAAAACCCCTCAAGACTTGTGTTTAAATAAGAATTACAAGTTGCAAGGCAGATACCAGTACTTAGGGGGATGTATGGCTGGTCTCTCTAAGGGGAGACATGCTTCTTCCATATCAATGCCAGTCTTGTTTATGCTATGCATATTGAATGCTGACCCCCCTCCATTTTATTCATCATAGTCAAATGCTACTTTTTCTTAATTTTTCCTAGCTTTTCAATCAAGAATTCGAATGCAGTGAATCAATAATGGTTTTGATTCCCATTTTTTTCTGTAGAAGTTCCAGTCCATATGCTAAGGGAATATAGACCACCTTTTTTGAGGATGTTTTCTGTAATGTGAGGAATTCTGCTGTTTAGTGCCCTTGCTCAGTATTTAAAGAAAACACCAGCACCATAATAGTAGTACTGTAGCTGTTTTCTTTGTGCTAGAAAAAACATTTTCCATGCCCTCTTTCAGCTGGATGACAGGGTTACCAGAGTCTTTCAGGAAGAAAAATCTTGATAAATCTCTGACATAGATGACTGATATTGAGGACACAGTTCAGCAGATGTGAATGCTTTGACATTGTGTAAAGTTCTGTGTACTGCCAAGTGACCTTTCCCACCTTGTTTTCTTTTCTTTCCCAGATGTAAACTCATTCCAGCAAACCACAAAATGGATTGATGATGTTAGAACGGAAAGAGGTAGCGATGTCATTATAATGCTAGTAGGAAACAAAACAGATCTAGCAGATAAGAGGTAAGGCAGTTCATTCCTTGTCTTTATTTGGGGGTTGGCGGGGAGAGTATTTGTGTGTGGGAATCCTAGCTCTGGTTTTTGAAGAAATATTAGGATAGTGGAAAATATGGCAGGTGAATTGTAATTGGAGCCCTGAAAAGCTGAATTCTCATCTTGTTAAAAAGCAAGAATTCTGATCCCCATGCCTTGTGGGGAAATTTTTCAGTATCAAAGTGCTCAATCAGTTTGTAAGAGGTAAAGTGTAATGTTTCTAACAAACTTTAAATAATTTTCTGTAAATGACTTCCCCCGGTTGCATGTCTTAAGGAGACTTCCTTTTCTAGCAATATTCTATGTATACAGTTCCTGAACAAGTTGCTCTTCAGCTGCTTGGAGCGTAGAGAGATGAACTGTGTCCACTACGACCACATGCAGAGTTCATCCACGTAGGCAGGATGCCCAGAAGAAATTCTCTGTGAGAAGTCTGCAAAGGCTTCAAGGAAAGCTGCAGAGAAAAATGTCCTCCCACACAGGCTTCAGCCTTGAGCTTCGGCTTGAAGGAATGAACCTCGGACAACAGGATTCACTCTACAGGAGGGCTTTACTTTGTTTCAGACTATATACAAAGATTATACAGAATATCAGACAGCTGTCTTGAATACTCCGCCCAAACAAACTAACAAAATGCTTCGCCAACCATAACTACCCAACAACAGAGATAGTGACATTCTCCCTTTTATAGGTGATGGTCTGTGAAGTCATGTGACAGCCGTGCCACCAATGAAACCTGGCTGGTTTCATCCTCAGTACCTGTTGCATCGTACTGTATCCCATGATTTACCTTTGACTGACTTCACCTACTGTGCACGTTGCATCAGATGTCCCATGATGCACTGCTCCCAAAGGCTGACTCACACGCACCTGCCATATGAACTTTGGTTACCTCTGCTCAGTTCCACCTAGTGGCCCCATCCATGTCATTTTCACAGACCAATGTGGAACATGGTCCTAGAGTTCCTACTATGCTAGAGCTTGGAAAAGGTTACCTTTGAGGAGGCATAAATCTAGTTTCTCATTGCAAGTGAAGTGCAACTTTCAAACTCTAATTCAGTGCATATGGCTAATTCCCCAGCTCTTCTTCCCCACATGAAAAATACATTCCTTGTTGACTGTGGTTTTTCCAGCAATGGAGCTGGAAACATCTTAGCATGGGTTGACTCCATCTTGTCGCTCCGATAGGCAGAAAAATAGATTTGATGGAGTCGCCGCCAGAGGAAGCAGTGCCCACTCTCCCTCAGTTTTTTTTCCTCCCTTAGCTCCGAGTAGGCTGTGTTTTTCATTTTCTTTTCCTTCCTTTACTTTATCTTAAAGAGTTCAATATTTCTTCTAATATTTCTTCTGTTCTTTTTATATTTATGATCTATTCTCTCCTGCCTTGGTAACTGCCTAAAAAAGCAACCATGTTTCTTTAGCCTTTGCTATATACTTTCATCTGTCTAACGTTTTCTGCTGAAGCGAAGCCAGGCAGGTAGGGACTGTTCAGAAACTGTGCTATGAGGCAAATATGCTCAACTCCAGCATTAAAGGAAACAGCCCTTAAGTACCACCTACATTGTCAGTATTTTAAACACAAGTCAGTCTAGTTTTTCTTAATGGGAGGCATCTGGCTGGAATCACCTAGAATATGACAGGTAGTAGTTCTAACTCTTTCCTGGGATGTAGGAGTACTGGAGGGCAGCCAGGATTGTAAGTTCATGTCGTGTTCTCTTACACTGTGTCTTTCTTTTCATTTTTCTCCAGGCAAGTATCTATCGAGGAAGGGGAGAGGAAAGCCAAAGAGCTGAATGTAATGTTTATTGAAACTAGTGCAAAGGCAGGATACAACGTAAAGCAGGTAAGTGATCAGGAGGCAGCATTCCAAGGCTTTTCTTGTAGTGAAAGAGAAAAGTGTTTCGAGCTTAGAAAAACTACAGTCACACCACAATGTATGGGGTTAGTTTCGTTTTTAGCAGAACACTAGAATCATAGTGGGAAGAGATCCCAAGGGCCATCCAGTCCAACCCTTCTGCTATGTAGGAAGATACAGTCAAAGCACTCCCTATGACAGTGGTCATCCAGCCTCTGTTTAAAAACCTCCAAAAAAAGAGACTCCAATACCTTCTTAGGCAACATGTTCCACTGTCAAATAGCTCTTACTTTTGTTTTCAACGTCCTGTACTTCAGGGGTGGTCAACTGTCAGGACAAGCACCTTCCAGGGGACTTTGGAGGGCTATCATCCCTAGAAAAAAGTGCCTGCCACCCTCCAGCCCTGCACCAAATGCCCTAAAAGACATGGAGAGCCAATTTTGCCATGCTTTTACCCTTCCTCAGGCCATTTCAGCATCAGGAAAGACCTTTTATTCAACAGAACATGATCCCCAAAGTCCTCTGTGTCTTAAAATGAATAGGGTGGGGTAAAAATATGGAATGATCCCCCCCCCAAATGTTTGGGTATTTTGAGCCACTTTGTTTTTAATTGAGGGGCCTGGTAGCCATTAAATAACACCAGGGCTGCATGAGGCTTGGTGGTTGCACTTTGTCCACCCTTCCTGTAGTGGCACACTTGGAGTGATTATTGAATTCCTTTGTCAAATGGCTAGATCATCCCTTTCTAACACAATCAGACAGCCTTTTTCATCACATTGCCCATTTTGATAAGGGCCAGCTCAGCCAATATCCTGGTATGCTAAAGGAATCATATGGACTGGCCATTAGTGTAATAGTCTGGCATGCAACATTGACAAGTACCAGTGCGTATTCAGTATCCTCAAGCTAAGTTAAAATGAGTCAAAAAGATAATGATAGCCTACCATCCTCTTAGACTTTGGGGAGAAGCCCATCTCATTGTCCCATCACTTTGAATAATGGAAAAAGTGTGGGGGGTGTCTTTTTTCCATGGTTGTTTCACAACTTTGGTATGTCCTCTCACAAGAAGTACAGCAGGCACCAGCTTTGCAGACATTTTGTTTCCAGGCTAAGCTCCATTTATTGAATGATTAGTTGTCCCAACAAACAATCTCAGCTACTGATTAGTTTGTTGGTTTTATTAGATTTTTATTTACTTTACTTTTTGTTGTTGTTATATTGATAACTGTTTAAACATTACCTTAATACCTAATGAAACCAGCAAAACACTGTTAGTTGTCCTGACATTTTTAAATGAAAGTTTTGTGATATAAAGAGACTATATAAAAATAAATAAAGGGGCTTTAATGCAAGAGAGTTTCAGCAACAGTGAGGTAAAATGGTCAGTTCAGGAACCCACTTTTCTGTGTGCTCTTTGTTTCTGCTCCCACAATACACTTGATCAATCATTATACTCCTTTCCTTTCTATTTTGTGGACAAAATATAAATAAAAATACTCCATGTAACTAGCTGAAACTCAAAAGGTATGTCATTTGAGATGGTGTCACCAGTTTAATACTTACATGTTAGCTGAAAGTGTAGGGGGAGAGTGACATAATCTGGAGATAGGAAGGCCTACTTTATAATTTAACACGAACACACAGCATTACACCATGGTTGTTCCTGTGGAATAGCTTGTGGGGCATTCACTTTTTAAAAAGGAAATAAACAAACTTGGCAGCAGTCAGATTGGAAATAAAGTGGACACTGGGGTTTGGTTCCAGGACAGCCCCCCCCCCCCTCCGGGTACATAAATCTGTGGATATAAAATTGTTTCCCTTTATATAAAATGCCAAAATCAAGGTTTCCTTTTTGAATTAAAAAAACATATTCATGCTATTGATGGTTGAATCTGTGGATACAGAATCTGTGGGTACAGAAGACCAACTGTAAGAGTATTGAAGATTTATCTCTCAATGTCAGTACAAAATTGTTTGCAATGAACTCTTTGTCCTCTGTTTCTGTACCCCTGCTGCCAGTGACTACCTGTCAGCGTGGTGACTCTTCCTCTTGAATATTCTGAGAAGGGAACACAAACATTTTGAGCAGTTTGCATTATCGGTGCTCTTGTGTGCCCTTTTGCAACTCCCACAGCACAGTATGTTTCTGTCATGATATTTGAAAGGGAGACGGAGAAGGAGGAGGGTAATTAGTTGTAGGAAGCCATGACCAGTCATTGCATTTACCACGTAGGCATGTTCAAAATATGTCTCATATCCATAAACAACGCAAACAAACAAAAATAGTGATGCAGCCTTCTGTGAAGACTTAAGTGGTAAGGTACTTTACTCATTTCATATCTTGGAATGGAGCTGTTGCTAGGTCAGGGCCTATCTCAACCCAGTCTATCCAACTAGTCTGTTAACGAATCTTTTCTATCTAGAAAGCACTGCAAAGGACTCTTGAGAGATTCTCAATGTCTACAGTTAATAGGATCCACTTTAGGGCTGGGGGGGGAGGAGGACTGTGCTTCTATACAAATGAATGTGAACAGAATCCAAGTGAGATATGTCCCCTGAGTAACCTTTAGAATGTTTTGTGCCATCGATAAGAAGAATTCGGCATGGAAGATAGGACATTGCAGGTGCTGTCCTAGTTTCTGTGTTCAAAAATAGAGTTGTGGCTACATTGGATTTTTCACTTGTTAATTTTGGTTTCCTGGTATGTTCTGTGGGTCTTGGGAGGGAGGGGAGCTGGTGGACGTGTATTTCAAACTGAAATATCATCCTTGCGTTGAGCTGCATTGATGATGACACTCTTTCACAGAATAGAATCAAAGAGTTGGAAGGTACCCCAAGGGCATCCAACCTCAGTTGAAAGACCTCCAGTGAAGGGGAATCCAACCCATTCTGACAGAGTTTAAATCACTGTCAAATTGTTCTCATATTTAGGAAATTACTTCTGAGGTTCAGACAGAATCTCAGTCTTGTAATTTGAATCCATTGGTTGGGGTCCTGAACTTCTAATTGTTTCACTTAAGATAAATGTTTTCCATCTGGCAACTTCCTGGTTGATCTGGCAGTAAAAGTGGTGGTAGTGGTTTCCTGTGTGTGTTTGTGCACGCACACGCTTATGCATGCAGAATTATTTTCAATTTAGTACATGGAGAGATCTTGTAGCACTTTTGGCACTCAAGTGAAAGAAAGAAGTTGGCAGCATGAGCTTTCGTAGACTAAAGTCTACTTCCTCAGACACATTTGATGGAGTAGAAAACCAGGGACAGACCAATATATACCATTAGTATGTGAGAAAGTCTCACATCAACCAGCAAGTTTCCAGATGGAAAACATTTATCTTAAGTAAAACAAGCAGAGGTCCAGGAACCCCAACCAATGGATTCGAATGACAAGACTGTAATTACAAGACTCAGATCCACTGAATCAATAAAACTTACAGAAGTGTCGACTTTTCAAGTTCTCATGAATTCAGTGGGTTTACTCTAGTTGTGAGAAACAAATAATAATAATAATAATAATAATAATAATAATAATAATAAGGCTTTATTTATATACCGCCCTTCCTACGATCAGGGCGGTGCACAACATATGCAAAATTAAAAACATTACAACAATAGACAAAACAATGTTAATATCCATATAACATTACAGTAGCAGTATGCCGGTATAAAGTGAATATGCCAGGCCTGGTCGCAACAGGGGAGGGGGGAGTCACAGTAAAAGAGAGAATATCAGGGGTATGCTTGTCCAAATAAATATGTTTTTAACCCCTTTTTAAACGAAGTGAGGGAGGCAGCCAGACGGAGCTCAATGGGCAGCGAGTTCCAAAGGCTGGGGGCCGAGATGGAGAACGCTCTCTTCATGGTAGTTGATAATTTAGCCTCTGGAACTCTAAGTAACTATTGCCCGGTAGATCTAAGTGTGCGGGGCGGATTATGTGCGGAGACTGGCTACTGGTCTGTTTCTGGGCAGAATTCAAGGTGCTGGGTTTTGACCTTTGAAACCTTAATGGCTTGGGTCCAGGCTATCTGAAGGACCATATCTCCCTATACAAGCCAATTCAAGTGTTAAAATTGGCAGGGGAAGGCTTTATCTTTCACTCCCACCACTTTTACAAGCGCAAGTGGTGAGGACTTGGGAGAAAGCCGCCTTCGTGGCTGCTCCCAAACTACAGAACTCACTTCAATGGGAGGTCAGGTCGGACTCTTCTCTGGTCTCTTTTCTGTGAGACCTGAAGACATTCTTATTTAGGCAGGCTTTTGTCAGGTGAATTTTACTAATGTAGTGTGATGTAATGTTTAATACTTTAATGGTTTTTACTTTTGTAAATGGTTTTAACTATGCTGTGTTTTTATCTTATGTTTTAATATCAGTATTTAATTTTTTAAAAACTTTTGTAATTAATGTTTTCATTTTACCCTTTTAAATTTTTGAATCCCATTTTGGAAGAAAGTGGGATAGAAATCCAATAAATGAAAAAAATATAATAAATAAAAGTCCAATGAATATGGAAGTAGATTTTTCGTAGAGTCCTCTAGGTGCATCAAACCAGGTAGGGAGCCCTGGTGACACAGTGCCATTGTGTACAATAAGATTTGAGCATCCCTGGATTTTGGTATCCATGAGGGGTCCTGGAACCAAACCCCAGTGAAGCTTTGAAAGTTTGCAACACGTATGGTGGTCTCTTCCAACTCTATGATTCTGTGATTCTATGTATATTGCACATTTTGGTTGGCCAATAAAGGTATCACAGGTTTGTGGATTTTTGGTTGAAGGGCCTAAATATGTTAGTCCCAACTAAAGTAGACCCACTGAATTTAGTGGGTTTATTCTAGTTGGGATTAACTGAGCCCTGCAGCAAATGTGAGATGGCTCTTATTTGCCTCATTTACAGAGAGCTTGCAAAAAAAGCTTCAAGGCACTTGGTATTGCTGCTATGGAATGGGTTCACTTTACACAGTCGGCCCTTAGTATCTGTATGGGTTCCATTCCAGATTCCCCTGTGGATGCCAAAAACCGTGTGACCTGAAGTCCCATGGTTTTTAATGGTGGCATGCAGGTGCATGGCTGTGGCCACTTGCACACACCACCACTAGGACCAATGGGGCAGATGCTCAAATCCATGGATGGCAAGCCTGCGGTTGGTGCAGGCGGGTTGTATTAATGCATCTGCCTTGTAAGAACCAGTGTGGTGCAGTGTTTTGAGTGTTGGACTAGGGCTGTTGGACATCAGGTTCTGAACCCCATTCAGCCATGGAAATCCAGTGAGCAACTCCTTGCTCTCTTAGCCAAAGCAGTAGTGGCAACTCCCCTCTGAAGAAATCTAGCCAAGGGAACTCCATGACAGAATTACTTCATGGTCACCATAAGTTGGAAGCGACTTGAAGCAATATTTAATTTCCACCTCCTTTGTTTCTTTTGTCCCATGGTTATTTATCCAGCTAGTATACATAGAAACATGAACAGGAAATCAGAATTATGCTTGCTCTTCCTGGCTTGCTTGCTGTGATTTTGGCTGCATGCAAATGAGAAATAGCTTAGGCTGAAATTAGCAACATTTTTGTGGAAGAGGATTGCTGGCAGATCACTAGGACTTCATTTGTATCCTAGAGGTCCACCTGGGGCCTGTTTTGCATTCCTCCTCTGCAGCAGAATTTCCAGGGGTAAATGTGGCCCTGAGGCCAGCTTCTCAAGATGTCCTAGTTTACTGTTCGGAGTCATGACAGTTGCAGGTCACTTCTGTCTTGAGCAGTTTCTTAACATGTTCTTATTGCAGTAGTTAATATATTCAGCACACATGCAAACTCTTCACAGTTAGTTTGGTATGGGGTTTTTTGAACATGAGAACCAGGTACATACCCCCACTCAGGTATGACACTCACCAAGTGGCCTTTGTCAACTCCTTTTTTCCTCTCAGCTTGTTGTGCATCAGTGAATCCTCCATCTTTCTGGATGGAGTGTTGGTAGAAACAGACAGGATGGTCAGGGCTGGAATGGCATATGCCCTCTTGGTGTGGAATTTGTTTCCAAGAAATATTTCCAAGTAATGTTCTTGTGATTGCCTTGTCCCTACCCAAAAGTTTGCTATGTTTGCTACAGGCATATATATCTCTTGAATCTTTGTACAAGGACAAATGGTATGAACAGTAGGCTATAGGAATCACACTATTGTCTCGCCACACTAGTGTGCCCTCATACTGTGTGAAAATCCCTACTCCAGAGAGGCAAAATAAAATGAGTATTGTATAGAAGATGAGGGAGTGTGAAGTTTTTTAATTCCCTTCACAGCTTTCTGGCTTTTTGTAATGTTTCCCTAATTGGATTTATTCCTGCATGCTCTGATTGGTAAATTCACTTTGACTGGACTTGCTTGCCAAATTCCTCCTTTTTAGCATAACAGTTTTGGTGAGGAATCTCGCCCTGGGCATAATTTTGTTCCCCAGCTTAAGTGTGAAGAAGCGATTACTGTTTTTAAAGCACGAGTTGTCAGCAACTGGTTTTAGCGACAGCAATCCAATTGGTTTCTGTCAAGTGACTTTTACTTCTTAGAAAGAAATCTTGTTTTCACCCATGACTTTTAAGTAGTGGAAAGTACAGCAAAAGAACGTGATCAGGCAGAGAGAAGGCTAGTGATGATTCAGTCCTATAAAGACACTGTCAGGAATGTAGGAGTGGTCTCTAAAATTAGGATGATAACACAGATAAAAGATATGCCCACTTACATCTGTGACTAATTACTCTGCTGTTAAATGCCAGTGTATACCTTACTTATTTGTGTCCTAAGAACAGTTAAATTCTAAACAACTCCCTAGACATATAAAACCATTCTGAATTAATGCCTTATGAGGAAAAACATAGGGAGCTGGGTATGTTTAGCCTGGAAAAGAGATGGTTAAGAGGTGATATGATAGCCCTGCTTAGTATTTGAGGATTGAGGATGGAGCAAGCTTGTTTTTCTGCTGCTCCATTGACTAGAACACAAACCAATGGACTCAAAACTAGAGGAAAAGAGATTCCAGCTCAACATTAGGAAGAACTGCCTGATGGTAAGATATTTTTGGCAGTGGAACACACTCCTCCAGAGAGTGGTGGAGTCTTGAAACAGAGGCTGGATGGCCATCTATCAGGGATGCTTTGCTTGTGAGTTCCTGCATGGCAGAAAGGGGTTGGACTGGATGGCCCCTGTGGTTTCTTCCAGTTCTATGATTGTAATGGCTGAACAATTTATCACCTCCCATGTTACAAAATAATTCTGCTTAAGTTTTGTGAAATGGTGTAAGTGTGTCTTGATACTTGGGAATAAGTACATAATTCCCCACCCCAAACAAACACACATTATATTGAATCATAGACCTGGAATGGGGCAGGGAGCTATAAAGTAGTGGGGCCTGTCCATATGCAAGAGCCTTTAACACAACATTCTTTCTCTTTTTCCTTCTGGTCACATCACATCTAATTTGCTTAAATTGTTTTCTTTTTCTTTCCCTTAACCGTTCCCAGCTTTTCCGACGTGTGGCTGCTGCCTTGCCTGGAATGGAAAGCACACAGGACAAAAGCAGAGAAGACAGTATCCTTTTACATCAGTGGTTCCTAGTTGGTTAGTTAGGTGGAACAATGGACTTAAGGAGACACAAAGGTTCCTGAATTGTGGGGCTGGGTGGGCTGCCCAGTAGAAACCCAGGTTCGCTCAAATGAAATGTTTACAAGCACCAAAAGTGAGAGTTCTTCTAAGAGACTCCAGGTGGCAGGCTGAGGATGTGTGTTTTGGTTACAGGATACAATATGCAGAAATCTTTGAAGGAAGATCCCGTAGGTTAAATGAAACTTCCAGATGGCTCTGAATGAGTACAGGAAGTTGCAGCCTTAAAAGTTCTCCAGTTAATTTACTCTGAAGGGAAATTGCTGTTTGACCCCAATCATATTGGTTTGTGAACCAGTCCCATTTACTGTCCCAGGAAAACGTTAAACATACTACCCCTGGTGGATAATAATTTGTTGGGTGGAAAAAAGAAGATGACAACCAGACAATAGTTCCCTGGGTCTGGTAGGCCCCACCTAAAGTACCAGAATAGAAGTATAACCTTCTGTCATGGTTATGTGAAGTTTTTGATAAGGCCAGCATTTATGGCATGAATGATGAGTGTTTCAAGTTCCAGAATAGTATTGCCATGTGTGTCATCACACCCACAGAATATTACTTGTTAAGACCTGTTATTGGCACATGAAGCCATCAGGTGGGAAGGAGGCAAGGTGAAACAGGTTATTCTGAGTGCTCACAGTACAAAATGCAGCTGTAAGCACTAAGTTGCTGTGCTCATGGAGAAAAGCGGGGTACCCAAGAGAAGGTGATTCATTTGTAGAGAACCTTGGGTTGGCAATAGGGGACATGAAAACTATGGAAAATGGATTGGCAGACTTTTATTTCTTGGGAAAGCCCAGTGCACCTAGGAACCAAAATCTAAAAGTTGGATGCTTAATAAATAAAAGTGGCTTTGTTGACCTCAGCCCACTGCAGAAAGTTAATACCAAAGGTGATGATCTCCATAGGAAAGAAAAACAAAACTCTAGAATTCTAGAGTTGGGAGAAACCTCAAGGACCTTCCAACTCAACCCAATTCTGTCATGCAAAAAGACACAATCAAAGCACTCCCAACAAATGACCATCCAGCATCTCTTTATAGACCCCAAAGAAGGTGACTCCACCACACTCCAACACTGGTTCTCCTACAGTATTGCCACCTCAGGAAGGAAGGGTTCATTATTCTTGGAAGATTCTTGCCCAGTAAGCAGCTTATTGGAGTTAAGAAAAGGGATGTGGGACCCTTTCCCCAGAAGTCTCAGATGTTTCATGTGGACCAGAAAGCCTGTTTCTGCAGAAGTGAGGGGTACCGATGAGCCGGTGTGGCATAGTGGGTTGAGCATTAGACTGAGACTGTAGGTTCAAATCTCTGCTCAGCCGTGGAAACCCACTGGGTCACCTTGGGCAAGTCACGTGGTCTCAGAGGAAGGCAAAGCCAAACCCACTTTGAACAATTCTTGGGAAGAAAACCCTGTGATAGGTTTGCCTTAGGATAGCTATGTCACAGGTGATTTGAAGGCACGCATCAGCAACAAAGGGGTAAGCAACAGAAGTCCCAAATCTCCCATCAGCCTGGATACATTCTGTGCCTTATTTACTTATTTGGTTTTATATATTTATCCTGCCCTTCAAGAGTTGGGTTGAGGTTGGCTTCTAGCAAAATGGATTTAAAAAAACATTAAAGGAAAATGCTGAGGTTTGTGGCCTGTGGAGGTTGTACCATGTGCTCTTCCTGGATGCTTGGGCTGAAGGATTGGGTTTTCATCTTCCCTTTTTCATTTTCCTTAACCACTTTTTTCTCCTCCAGTGATTGACATCAAACTTGAAAAGCCTCAAGAGCAGCCAGTCAGTGAAGGGGGCTGTTCATGTTAATAGTCCATCGCTTCTATCTTCCCTTTCTCCAGACCATCACTGCTTCTTCCTTCTTTTCCTCCCTCCCTCCCTCCTTCCCTGTGACTCATTGACAGCAGTGTGACTATTGGCTTGCCCTTTCCCCGTACCTTTCAGTAACGTAGCACGGTTCATCATTGCTGCCTGTCTCGTGAAGATGATCTGTTAGCTTCACAAGCACAAAAGAAAGTCAGTGTCTTCGTTATTTATACAAAAATTTCTTTTCTTTTTTTAAAAAAGAGCCAATGTTATTCAAGCATATTTCAGTCATACTTCAAAAAGATAGAAAAAACCAGAAAGATTTGTACCAATCTGGTAAACCTTTTGTTCCTTTTAAGAAAACAAAAAGGTTAAAATATTGCATTTCTGGAAACAAAGGAAATGGGGTTTAAAGATGTTGTTTGGGTTTGGTGAAAAGGGATGCGCCAGGTAGAAATAGCCAGTGCTTGAGGCAAGCAGGTTCGAACAATCACAAGATGTAAACCCCTCCTTTTCCAAACCAAAAGAAGAAGAAGAAGCCTGCTTTGACTTTCCAGCCAAGATCCTGATCTTTCCCTTTAAACAATAGCTTTTGGGAAATACAGTCCTGGCTGCTGCATTTTAATATTTTTTTTTTTAAAAAAAATATTCCATTCTCTTATATAGACAAATAGCCTTCTGACACCTGCTAATAAGATGCTTCTTGTAAGAGGGAAAGTAAACAGTTTTGCTGTAGGCAAAATTTAGAGACCTTCCTTTGATCTACTATATAGAATTCTAGTTGAGAGCCAGTCAACTAGTTCACCTTTTGGTTATGGCCTTAAGGGTGGGATATTTTCAGAATAGGGTGCCAGAGGAGGCAGAGCAGCTTGAAACAGGTTCTGGCATTAAAAGCAGTTAAAGAGTAAAGCTGAATCAGTCTTCAACAGAAGTGGCACTGGGTACCAAATATTTCATGGAAAGTAAAATGTGTCATGAAGAGGAAGCAGGGGCAGAAAAGCAGAAATGGCTATTCCTGAGCTCAAGTTAAATGGAAGAAGGGGAGAGTGGGCTTATCAAAGTAGATTTTAAAAGTCCCTTAGATGATGAAGGAAGGGAACGTAAGATGGATACAAAACGTACAAATTTGCAGACTTTTGCCTTTGTTTTCCAATTATTATTTTTTAAATGTTGGGTCTCAGAATCTAGCATGTTCGTCCTACCTAGTTTAGTTAAATAACTGGTTTTTTAGTATTATGTTTTAACTGAAACTACAATTAACTGTGGTTACCTTCAATATTTATTTCTCTGCTTTAATTTTTTTTTTTTTTTTACTTTTTTGGGGAAAAAAAGTTTGTTAATTCATTTGGAGCTTTGCCAGTGTCACAAGATGTAGCTATCCAAGAAGTACACTGAGACGTGGGCATGTACTCACACACCCACATCCTCATTCACTCACCCACACCCATGCGCACACATGCACCCTAGAAAGTGCACTCTCTTAATCTGTACTAGTCATTGTGAAGTTGCTGTGTAAATTAACACAACTGTAAATACATTGTTTGCAGGAGGAATACTTGCAGCTGGGGAAGGGGCACAATACAGGAAAGGCTTCATGAGTCTCCATTTTCTAACCGATAGTCCAAATTGTGGGGGGAGCTTGCTCTTTCCTTCTTGAATCCCCTCCAGTGTAGGGGAACCTCCCGCACCTCAGCATCTCCGCTTCAGATGTATACATGTGAGGCCTCTGTTTTCCTGCATTGTGGAACTGGAATGGCAAATACATCACTTTGACCTGAGTTTCCAATAACGTTTGCATATACCTGTAACGTCATGTTCTAAAGGGTAGAGTAAGACACAGAAATGCTTCTAATGCAATCTTGAAGAGATTATTCCTTTTCTTTTCGTTTTTCCTTTGGTAGTAGCATGTCTTCTTTTTTTAAAAAGGTGTTTAAATATGGCAACCAATAGTGAATTTGATCCAGGAAAAAGACTTAAAAAGGAGACTGGGCTACTTTTCCTGTATTGTTGTATTCAACGTGTGCAAAACTTAAAAAACAAACAATCCATCTTGCTGCTTTTTAATATTGAGTTTTCCGTGGCTTGGGTTCTTAAAGCAATGAAATGTCTACACGGGTTGGATTTTTTAAACATGCACAGAATTTTTTGCTTCCAATAAAGTATCTAATCAAAACACTAAGAACAAAAAACATAATATTGTCTCTGCTCATTTTTCTTTGCCATTAAGATCAGAATGGTAGATCTTAGTCCCATCTTGCAAATATGGTGGCATGAGTGAATCGAGGAGCGGGGAATTTGGTTGGAGTCACTAATGCTCATTGCCATATCTAGTTTCTGGGTACCTAAATTCATTTTTCACCTCTGCTTTGATAGCCATTAAGCAGAACAATCTTTGTGATTTCCTGACAGTGAGGGTTGGGAATGCCTTCCAACTGGAGGGTGGCATTTTATTTCAGAGAACAGCTTAGTGGCTGAAGTCCAATGGTGGATGGAGCCACTGGCAATGATGTGGGACCAAAAATATCTGCATGCTTTAGCTTTATTTAAATATTTAAGTTCTGTCCTATAATATCAGATCTCAATGTTGTGAGTAAAATCTCTTTAAAAGATCTTAAAACCTAAAACAATGAATGATCATGTACAGTCTACAATCATAATTGAACTATTCAACACATTGTGGTTGTTTCCTTTATGAGGCCAACTATAAATGCACCAAAACAGCATGTTGATAGACCATACAGTGTTCTGGCTTGACTTTTGGGTTTGGTAAGACCAGGATTCAAGTCCCTGCTCAGCCATGGAAACCCACTGAGTGACTTTGGGCGAGTTGCATTCTCTTAGCCTCAGAGGGAAGGCAATGGCAAACCCCCACTGGACAAACGTTGCCAATGAGAACTAGTGCTGTGAGTCTGGGAGTTGTTAATTGTTTTGAAGTCAACTTTGACTTGTGGCGCTATGAATGAGGCATCTCTAAGATGACCTTCAGCTGTGACACACACACCCCTGTGAAAATGGAGGTTTATGCATATCCAAGCCCCATAGGCTTGAATGGGGAACATGGCCATGTGTGGGAGGGAGCACCCCATTAAAAATAGTGGAGGTCACAGATTTTCAAGCTCACAGGTCCAAGATCTG
Organism: Urosaurus nigricauda; assembly: GCA_034509955.1. Classification (NCBI taxonomy): domain Eukaryota; kingdom Metazoa; phylum Chordata; class Lepidosauria; order Squamata; family Phrynosomatidae; genus Urosaurus; species Urosaurus nigricauda. Next base: position 4,255,934 of record JAOEGL010000003.1, read on the forward strand.
CATGTCAGGCAGGGCAAGTGTATAGTTAGGGATTTTAGTGGGGCTCTCTGTTCTAAGGCATTTATTTGCTTGGTCTTCTTGGTTCCAAATACATAAGTTGGTCCAATTGTGTGTAGGTTTGCCCATTGGGAATAAGCAAATTATGCTGTATAGCAGCAACCATTTAGCCAGTGGTGAGGAATGATGGGTGTTGCAATCCTTTATCATCTGCAGGGCTGAACACTTCCTGCCCAGAGGAACAGGATAGATTGGGTGCCTCTTCTTTCCGGAGCTGGCACGTTGCCTTAGGCATGATGAGGTTTGAGTCCTGGGCAGCCTTGAATCCCTTACCAGGCAGGAATTCACAACTAAATTACTGTCGAGAGAGGACCATCCAACCTTTCTTTAAAGACCTCCAGCCTGTTCCGTTTTCAAACACCTCTTAGAGTCAAGAAGTTCTTACTAAGGCTAGACTCTTTTGGGCCTACAGATCCCTGAGTAATATCACTGTGTCACTATCACAGTAAGGAGGTACCAATGAGAATACAGTGCTGCTCTCTGCCTTTAATAGAGCCTTGACGTCACTTTGACAGTAGTGAGATTCTTATACATCTCTCTAGTGCCACATGCTGGTTACTTGCTGGAACTGTATGAAAGCAGGGTTGTGGGGTGTCTTAAATTGTTTTGTTGTTGCTTGACTTCAAGTGAATCTATCATAGGGTTGTCTTGCCAAGATTAAGTCCCTGGAGAGATTGACCTGCCCAAAGCCACCCAGTGGGTTTCCATGGCTAAGAGCGGATTTGAAACCAGTATGTTGTTGCTTGACTTCAAGCAGTTTTCAACTTATGTTGACCCTAAAGTGAATCTATCATATTGTATCATAAAGTGAATCTCTCAAGCCTTGGGCCAGCGCTCAAAGCACTACACATGCTGACTTCAGTCGCCCCTCCTAGCTTGCAGATCTGAGATCTGCGACCTCAAATGTCGGCGGAGGGGCAACCTTTGCTATTTCCAGTGGTGTGTGCAACCGAGCAGTGCACATGGGGGCACACCCCATTCAAGCCCATGAGGCTTGAATATGCCCGGGCCTTTGTTTTCACAGGGTGGGGGTCCCGAACAGATCCCCCGTGAAAACAGAGGGCCAACTGCAGGCCTTGCATTTCTAGCATTGCAGTAATGAAAAGGTACAGTTCAAGAGCCGAGGCATTGGAAGAGAAGAGGCAGACAACAGGAAGGTGAACACAACAAATAGAAAAGTTTGAGGTATGAAGGATTTTCAATGGCTTGGTTTCTGCAATACTAGAAGTTTGGGAGACTGAAGAAACATTTAATGGAGGGCATAATTCTTACTGATGGACAGCGCCTTCATTTTCCCTCCCTCTTGTAGCAACGGAGGTAGAAATAACACTTAGGAAATGGGAATGTGGTTAAGATTCATAGAAAGCTGGAGTGACATAGTGGATTGAGTTTTGGAGTATGGCTCTGGAGACCAGGGTTCAATTCCCAGCTTGGCCATGAAACCCATTGGTTCGCCTTGGGGAAGTCACACTTTCTCAGCCTCAGGGGAAGGCAATGGCAAATCTGAACAAATCTTGTCAAGCAAACCCCATGATAGGTTCACCTTCGGTGCCCCGTAAGTCAGAAACAACATGAAGGTGCAAAACGACAACTAGGATTCACACAGCCAGCTGGGTGGTGGATAGAGTGTTATTGATCTATAACAGAAACAAAAAAGTAAAATACAAATAAAGATCTGCAGGGAAAGGTAGAAGGAAGGCCTGTTATGGTTTGGAGAGAGGTAGAAGTGACTAGCCAGCCTCAAGTAAACCCTTGGAAGGGGAGATGAGAAATGGCTAAGCATTCAGTCTAGTCAGCTTGACAGCTTGGCAACCTGAGGGTGTCTTCCTATCAGATTGTGTTAGTGTGACAGATGCACTTTTTCAGGGCAGTACTCGCCTTCACAGTTGAGTTCCTTGGCTGGAAAGGGAAGAATGGTTTCATATGAAGTACACCTGAAAACCGTTTGGTGTCTGTTTGGTGTTTACAAGAAATACAAAGAGGAAAGATACCCATCTAGGAGGTCTCAACCTATGTCCGCAATGGATGAGATCTTGCACATACCAAGTGACATGCCTTCTAACCTTGGAAGGGCAAGTGACATGCCTTCTAACCTTGCCTTCTCTTCCTCCCTCCCCCTTGCAGTTCATGGCATTATGAACAAGCAGATGGAGAGACACTTTGCGGTCCTGCCACAACTGCTTGTCCCAAAGCACCTTGCAAATCGGGAGTGCACTGGAGACACTGGTTGAGATTCTGCATCACTGTCTACATTTCATAACCTATAGCAGTCTGTAGCTACATTGTAGAAATGCAGCAAAACTTTTAGTGAAATGCAAAGATGCACATCTGGGCACTGGCATTAGGCACTTCCCATGTGCATTAGACCCTTGTGATGCACATTGGGCACGTCTTATGCTTATTGAGTACTTGTGATGTGCATTGGGCCCTCTTACTGCATTCTGGCAATTCCTAGCTGGTGTCCAGATGTGCATTCATGGTGTCTCAATCTGCATCAGTGCCCATGGCACATTAGGATTAGGCCTCATCTGTCCTTCTGCTATGATTGAGCCATAGGTTGTGAGACATCACAGCAGCCCTGGGTGAGTACATGCATTGCAGAACTACCCCGTTTCCTGCACAAGTCAGTCTATTTAGAAGGATGTAAGTCCATGCTGAATTCCAGCCATCAATTACCAATGTCCCATTTCAGCACCTGGGAAACCCTTCAACTGAGGGGTCGCCAGACTGACAAGTAGGTCATCCAGTCTCTGTTTAAAGACCTCCAAAGAAGGAGACGCCACAGCTCTATCAGGACATTCCTCTTAATGTTTAGGTGGAATCTCTTTTCCTCTAGTTTGAATCCATTACTCCGGGTCCTGTTCTCTGAAGCAGCAGAAAACAAGCTTGCTCCATCCTCAATATAACACCCCTTCCAATATTTAAACAGGGCTTCCATATCACCTCTTAACCTTCTCTTCTGGCTCAGTGCTAGGGAACCCTAGGAGTTGTAGTTTATTGTAGCCCCTGAGTTCTCTCCGACAGAGAAGTCTAAATGCCTCACAAACCTACAGTTCCCAAAATGCCCTGGTTTTGAGCCCGGGCAGTTAAAACAGTCTCAGAGTGGATTATTGCTGCAATGTGTTTTGGAGCAAGATCTGTCTTTTGCAGCAGTGGCTGCGTTGAATTGCAAACATTTTCCTGCACATTGGCTGGCAGGTGTCAACACCAGCTCCTGGTTTCTGGATTAAATGGAATTACCTGCAGGAGGAGAAGGCAAGGCAAGGCAAGGAAAAGGATGGCTGATTGAACAAAAGGAGTGGTATGGGAGGCCAGCTGCCCACCCAGTACCACTGAGCTTTGGTTACCATGGAACGGCTAATCTGGGAACAAACGCCGTTTCTTTGTTTGGAACCATAATAATACAAATTAGAACCACTGCCACATTCTTTAAACGAAGACCTTGTGTTCCCTGTGTGTAGGCTAACAATCAAAGCTGCTGTTCTAAACGTGGGGAGAAGCTGATGATATAAAAATGAATTTAAATCGGCTCCAAGCAGAGGTGCTATGTCTGTTTTCTCTATCATGGTTTTCAACCATTTTCCCTTTTAGTGAAGGTATGGAAGGAACAAATTCAACGGGCGACTTCTTTCAAAACTCTCGCCTTGGTGTTAGCTTCACCTGCTTCACTGCTGCTTGTAAGCCAAAGGGCCATTCAGTCCAATCCCTTTCTGACATGCAGGAAGGCACAATTAAAGCACTTTCTGGGACTGATGGCCATCCAGCCTCTGTTTAACAACCTCCAAAAAAAGGAGGCTCTACTACTTTCTCAGGCAGCGTCTTCCACTGTCAAACAGCTCTTACCCTCAGGATGTTTTCGCTGGAATTTCTTCTCCTGTAGCTTGAATCCATTGCTGCATATCCTGGTCTCTGGAGCAGCAGAAAACATCCTCCATAAGGCAGCCCTTCAGATATTTAAACATGACTATCATGTCACCCCTTAACCTTTTCTTCTCCAGGATAAACATTCCCAGCTCTCTAAGCCACTCCTCACAGTACTTTGTGGTTTCCAGATCTTTCACCATTTTGCTCATTCCAACTTGTTCACATCCTTTATGAATTGTGGTGCCCAGAACTGGACACAATAATCCAGGTTAAGGTCTGATGAAAGTAGAATGGAGTGGCACGACTACTTCCTTCTGGAAACTATACTTCTATTGATGCAGCCTAGAATTGCATTGGCTTTTTTAGCTGCAGCATCACACTATTGTCTCATGTTCAACTTGTGGTCTACTAGGAATGCATCACTTTCACATCCACCACTGACAAGCCAGGAGTCCCCCATCCTGATTTCATTTTTTTTCCTGCCTAAATACAGTGCCTTACATTTCTCCTTGTTGAACTTTATTTTGTTAGTTTTGGCTCAGCTTTGTAATCTATTAATTTTGAATTCCGATCCTACCCACTGAGGTATTGGCTGTTCATCCTAATTTGGTGTCATCTGCAAATCTGATGAGCAGACCATCTATTCTATCATCCAAGTCATTGATAAAAATTCACTTATGGGCTTACTTTTATGTAAATAGACTTGTGTCATCAGTAAGTAGAACTGAGCAGCTTTGTAACAACATGTTCAGCAAGTGGCCAATGCATCAGGACTTTTGCACATTGGGACGGATGCACATCAGGCATCAATGCATATGAGGCACTATATCCAGACAATGGCTAATGTGTGCTAATGAATATTAGTACTGTAGATAACTTGCAGAGCGTTCACGAGTAGGACACAATCCGTTGGTTGAGTGTAAGAGGACAGACTTCACCCAGTGCAATGAACAGCAACATATTTTTTTTTAATTCTGAAATAGCATTTTTTTTTCACTTCCAAAATATACATAATTAATTATTAGTGTTTCCGAACATCTGACAGAACCAAATGCTGCAAACTGACGCACGAAACCTGGACACGGAAATCTGGCGAGCAAAAGCAAACCCAGTTTTTTTGTGCTGTGGGTACTGAGAGGATTTTGGCAGTGCCCCTCCTAGCCGTTCCTCCTCCGAGAACGGCGCATGGCGGAGGGGGTCTGTGAGTCCCTTTGGCCACCAGCCTCATGGGCAGCCGCTGGCCCAATGACAGGTATTTTTATGCTCAGGTGCAACACATTACAAGCAGATTTTTAGGGATGTTACTTTTAGGGGATATCAGTTCCTAGAATCCCAAGACAGTGGTGACAGTGGCTACGTTGCTGTGGGATTCTGGGAACTGTTGTCCATGGCTGAGGTCCTCTTGGACACTGCTGGAGCATAAGTCTTTTACTTAGACTGGGGAGCCCAGAAATGGTGGCCGGCTGGGCCACAAAGTTCCCCCTCTTATAATGAATCTGTTCGAAGGCTTTCACGGCTGGCATCCATAGTTTTCTGTGGGTTTTTTGAGCGATGTGGCCGTTTTCTGGAGGTGTGTTGTGGGGTACAAGCCACCGAAATCCACAAACACCTAGACAACTTCAACAGGAAAGAAGAAGCCCTGAAAATAAGCAAAGTGTGGCTACCAGTCCTGAAAAACACCAAAATCAAGACTCAACAAAAGCAAATGAATGCCACCCAGGGTCCAGGGTGGATTACTAATTAAATAGACACAAATCCCCCACAACACACCTCCAGGCTTTGCCATTCAACACAGTACAACACACAAACTAACTCCACCATTGACATGTAAAACCTTTTCTTCCCAACAAGGGTCCCACAGATATATATACCCCACATACATCCATGCCAGCATTCTTTGAAGATGCCAGCCACAGATGCAGGCGAAACGTCAGGAATAAAGTCTTCCAGAACACAGCCACACATCCCAAAGAAATCCCACAGAAAACTATAATCTGTTCCAGTTTGGATCAAGGGGAGCCGGCAGCTGGTAGATTCCATGTCAGTGGGATGATGAATCCATTTTAGGTCTTTTTGGATAGCCTCAATGAAGCTATCTGGGTGCTGAATGCCCACTGGGAGACAGCCAGCACATTGGATAGCTTCTTTAATAGTATCACAGAGCTGAAAGAGACCCCAAGGGATATCCAGTCCAAATCCATTCTACCGTGCAAGTAATGGTAGAGACCAAAGCTGGAGTGGAGTCACCGCCAGCCATTACTGACCCGTCTTGAGTTGTACATCCAGGGGAAAAAGTTGCACAAAATGGTGCTGGATAATACCTTGTGCAATGCCCAGTTAAAAAGGACTTTCAGGCTTTTGTACATCCCCTCTCTGGTTTATGGAAGCATTCAGTGACCAAGGGGATACCAGCTCCCCCATGCCCCATAAAAAGTAACTTTCCCAAACCGACTACAACATACAGTCACAACGTGTTAAAGGGGAAGCGTGCATGCATGTTTTCTAGGTAGTTTATTCCCTTTTTAAAAAAATAGCTCCTAGCTGTGTGCATTCTGCTCCTAAACCGAAAGTGCAAAAAATACCTTGATCCCAGCAAGGCCAAACCTGACTCTGCAAAGGCTCCTTGGATAAAGGGGGGATTACAAAATATCAGCTGGGTTTAGTTCTATATAAATATATACAATTACACATACCTACTCGCATCCAGCATCCCATGAGGCTGCAAGGTGACAGCAGGGAGAGGGATTGGTTAAAAATATCCTTTCTGGCTGAGAGCAAGGTGTTTTTCAGTATACGTGTGGACATCTTTAAAGCCAAGGTCCCACATTTCTAGAACTAAATGGAATTTGCATTTCCCCCTGAATTTGGAAAAGTTGTCGTTTTTGGACAACCTTTGTGCTTAAAAGGTGCTGTGCTCTGTGCTGACTCTAGGAAAAGGTTACTACTTTGGACTAAACTGAAACATTTAAATCATTTAAACTTTTGGTTTGAAGATTAGTGCAAAGGAGGGAAGGGAAGGGAAGAGAGAAAAGGAAAGGAAGCATGAAGGTTTGACTGATTGACTGAGTTCATGTGATGCCTTTCTCCCAAGAACATCTGGGAGGTGATTTAAAAAATAATTAATTTCTAATTTTCATTGCTACCCCAGAGCATGGGAACACCCCCAAAATGATCTTAGGCCTCCTTCCCACTACCTTTTAAACCGGATCACAATTTGGTGGAACCGATTCAAATGATCCTGGTTCCCACTTAAATTAAATCACTGAAGTGATTTGGTGAGGGGGGCCATGCACCAGACTCATTTAACCTGCATCTTTTTGATGCTGATTTTTTTTAATGCATCTTTTTTAATAAATCAATTCCATGCAAATGTGAACTAGATGCGGATCAGAATCCATTTAAATTTGTCCTTCCGCCGGCTGCAGCGGGTCCATTTTGAATTGATTCATGCACGAATGTGAACCACAAGTGCATTATTTTAGAGGGAAAAATGTTGCGATCAGGACAAATGTCCGCTGGTGAATTGATCCATCGATTTGGATCACACACCGATTTATCTGTAAGTGGGAGTGAGGCCATTTACTGACTATGGTTGCAAGCTTTGGGATGAAATGGGGTCATCTATGAACTCCAGCTTCCATCTCCCATAGAGGCACGCTTGGCCAACGGTTACAAGGACATGTGCAATGGTGCTAACATTTCTCCATTAATTCACTGGTCAATGTAACCAGTTGAGATGGATGGGTGTTCTTTTAAAAAAATTGTATTTATTTTAAAAGGAAGTAAAGTTTAATAAAGTTTAATTGAATTGGAGGAAAAGATAGTGTAGAAATAGATAACAAGGAGCAACACTGATGTAAAAGGAACTTTTAGTTGGCATACACGTTGTTATTGGATTTTTGTGGGTTTTTCGAGCTATGTGGCCATGTTCTAGAAGAGTTTATTCCTGATGTTTAGCCAGCCACAGATGCTGGTGAAACATCAGGAATAAACTCTTCTAGAACATGGTTACATAGCCCGAAAAAACCCACAAAAATCCACGGATGCCGGCCGTGAAAGCCTTCAATTTCATAATATTGTTATTGTTCTTAGGATTGGACTGGGGAGGATGATGTTTGTCTTTGTATCCTCTTTTGTCAGTGTCATTGTTAAGACTACGTTGTTATTGTTATTGTCAATAAAGGAAATTGTTTTAAAACTATGTTAAATAAAATAATTTTAAAAAATTAAAAAAATGTGTTCTGCTATGTGCACTTTTGTCAAGAAAGTGGTCTCGGGGCATTTGGCTGTCAAACGCATCCTAAAAACCAGCAAAGAAAAACATGATGGCCTTCTTGAATGTGGCACCCCTTTTGTGTCAAGCCCTTCCTTTGGAGGTTCGACTGGTGCCAATGCTGATTTATCTCCGATGCTAAGGTAAAACATGGCTTTTTATTAAAGCCTTTGGGGACTAATGGGTTTCGAGTCTGCCCGTAAGTGGTTTTAAACTGCTGTAGTTTTTAAAGTGGTTTTAACTGTTGCTGGCCTGAATCCAAACAGGGACTTGCGTCTCCATAAGCAATTATATCTACAAGAATTAGAACTGGGCATTTCTGTAATGGCCCTATTGAGTAAAGGGCTGCTATTATATTACTATAAGGGGCAGCTTGCAAAGTGACTGATGCACATTGGGACATGATGTTTTAATACATTTTTACCTTGTTCAAATCATTTAGGTTTTTGGTCTGGGGATATTTTACATGGTTTATATTGTATGTAGCCCTAAAATCTTGTGTTAAAGGGCAGGAGAAAAGAAATCTAACTATGTAATAATCTGTGGATATGTCTATTAGTAATTCTAATAGGATTATTTCGATCTGTAATGGTAAAATAATATACTTCCTTTTCTCTCTTTTTCCTTTTCATCACAGTTAAGATCTGTGAGTCAGAGCCGTACTATGTTTTAGTTAAATTCTGACTCACTTCTCTCTTTTTGTCTTTTTTTTAAAAAAGAAAATTCTGAATGTATTTTCTAAATGTGTATTGTTTTGATTTTGACTGTAAATCAGATTGCTAGTGTTAAAAACTAACCAACAAAATTGCTGCAAATGCAAGGTTTTCTTATGCAGAGGCGTGTGCTTCATTTTTTAAACATTTTCTGAGCTTTTTGAATGATTTTATACTGTTTATAGCTGTGCTTTTAATGTGATGACTTTTAGATTAGGTTTTAAATGTTAGATTTTTTAAATATAATGTGTTTACCCGATTCTCTTTTATGCCACTCAGGAAGAAAGCTGGCGTGTAAATGAAATAAATGAAATAGATAGATAGATAGATAGATAGATAGATGATAGATAGATAGATATTGGATTTTCCTGCATATTGACTTGCCAGTCAACCATGGTTTGGATGGGTCTACTCTATTCAGGGCTAACCCAAAGAACTCCAACCATTGTTTTAAACTTTAAATTGTTTTAAAACTTTTAAATTAATTTTACGTACATGCTGGTTCAAGATCCGAGGGTACAGGATGGGATATAAATATTTTAATAAGTGTATAAATTATACTGCTATCATCAGGTGTCTGCAACAACCAGTTTATGGCATAAATATACCCAGATGCAGAATGCCAAGCATTTCAGGAGTCAAGAGAAGGGTCTGTGCATGAGAGAAGGAGCATGGAAAGCAGTGGTGACTACTGATTCCCATGTCAGTGGGCCGGTGAATCCATGCCAGGTTTTGGCTAGTTCTAAAGGAATTGTGCTGAACCTAGTTAGGAAATATGGATTAAAATAAGGCACGGATGCACCTACCCACTGATATGGGTGACACTAGAACTACTACAAGGGACCCTAAAAGCTGCTGTCGGCAGATTTAGTTTGGTGATCTCCTTGATTCACTTATTGGCTTGCAAAGACCTGTCAACTAGGGACAAGTGGGGCAAGATGGTGGCTCAAGGTAAGTGGAACCAGAAATAAATGGTGGCCCATGAGCAAAAATGTTACCGTTTCCCAGTTTATGCCATGAATATCCAAGCTGGAAGGTGCTAATGGAGTCAGTGGCTCGCACCAGCATTATGACTGATGCAAGGAAGGTGACAGTTCATGGTTCAAATGTCGGTGGGGAGGCAAATCCTCTTCAGGTGTCAAGCCAAGCTTTAAAGGGGTTGCCCAAGGTGCTAAAACTGAACCTCCAAACTAGGCTCAGCATTTTGCAGAGATCTTTTAAAGCGGCGATTCCAAAACTCTGGGCATTCCAGATGTTTTGGATTTCATCTCCCAGAAACCCCAGCCATCTTGGACAGTGGTCCGGGATTCTGAAGCCCACAATACCTGGATGGTCAGAGTCTGGGAATTACTGTTTTAAAGCTACCTAAAACCTAGCGTCGATTCACTGCTCCCTTGATACGGGAGCCACTGGTCAGGGATGCTAGCAGCCTAGTTGTGTGGGCAGGTGGGACAAAGCATTTTGCAATTGTTAAACAATTAGAGGAGTCTGGAAATGTATGTCCACCTGCCTGTAGGACCTAGCAGTAGACCCCCGCTGTCACGCCTGCCTACCCCTGGCCTACGGACTAGAGCAGGTCCTCTTCCGGGAAACAACGGAGGCTTCTTGGGCTGAGCAGCGGCTGGGCTTCGGCGGAGGCTGCAGAAGCAGGGACCTCAGAACCAGCAGGGCATCCACAGGAAGGAACCCAGCGCTGCCCCGGACGCTGCTCCGGCCAGCAATCCCAATGCCATCTGGTCTCCGGAGACGCGGGAAGGGTCCTCGCGGAAAATGACATGAGTCACTCCAGATGCTGGGAAGGAGAACGACAACCAACAGTAAGTAAATATGAGGCACAGTGAACCTGGGTTTCATAGAATCACAGAGTTGGAAGGAACCCCAAGGGCCATCCAGTCCAACTCCATTCTGCCATGCAGGAACTCTCAGTCAAAGCACCCCTGATAGATGGCCATCCAGCCTCTGCTTAAAAACCTCCAAGGAAAGAGACTACATTACACTCCGAGGGAGGGTCTTCCACTTTCAAACAGCTCTTACCCTCAAGAAGTTCTTCCTAATGTTTTGTAGTAATTTAACTGTAGTAATTTAATTCTAATTATGTTTTAATATACTATTTTTGTATGGTTTTTAACTGCATGGTGTTTTTTTTAAATCTTGTAAGCCATCCTGAGTCCCAGCCTTGGGAGAAGGGTGGGATATAAATAAATATAATAATGATAATGATAATGTTTAGGTCGAATCTCTTTTCCTGGAGCTTGCATTCATTGTTCTGTGTTCCAGTCTCTGGAGCAGCAGAAAACAAGCTTGCTCCCTCCTCAATGTGACATCCCTTCAAGTATTTAAACAGGGCTCTCATATCACCTCTTAACCTTCTCTTCTCCAGGCTAAACATCCCTAATACCCTAGGTTTTTCCTCATAGGGCTAAAAGGTTTCCAGACCCTTCACCATTTTAGTTGCCCTCCTTTGGACCCGCTCCATTATGTCAAGATCTTTTTTTGAATTGTGGTGCCCAGAACTGGACACAGGATTATTCCCGGTGAGTATTCCAGAATTTCCATTTCCTCTCTCCCTCAACTCTTTCAATAGTGTTGTTATTGTTGTGTGCTTCCAAGTCATTTCCAACTCATGGTGACCCTATTGTGGGGTTTTCTTGGCAAGATTTGTTCAGAGGAGGTTTGCCTTTGCCTTCCCCTGAGGCAGTGAGTATGTGACTTGCCTGAGGTCTCCCACTGATTTTCATGGGTGAGCCGGAAATTGAACCCTGGTCTCCAGAGTTGTTGTCCAGCACTCAAACCACTAGGCCATACAACATGCCACTTTGTAATTATTGAACCAGTGTCAGAACTTGAGAAAGTTATCTGACTACACACAAACGTTTTGGCTGTCAAATTCCAGAATCCTCCAGACACTATGGCCAGTGCTGCTGCTGTGTGTAAGTGTCTTCAAGTCACAATTTAGCACCTTTGAGACTATTTGAAAAAAAGAATTTGGCAGCATGAGCTTTCGCAGAACAAAGTCTACTTTGTCAGATGCATTTGGTGGAGACCCCACGAGGGTTTTCTTAGGCAAAAACTACTCAGAGATGGTTTTGCCACTTTCTTCCTCTGTAGTACAGCCTACAGCACCTGGTATTCATTGATGGTCTCCCATCCAAGTACTCGTGTCTGACTCTGCTTAGCTCTCTCTCTCTCTCTGTGTTTGTGTGTGTGTTGTGTATGTTCCATCAAGTCCCTTGTTGATATACAGTGACCCCATGAATTTCACAGGATTTTCTGAGCTCAAGGAATACTCAGAGGTGGTTTTGCCAGCTCATTCCTCTGAATAATAATAATAATTATTATTATTTATAAATTATTATTATTATTTATACGCCGCCTCTCCAACAAGATCAAGGCGGATTACATAAATAAAATCCATACAATACAATAAATAAATCCCATTATCCCCTCCCTCCTTAGCTTAGAGCACCTGGTTTTTTTGTTAGCAATGTCCCATCCAAGTACTAACCAGGGCTGACCCTGCTTAGCTTCTATGATCATACAAGATTGGTGCCTTGAGGGTATTTATGCTTTGTATGTATATTTATGTATCTCCAAGCCTCCTGTAGCCTTCTGGTAACCTCCGTGAATTTCATTGGATTTTTTAAGGCGAGGAATACTCAGAAGCAGTTTTCCCGTTCCTTCCTCAGAAATATAGCCTACAGCACCTGGTCTTTCTTGGTGGCCTCCCACCCAAGTACTAAACAGGGCTGACCTTGCTTAACTTCCAAGATTGGACAGGATCAAGCCCTGCTGGAGATGGACCATACCTAGATTAGGACCCACCAGTTTTATTCTGAATAGTGAGCAAACTTTCAGATTCTCTAGAACTCTTCATCAAACTGGAGGACAAGAGTATTTTGGGGAACACAAAAGCTTGCTCTGTAATGTCCCAATCAAGGGATTATGGCTTTTAATAATAATAATAATAATAATAATAATAATAATTATTATTATTATTATTATTATTATTATTTTTCTTGTGGACCAACTCAACTTTTGCACACCCAGGGAAATTCAGTATTATTTCCACTAGATGTCAGCCTAGACTTCAGGATGTCAGTTTCATATGAATCACTTTATTTTATAGTGCAAGAAATGCCATTCAGAAACGAATCCTTCAATTAATATACATTCAGTGATAAAGAAACTGTGCAGCACAGACGACCCTCCACATTTGCAGCTTTGACTTTTGTGGATTAGGTTATTTCTGGATTTGATTAATTGGAAATTGACCACAGAGTTGGTCTGGAGGACCTAGAGATTACTTGAGAAAACCAGAGAACACTTCTCTAGCCATTTGTAGGTCCTCCAGTGTGATTCTGCAGTCAATTTCTGGCAGATGTTGACCATAGAGTTGTGCGATGTGTCCAGAGAAGGGTGACCAAAATGGGGAAAGGTCTGGAAACGATTCATTATGAGAAGGAACTTAAGGAGCTGGGGATGTTTAGCCTGGAAAAGATGAGTTTAAGGGGCGACATGGTGACAGCCATGCTTAAATATTTGAAGAGATGTCATATTGAGGATGGAGCAAGCTTGTTTTCTGCTGCTCCAGAGAACAGGACACAAAGCAATGGATGCAAACTACAAGAAAAGAGATTCCACCTCAACATTAGGAGGGACTCCCTAATAATAAGAGCAGTATGGAAAATATGCCCTATGAGGAACGCCTTAGGGAGCTGGGTATGTTTAGCCTGGAGAAGAGGAAGTTAAGAGGTGACATGAGAGCCCTGTTTAAAGAGACTATTTGAAAAGGTGTCATGTTGAGGAGGGAGCAAGCTTGTTTTCTTCTGCTCCAGAGACTAGAACACAAAACAATGGATTCAAACTAGAGGAAAAGAGATTCCACCTCAACATTAGGCTGTTCGACAGTGGAACACTCTCCCTCGGAGCGTAGTGGAGTCTCCTTCCTTGGAGGCCTTTAAACAGAGGCTGGATGGCCATCTGTCGGGGATGCTTTGACTTGGAGTTCCTGCATGGCAGAATGGGGTTGGACTGGATGGCCCTTGTGGTCTCTTCCAACTCTATGATTTTATGATTCTATGAAAAGAGATCCCAGCTAACATTAGAAGAACTTCCTGATGGTAAGATGTTTTTGACAGAGAACATGCTGCCTTGGACAGTAGAAGACTCTCCTTCTTTGGAGGCTTTTAAACAGAGGCTGGATGGCCATCTCTCGGGGGTGCTTTGATTGAGAGTTCCTGCATGGCAGAATGGGGTTGGACTGGATGGCCCTTGCAGTGTCTTCCACCTCGATGATTTTATGATTTCTCCCAAAAGGTCATTACGTCTACCAGTATTCTGTATCACTTTGGCTTGACCTTCCCCTAAACCTCCTTCTCCCTATGCAGCTGATGACCAGTGAAGTAGCTTTGGAAGGGGAGTTTCAACCATGGCCATTAGTGTAACAATTGTGACTAAGAGGTGATCGATTGGGAGTACAAAACAGTTACTCGTCCAAGGTCACGCAAAGGCTTTCCATGAAGATTCGAACCCTGGTCTCCTGGAGCCCTGATGTAACTGAACAATTCTCTTTCTCAGTTACTCATATGCTTTTAAACAATTCCAGCTATAATGATCTTAGAGATACATATATCCAGTCCTATTCAGTAAAAGTTTGGGGTGTTTTGTTGTTGTCTAATACATATACATATGTTCTTTTTGTGACACATACATATATTTCTTTTAGAATATTTAAATTACATTTCTTGTCAATCCTTTGCAGCTGTGTAATCCGAGGCTTAAAAGCTGTATGCAAATTTACCCAGCATTCAAAGGTCCAGGAAAGAATTTTATATTGTATAAATTGCATAAATAAGTACACTCAAGACACCAGATAACTGTCTGCGCACAGAAACAAAGCAGTGCCAGCCCTGGTTAGTACTTGGATGAGACCACCAATGAATATCAGGTGCTGAAGGCTATATTTCAGAGGAAGCAACTGGGAAAACCGACTCTGAAGATACCTTGTTTAAGAAAACCCTCTGAAACTCACGAGGTCTCCACCAAATGCATCATGCTGCCAATTTCTTTCTTTCAGATAGTCTCAAAGGTGCTACAAGATCTCTCTACAAGTCATGGAGTCTCCATAAATTGATAAGTGACTTGAAGGCATACCCGCACAATGATTTACACATTAACTGTGTGACATGGCAAATTGCTAAAGTACAATAAACTTCTCGCCGTATATGTTATGATACACACACACACAGAGTTGCCCCTCCATTTTTGCGGACTTCAAATCCATGTCCCATATATATGAGCACCACCTGCTCTAGCCCACCTTCAATTGTTCCTGGCAGAGAGGTCTGGATAAGATCATCAGAAACTCAAACAATGCTAATACATAGTTTATTTCTGGGTTTTTGGGGCTAGGAGGGCGTGTTTTAGAAGAGTTTATTCCTGACGTTTCGCCAGCATCTGTGGCTGGCATCTTCAGAGAACACTGGCATGGATATACCCCACTCACTTCCATGCCAGCATTCTCTGAAGATGCCAGCCACAGATGGTGGAGAAACCTCAGGAATAAACTGTTCCAGAACCCAGCCACATAGCCCAAAAACTCCACAAAAAACTGTGCATTCCACTCATGAAAGCCTTTGACTTCACTCTGGAGAAGCCCTTTGCTAAACTTTTGAAAACCCAGTTCTTTGCTAACCCAGCAGAGCAAAACATCCATGTATCCCGGGAAGGGGAAGAAAGAGGGCCGGCACATACCTCCATACTGCTGGCCATAGTAATCGTTGCTGACGTACATTGTCTGGTGGGAGTCGAGGGGCACCGTTTGGTAATAGTCATCGTAAGGGTCGTATAAGTGAACCTGGGAAGATAAGAAGTGGAGCAAATAAACATTAACAGCAAGACACTCAGAAGCCAGGATAGCCTGAGAACCAGGCACTAATTTCCGCATCTCCCTTGCCCTGGAATCAAAATAAAAAACTCTCCTCTCCCAGCCTGAGAGGAAAGAGATGGTAAACAGTTACAGGGCCTTCTTCATGTTGGTCCCTCTGGGATGATCCTGACTTGAGAGGGAAAAGAACAAGGTTGGCTGGTTTAAACCAGGTTGGTTTAAAATAGCGTTTCCCAAACTTTGACCCTCCAGATGTTTGGGAGTTCAGTTCCCAGAATTCCTGTTTGTGAAGTTGGCTGAGGCTTCTAGGAGTTGAATTCCAAAACATCTGGAGGTCTAAAGTTTGGGAATCACTAGTTTAAACCAAATTACTTTTTTAAAAAAGAGCCACTCCTGTTTTTTTTTTAAAAAGTGATTATTCATATATACATATACTTAAAGTTCTGCCTATTATTTCTATTTTCCAACCCTCTTACTGGAACCACAATGGCTGTTTGCAGATATTTTAAGTTTCTTGGTTTATTGCCAGTTGCTCATTGTTGGACCAGTACTTGGAGTCAGCTTCATTTTAATCACTTTATTTTGTAGTGCATTCAGAAACAAATCCTTCAGTTACCATACATTCAACCAAAACAACTTGCTTTAAAAGAGCAATTTTTAAAAGAACAGTTATTATTTGAGCTAATGGCCATAACATCTGAACCACATTTTGCTACTTGGTATCCGCTAGGGTTTGGTTCCAGGACCCCCTGTGGATAATCCATGGATGCAAAAGTCTATGGATACTAGGATATACAATGGCATTGTAAAGAGAGTAAAGAGTCAGTGAAGAGAGAGATGGTTGTTGCTGATTGAAAACAACACAGAAAAAGAAGGGACAGTTGGATTTTTCATTCCAGTTATGTCTTTTTTTTAAAAAGCCAGCTGAGTCTTTGACTTCACAAGCCCTTTTTTCATTCCTCCAGAATGCTTGGGGGGCTCCCGTGACATCAGAAAAATTGGCAGCCCGATTGGACTTATTGATTTCTAAATAGCCAGGCCTGGAAACTGGAAAGCAACTTGGTTAAAAATAGAGCTGCAACAGTTCGGGAAATGACTTTTCTGACTTTTGAGTAAAGTGAGTGTGAGGTCGTGGGTCTCCAAGACTGATGCAGGGACAACACTGCCCTCCTCTTCCCCGTCTTTCCCACCCTCTTTTCAGGAGGTATGAAAACCGAAGTAAGATTGTACTTAACAGCTTTGGCCACACAGTGTTTGGGTCTCTCCAGAGAGCTCTTGACCCAAGAAGGGCTCCTTGGTATTCATTACGTTGTGCCAGTCCCTGGGTCAACTTGACCCAGACAGAAGACACGGCTTCTAAAGTCAGCGAAATAAAACCAGTCCACCTGCAGTCATGCCATCTGAAATGTATTAGGTCCTAGAAGATGTTTTTTTTTTTTTGGGCAGAGTTTGGGAAAGGTTTCCTTTTTAAGCCAGTATCTTCTTGGTGACATAGGCCAGGAGTCGCTGGGTCTTGCCCTAACCCTAACCCTAATCCTAGCATAAGTACTTGTCCTGGCATTGCACACAGAATCACAGAATTATACAAGTGGAAGGATGCCCAAGGGCCATCTAATCCAACCCCCTTCTGCCCTGCAGGAACACACAACAACACTCCTAACAGATGGCCATTCAACCTCTGTTTAAAGACCTCCAAAGAAGGAAACCCCACCATCCTCCAAGGCATATCTTTTCCACTGTCCAAAAGATCTTACAGTCAAGTTCTTCAGATGCATTTAGTGGAATGGAAACTAGGGACCAACATAAATATGCCATTGGTATGTGAGAATGAAAATTCAAATTCAAAAGCCTTTGTATATGGAAATGAAGTAGCAAGTCCAGTTGCAACGATGGTCATTTAAAACTGGACTTGCTATTTCATTTCCATACACAAAGGATTTTGAATTTGAATTTGCATTCTCACATACCAATGGCATATATAGGTCTGTCCATGGCTTCCACTCCACCAAAAGCATCTGAGGAAGTAGACTGAAGTCCACAAAAGATCATGCTGCCAACTTCTTTATTTCAGTGAGTCTCAAAAAGTCCTCCCTACATACTGATTCTACAGACTTGGCTATATCTTTGAATTTTTACAGGCAAGAAACACTTTCTAATGTTTAGGTGGAATCTCTTTTCTTGCAGTTTGAATCCGTTAGTTCATTGCCAAGGCTGCCTCTGTACTGCAGAAATAATGCAATTTGACATCACTTTAACTAGCATGGCTCAATGCTATGGAATTTTGGGAGTTGTAGTTTTGTGAGATATTGAGGCTTTTCTGTCAGATAGCTCTGGTGCCAAAGCAAACTAAAAATCCCAGGATTCCATAGCACTGAGCCAGGGTAGCTGAAGCAGTGTCAGACTGCATTATTTCTGCAATGTAGACGCAGCCCTTCCATGCCTTCAGGTTTGAAGATGACCATCATGTTATCCCTCAATCTTCTCTTCTCTGAGTAAAAATGCCCAAGCTTGGTAAGAGGCAAGTAGGTTGGTTATTTCTTTACAAACAGGCATATCTTGCCCTAGATCCTGGGGTCCTGGGGTGGTCTATAACAAAATCAATTCAGGTTTCAGCCACATGTACAGTAGGCATATTTTTTGATGAGGAAATTTGAAGTTACATTGTTGTTGCTGTGTACCTTCAAGTCGTTTCCCACTTATGGCAACCCCATCGTGGTGTTTTCTTGGCAAGTTTTGTTCAGAGGAGGTTTGCCATTGCCATCCCCTGAGGCTGAGAGAGTGTGACTTGCCCAAGGTCACTCAGTGGGTTTCATGGCCAAGCTGGAAATTGAACCCAGGTCTCCAGAGTTATAGCCCAACACCCAAAACAAGAAAGGTGGGATGGACCAGAGGTGCACAATGTGTCGACCTTTAGATGATGCTGGACTGCAATGTCCACCAGGTTGGGTATAAATAAAGAACTTGTTGCTATCTACCACCTCCACTTACCTGGGTTGCTTTGGCTTCCAGAATTGCCATCTTCCAGGCTCTGCAACAAAACCAGAATAGCATCAAGTCAGTAAATGGTGCCAGCAGAGACAGAAACTTGAGAAAGCACCCCTTTTGCCAATGGTCCTCCTCCCCCCCCCCCCCCATTTTTGCAGAAAGAAACTCTGGGGAGCACTCTTTCTAGAAAGTGTAATGGGTCTTTGAATTAGGATCCTCCTAACTCTTTCAAAACAGCTTCTGCTCCTTTTGAAGGAGAGCTCAGAAGCGCAACTCAGGGCAACTTATCCTTACTCCCTGATGGACTGGAGACGTATTTTATAAAGCAAATGTTGTTGTTGTGTGCCTCCAAGTCATTTCTGACTAACCCTAAGGCAAGCCTATTTTGCAGGTTTCTTGGCAAGATTTATTCAGAAAAGGTTTGCTGTTGGCCTCCCCTGAGGCTGAGAGAGTGTGACTTGAAACCCAGTGGGTTTCATGGCTGAACTGGGAATGAAACCCTGGTCTCCAGAGTCCTAGTTCAACACTCAAACCATTATGCCATGCAAACAGATATATCATACCTTCCAACATTTCACAGATGAAAACTGGGATAGGTACCAGAAAGCTAGGCCAAAGCTAACAAAATGAAATTCATCACGGAGAAATGTAAGGTACTGCACTTAGGACGGGAAAATGAAATGCACAGATATAAGATGGGGGACATCTGGCTGAATGAGACCACATGTGAAAGGGATCTAGGAGTCCAAGTAGACCACAAGTTGAACATGAGTCAACAGTGAGATGCAACAGCTAAAAAGGCCAATGCAATTTTAGGATGCATCCATAGAAGTATAGTGTCTAGATCAAGGGAAGTAATAGTGCCACTCTATTCTGCTTTGGTCAGGCCCCACCTGGAATATTGTGTCCAGTTCTGGGCACCACAAAGGAGGGCAACTAAAATGGTTAAGGGTCTGGAAACCATGCCCTATGAGGAACGACTTAGGGAGCTGGGGATGTTTAGCCTGGAGAAGAGAAGATTGAGAGACAACAAGGGCCATCCAGTCCAACCCCCTTCTGCCATGCAGGAACTCCCAATCAAAGCATCCCTGACAGATGGCCATCCAGCCTCTGCTTAAAGACCTCCATGGAAGGAGACTCCGCTACACTCCGAGGGAGTGTGTTCCAGTGTCAAATAGCCCTTATTGTCAGGAAGTTCTTCCTAATGTTGAGGTGGAATCTCTTTTCCTGCAGTTTGCATCCACTGTTCCGTATTCTAGTCTCTGGAGCAGCAGAAAACAAGTTTGCTCCCTCCTCAATATGACGTCCCTTCAAATATTTAAACAGGGCTATCATATCACCTCTTAACTGTCTCTTCTTCAGGATAAACACACCCAGCACCATCATATGACATAGTTTCCAGACCCTTCACCACTTAGCCTCCTCTGGATACGCTCCAATTTTCCAACATCCTTTTTGAATTGTGGTGCCCAGAACTGGACACAATGTCCAGGTGGGATCTGAAGCAGTATAGAGTGGTCTCTAAAGCAGTATAGAGTGGCACTATTACTTCCCTTAATCTAGACATTATACTTTCCTTAATCTAGACACTATACTTCTATTGATGCAGCCTAAAATCACTTTGGCCTGATCTAGACACACACTATAGAGCGCTCTTTAGTGCGCCTTTAGGGCTCTTAGAGCTCTTTAGTGCGTGGTTAGGGTTAGGGAGGGTGCAGTGTCCTCACCCTCCTAACCCTAAAGCGTATGGGTGCTGCCATTTAAAAATGGTGGCATCCATATGGGCGCACCATGATGTTGTCATGGCGCGCACAGCATTTAGAAACGCTGCGCATGCCATGACAACTTTGTCCTGTGAACTCACTTTGCAGCAGTGGAAGCAAGCTGAGGACAAGGAGGGGATACAGGAAGAGGAGAGAGACGTTTCAAAAGCAGCTGAGAAAGTGGGCGGGCAGAGGATTAACTGGGGGACTGTCCTTGACAAATTGGGAAAGTATGATATATTCTGGAGGCTAAAAAACTGACACGCTGCAGTCAAGAAAGTTATTCAGCCACTAAATGTGAGGAGTTTGTGCCATAACTCTTGCACAATCACAATGAATCCATTTTGTCAGGCGATCCCAACCACTCATGTGCCCTGTCTGGAATTTGCGCACTGGGCGGACCTGATGCTTTTGGGGCCAATGTAGCCGGATTGCAGGCTTGGCTTGCAGGCAGAAAGAGGGAAAAAGAGAGGCTAGATGGAAGCCTAACCCACGCTGGCATAACTCTGTGGGCTCAGCAGACCCGGCAGACACACAATGCAGCTTCTTGTCCTCCATTTGCTTACTTATTTATGATTAAAAATATTTATATGTTGTCCTGTATCCAAAGGAGTCAGCATGGTTTGAGCACTGGACTACGATTCTGTTGTTGTTAGCTGCCCAGGGTTCAAATCCCAACTCAGTCATGGAAAACCCCTGGATGACTTTGGGAAAGTCACACTCTCTCAGCCTCAGAGGAAGGCAAAGGCAAAAGCAAACCCTCTCTAACAAATCTTGACAGGAAAACCCCACGAAAGGGTTGCTTTAGGGTTCCTATAAGTCAGAAATGGCTTGATGGCACACAACAACAACAAGGAAGGAAAGAATTTTTTTTAACCACCTAATTTTTAATGCTCTGTATCCTCTTTCTCTGAAGTAATTCACTATATGCCTAACTATCAAGGCAGAGCTCATATCCCAACAAAATGGAGAGAAAACACCCATGATAGCTTCAATTTAGGGTGGCCATAAATCAGAATCACCTTAAAGGCACAATTGAAAAAGGGAAGAATTTTAAAAATATTTTTAAAGTAATCTAACTCTATGTTAATCATTGGAGTAAACCACTGCATGCAAAACCTTCAAACCATGGCTCATCTCCCAGGCCGCAATATTCAAGAGCTGGCTATCACCAAGGAGAGTAGAGAGAAAACACCCTTCGACACCAGCGTGGAAACAACACCAAGATGGCCCAAAGGAGTGGAAAGTTTCCAGAGTTGCTGCCTCCCTAAAGGAAACCATTTGGTTCCAAATGGAGGTCCGAAGACACCAAAACAGCCATTAAGTATAAACAACGTTGCCAAAATATCAAGAAAATGAAGCCGAAGGCTTTCATGGCTGGCATTCATAGTTTTTTGAGGTTTTTCTGGGCTATGTGGCCACATTCTAGAAGATGTTTCAGAGAAGATGCCAACCACAGATGCTGGTGAAACGTCAGGAACATGGCCACACAGCCTGAAAAATCCACAAAAAACTAACCAAGAAATTTTTTTTACAAAATTGTAATCAGGAGAAGCACATGCCATGTTTGCACTCCCAAAGTAGGCTAAGAACCAGTCTTCTCCAGTAAGAAGCAGCCTCCAAAGTTGCTTGGCTACAATTCACATTTATGCCCAGCTAGTATCTTAAAGTACTCTAATTCCATTACCATGATTTGGGGAGGGAGGGAAGGAGGGGGGGAATGGAAGGGCTGGTATTAAAACCTCTTTGTGGGCTGCAAACCAGTGGTGGCTGCTGACTTCCATGTCAGTGGGGCGTTGGATCCACTCCAGGCTTTCTGTAGCTTTGAAGGGGTTTTCAAAGGGGAAGAGGGGGACCTTGGACAGCTCTATTCCAGACTGGGTTACAACCTAGAATGGCTTAATAGCAACCCTGATACAGGAACCTTGACTTCTGCAAACATACAATCCCAATTGAAACCTAACTATCACTACAGTGGGCCCTTGGATCCCTCATGGGTACCAAAATCCATGGGATGCTCAAGTCTCAATGTATACAATGGCACAGTAAAATGGTATTTCTTATATAAAATTGAAAAAATCCAGAAAACATCCAGGGGTAGCCGTGTTGGCCATTTAGCAAATCCGATGCAGCTACCCCTGAACGTTTCCTGGATTTTAAGATACGGCATTATAGCCGCAACAGAAGAATCCTAAAGACTGAGCCAGTGGACTGGGACCTTCCTATTTGAGATTTTGACCTCCAACAAAGGTTTAAAAAAATCTTTCTTAAATTTGGACTGGATTGGCATGTTTTACATCAACACCGCCTCTGGTTTTCCTGATGCAAAAGCATGACGGCTTCTTGGGAAACCCGGTGTCCTCTGCTTAACAAATGAGCTTGCAGGCTCACAAAGATGGAGACATATTGCATTGCAAAGGAAGTATGTTTTTTTGTGTGTGTTGCAAATGGATCTTAATTTTTCTGGACTTTGAGAATCTCCTAGGCGCCACATGGCCAGAAAGAGGAGGTGCCACTGCCAGCCTGCAAGATATGCCCCTACATACCATCTTTAACTTAAAGAAGAGAAATAGCAAAATGCAGGCCTATGACTAACATCTTCAATTTTTTTCCTCCTGTTTGGTTTGTAACGCCTTGCCTGATGAAGAAGTCAGTGAAGCTTCAAACACTTGCAACATGCTTATTGTGCATTTCGGTTGGCCACTAAAGGTATCACTTTGGTGGAAAAATTGAGGTTTGGAATTAAAAAAAAAATCCCCCAAGCTTTGGATGTTGGAATCTGTGGATACAGAAAGACGGCTGCGTATAGTTGGGCCACTTGCTTCTGTTTTTCTTGAGCAGCAGCACAACAGTTCAACTCAGAGTTAGTCACACTTTGGAGCAATGGATTTCAAACGTTGGCCCTCCAGGTGTTTTGCGTTTCAACCCCCAGAAGCTTTGGTCAATTTGGCCAATGGTCAGGGATCTGGGAGCTGAAGTCCTAAATGTCGGGAAGACCTACATCTGAGAAGCTCAGCTTTAGAACTGTTTATGTTATATGCCTTCCAGTCAATTCTGACTTATGGTGACCCTGTCCTAGAGTTTTCTTGGCAAGATATATTCAGAGGAGGCTTGCCATTGCTTTCCCCTGAGGCTGAGAGAGTGTGATTTGCCCAAGGTCACCCAGGAGGTTTCAATGGTGGAGAAGTGATTTGAACCCTGGTCTCCCAGAATCCTAATCCAACACTCAAACCATGGCACCATGCTGCCTGTCATTATGGTTTTAGAGTACACCCCTCCAGATCAACAGAAGATAGCCATAAATAACTTAAGTCCCATTGATTTCAACGGATTCACTCTAACTGAGAAGTTTATCACACGGCGGTATGATTTAACTAGATTTAAAAGGAAACTAGATTTAAAGGGTAAACAACCCACTTTTGCAGGTCGTTTTTCACATGACGTTCAGGGTTAATGCAAACAGAAAGTAGAAAAAACACACAAATGCAGGTTGTTTTTCAGACGATGTTTGGGTGAAAGAGAAACGACGCAAAAATAACCCGAACTGAAGGTCGCCAAAACCCGCTCCTTTTTACTTTCGGGAATTTCTGAAAGTAAAAAAGGAGTGGGTTTTGGTGACTTTCCATTTGGGTTAATGTTGCGTTATTTCTCCTTTACACAAACACGTTTGTAAAAAACCCGCAAAAGCGGTTTGTTTTTCAGATGACTTTTAAATCCTGTTTCTGCACGGGATTTAAGCAATTTGCCTCCAGATGATAAACTCCTAACACTACAGAGGAAATCCAACACTGCCTAGCAATAGCAATAGCAATAGCAACTCCACATATATACTGCTTCATACTGAATGATCTGACCATTACTGTATCTACAATTTTGTTGTTGTTGTGTGCCTTCAAGTCTTTTCAGGCTTATGCCAACTCTAGGGCAAAACCTATCACAGGATTTTCTGGGGCTGAGACTGTGTGGCTTGCCCAAAGTCACCCAGTGCCTTTCCATGGCTGACTTACACAGCTTGGAAATATTTTTAAAATCTATAAATTCCAAAAAAGCAAACCTTGACTTTGCCATTTTACATATGGGATACCATTTTATTATGCTGCTATATATAATGGGACTTGAGGATCTATAGACTTTGAGATCCTAGCAGATACCAAGGGCCCACTGTATGTTCGCCTTAGGGTTTTCATAAGACAAAAATGACCTGAAGGCATAGAGCAAAATATAGAGTATGGAATTTATTGTTTAAAAGTTTTGGTGGGGTTTTTTATTGCTGTTTTTAAGCATCTTTTGTGAGCCACCTTGGGTCCAACTTTGCAGAAAGGGGGCATATAAATAAGATTAATTAATCGGCACACTCTTTTGCGTTCTTCGTCACCGTGCGGAGACCGTGCCAAGAGTGTCTATACATGATTGGCATGTAACTATGGCAGTGCCCTGGCATTTCTGCATCCCGATGATGCACTTGGCCATCACGCTGAAGTCATTATCACAACTGACAGAAGGATTTCTCTAATGGGATTGCAGGGGGAACCATCTCCACCTTCCCTGACATCAACGTCACTTGATACGTCCAAGCCCTCTATAATTATCGACAGAGGTCACTTTGCAGGGCCAGCTGGGAAAAAACTACTAGCCTTTTGGTCACATCCTACAAATAGCCCTCAAGCCGCACGTAAGCGTAGCATATGATCAGACATGCTGGACGTACATGGCTGAGTCTATCCTGAACAAGAGCCCTTAGATCTATCTATCTATCTATCTACCTATCTATCTATCTATCTATCTTCCATCCTTATTATTATTAGTATTAAGCTCTATTTATATAGCGCTGTAAATTTACACAGCGCTGTACATACCATCAATTAAAATGGATAAAATAAACCTGCCTATCGCATACATTATACAAAAATAATTAAATATATACATATTAGTACATGTTAACATTCAATAAAATAGGGCAGACAACAAATTAAAATAACGTTAGATAACAATCCATCATCTATCCATCCATCCATCCATCCATCTAATATTTTTATTATCTATCTATCTATCTATCTATCTAATATTTTTTTTAACCAACCAAACATACAAACAAATGCACATCTAAAAGACATGCAAGGAAACATACAATACAGAACAACAAGTTTAACTAACAACAAACAAAACTAGCATAAACTAACACAGAAACATAAAAACTCAACAAAAATCAAGCAGAGAAAGAAAGGTTTCAAGCATAGCTGACTATGGTTCTTTTCCATTACTTATCTAACTACCTCTAGTTCATTCAAAGATTAATGTGTTGTTGTTGTTGTTGTTTTAATAAAAGAAAACTCATTACATGGATCGAACTAATAATAAAAATCCTTACCAAGGTCCTGGCATAAATAGAAAACATATCAATAACAAATCCCTTACTTTGTATGTTGCTGTGCGTCTCCAAGTCATTTTTTTAATTGATGGCATCCCTAAGGCGAACCCATCATAGGGTTTTCATGGCACGTTTCTGGCAAGGAGGGTGGCCACTGCCATTCCCTGAGGCTGAGAGAGTGTGACTTGCCCAAGGTCACCTAGCAGGGTTTTTTTTTAATTATTCAAGCAGGGATTTGAACCCTAGTCTCCAGAGTCATAGTACAATGCTCAAACTAGTATCTTACGTTGGCTCTCTTATATCAGTCTTGCAAACACCTAAAACCATAATAGAATCTCCCTTGTTTTCCATAGAGTCAGTCAACATCTTCCACTCTTTCCTAAATTTATTTGAAGTTTTATCATGTGTTAACACAGTCAGTCTATCCCTCTCTACTAAATCATATAATTCCAACAACCAAATCTTCTGGGTAGGAGGCAATCAGGAACAAAACGAAACTGGTTTTATTGGGAACAGGAAAAGGTCCTAGGGGCCAGGGGCAAAGAAAAAGTGCATATACATATGTATGAAAACCCTGAGATATATATGTCTCTGTGTGTGTGTGAATGATAGCTCATATGAATACCCTATGAAAATATATATGGTAATGATACATATAATAAAATATATTTACATATATATATATATATATATATATATGCATGTCCTCAAATCCTATCCATGTGGTGGATGCAAAGGGTTTTCATATGTATCATTATCACATATACTTTTGTAGGTTTTTCATGAAAGTCACATTCTCTCAGCCCAAGAGGGAGGTAAGATCAACCCTCCTCTAAAGAAATTCTGTCATGAAACCCCCGTGATAGGTTTGTTGCCATGAGTCAGAAATGACTCGAAGGCACACAACACCAACAAAAGGGAACCAAATTATTATTATTTTTAAAAGTCTCCTAACTTTCCAAGCTCTGTCTTATTCTCTGGAGTAAATCACCGCCTGCATAACCCTCAAAGCATGGCTCAGATCCCAGGCTGCAGTGCATTATTTCAGAGCCGGCTGTCACCAAGGGGAATAGAGAGAAAACACCCTTCGACACCAGCGTGGAAACAACACCAAGCTGGCCCAAAGGGGAAGAAAGTTTTCCGGGGTTATCGCATCCCTAAAGGAAACCGTTTGGGTCCAAAAGGAGGTCCCTGAGACACCAAAGCAGCCATTAAGTATAAACAACGCTGCTAAAAAACCAAGAAAATATTTGGAAAATTGCAGTCGGGAGAAGCACATACCATGTTGGGAGGCACTTCCAAAGTATTCTAACAACCAGCCTTCCCCAGTAAGGGGCAGCCTCCAAATGTGCTTGACTACAACTCCCATTTATCCCAAGCTAATATCCTATAGGTCTCTAATAGCTTCCATATCTGCCTGAATACAACTCCCATTATCCTGTTAGTGCCCTAAAGTACTCTAACAACCATCCTTTCCTATTCAGGGTTAGCCTCCCATAAGTGTTTGATTGCTTCACCCATTATCCCCAGTCAGCATGCTAAAGTACTCCAACTCCCATCCTTTCCCAGTCAGGAGTGGCCTATGTATGTGTTTGATCACTACTCAGGAAACACTGTGATAGCTTTGCCAATGGGTTGCCATTCAGTCGGAAACCATTTGAAGGTACACAACAACAACAAAACAACGACGATTGCACAAGGAGCTGTGATTCTCACAGCACTGCGTGTGAGTACCTCGCACACTTTGGGCAAGAGAAGCCCACACCGGAGTGATGTTGAATTGTGCAACTGGTTGCACAACAGTATAGCTCAGAGTGCCATAGTGCAGATGTCACACACAAGATGGAACCAGCTTGTTTTCTTCTGCTCTCCAGACTAGGACTTGGAGCAAGGGATTCAAATTGCAGGAAAAAACAATTCCACCCCAAACCTTAAGAAGAACATCTTGATGGGAAAAGCTGTTTGATAATGGAATGGGTTATTTTGGGGGAGAGGTGGACTTTCCCTCTTTGGAGGTCCTTAAGGAGAGTTTGGGGACCATCTTTTAGGAGTGCTTTATTCATACATGGCAGGGGCTGGATGCTCCTTGTGGTCCCTTCCAACTCTATTATTCTGTGACTCAGCCCCAAAGTTTCTATGGAGTTTTTCACACAAAAGAGATCGGGAATTTATCTCGTGACTATCCCAGAAAAATCGGGTAATTATGCGAGACGATTTCACACGACGTTGCACACAATTTGCCATTAAAGTGGTCACAAAAAAGCATGCACGTGCATCTTTTTATTTTCAGGAATTCTGTGACAATGCATTTCTGATATCACTTTCTTTGTGCAATTGTGTGCGATAATCATTCGTGTGATAATTACTCACCATTTTTGCTTTATTTGCGGGATGCTTTAAATGTGCTTTAATCTCTCCTTAATGCCGAAATTAGCCCCAGTGTGACAAACTTTTATGTACACTTGGCCCTCCACATTTGTGGCTTTGACTTTTGCAGATTTTATTATTTGTGGTTTTGATGAATGGGTTCTCTCTAGGAATCTCTAGGTCCTCCAGTGTAACTTTGCCAGACGTTGACCATACAGTTGTGTTGGAGAAGCTAAAAGCTCCTAGACAAAACACATCTCTAGGGATTTGTAGGTCCTCCAGAATGATTCTGTGATCAATTTTTGGCAGATGTTGACCACAGAGTTACACTGGAGGACCTTGGGATTCCTAGAGAGGTGTTCTTTCAGGTAAAAAGAATAGTGTTTTTTAAATTTGTGGTTTTTCCACATTCACAGGGATCCTTCACCCCTAACCCCAATGAATGTGGAAGTACCACTGTACTCACTAAGGAGTTTATTACATAAAAGAGATTGGGCATTTATCCCATGAATATCCTGAAAAAAATCGCATAATTACGCAAAACAATTTTATACAACGTTGCACAAAACCCACCATTAAAGTGGTCACAAAGAAGCATTAACGTACATCTTTGTACTTTGGGGATTTCAGTGACAATGCATTTCTGATATCACTTTATTTGCGCAATTGCGTGCAATAATCATTCGTATGATAATTACTTGCCATTTTCGCTTTATTTGCAGGATGCTTTAAATGTGCTTTAATCACTCTTTAATGCCGAAATTAGCCCCAGTGTGATAAAATTCCTAAGAGGCTTTGGAAAATTCTTGACTGCAGTAGCTCATCTGTACAGTGGGGCTGAGGATAGTGACAACGAATAAATATCCACAAATATCCATAATGCATCACTCTTATAACATTTTTTTACCCAGGGCATATCAATAGTCCTGGGTTGTGGCCATCAGCTGGGCTTATGGATAAGTAACCCTGCCAAGACTTACACGGCATCATCCTCGCTCTCCGCACAGAGCATGGTTTTGGAGCCATCCCTTTGCACAATGCACATGAGACACTCGCGGGTTCTTCCTTCAGGCGGTTGGATGTCTGGAAAGCAATAGAAGGAGACAGACAAACACAGAGAGTTAATTAGAAAGACAAGCATATGGGGTTCTCCATTTTCAATGGTCTGTTTTGATTTCATCGTTTGCCTTTTTGTTATTTTATAACAGCTGGGATCTGGTTGGTGTCAGCCAAGATCCTGCAGCGGATACGGATGGAGCCTCAACAGCATGGCTGTGCTTCGTCTCTTAACCTGAACCCTCCCAAAACACACCTTAAAATCTAGCCAGCTGCACCCAGGGATGTCATTCTCTAGTAGTAGTGAGTGTGATGCTGGTCAGTTACAAATCCAGCTTCCTCATGCCAGGAGAGAACTGGAAGGACTCTCAGAGTTGGGAGCAGCCACAAGAAAGTCCTCTTCCTCCTTCCCACCAAATAGCCTAGCAAGGTGTTAAGAGAAGATGGAAAGACCTCGTCCAAAGATCTTTATGCTTAAACAGGTTCATACAGGGGAAGTTGGCCTTTCAGCCTGGTGTCATACACCCATGTTAGTTCCCTTCCACATGCGCTGTGTCATATTGGCCCAAGCGCAATACACATAGGAGTTTATCACACGGGAAGAATTTCTCTCAATTTCGAAAGAAATGGAAGGGAGGCCAGTTCGGAATTGAGTAAATTCGCTAGTTCAGGCTGAGAGAGTGTGACTTGTCCAAGGTCATCCAGGGGGCTCCCATGGCTGAGCAGGGATTTGAATCCTGGCTTCCCAGGGTCCTCATCCAACACTCAAATCACTATTCTGGCTCATAAAACTTTTAAATAATTAAATGCTCGGAAAGAGAAGTCAAGGGCTTGGCAATCAACGAAACATGATCTTATTAAATAAAAACAATAAAAGAGGCTTTCGCTTAATCGGGTCTACTGTTCATTAAACTCTGCTGAAAAGGTTGATTAAAATGCCGGCTTGTAATCTTTATTAATGAAGAAATTTCATTGCTTTGCCTGGGATCAATGTCAGGCTCAAACAATCTTGTAATTAATCAGCGGATTATTATCTTTCTTGTTCCTTTTGAAAGCTGCATGGAATGGGTTTCACTAGCCGGAAGCTTACGAAATGTTCACAGCTCAAGGGGTCAAGAACCAGAATAGAGCCTGGGAAAGTTTTTCAACATATATTTTGGACTACAGCTCCTAAAAAGAGAGAGAAAGCAAGGGACAGAAGAGTGTTGAAGCATTACATAAGAGCATCTCTGCCGCATCTGTCCAAGGCTCCTTCTCAATCACCTTGCTTCCGAGAGAAGACGATCACAGATGCCTGGAAAGCTTACAAACAAGTTCATAGAATCATAGAGTTGGAAGAGACCCCAAGGGCCACCCAGTCCAGCTCCATTCTGCCATGCAGGAACTCACAATCAAAGCATCTCTGACAGATGGCCATCCAGCCTCTGCTTAAAGACTTCCAAAAACGGAGACTCCACCACTCTCCGAGGGAATTTATTCCACTGTCAACCAGCTCTTAGGAGTTTATCAGACGACGGAAATTGGAAGTATAATCTAATGGCAATCCGAAAGCAATCGTGGGGTTTCACGTTAATGCGTATTAAAGTATCTCACACAATTTTGGGCAAAAGGGAAGTCATTCTGAACGCAATTATGGGTTTTACATTATTTCGTATTAAAGCATCTCACACAATTTCAGTCAATGGGCAGTCATTTTCGGGTAATGGGAAGCCATTCTGAACACATTCGAAATGCAATTGGAATTCACGTAAATTCGCTAAACTAGTGAATTCACATGAATTCGAATTGGCTCCAATTGGCTCCATTCGAGATAAAGAGAAATTCCTCCCATCTGATAAACTCCTTTGTGTCAGGAAGTTCCTCCTAATGTTGATGTGTACGTCCAAGTCATAAGTGAACCTATGACAGGGTTTTCTTGGCAAGTTTCTTCAGAATGGGGTTGCCATGCCCATCCTCTGTGGCAGAGAGAGCATGACTTTCCTAAGGTCATCGCATGCTTTTTTATGCTTGAGCAGGGATTTGAACCCTGGTTTCCAGAGTCCAGTGCTCAAATCACTATACTGCACTGCCAAAGCGCAAAGGCAAAAGGCTCCCTTACATTCTTTTCCTCAACTAGAATTCAGAGGAAGCCTACTATTAAACCTGGGAACTCCATTTATCAATTATGGCCAATATAGGGTATTAAAAGGGAATCTGAAACAAAACGTGTTTGGAGTCCTCCTGTTCAGGGTTCGAACCAGCCTTTCAGCACGCCTGTGGGTTTCATAGCCATACTGGGACTCGAACCCTGGTCTCTAGAGTTGCAGTCCAATATTCATTGGACTGCAATATGAGGACCGCCTTAGGGAATTGGGGATGTTTAGCCTGGAGAAGAGAAGGTTAAGAGGTGATATGATAGCCCTGTTCAAATATTTGAAAGGATGTCATATTGAGGAGGGAGCAAGCTTGTTTTCTGCTGCTGCAGAGACTAGAACACGGAACAATGGATGCAAGCTGCAGGAAAAGAGATTCCACCTCAACATTAGGAGGAACTTCTTGACAGTAAGGGCTGTTCGACAGTGGAACACACTCCCTCGGAGTGTAGTGGAGTCTCTGTCCTTGGAGGTCTTTAAACAGAGGTTGGATGGCCATCTGTCGGGGATGCTTTGATTGGGAGTTCCTGCATGGCAGAATGGGGTTGGACTAGATGGCCCTTGTGGTCTCTTCCAACTCTATGATTCTATGATTCTATGATTCAAACCACTGTGTCACACTGGTGCAGGATACTTTGTAGAAACACCTTGACATGCAAGCACAACTGTGCCAAACTCCTAAAATCTGCCATTCTGGCTGGAGCATTCCGGGAGATGTCCTCTTAAAAAGTAACTTTTCCAAGCCTTCACCACCGCCACCACCACCACATCCAAAAACATTTTTGATACTTGAGATACTAAGGCTGAAATGTCACCCAATATTCACGTACTGGCTAAAAGATCCTTATAAAACAAAACAGCATGCAAGAAAGCTAAGCCAAGGCAGGATGAGCAGGCATCCTCCTTTCCAAGGACTTGTCCTACATATCAATCCAAGCAGGATTACGAAATGTCCTCCATTTTGAGCATGACTAAGAAGCATATTTATATGACTGTTTTTAGCCTGTGTATGGTAATACCCTACATTTGGTCTTGAACGCCCTACATTTTGCAGTGCTTTGCGGTTAGGACATCTGGTCACTCAGAGCCAAGGCTTCAGGTTCGCTTCTGCAACCGAAGCAACCGATGGAATAATTGGGGCTCTGGGGAGATGGCTGGAAAACAAGCAGCACAAGATCTGGCAACGCTCCCAGAGACACCCAAGAGATGGGGCAAAATTCAAGCAAGGCCAGCAGTTCAGAGAAGAGACTTACACGCAGACAGAGGTGGGACCTGTTTTAGCAGAGAAAAGTTTCTGGATTTTTCCACCTTGCCGTGACAGCCTCCAGGCAGTGTAATAAACCAGACTTAATCACAGCCCAATAAATGATCCTTCAAACCTGTTTCCAAGATCAGGACAATGTCCTCTGGCTGCGTTCACACTGGAGAAATAAACCGGTTTAAGTGCCATGGCTCAATGCTGTGAAATTCTGGGAATTGTAGTTTGTTGTGGGGCCCAGAGCGGAGCGGAGCTCCGCTCTGGACCCCACAACAAACTACAATTCCCAGAATTTCACAGCATTGAGCCATGGCACTTAAACCGGTTTATTTCTCCAGTGTGAACGCAGCCTTTAACATGCAGAGAAACCATCCTTTCCCCTTGCATCTGCACTGTAGAAATAATGCAGTTTGACACCACTTGGACTGCTCCATGTTTGCCAGGCTCTGCTTGGGCCCAGCAGATCTAAATTCCAAATGAAATCTACCATTTAACCCAAATGACGTTGTTGTTGATGTTGTTGTTGTTGTTGTTGGGTGCCTCTAAGTCACTTCTGATTTATGGCGGCCCTAAGGCAAACCTATCGTGGGGTTTTCTTGGCCAGATTTCTTCAGAGGGGGTTTGCCATTGCCATCCTCTGAGGCTGAGAGAGAGTGACTTGCCTAAAGTTTGAATGGCTGAACCAAATGGCTGGACCAAATGACTAATCCGAGGCTATCGTACCTTGGATACATCACGACAAAACATGGCTTCTTGGAAAAGAGAATGTTGGAAAAGATGGAAGACAGCAGTAAAAACAGGGAGGTGATATTTCAGATGGATTGATTCCATCCAGGATGCTGAGTGTGCAAGACGTGAGCAGGGATATTTGTAACAGGGTCTCTTGGAGGATTCTTACTTGCAGGAGAAGGTGAAGCCGGACAAGAGGCTGTTCTAAGCAAGCCCAAAGAGACCAGTTTGCTGCACCCACACTGCAGAAATAATCCGGTTTGACACCACTTTAACTGCCAGGGCTCAATGCTATGAAATTCTGGGAACTGTATTTTTGTGAGACATTCAGCCTTCTCTGTCAGAGACAACTGCTGCCACAACAAACTGCCTATCTCAGGATACGACAGCACTGACCCATGGTGTCAAACTGGATTATTTCTGTAGTGCGTATGCAGCTTTTGTTGCCATGTATCCTACATATTTTTATGGACTATCAATTCTTCTCTCTTTTTGAAATAAACAGAGAGAGAGCCTCAGTTCGCTTGCGTTGTCTCGCAACACTTTTAGAAATGCATACTTCTTTACAAATGCACATTCTTGGTTGTCCCACAGACACAGAGGAATGCAAAATTGGTGTAAAAAGCAAACTCGTACCAGGCTCCATTGACCATGGCTGAATTTGGAACAGAAAATGCTTTGTGCTTGAGGTTAACCTCCCATGAGATTTCTGCTTGCTTGCTTGTTTCTTTCTTTCTTTCTTTCTTTCTTTCTTTCTTTCTGGCAATGGAAGGCACAAGGTTTAAAGAAGGTGCATGTGCTCAAAATCAGGTGAAAGGATGGAGAGGAGAAATTAGAGACAGATTGCCATGTAGGGAGAAAGGCAGCACATGAATCTCCCATGTAGGGAGAAAGGCAGCACATGAATTATATAAATGAATTATAACATAATTTCACAATTGGCCTTCTACATCCATGGATTCATCCATCCTTGGCTTGAAAATAATCAAAAAATAAATTCCAAAAAGCAAACCCTGATTTTGCCATTTTATATAAAGGGTAGAGAATCATAGAATCATAGAGTTGGAAGAGACCACAAGGGCCATCCAGTCCAACCTCATTCTGCCATGCAGGAACTCCCAATCAGAGCATCCCCAACAGATGGCCATCCAGCCTCTGTTGAAAGACCTCCAAGGAAGGAGACTCCACCACCCTCCGAGGGAGTGTGTTCCACTGTTGAATAGCCCTCACCGTCAGGAAGTTCCTCCTAATGTTGAGGTGGAATCTCTTTTCCTGGAGCTTGCATCCATTGTTCCGCATTCTGGTCTCTGCAGCAGCAGAAAACAAGCTTGCTCCCTCCTCAATGTGGCATCCCTTCAAGTATTTAAACAGGGCTATCATATCACCTCTTAACCTTCTCTTCTCCAGGCTAAACATCCCCAGTTCCCTAAAGCGTTCCTCATAGGGCAAGGTTTCCAGACCCTTCACCATCTTAGTTGCCCTCCTTTGGACCCGCTCCAGTTTCTCCGCATCTTTTTTGAATTGTGGTGCCCAGAACTGGACACAGTATTCCAGGTGGGGCCTGACCAAAGCAGAATAGAGTGGCACTATTACTTCCCTTGATCAATATGACATACCCTCAAATATTTAAACAGGGCTATCATATCACCTCTTAACCTTCTCTTCTCCATGTTTAGCCTGGAGAAGAGAAGGTTAAGAGGTGATATGATAGCCCTGTTTAAATATTTGAAGGGATGTCATATTGAGGAGGGAGCAAGCTTGTTTTCTGCTGCTCCAGAGACTAGAACGCGGAACAATGGATGCAAACTGCAGGAAAAGAGATTCCACCTCAACATTAGGAGGAACTTCCTGAGAGTAAGGGCTGTTCGACAGTGGAACACACTCCCTCGGAGTGTGGTGGAGTCTCCTTCCTTAGGGGTCTTTAAACAGAGGCTGGATGGCCATCTGTCGGAAATGCCTTGATGGAGAGTTCCTGCATGGCAGAATGGGGTTGGACTGAATGGCCCTTGTGGTCTCTTCCAACTCTATGATTCTATGATTCTAGACACTATACTTCTATCAATGCAGCCTAAAATAGCATTGGCCTTTTTAGCTGCTGCATCACACTGTTGACTCATGTTCAACTTATGGTCTACTTGGACTCCTAGATCTCTTTCGAACTTAGTTTCATTCAGCCAGGTGTTCCCCATCCTGTATCTGTGCATTTCATTTTTCCACCCTAAGTGCAGTATCTTACATTTCTCTGTGTTGAATTTCATTTTGTTAGCTTTGGCCCAGCTTTCTAGTCTATTCAAGTCATTTTGAATTTTGATTCTGTCTTCTAGAGTATAAGCTACTCCTCCTAATTTGGTCAAGATATACTATATCCACAGCATTCCCTTCATCTACCAAGCTGGTAATTTTATCAAAAAAAGAGATCAGGTTCGTTTGGCATGACTTCTTTCTCTGAAACCCATGTTGGCTTTTTGTGATTATGGCATTGGCCTCTAAATGTTCACAGACTCTCTGCTTAATGATCTGCTCTAGAACCTTTCCTGGAATTGATGTCAGACTAACTGGACGATAATTGTTGGGATCCTCTTTTTTTCCCTTTTTGAAGATGGGGACAACGTTTGCCCTCCTCCAGTCTGCTGGGACTTCTCCTGTTCTCCAGGAGTTCTCAAAGATTATTGCCAATGGCTCCGATATCACCTTTGCCAGTTCTTTTAATACCCTTGGATGTAGTTCATCTAGTCCTGGAGACTTATATTCATTTAGGTTAACCAGGTATTCCTGTACTACCTCTTTACTTATTCTGTGCTGAAATTCCTCTATTCTGTCTTCTGCTCCATTATCCTTAGGTTGAGCACCCTTTGCCTTTTCTGAGAAGACTGAAGCAAAGAAGGTGTTGAGTAATTCTGCCTTTTCTCTGTCTCCTGTGAGCATTTTGCCATCTTCTGCACACAGTGGTCCTACCGTTTCCTTCCTCTTCCTTTTGCTTCGGACATACCCAAAAAAGCCCTTTTTATTGTTCTTAACCTCTTTAGCAAGCCTAAGTTAATTCTGCACTTTAGCTTTTCTGACTTTATCCCTACACTTGCTGGCTATTTGTTTGAATTCCTCTTTGGTGATTTCCCCATTTTTCTATTTCTTATACATGTTTCATTTAAAACTTAGCTCAGTTGTAAGTTCCTTAGTCATCCACCTTGGTTTCTTGAGACACTTCCCATTTTTCTTCCTCATTGGAACTCTTTGAAATTGTGCCTTCAGTATCTCCCATCCGTCTTGAACTCCCTTCTTTTTTATTATTCCTGACCATGGGATCACCCCCAGTATATCTCTAAGTTTATTAAAATCAACTTTCCATGTTACCCAAAAAGCTGGGGGTCCCGGGAAGGAACCCATAAATTAATATAGTTTAGGGGAATATTCATAGCTCAAATAAAATAAATTTTCTGGGGCAACATTCAGCCTTGGGATCTTAACCCTTTTTATACTGGTTCCAAATCATACAGAACTTCAGAGGCATTTCCAAATAGGATTTGTGGTTTTATTAAGGAAACAATCAACACACACACACACACACACACACACACGAGCATACACTCACACAAGAGCTAATGAAACAAATGTGGGAGAAGGTGAATAGTGGAAGACTTTGCTAATGGTGATTCGTTACCAATCCTGAAGTGTGGTTCAAACTAATGGGCATATGGAGTGGAGATGGCTCAATAGCCACCTTGGCAAGTGGGGTGGCCGGCTTATTGAGGTGCCTAGTAGAACCGACAGATATCAGCCCTGGTGGCGCAGTGGTTAAATGCCTGTACTGCAGCCACTCACTCAAAACCATAAGGTGGCGAGTTCAAGACCAGCAAAGGGCTGAAGCTCGACTCAGGCTTGCATCCTTCCGAGGTCGCTAAAATGAGTACCCAGATTGTTGGGGGCAAATAGCTTACAATTGTAAACCGCTTGGACACTCCTTAAGGGTATGAAGCGGTATATAAATGAAGCTGTTTGTTTTTGTTTGTTTGTTTTGTACCAAACTAGACCAAATTTCTAGTGGTCTAGAATTTCTCCCCTTCCCCTTCCGCATCCAGTACAAGCTTTTGTTGTTGACTTTCAAAGCCCTTCACGGACTGGCCCCTCCTTACTTGTCTGACCTTCTTTCTCCTCACACTCCTTCTCGTACCCTCCGTTCTGGTAGTCAAGGTCTCCTGTCCCAGCCGAGGATTTCCACTGCTCTGTCCCTTCTCACTTGCTGCCCCTCACTCCTGGAACCTTCTTCCCCCACATGCATGCCTCATCACTTCTCTATCCAGGTTCAAAAGTAAGTTAAAGACTATTGTTTAGGGAAGCGTTCCCAGGACTGTGCCGCCTGCCCCAGGATGCCTCCTTTTAACTATGTATTAAGAAGCCGTGCCCTCCCTCCAGTCCATCTGCCTTGGTCCTGGCCCCAGAGGGAGAGAAGAACCACCGGACCTCATCCCCTTCCCACCACCTTCCCCTTTTCTTTTTGAGTTGTCTCTTTTAGATTGTAAGCCTGAGGGCAGGGATCCGTCTAATTTAAGATTGTATGTACAGCACTGTGTAAATTTTCAGCGCTATATAAAATAAATAAATAAATAATAGTCTGTAGGCACTGGTATATAAACTCAAAACCATATCTAGGGGCACAGAATGAATCACAGAATGAATGGTTTAACTCACTGCTAAATGGTTTTTCTAGAGAGAAGAATGGTTGAGAGATTGAGGGAAATGCTTGGGTGATTGGTATGAATATCTCAAAGAAAGGAAATCTTGTACTCTTGGAGAAGAGTCCTTTGTGTGTGTATGCACAGCCATCTCCTTCAGCCATGATCCCATCATCATCCTCCACAAACAAAAGGGATTGCCCTGATGCTTTGGCTGATCTCATCATGGTGGGTGCCTTTGCTTATTCCCTTGCTAGAGTCAACCAGATCTCCAAGTATAGTATGGCTATGTTTCCGCAGTGGGGTTGCCTTTCCAGGTCGACCACCCCAGCGTTCCTTGTAATATTACATGGATACCAAACCTGAGGGGTGATTGAGGAGCTGAGTTTGGGGTAACAGGGACCTGTGCTCATGGTGTCACACACCCTCATTGACCTCCTCCATAGCACACCATACAGAATCCTTAGAAATGTTTTTTTGCACTAATGTTGCTCAGAAATCATAATTCCCAGACATAGAATCACAGAGTTGGAAGAGACCACAAGGGCCATCCAGTCCAACCCCCTGCCATGCAGGAACTCCCAATCAAAGCATCCCCGACAGATGGCCTTCCAGCTGAATCTAATGGCAATAGCTATGTGACATAAACAAATAGCAAAATTAAAAGTATACCTTGAAATTACAGTATCTTACCCACAGCCTGAATGTATTTACATGTACATAGTTCCATGTGGTTGAAGTGAAAATTTGATACGATGTAATGTTTTTAAAGAGAATTTTAAAATTGTATATACAGTCGTCCCTCCGTTTTCACAGACCCTGCAAAAATGGAAACTCACATATATTCAAGCCCCATCGGCTTGAATGGCCATGAGCTCCTGCGCATGTGCCACAGGCACGCACGCCATTTTAGCCAATGGGACTTACTTCTCCATGAATAATTGAGAAC
The DNA here is from genome assembly GCA_034509955.1 of Urosaurus nigricauda. NCBI lineage: Eukaryota > Metazoa > Chordata > Lepidosauria > Squamata > Phrynosomatidae > Urosaurus > Urosaurus nigricauda. Next base: position 4,295,004 of record JAOEGL010000003.1, read on the forward strand.
TCAGACTTCAAGTCCGTGAAAATGGAGGGGTGACTGTATATATACAGAGAGAGAGAGAGAGAGAGAGACCAAATCCACTTCGTTCACCCCTAGACAAATCCAATTGTATCACCCATGCCCTAAATAAATTATGGATTTGTTTATGAAATACACTCAAACAACACTGTATCTAAAAAGCCAAAGTGTAAGGTTACACAAATGCACAGAAACATCAGAATTCAATGCAAGATTTCTGAAGATGCAATATTTTATGTTTCCCCAATTAAAACAACAAGAACATGGCCACATAGCCCGAAAAACCCGCAAAACTAACAATACTAGCTGTTCTCATTCAATTTAAAATAATAATAATAATAATAAAAACTTGAGGACATACAGTGAGTTTTTGCAAAATTAAAAAAAAAAAAAAGCTAGGAGAATTATGTTTCCCACAAGTTACTTCCAGACCACATTGCAGTGAAACGAGATGTACAAATTACTGAAAGTTTATTGAGCACTGTGCATCAATATCCTGGAACTGAGACCTTTCAGGGACTCTGCTGGAGACTGACAAGATATACAACTGCAGAACATTGCTTTATCACGTCCGGACGGTTCAAAAAATGAGAACTCTGCTACATGAACCAGTCCTCTGTTTGGACCCTTTCATTCCATCGATTGTCTGCAAGACAACAGTCTCAGTGACTCAGCGCCATTGTACCATGCAGTGCAAGAGCAGCAAACAAAAAGGAGAGGAGTTGAAGGAAGGAGAGGTTGCTTCTTGCCAATTTTTAAAAAAAGGTATGTATGTGCATTTTGCAGAGGGAGAATCAGACCTTACACTGTATGCGTTTAGTACCTCCTATAACCCCAGGATTTGGCAAATCGCCTATGGGGTGTCATATATTGGAACAGCGGAGCTGGATGGGATACCAAGAGTAGTGGCATAGTGGCATAGAGTTGGAAGAGATCCCATGGGGCACCCAGGCACGCCAGCCCCCTGTCATGCAGGAATACACAAAAAGTGCCCCCGTCATCCAGGTGGGCATCCAGGCTATTTTTAAAAGCCTCCAGATTCCATCACACTCCGAGGGAGCGCCTTCCACTGTTAAACAGCTCTTACACTCAGGGAATTTTTCCTAATGTTTCAGTGGAATCTCTTTTCCTGTAGTTTGAATCCATTGCTCCTTGTCCTAGTCTCTGGAGCAGCAGAAAACAAGCTTGCTCCATCCTCAAGATGACATCCCTTCAAATATTTTAACAGGGCTATCATATCACTTCTTAACCATCTCTTCTCCAGGCTAAACATACCCAGCTCCCTAAGTTGCTCCTTGGAGGGCTTGGTGTTTTCTAGAATTGGAAGAGACCAAAAGGTCCATCCAGTCCAACCCCCTTCCATGAAGGAACTCATAATCAAAGCATCCCTGATCTTTCAGACCTCTCACCATATTGATTGCCCTCCTTTGGACATGCTGCAGCTTCTCAACATCCTTTTTGAGTTGTGGTGCATCATCACTAGGGTTGGTGTCATCCCTGTGCAGTAACTCAAGCTGTCCGGACACAGACACACATATATCTCTGCAAAACAGGCCGCCTATGCCATGGGAAGGGTAGTTTGCTGCTTTTGCCTGGCAGGTTCTTTGGGGTCTGGCACTACTGTTGGCTGGGTGGGAAAGGGAGGAAATGGCAGCAGTCCGCACCACCCACACACCCCTAGTGATGCCCCTGGCCAAGAGTCATCCAAACCAACTCTCTGCCAACGGTGCAGAAAATCTACGGCCGAAGCATCACTGACCGGTGGCCATCCAACCTCCGTATAAAAAACTCCAATAAAGTGGAGTCCATCTGCATTTGAGAAAGTAAGACCTGTTCAGCAGCAGAACAGACTGTCAGGAAGATTCCCCTAATCTTTAATCGCATTCCCCTTTCTTAAAACTTGAATCCAAAGGGTACAAAAAATCCTGGAGACAAGTTGGAGATTTTTTTTTTAATTTTCAAATATTTATTGAGTTTAAAACATAACAAATAACAAAAACAGACAGACATTAACATAAACATCAATAAAACATACATACCATGTAACATCACAAAACCTGAAAAACATAAGTTGGAGATTTTTTTTAAAAACCGCTCCTTGCTCCCTCTCCCCTGAAATATTTCCGAGGCTATCATATCAAAGGCTAACATATTTTCTTCAAGGGCTAACATATTCTCTTGTCTGGACTAGGCTACAGAACATTAGAAAATAGAGATCTTGGGTGCTTTATGTGATGGGTTCTGAGACCCTTTGTGTTGTAATACAATTTTTTTGCATTAAACCTGGAACCCTATTTCTCTTAAACTGAAGCGAATGACAAAATGTCCACTCTAGGCATTTTCTAGGTTCTGCAGGGTGATTCTATGGTACTCTTCTGCTGGGGGTTGACCATAAAGTCATGCTGGAGGACCTACAAATGCCTAGAGGTGTTCTCCCTAGGAATGTCTATGTCCTCCAGTCTGACTCTATAGTCAACCTCTGGCAGAAGCATACCATACAATTGTGTTGGAAGACCCAGAAAATGATAAAGAGAATTAAATTTTTATTGACACATGAAAATGTACCTGTGTTATATGAACTCATGTAATAACCGGGCCAACTGTACCCTCTCAGCCATGGAAATCTACTGGATGATCTTGGGCAATTCACCCTCTCTCAGAATCAGAGGAAAGCAATGGCAAACCTGTTCTAAACAAATCTTGTCAAGAAAACCCCATGATAGGTTTTCCTTAGGGTCACATAAATAATAAAAAAAATAACTTGAAAGCACACAACAACAGACATTTGACGTGAGCAATTAGCAATGTTACATAATAAAACTATAAATATTACAGTCTACAGTCTCTGGAAATTCTAAGACCATTTGTCCACATTATTTTGCCAGCATTTCTGGTGATGTAGTGGAACGATCCAAAGACCTTCTTTATTGTTCAGATCATCAATGAAGTGGAGCCACTTGTCTAGGAAAGTCCATTTTCCATTTGTTTTCCCTTTTAGAAACATATGCATGGGCATCTAATTTGGCTTGGGGCACAGTGGCCTCTCCATCTTTGGAGGTCTTTAAACTGTAGTTGGATGGACCTCTTTCAGGAGTGCTTTAGTTGTTTTAGTTCATGGTTGGAGTATTAACTGGATGGCCCTTGTGATACCTTCCAAAGATTCAATGACATTATGATAGATAAACTGGCAGGTGGGTAGGTAGGTTGGCCTCTATATACACAACTAGAAGGGTGAGAGAACTTAATTTCCTTGCAAAATCATATGGACCCAGTCTTCAAACCAGGAAGCAGTATCATCACCAATTTGTGGTTGATAATTGGCATCACGTTGACGTTGGCATTTGGTGACCCTATGAATGAGAGACTTCCAAGTTACCCTGCTATCAACAGCCCTGCTCAGGTTTTGCAAACTCAGGACAGCTGTTGCATCTTTGATTAAGTCTATCTGCCTGCAACTATCACAGATCCCAGCATTATAAAAATCTGTAGTGCCGCCGTACTTGGAAGACTGCGTAGTAAGGCTGGAATGATTCCCTCTTTGGTGTCCTTCCATTGGCAGGTGGAAACATTTCTGATCCAACAGGCTTTTTAGGAACTGACTGTAAGGCTTTTAGTGGCACACTGTTTCATTGATTTTTTAAGAAAAAATCTTTCGTCTTGTTTTGTTTCAAATGGATTTGACCCTGCAGATCGTTTAATTGCATTCCGACAATACCTTCCAGAGGCTTTTACTTCTTTCTATTTGCTTTTCTCTGCATTTGTTTTAACTTTGGAACCTGCCTATGTGGCTCAGTGGTTTGAGTGTTGGGACTATGACTCTGGAGACCATTCCTCACTTGGCCATGAAACCCACTTGAGCAAGTCACACTCTCTCAGCCTCAGGGGAAGACAATGACAAACCTCCTCTGAACAAACCTTGCCAATAAAACCTCATGATAGGTTCACCTTAGAGTTGCCATAATTCAGGAATGACTTGAAGGCACAACATAGTGTAGAAAGTTGCAACATAGTGTAGAAAGCTTGAAGTTGCAACATAGTGTAGAAAGCCAGCGTGGCAAAGTGGTTTTAGTGTCAGACTAGGATTCCAGGAGACCAGGGTTCGAATCCCCCCTTGATCATGGAAACCCTCTGGATGAGCCACACACTTTCAGCTTTGGAAGATGGCAATGGCAAACCTCCTCTGAATAAATCTGGCCAAGAAAACCTTGGGAATAGCATTGTACTGTAATGGTTGGAGCACTGGATTATGACTTCATGAGTCCAGGGTTCGAAACCCTGCTCAGCCATGGAAACCCGCTGGTTGACCTTGATAGGACACACTCTCTCAGCCTCAGAAGATGGCAACGGCAAACCTCCTCTGAACAAATCTGGCCAAATAAACTCTGGGAAAGACCATTTGGTGTAGTGGTTGAAGTGCTGGGTTAGGACTCCAGGAGCTCAGGGTTTGAATCCCTGCTCAATGGTGATCCCAATTGGGTGATCCCAACTCGCTGGGGGACTCATTGGGTGATCCTAGGCAAGTCACACTCTCTCAGCCTCAGAGGCCATGGCAAATCACCCCTGAAAAAACCTAGGTGGCAAAACTGTGGGTAAGTTCACTCTAGGGTTGCCGTAAATCAGAAATGACTTGAAGGTGCACAGCAACATCTTAAAAGATCATAGACACATGGCATCACAGAGCTGGAAGAGACCCCAAGGGCCATCTGGTTCAATCCTCTGCCGTGCAGGAACTCACAATCAAAGCATACTCAACAGATGGCCATCCAGCCTCTGCTTAAAGACCTCCAAAGAAGGAGACTCTACCACTCTCCGAGGGAGTGTGGTCTTCTGACAAACAGCCCTTACTGTCAGGAAGTTCCTCCTAATGTTGAGGTGGAATCTCTTTTTCTTTAGTTTGCATCCATTGTTCCGAGTCCTGTTCTCTGAAGCAGCAGAAAACAAGCTTGCTCCCTCCTCAATATGATATCCCTTCAAGTTTTTAAACAGGGCGATCATATCACCTCTTAACCTTCTCTTCTCCAGGCTAAACATCCCCAGCTCCCTAACTTGCTCCCCATAGGGCATGGTTTCCAAACCCTTCACCATTTTAATCGCTCTCCTTTGGACACATGGCTCCAGTTTCTCATCATCCTTTTTGAATGGTGGTGCCCAGAACTAGACGTAATATTATTCCAAATGAGGCCTCACCAAAGCAGAACAGAGTAGCACTACCGTGTTTACCCGAAGATAAGACAGTGTCTTATATTAATTTTTGCTCCCAAAGATGTGCTAGGTCTTATTTTCAGGGGATGTCTTATTTTTTCCATGAAGAAGAAGTCACATTTATTGTTGAACAAAAAAAGATAACATTTATTATATACTGTATATATATATTTATATACAAAAACTTTGTTAGGTCTTACTTTCAGGGGAGGCCTTATATTTAGCAATTCAGCAAAACCTCTACTAGGTCTTATTTTATGGGGATGTCTTATTTTCAGGGAAACAGGATATTATTTCCCTTGACCTAGACACTATACTTAGCCACAGAAAAAGAGATTCCACCTCAACATTAGGAGGAACTTCCTGACAGTAAGGTCTGTTCGACAGTGGAACACACTCCCTTGGAGGGTGGTGGAGTCTCCTTCTTTGGAGGTCTTTAAACAGAGGCTGGATGGCCATCTGTTAGGGGTGCTTTGATTCTATTGATGCAGTCGAGGATCGCATTGGCCTTTTTAGCTGCTGCACGATGACAATTAAAAAGATAAACACACACGATGCAGCTGAGAATCCCACTTACCACGACACTCGCGCCCTATCCTGACATCCCGGCAGTTGAATTTGATGTTGATTCGGCCATCCATGTCATGACCGGTGTCATCGTGGTAATAAACCAGGGTCCCATCCACCCATAAGACGAACCAATTTCTTTTCCAGCGTCGCAGGATGGAACCTGGGAGGACCAAAGTAAAAAGGTGGTGAAAGGTGAATAAAGAAGAGCTGGATGATAATGCATGCAGGAGGCTTTCCTCTCTTTTTCTTGCCAGCCCTTCTGCAAAGCTAAGAGGTCACTGCGACGGTATATTTACATATTCCGGTCCCAAAGCAATCATTCTGGCCCAACTTTGCAGCAGAGATGCATCAAAAACCTCACATCCCAAAAGATATCAACTTTGGGATATAAATCCCATAAATAAATAAATGCATAAATAGGAAGAAGGATGACTCACGAGCCTGCCAGGAATTGCTACTTCATTTTCTACACTCCAGATTCATCCCTTAAACTTACTTTTGAAAGCAGGGGTGGTGGTATTGCAGTGTATAGAAAATGAACTAACAGTTGGCAGGTTCGTGAGTCATCCTTTTTTCCTATTTATTTACTTTATGGGATTTATTTCCCACCTTTCTCTTAAAACGGGATTCAAGGCATCTTACAATGATTGGAAAAGATAAAACTGAAACATTAATTACCATTTTTTTAAAAAAATTATCCTAAATCGTGTTGTTAATCCCAAGAAAAAGTAGACCCACTGTATCAATTGGATTTACCTATATGTTGTTACACCAGTCTGCTAGTGATTCGATGGGTTTACTCTAGTTGGGACTCCCCCACAGGATACTGGCCAATATTTTGGCATCAAAACAGAGTACGGAAAGATCATTTGCTACGTCGACCTTCACAGAAAATTAATGAGACTAAGCAAAAAGAAAAAGGTTTGGCTCATATGTCATATCCTCCAAATTTCAACAGGGATTTTGCAGGGTCTGTCCTGAGCGGATCAGACCCCCAGTTTGCTGATTCCGCCTCCTAGTTGCTTCCACTCTTTTTCTGCCTTATCTGCTAGATTGCTTCCAAAAAGAGGCCGATTCCTCCCGTATCAAATATCACCAGGCTCACAACTTTGACTTGAAAAAGAGGCTTAATGCAGCATCGATTTGTCCCTGAGGAACAGGAAGAAAAACATGCAAATGTTGCTTTTAAAAAATTATGATAGCTACTTTTATTCTTGATGGACTGAGTGGTTGCACATGCTAACTTCCCACCTGCATTTTTATTGTTATCCTCATATTTATATTTATATTATTTATTTGCAATTTCAAAGACAAGTACAGACAAATTCTTCTTTATCACTCTGCTCTGCTAGATTTACTGATCATAACTTCCTACTCTTAAACCTTTTATATACTGTAGAAACATATGTTCTTGCTTGGATCATCTCAGATAGCGAAACAGTGTTCATTTTGTTATCTTCATATTTTTATCTGATTTTAGAGTACAGGTTGAGTCTCCCTTATCCGAAATGCTTGGGATCAGAAGTGTTCTGGATTTTATTTTTCCAGATTTTGAAATATTTGCTTATATATATATACATATAACCAGTATGAGTTAGTGGTTTGACTGTTGGACTACAACTCTGTAGACCAGGGTTCGATTCCCAGCTTGGCCATGAAACCCACTGGGTGACCTTGGTCAAGTCACACTCTCTCAGCCTCAGAGGATGGCGATGGCTAACCTCAGAACAGATTTTGCCAAAAAACTCTGACCATAAGTCAGAAACGTCTTGAAGGCACGGAACAACAACAATGAAATCTCTTGGGGATGGGACCCAAATCTAAACATGACATTAATGTTTTGCATACGCCTTCTACACATAGCCTGAAGGGTCATTTCATACATAACGTTTTTAATAACTTTGTGCAGAAAACAAAGTCTGTATACACTGAACCATCAGAAAGCAAAAGGGTCACTATCTCAACCACCTATGTGGACAATTTTCAAGTATTTTGGGATTCTGGAATTTCAGATGAGGGATGTTGTTACTGTGTATCTTCAAGCCATTTTCGATTTATGGTAATCCTAAAATGAACCTATAATGGGGTTTTCTTGGCAAGATCTGTTCAGAGGAGGTTTGCCATGTCCTGATACTCAATCTGTATTTTAAAGCTGACAGGAAGAGAATTGGCTCCTTGGAAAGCTGGAGAAAAGTTCTATGGATACTGTGGACTACCAAAAAGACAAATCAATGGTCTGAAAGTAAATCGAGCCTAAATTGTTCCTACAATCAAATATGACTAAACTGAGACTGTCAGTTGGATTGTTACTATTTGGGGTTATAACTTTCAGAATCCAAGAGCAGAAGCCTTGCTGATCAGAGGACTCAGAGAGATGTAGTCCAAAATTCTCATTAGGAGCAAAGATGACTAAACCAAAGCTACTGTATTTCAGGGATATCGTGAAATGACATGACTCAGGAAAAGGTGCTTGTTAAACCAGAAGGCAGCAGAAAAAAGAGGAGATTGAACTACAAGTGGATTGACTGCACCCAGGAAGCCACGTTGCCCTGAATTTGCAAGACCTCATGAGTCTGATGACCAGGACGCTTGGAGGTCTCCCATTCATAGGATCACTGTAAATCAACAACATTGTTGTTGTTTGCTGTCAAGGCAAAATCCAAAAAAGCAACTTCCCTAAACTCTGGAATGGGTTTGTAGCAAAGTGTGGAAGAGCAGTCTTTGCAAAAGATCCTAGGTTCAATCTTTAGCGTTTCTAATACCAGAAAGGAAAAAGATCAGGCAGCAAATATAGGATAAATGCTGTGAGACGCACTGTTGAACAGTGTAAAGAATCTCACACAGTTATCAATGGCAGCATGGTGTAGTGGTCTGAGTGTCGGACTAAAGAGATTATCACACACAGACAGGATAGGAACGGGATCGCTGCCTGTCCTTATCCCATCACTAACCTGTCTGTTGCAATAGCGCAAAAGGCTTTCAAATCATTGGAGTTTATCACACGAAGGGAGTTGGAAGTATAATCCAATGGCAATCTGAATGCAATCATGGGGTTCGCGTGATTGTGTGAAAACTGATCACACACATTTTCGGGCAAAGGGAAGTCCTTCCGAAAGCAATCGTGGGGTTTTGCATGATTGCATAAGAAACTATCACACACAATTTCGGGCACTGGGAGGCAATTTCGGGCAGCTCTGAATGCAATGCGGTGTCAATATGCAATCACGTAAATTCGCTGAACTAGCGAATTTACTCAATTCCGAACTGGCCTCACTTCCATTTCTTTCGAAATTGAGAAAAATTCCTCTCGTGTGATAAACTCCATAGTGCCGATCCCGCCATTAACCCATCATTAAAGCGACAGTGCAGTAATGCGAACTTCAGTTAATGCAGAATGCCGGCCAATGTCGCTTTAAGGACGGGTTAATGATGGGATCTGCGCAACGTCATCTGAATGTCTTTTCCACAATCGCTGTCATTCATGCCTCCAAGATGGGTTAATGATGGGATCTGCACAACGTCATCTGAAAGTCCTTCCTGCGATTGCGCAGGAAGAAAGGGACAGGAACAGGACAGGGATAACCCCCGTGTGATAATCTTCTATGATTCTGGAAATCAGGTTTTGATCCCCCACTCAGGCATCAAAACCCACTGGGTGACCTTGGGCAAGACATACGGTACTCTCAGCCTCAGGGAAAAGCAATGACAAACCTCCTCTGAACCAATCTTCCCAGGAAAACTTCATGATAGGTTTGCCTTAGGGTCGTCATAAGCTGGAAATGACTTGAAGGCACGTAACAAGATTCAGGGTTCCCTACCATTCTCTGAATAGTCCGAGCTGAAATTCTTGGGTGCAGTTCAGTTCATGAATGGCTGTAACATCACCAAAGCTCAGGTCCAAAATACACTGCAGAAATAATCCAGTTTGAGATTGCTTTAACTGCCCTTGCTCAGTGCTAGAGAACTCTGGGAACTGTCGTTTCTGCAAAACATTTTAATTTTAATGTATGGATTTGTTGTTGTTGTTGCATGCCTCCAAGTCTTTTCCAACTTACGGAGACCCTAAAGTGAACCGATCGTGGGGTTTTCTTGGAAAGATTTGTTCAGGGGAGGTTTGCCATTGTCTTCCACTGAGGTTGAGAGACTGTGACTTGCCCAAGGTCAGAAGCGGGTTTCTATGGTCAAGTGTGCAACTGAACACTGGTCTCCAGAATCATAGTTCAACGCTCAAACCATTACACACTTTGACAAACTGAATGATATTTTTAACTTTTGTATTTGGTGTATACAGTGAACCCTCCACATTCGCTGGAGTTAGGGGCACAGGACCCCTGGGAAAGTGAAAAAAAAATGCAAATTAAAAATACTATTTTTTTAACCTGAGAAAACACCTCTGTAGATATCTCTAGGTCCTGCAGGAAATGTCTGTGATCAATATCTGCTGGAGGTTGACCACAGAATTGTGCCGGAGGACCTACAAATGCTTAGAGAAGTGTTCTCTCTAGGAATCTCTAGTGCAACTTCTCACGGATGTTGACTATTGAGTTGCACTAGAGAACCTAGAGATTCCTAGAGAAAACACAGTAATCAAATCCGTGAATAACTGAATCTGCCAAAGTCAAAGATGCAAAAGTGGAGGGCCAACTGTATATTTTAGCTCTGGTTCTTTTACGGGTTATAAGTCACTTTGAGTCCCAGGCTGGGAAAAATGGAAGATTATATTAACAACAACAACAACAACAGCAGCAACAACAATAACAACAGTATGTTTTAAATAGTCTAAAAATGTTTTTGACAGTGTAACTCTATTTTAATGTTGACCGTTCAGGTGTTTTAACTGTTCTTGTTGCTCCTGATGTGGGCCTTGAAGTCGTTTGGGATTTATGGTGACCCTAAGGTGAACCTATCATGGGGTTTTCTTGGCAAGATTTGTTCAGAGGCAGTTTGCCTTTGCCATCCTCTGAGGCTGAGAGAGTGTGACTTGCCCAAGGTCTTCCAGTAGGTTTCCATGGCTGAGCAAAAGGGATTCGAACCCTGGTCTTCCAGTCCAGTCTAGTCCAACATTAGCTCTCTCTGATTTAACTGTGTGGCATCTTCATTTGTAAACCTTCTTGAGTCCCAGTTTTGGCAGGGTGACCAGACGTCCTCCTTTTCCCAGGACAGGTCCTCCATTTCATCCTCCTGTCTAGGAGGAATTCAAAATGTGCTCCATTTTAAGCATGACTAAGAAGCATGAATTACAGGAGTGTTGCTAGCTTTGATTTGGTCATGTCCGACACTTTGCGGTGCCTTGCCCTCTTTTGCGGTGAAGCCATCTGGTACCCTGAGTTTTGGGCTATAAATAAAGTGAATAATTGCCATCACCATCATTGCAGCAACAACAGAAACAAGAAGGTTTTTAAAGAACGCAGGAGCAGCAAAATTCAGTTCCAGAAGATCCTAAAACCCACAAGTCCTCATCGACAGAGGGATCGATGTGCAAAGCCATTCTGCTCTGTGTAGCTCTCTGTAAATTGGCGAAGGATTTGGAAAGTTGCTAGGAACAGATGGTCAAGCTCGGAAAGGAGGGCGAACGGCAAGAGACTTCTGCCTCAATAGACTCAGCGGTTAACTCAGGTGGATAATCCCTCAAGCAGAATGATCTGGGACAAAACGTAGCCCAGGCTGTTGCTGTTGTCCTCAACCCACCTGTCCAAGCGCCAAAGAAATCGCAGCATCGCAGAGTTGGAAGGGACCCCAAGGGTCAGTTAGTCCAACCCCTGCCATGCAGGAATGCACTGCCGAAGAGGTGACCATTTAGCATCTGCTTGAAAACCTTTAACGAAAGAGAGTCTATTGTCCTCCAAGGGAGCCTATTCCACTGTTCAACTTCTCTAACAATAATAAAGCTCTTTTTAAATGTTTAGGTGGAATTTCTTTTCTTGCAATTTGAACCCATTGATTCATGTTCTGTTTAGTCTCTGTTTAGCTTGCTCCATCCTCTTCATGACATCCTTTCTATTCATTAACAAAATGAAAACATATTTACAGCTGTCTTAATCAGATCGGCATAACATATATAAAAATATTGGAAGTTATTCAGTAATTTCACAAAGTACAGCCCCAACTTCCGTTTACTGGACATCTAGATATTTATCATCAAAATAGTTAATATATATTAGTCAAATTCTCCTCTAAAAAGTTTTTTAAAAAGGTTCCTCCAATTCAAAATCTCAATTCTAATTATATTTTCCCCCAGTCAATTTATTTTATATTATTTGATAATTTCATTCTTACTTGCTTTACTATTGCCATCTCTTTTTTTTTGCAAAAATTTAATCCTTTCTGATATTTTAAGATGTCTGTCATGTCACCTTCCAACTCTCTCTTCCCTAGGTAAAATATAATCATCTCCTTCATCAGCTTTTCATAGGACTTAGTTACCATCCTGGATATTGATGATGATGATGATGATGATGATGATGATATACTTATATCCCAGTTTCTACCCCCCCCCTCGCCAAAGCTGGAACTGAAACGACTTACAGTTTAAAAAAAACACAGTTAAAAACATACAAAAGTGAACATTAAGATAGAATTAAACCGATACAGTATTAAAATAGCTTCTTTAGACACATTCCAGCTTGTCAATATCTTTCTCAAACTGTAGTGTCCAAAACTGGATAAAATTGCTGTTGCTGTGTGCCTTCGTCATTTCTGACTTACGATGACCTGATGGCGAACCTATGACACGCGTGTCAGCACTGACACGCGCAGCCATTTCCGATGACACGCGGCGGCCGAGTTGGCCACATGCCGAGAAGGATGTTTCATCCTCGGCTCCTGCACGGCCAAGTGCAGTAGCCAAGGATGAATAAGACTCTAGTCACAAATGTTTCATCCTCAGCTACTGCACTTGGCTGTGCCGTATTCTGCTGCTTCCTGCTCTGCCGCCGGAAGTGAGGGCAAAGATCCTGGCTTGACCGGAAGTCCCAGAACTAGACGCTCTGTGATGGATTTCAGACAGACCTCCGGCACAGAGTGTCTAATGGGGAGGATGAAACCTTTGCTGCTCCTGAGGATGAAACAAGTCGCAAATGTTTCATCCTCCTCTTTAGACACTCTGTGCCGGAGGTCTGTAGGCCAAAACAACAGATTTCCATCACAGAGCGTCTAGTTCTGGGACTTCCGGTTAAGCCAGGATTTTTGCCCTCACTTCTGCCAGAGGAGCAGGGAGCAGTGGAAGGCCCTGGGGGCCCTGCCATTACCAGTAACCAACAGTTAACCACAGCAACCATTATCTACTGTTCTGGGGTGTCATGGATTTCTACTCCATCATTACTGAGGTAAGTGATTTAAACTATAAAAATAAGTGATTTAAACTATAAATATCGCAAAATAATGTTGTTGTTTTTTCATCAAAGTGACACACCACCCGAGTTATGCTCAGTTTTTTGGCGAAGTTTGACACACCAAGCTCAAAAGGTTGCCCATCGCTGCCCTAGGGCAAACGTATAAAGGGATTTTCTTAGCAAGATTTCCTCAGAGGAGCATTGCCCTTGCTTTCCTCTCAGGCTGAGAGAGTGTGACTTGTCAAAAGTCACCCAGTGAGTCTCCATGGCCTGGCAGGAATTTGAACCCTGGTCTCCCTGTGTCCTAGTCCAACACTCAGACCACTTCATCATGCTGGGTCAATAATAATAATAGCAGCAGCAGCAACAACAACAACAACAACAGCAACAATAACAATGCACTGGGTCCTTTGTGTCTGCTGAGATTTTGTTCCAGGACCCCCAATAGATATCAAAATAGGGGGATACTACAGTCTCATTATATACAGTGGCATCGTAAAATGGTGTCCCTTATATACAATGACAAAATCAAGGTTTGCTTTTTTGGAATACATACACACACACACACACACATATACACACACATATATTCAAGCTGTTGATGTTTAAATCTGTGTGTAAAGAATCCATGGATACAAAGAGACGAATGTAATAAATAAAATAATAATAATAATAATAATAATAATAATAATAAATTATATTAAATAAATATTTATCATCATCATCATCATCTCCCCAAGGCTCGAGGCATGGTACAATTTAATCTGTGTTGTATTGCATCTATTGGAGGCAATATTGAAGGTGAAGTCTGAGTAAAGCAGAATCACATAGTACTACAACTTTCCTCATTCTGGACATTATAGTTCTGTCCATCCCTTCCAAGTACTGTACACTGCAGAGATGGAACTGTAGAGGGTGAGAGCCATTTGATCTTGAATGCATTGAGATAAGTCTGGCTTTATTATCTTCTAATGTGATTTGTCCCCCATCCTGTCCCATCTTCTGATTTAAGGAGTAAACTACCTGGAAGACTTTGCCAAAAAGAGCAGCATGGAAATGCAGGGGATGCTATACTGCAATGCTTTTTTTTTTCCACATTGGACTGCGTTTAAAGGCCCTTTAAAATTTGCAGCCTGAGTGGGATGTCAGCAACCTGAGCACATCGTATTGATTTTGCATCCACAGTGTCAGGTTATGGATGGAAAGAATATTAGAAAATATTTGGGAAATGGCTGAGAAGCATGTTCTCTGAGTGTCGAGAAATCCTGATGACAAGAATCCTGGAATGACAGCAAAAACTTTGCAGTTCAAGACTTATTCTGCTCAAAAGTCACTACATGGTTGTTTTGCACTGAAAGCAGTGGTTTCTGTGCAGGCAAAGTTCATACTAAAGTTCGGAGCAGACTCAACATACCAATAGGTGCAGCTTGGGGTCAGACCTTAAGGTGTGCACAGAGTTTTTAATATAATATAATATAATATAATATATATTTTAAATGTTTAATCTTTTTAACTTTATAAATCATTAAATCTTTAAAATCATTTAAGTTTTTAAAAACCTTTTAACGCTTTAGTATCGTTTTGAAATAAGCCACCTTGAAGCCCCTTTTGGGAGAAAGGTGGGATATAAATCCAATAAATAAATAAATCTGTATTGCTTTGAAGCTTTAGTTATTCGCCTTGAATCCTTATACCAAGAGAAAGGTGGGATATAAAATAAATAACTAAGCAGAGAGGGGCAAAGTTAACTTTGTTGGACTACAACTCCCTCCCACATTGGCAGGTTAACAAGTTCCACAATGAATGCAGCCCATGTCCATCCAGTGACAATAACGATGATGATGATCATAATTATCCTGATTTTCCCCCAGTTATATCATTATATTTATTAAGCAGACACACATTTACACTATATGAGACAATTAAATAATATTAGTTATTAGTTATTCAGCATAATAAATTCATTACATAATACTATTTAAATATAATAAAAACAATTAAAACAAGATTAACAATGTACCCTCATTGTATGCAACCGTTCAGTCAACAGGCGACTTGAACACACATACGCACACACACTTTAACATTTAAATCTCATTATTAATGTTTATTTCCATTCATTATAACCATTGTAAGTTATCTTTACTTATATTACACAGTTGCCCCAAAGTTAGGATTCAGAGGAGGTTCATCTATTAAAACAAATACAACGCAGCTAGTTGATGATGGCTATGTCTGCACTGCGGGAAGAATCCAGGTTGACACCACTTTAACTGCCATGGCTCAATGCTGTGGGATTCTGGGATTGTAGTTTGTTGTGGCGCCTGAGCTCCCTGACAGAGAGAGGCTAAATGTCTCTCAAAACTATAAATTCCAGAATTGCATTGAGCCATGGCAGTCAAAGTGGTGTCAGCCTGGATTCTTTCTGTAGTGCAGACGCAGCTGTTGTTGTCTGCCTTCGTTATAACTTAAGGTGAGCTAAAGTCAAACCTTTACTTGGCAAGACTGATTCAGAGAGGTTTTGCTCTCGTCTGCCTCTGAGGCTGAGAGAGTGTCACTTGTTCATGGCTGACCCAGGACACTGCAGCATGACGGCTCTCTAAAAATAACTTACGGCAATCCTATCATAAGGCTTTCTTGGCACAATTTCTCCCCAAAAGGTTTGCCTCTGCCTTCCTCTGAGGCTGAGAAAGTGGAACTTGCCCAAGGGCACCCAGTGGGTTTCTTTCTATGGCCAACCCTCTTCCAACCCAGAACTTAGGGTACCTCTACACTGTAGAAATAACACAGTTTGACACCATGTTAACTGCCATGGCTCCATCCTACAGAACCCTAGGAGATGTAGTTATATGAGGCATTGGCACACTTCGGAAAGAGCAGGCGAAAGATCTTGTAAAACTACAAATCCCACCATTCCATAAAATGGAGCTACAGCACTTAAAAGTGGTGTCCAACTGAATTATTTCTACAATGTAGATGCACCCATAGTCCATCACTCAGAGTCCGACACCACAATAGCTCCTACAGTACAGCTGCAACACAGAAATACACAAACAGACACAACTGGGATAGCAGAGGGATCTGTGGTTCCTCTAGATCTAGACCATTGGTTCCCAATTTTGGCTCTATCAGGTGTTTTGGACTTCAATGCCCAGAAGCCCCAAGCCGTTTGGCCAGCAGTCAGGGATTGTGCAAAAAGATGAAGCCCAAAACATCTGGAGGACCAAAGTTTGGGAACCACTGCTCTGGATTTTCCAGACTAACGTGGCTATAGAGTTTATCACACTGGGGCTAGTTTCGGCGTTAAAGGGAGACTAAGGTGCATTTAAAGCATTCTGCAAATAAAGCGAAAATGATGAGTAATTGCGCAAATGATCATCACACGCAATTGCGCAAATAAAGTGATGTCGGAAATGCATTGTCGCTCAAATCCCGAAAGTAAAAAGATGTTCATTAATGCTTCTTTGGGACCACTTTAATGGTGGGTTTTGTGCAACGTCGTGTGAAATCGTTTCGCGTAATTGCATGATTTTTCCAGGATATTCATGGGATAAACTCCCGATCTCATGTGATAAACTCATAGTCTTGGAATACAACCACCATAGAATTGCACTGCCACACTCTCAAGTTCTGAAAAATGCCAAGAAGGACCTCACAGAGTACACCAAAACCCAGAGATGACCTGATTTATTTCCCGAATATTTCTTTATAACTCAAAGAAACCCAGGGCAAGGATTGGGGCTTGCGGAGAGCCCTGGCATGCCCATGATCTGTCCCCTCTGCAACTGATTTATTTATTTCAATTTATTTATTATGTCAATTTATTTATTTCCAACCCACCCCAACCATTTCCACCTCGGCTCACTTACTCTGCCTCCAAAGCCAGCCGCATTTCAAGAGGGCCATTTCTGCAGGGATTCCTCTTTGCCTGACCAAGTCTCTCCGGAGGGCAGAACTTCAGAAAAGAAAAGACGGACAGGCATTAGACGGGCATTAAGAGACTATTAAAGCGAGATCCATCCCCATGCATCATCAGCTGCCACCGAACAACTTGTTTTGGCTCTTAGGAATTTTCCAAACGCAGACATCAATTGGGGTCATTGGATTTCTAAAAATAGGCACATGTCTGCGTTAAACCAGATCTTTCTTTTTGTAAAAAAAAATAAAATGCCCCTCTCGAATTATCTCTGTTATGTAAATTGCATAGGGAGGAGAGTGTGTTAGTTTCTCTCTGTGGGATTTAGAGATTAGCATCCTCTGATTCTATGTTTAACTGGAACCATCTAGAAGGTACCTGAACCAGAGGTCCCTCGAGAAGGTTCCCTAAAGATTCCCATTCGATCTGCTGAATGACTGCAAAACACCCATTTGGTGTCCATGGGTTCAAAGGCCTGCCATCCTCCCTATCAATGCAACTAGGCTCATCAAGAAGAAGATTCATTTTAAAAGCCCAGAAAAAATAGGGGAGCAAAACACCCATCTTGCCATTGTCAAACAATTCTGGTTAGAGGTCTTTCCCAATAATCTCAGGAATTATTTAACAGGACATGGCATCTTGTCCCAGTCTTTTATCGCTTTCACTCTTTTTGGATGTAAACAGAAATTTGAAACATAAAACACTAATCAGTTTTTTTTAATGGCAGCAACCAGGATTGAAGACCCTAAAAATGGGAAAACTGGTGACTATTATTATTATTATTATTATTATTGTTGTTGTTGTTGTTGTATCCTATTCTTTTCCCAGAACTGGGATTCAGAGTGGCTTCACAACATTAAAAACAGTACAATTAAAAACATAGAAAAAAAGTCCATTAAAAAGTCCATAGCAAACTGGTGCCATCGTGTATGGGATGTACTGTTAATGGAAAAGTTGGTTGCAAGATCAAAAGCTCTAAAAAAACCAAGACATTTCCTAAATCTTCCCAAGAGTCCTGGTTCCCTTTCCTGGACTATGTGAACAACAGGACCAAATATCTGAACCCACTTGGGTTTCGAGAAGGACGTTATACAAGATGTTTCAGAAAGGAATCATACTCCGGGATGGTCATAGAAAACCTTTAGTTTCTCTTTCTAACTTTTATTTCGGCTTTTGAAAAACAGTTTGTCGGTGGCATTGCCGAGTTTGTTCTCATTTAATTCATGTACGTTGTCCTGACTGATCTTCTACAATAAAATTGCTTTATAAGAACAAAACAAAAACCCCACCCGCCGCTTCCCCATTCAAGAGCGGGCTCCTACACATAAATAAACCCAATGGCGTTTGGAAACGTACGTTTTTGCTAATTTGCACAGACGTATACACTCAGCGTGAAGCTGGGAATTAGCAGAATTGCAGTCAGGGCAGATAATGCAATAATAGGCGATGATGCCTCATGCTCAGGTGTCACCGAGGGATTTGGGTCACTCAAGACTGAATGGGCAGAGTGGGATTTGTCCAGGTCCAAAAAAGAAATGCACAGAAACATGACTCATTGGACAAATCGGGGTGCGTGATCCCTCTGTCGGTGACCTTTCTTTTTAATCTGTGTTAAAGCATGCAAATAAACATGAGAGAGAGCGCACCTTTCCCATTTTATCCAAGTGGCAAAACACTGAAAAACCAAGGCTTGCAATCCTATGCACTTTCTGTGAGAGGCAGCCCTGTTATTTAACTCAGTGGGACATCCATCCAAGTAAACACAGTATACAGAACCACCTGCTTAGATAATAGTTGCAGGGGAGGGCAGCCTTTGGAGAAAGGGAAAACCCACACCTGAGATGGATTTAAAAGGAAAATATTATTTTTTAAAAAATCGATTTTTCAAAGTATGGTTAAAAAGAAAGAAAAATAAACAGCAGAAAGGAAAAAAAGGAGAGGAAGAGGATATGAACGTGGGCTAGCCATATATACATTCGTGCTGTTGTTGTGTGCCTTCAAGTCACTTCTGACTTTTGGCAATCCTAAATCAAAACTATCCCAGAGTTTTCAAAGGCTGAGAGTGTGTGACTTGCCCAAGCTGTCCCAAACACACTAAACTCATAATGTTTGTGGTTTGTAAAATACATGTCCGTGAGTAACTAAAGCAATGAGATCTTCCGACCATTGGATAATAGACAGAGAATTCTTATCTTCCTCATCTTGGAGTAAAAACCTTTGGCAACATTAAGAGTAAGGAGGATTGAACCACGACTGTTAGTTAAATTCCTTATCTTAAGGGTACAAGAAAAAGGAAAGATCTTAAGACCTTAAAATTTATACTGTAATTATTTATGTAACTACCCAGAGCAATGGAGGAAATATCAGTTATACACTAAACTTAGAAACTTATACTGTATTTGTATTTTGTCTTTAGCAGGATGACAGCAGAGGTAATGAAACAAACAGGTATATGAAATGCCATACCATACTCTTGGTATTGTCTGATTTTTTGAAAGTTAGGTAGATGGAGGCCTGATTCATATTTGGATGGGAGGCCACCAGGAAATTCCCAGGTTAGAGCTGGAAAAAATCCTGCCTCTCAATCCACGGCTGCCAGTCGGAGCTGACAATACCAGGCTATGGGACCAAAAGGTTTGACTCAGCCTAAGGCAGCTTCCTATACTGTATTCCTAACACTATGGGCTAAATTCCAATGTTAATCCAAATGAGAAACCTCCTAAAATTAAGAGGACTTGTCTCCACTGACACAACTGGACTTTAGTTTGGACCTAAGGGAAGTCACACTCTCTCAGCCTCAGAGGATGGCAATGGCAAACCCGCTCTGAAGAAACTTACCAAGAAAACCCAATGATAGGTTCGTCTTAGGGTTGCCATAAATCGGAAACAGCTTGAAGGCACACAATAAACATACAACCGTGGATTTAGCCCTTAGTATTACATCCTCATGTCCTTTGTTGTGGACCTGTTACAAACCACACAACTTTCTGAAAGTTCCCATCTTTCGGTCCATGCTCAGATTCAATAAATACAGGTATCAAAAAATCTGTTGGTTGGATTCCACCTTTAAAAAAGTCTCTGAAGCCGGAGAGCTTTGACATTCCTTGGTTAACCAGTTTCGGTGCCTTAGCTGTTGTGTGGCTCATCATTTTTTAACCTCGCCAAGAACGAAGCTTTCTCAGAAAGAGGTTATCCAGCTGAGTTACGTCACAATCATAAAAAGATGGAAACGCACAGAGGAGTTTTGTGAGACTTTTAAGACCAAGCAATTCATTTGAAGAGGTGTTCTGTGAGATCTTGAAGACTAACCAATTCATTTGATGGCGTCTAGGCCTTCTATGGACTGGGTGACCCTTGTGGTCTCTTCCAGCTCTATGACTGTATGATTTGAAAGGGACTGGTTTGGCCTCAACATCCCAACATCTCTAAGCGAACAGCTACTGGGTGAATTGTCTCTGCCCTGGAAAACTATAGACACCCTACTTTGGAGAAAGTTAGTTCTGCTAAAGCCTGGGCCTTTCCTTGGCCAAGAGTTGTTCGTCTTGGGTTATATAACATTGGCACCCAACAGTAATGAAAGCTGAACAGCCATTCACCTGAATTCACAGATGTAGATTCAGAGACTGGCTATTAATAGGTGAAGATATATGCAGTGTGCTAAGGAGATCTCTCTTTTAACCCCCTGGGAACAGGGGGACATTTAAAACTCTAGCCCAATTTCCAGCTATTTCAAACCTGCCCATCAAGACTCCCTTCTTGTTCCCTTCCAATAAATACGCTGCCATGGGCAGGTCCCCTGCATTTAAAAAGCGACTGGGCAAAAAGTGTCCCCCAGGAAAGCCATCCCTTTTTCCATCCTGCCAGAACCCATGGCAATGAGGGGCAGGGGAAGAAGGGGATCAGCAACATTACCAAACCAGGGATGCTCAGATTTGAACCAGGGATGTTAGGAACTGCAACCAGGGATGCTCAGATTGGCAACAAGGGATGCTGAGATTTGCAACTGGGGATGCTAGGATTCACAACCAGGGATGCTCAGTTTCACAGGGATACTAGGGTTCACAACCAGGGATGCTAGGATTTGCAACTAGGGACGCTAGCATTCCCAACCAGAGGTGCTCAGATTTTCAACTGGGGATGCTAGGATTGCCAACCAGGACTACTCAGATTTGCAACTAAGGATGCTAAGATTCCCAACCAGGGATGTAAGGATTCACAACCAGATGAACAACTCTTGGTCAGATTCCCAACCAGGGATGCTCAGATTTGCAACTGGAGATGCTAGGATTCCCAACCAGAGAGGAAAGAATCCACAACCAGATGAACAACTCTTGGTCAGATACGCAACTAGGGATGCTAGGATGGGAACCAAGGATGCTCAGATTCAGGGATGCTGGGATTTTCAACAGGGGATGCTGGGGGGATGCTCCGATCTGAAACCAGGGATGCTCAGAGTTGCAAGCGGGGGTGCTACGAGCAGGGATGCTGGGATGTGCAGTCCGCTGCCCCTTTCCCATCCCATGGCAATGAAGGAGGTTAGAGAAGAGGAAGAGAGAGAGGTCTAGTTTTGCAAGGCAGGGAGGCTGGGCTCGCCTGGGGACCAGCCCTGGGGACCAAACCCTGGCTCCCTCCCTCCCTCTCTGTGCCCCTCTGAGCCCCCGATGCCCAGCAGTGCCTCTTACCTCGGGAGCCTTGGAGAGAGAGTGCAGAGGCTGCCTGGCCAAGGAGGAGGACTGGCAAGCCGGGCACCTCCTCCCTTCTTGGCAGATGGAAGAAAACCTCCCTCCTCCCTCCCTCTGGCCAGCTGCTTGCTCCCTGCAGCATCCTGGGAGTTGTAGTTTCCACACCTGCCTCTCTGGGCATCCTCCTGAGAAGGGCTCTCTAGCCCCAGGAATGGATGCCCCCCAAAAGGGAGGAAAAGCCTGGCACCTGGAGGCTCCTTTGCCTCCCTGCAAACCCCCAGGACTGGCATTTGGATGCCCATCCATCCCAGCATACTGGCACAAAATGAATGCCATTGCAAGGAAGGGGCTGTTGTTGTTGTTGCTGTTGTTGTTGTTGTTGTGTGTCTCCTTTTGGATTTATGGCCATCCTAATTCCTAAAGCAAACCTGTCCTGGGGTTTTCTGGGCAAGGTTTCTTAAGAAGGGGTTTGCCCTGGCCATCCTCTGAGGCTGAGAGAGTGTGGCTTGCCCTTGTTGTGATTGTTGTTGTTGTTGTTGTTTCTGCTGTGTGCCTTCAAGTCATTTCTAACTAAGGCCAACCTGTCCTGGGGTTTTCTGGACAAGGTTTCTTCACTGGGGGTTTGCCCCTGGACATCCATCCTCTGAGGCTGAGAGAGTGAGGCTTGCCCAAGGGCACCCAGTGGGCTTCCATGGCCGAGTAGGGAAACTGAACCTTGACCTAAAATAATGCCATTAAAATTAACAACTTGTTGTTGTTGTTGTTTTGAGTTACAGTCAGCCCCCCATATATACAGCCAGCCCTCCTTATCCACGGATTTTGTTATCCATGGATTCAAGCATCCACAGCTTGAAAATATTTTTTTAAAAGTATAAATTCTAAATAGCAAACCTTGATTTTGCCATTTTATATAAGGGACACCATTTTGCTATGCTGTTGTATTGAATGGGAATTGAGCATCCACGGATTTTGTTATCCACGGGGGATCCTGGAACCAAACCCCAGCGGATAACAAGGACCCACTGTACAGCTTTTTGACTCACAGATTCAAGCATCCATGGCTTGAAAATATTTTTAAAATACATGAATTCCAAAAAGCAATCCTTGTTTTTTTTTTTTCCATTTTGTGTACAGGACCCCATTTTACTACCCCCATTGCATATGATAGGACTTGAGCATCCATGTATTTCGGTATGGAGGGGTCTCCTGGAACCAAAACCCCAGCAGATACAAAGGGCCCACTGAAACAGTGGTAATAATAACAATAATAATACCCCATTGTATATAATGGGATTTGAGCAGTCATGTATTTTGGTATGTAGGGATGGCCCAGGAACAAAACCCCAGCAGATACCAAGCGCCCACTGTAATAATAATAATAATAATAATAATCCATTGTATATCATGGGCCTTGGGCATCCATGGATTTTGGTATCTATAGGTGGTCCTGGAACCAAACCCCAGCAGATACAAAGGGCCCATTGTAATAATAATAATGGTAATAATATTAATAATAATACTCTATTCTATATAATGAGCCTTGAGCATCCATGGATATTGGTATCCATGGGTGAACCTGGAGCCAAACCCCAGCAGATACCAAGGGCCCACTGTACACATTAAAAAGGTAAAATAGGGTTGCTTATCTCATTGGTTCAATGAGGTCCCCTGTATTTCTCTTTGCTTTTGCAAATCCGGGCCTTGGGAGGTTCATGGTGCCTGAGTATATCCCCCAAACCCAGCCAGAAACCTGCGGGGAGAGCCTCCATCTGTCCACCCCCAGAGCGTGTGACTATCATTTGTGTGTATGTGTGGCCTCCTCTGTCATTTGTCTGGGCTGTCTATTTTTAGGGATGCTTTCTGCAAATCAGCAGCGGAAAAGAGGCTCCAGTGAGTAGCAGCTTCCCCTTGGCCCAGGGGAGGAGAACAGGAGATGACCTGCCAAAGCAAAGCAAGACACACGTCCCAATCCAAAAGTGGACCCCTCTTTTTGTCAACTTACATAAGGCCCAGTTCTGGGACGCAGCAAAAGCCAGTGACCGACCGGATGAACTGTGTAAGCAAGGGCACCTCTTGCCAGAGTGAAAACTAGAAAGGCTGTGCAGAAGAGGGGATTTCTGCAGGTATCGCTTGTCCCACAGTCAGATAATAAGCAAAGCCTGCTAAAATCCCCTTTTCTGTACAGTAGGCTCTTGGTTCTCACTAGGGTTCGGTTCCAGGGCTCCCCATGGATGCCAAAATCCATGGATGCACAAGCCCCGTTTAATACAGCGCCATAGTAAAATGGCGCCCCTTATATAAAATGTCAAAATCAAGGTTTGCTTTTTGGAATTTATACCTTTTTGGAATAGTTTCAACCTGTGAATGCTTGAATCCGTGGATTTAAAAAAAAAATCTATGGATATGGAGGGCTGGCTGCATTACCATTAAAGGGATAGGAGTCCACTCCCATTTTCTGTATGGCAACTCTGCTTCCAACTGCAGTGGTGTCTCCACATTCACTGGGGTTAGGGGTGAAGGACCCCTGGGGATGTGTAAAAAATGCAAATAAAGAACACACTATTCTTTTTATCTAAGAGAACACCTCTCTAGGAATCTCCAGGTCCTCCAGTGCAACTCCATGGTCAACATCTGCCAGAAGATGATCATAGAATCATGCTGGAGGATCTACAAATGCCTAGAGAAGGGTTTTCTCTAGGAGCTTCTAGGTTCTCCAGCCCAACTCTATAGTCAACTTCTGACACCGTTGCACCGGGGGACTTAGAGATTCCTAGAGAGAACGTATTAGACAAAACCTCAAATAATCAAACCCACAAAGGTCAAAACTACAAATGTGGAGGACCAACTGTATCCTGATTTGGTAAGGAGTGTCCCCATTAATCCCCATTAATGCTTTATACTTTTAATATATTGGTTTTAGTATATTCAATTATCAGAAGGCAATGGCAAACCTCCCCTGAACAAATCTTGCCAAGAAAACTTCATGATTGATACCTTTGCCTTAGGGGCGCCTTAAGTTGGAAATGACTTGAAGACACACAACATACAACACATCTTTAGTAAATTTGATTGTCTTTACTGACTATAGTATTTCATTTTGGAATGTATGTATTTCCTTAAATATTTTCAAGCCATGGATGCTTGAATATGTGGATAAGAAAAATCTGTGGATACAGTCGGCTCACTGTATTGGAATAGTTATAAATGGTCTATTCTGTAACTGTTTATAAAGTGCCGTCTACATGGATGGCACTATATAAACAAATGATCATCATCATCATCATCATCATCATTATCATCCCACCTTCCCCTTTCATGCTCAGCTTATTTCCATTGATGCAAACCAAGTGCAAAGTGCAAAAGTAGTTTTCACCCCATCAACTTGGAAGAGAGGAGAAGAGAAAGGGGTGATTCCTGCCCTTCCCAGGAGGTTCTGGCAAAAGCAAACTGCTATAGTCTCTCCTGACTTGTATGCGCTTCCTCATCAGAAATTTATACCATCTTGACCACACTTTGATGTTACTTGGGCACATATGTCCCAGTTTTCTCCTGGGAAATGTTAAAAGGTATGCAATGCACTCCGAAGGATATCACAGCCCCGGGAAGCTCTGCAAAACTATAGAAGGAGCATCAGAGAAGCTTTTTTAAACCCTGTTTTTAAATTTCTAATTGAGTTGTTTCCTTTACCTCCTGATTTATTTTGTAGATATGTGTCCATTTTGTTCCAGTGTGGGGTGTGTGTGTTGGAAGATCATAATTTAGAAAGTCACAGGAGCAGTACCCCTCCAAACCACAGAAAGCCTCTTATCCTCCTTCTATAGATTCTTAAATACCTGAAATTAGATTTCATTTCAATTTGGGTAGCAACATAATTTAATTTAAGAATATAGGAAAGTGCCTTATATGGATGGAGTCATCAGATCTTTGGCCTCGGTGGCTCCCTCCTTCCGCTTCTTCCGCCAACCGGTTATAATATTCTTGTGCCATCAGAATTTTAGAAACTGAATGAGACGGGCTTTTAATGACATGTGATCGGAAGAAAATAAACTGATTTGAAATGCAGTGCCAGAGAAGAGTTCTATGGATACCATGGACTGCTAAAAAGACAAATAAATGGGCCCTAGAGGAAATCAAGCCTTAGAAGCCAAGATGACTAAAACCATGAATAGAATCATAGAATCATAGACGCATAGAGTTGGAAGAGACCACAAGGGCCATCCAGTCCACTCCCAATCAAAGCATCCCTGACGAATGGCCATCCAGGCTCTGCTTAAAGACCTACAAGGAGGGAGACTCCACCACACTCCGAGGAAGGAGTGTGTTCCACAGCCCTTACTGTAAGGAAGTTCTTCCTAATGTCTAGATGGAATCTCTTTTCCTGCAGCTTGCATCCATTGTTCCGCGTTCTAGTCTCTGCAGCAGCAGAAAACAAGCTTGCTCCTTCCTCAATTCCTCAATATGACATCCCTTCAAGTATTTAAACAGGGCTATCATATCACCTCTCAACCTTCTCTTCTCCAGGCTAAACATCCCCAGCTCTCTAAGTCGTTCCTCATAGGGCATGGTTTCCAGACCCTTCACCATCTTAGTTGCCCTCCTTTGAACACATGGCTCCAGTTTCTCCACATCCTTTTTGAATTGTGGTGCCCAGAACTGGACACAGTATTCCAGGTGAGGCCTGACCAAAGCAGAATAGAGTGGTACTATTATTTTTCTTGATCTCGACACTATACTTCTCTTGATGCAGCCTAAAATTGCATTGGCTTTTTTAGCTGCCGCATTGCACTGTTGACTCATGTTCAACTTATAGTCTACTTGGACTCCTAGACTGGTGATTAATCTTAGGCATTTATCAAGGCAAAGTGGGGGTGTGGTGTCCACATGACATACACCATGACACTGCCCTGATGCTGCTGTCATGCTGTGCCCGACTGCACAGCGGGTGGCATCACGGTGCTCCTTTGGCTCTGTGTCCAGATGACGCAGCGCCAAAAGGAGCACAGGAAAGTGCCACCGCAGCAGCAAAGGTGCCTTTTCCCCAGTGCAAAAAGGAGCAGCATTTTTCCGTTCCTTTTAACGTCAGGGAAAGGCCAGATCAGGCCCGTGGCATGTAGTTGCTGCAGCCCCAATCCGGTGCTGAAAGGGGGGGGGGGCAGCAGGCCTTTCCAGAGGGGTGGTCTGTTTAGCCTCTAAGTTGAGACTATTGTAGGCTGCATCAATAGAAATATAGTGTCTATATCAGCAGTTCTCAACTTGTGAGTTGCGGCCCCTTTGGGGGTCGAACAACCTATTCACAGGGGTCATCTAAGACCATTGGAAAACACATAGCAAAATTACAGTTATGAAGTAGCAACAAAAATAATTTTATGGTTGGAAGTCACCACAGTATGAGGAACCGTATTAAAGGGTTGTGGTATTAGGAAAGTTGAGAACCACTGGTCTAGATCAGGGGAAGTAATCGTGCCATTCTATTCTGATTTGGTCAGGTCTCACCTGGAATAATACTGTGTCCAGCTCTGGGCCTCACAATTCAAGAAGGATGTTGTGAAGCTGGAGCAGGTCCAGAAGAGGACCACCAAAATGGCAGAAACCTGTAAACCATGCCTTATGAGGAAAGACTTGGGGAGCCGGGTAGGTTTAGCCTGGAAAAGAGACAGTTAAGAGGAGATATGATAATCCTGTTTAAATATTTGAAGGGGTGTCATATTGAGGATGGAACAAGCTTATTTTCTGCTGCTCCAAAAAGCAGGACTCAGAACAATGGATTCAAGCTACAGGAAAAGCAATTCCACCTAAAGATTAGGAAGAACTTCCTGATGGTCAGAGCTGTTGGACAGTGGAAGATGCTGCCTTGGAGAGTGGTGGGGCCTCCTTCTTTGGAGGTTTTTAAACAGAGACTGCATGTCCTTTGATTGTGAGTTCCTGCACAGCAGGGAGTTGGATTTGATGACCCTTGAGGTCTCTTCCAACTTATCACACTAGAGGGCAAACAGGATTTAAACAGGAATTAAACAGGAATTAAACAGGAAATGCCTTATGTTTAACATAGGGCATTTAACATGCCTTATGTTTAACATAGGGCATTTCCTGTTTAATTCCTGTTTAATTCCTGTTTAAATCCTGTTTGCCCTCTAGTGTGATAAACCTATGTAGGCTTGGGGACAGGGTTGCCAAACTGAGGACTAATCCAAGCTCTGACATTTCAGGGCAAACCCTATATCCTACAGATGACCGCTTATGGTGGCGTCAAAGGGGTTGGACTCTGGCAACGCTACTAAGCATCACATATTAAGTCTCATTCACAGCTGCACAGATTATGTATGTGTTTGTGTGTACCTTTAATCACCCGTTGACTTGGAGCGACCCATGGATTTCATAGGGTTTTCTTAAGAAATACTATCAAGAAATACTCAGAGGTGGTTTTGCTAGTTCCTTCCACTGAAATAGAACCACCACCACCTGGTATTTGTTGGCGGTCTCCCATCCAAGTACTAACAGATTATACCATGCCA
Source organism: Urosaurus nigricauda (assembly GCA_034509955.1). Taxonomy (NCBI): domain Eukaryota; kingdom Metazoa; phylum Chordata; class Lepidosauria; order Squamata; family Phrynosomatidae; genus Urosaurus; species Urosaurus nigricauda. The sequence goes on from JAOEGL010000003.1 coordinate 4,323,232, forward strand.
ATTAAAAAATGAGGAAATTATATGCAATTATATAATAAGGAAATCATATAATGAGAAATATATATATATATATATGCAAACAATTTTCAAGGCAGTGCCATCATTTCAGGTTAAAATTAACCATTTTGGGTTAAAGAATCATGTGGATCTTTCAGGAAAAATCAGAAAACAGACCCTGGTATCAAATATGCTGGGCTATGTTATTTTTTTGCCAGCCCATCCCGAAACTGCATCGGGTGCTTATGTGTGAACAACAAAGATTCAAGCCAGATTAATCCTGGATTATTTTTGTAGTGTGAATGGGGGTCTTAGTCTTAGTATCAATTGGCTGACCAACTTGTCAAGTGTACACCGGAGAAGAGAAGAGACAGACAGGGTGAGAATTAAAAATGACAATAATACGTAGCGAAGCTAGGATATTGCAAATAATATGTAAATTAATCATGCACTGGAACTTCAAAGCATGAATATTAAATATGAATGGCAACATCAAATACAAGATAACAATTTTTTTTTTGGCAAGAACTGCTCATAATCCTCATTTAATTTTTAAGTCATCATGTCAGCTTTTTAAATCAATGCCAGTTCTGGGTATGAGAAATAGCAATTTTGATATCATTAGAGCAGTGAAGACTTTTTGACTAAGCATCTTTGGTGTGTTTGACCTCCCATCATTTCCATCGTATGCTGTAATCCAGTGTTTATTTTAGCATTTATCATGTTGGGATCTATATTTTGCGCATGTAAATGGATAGGGTCTATTTTTATGACATAATGCACACTTTTTGTTAGTTCATTTCCTGCCTTTGTCATGGCAGCCAGGAATACTGAGAGTCAACATGAGATGATGAGTCACACATGCGTGGGACTCTTACCTTCTCAGGCATTAGCAAGAGCTGGATTTGTGACACATACCTGCAAAATGTAGTTATACAAAATCAACATAAAATTTATATATATGTGCTCTCTGTGTGTCTGACACACACACAGAACATCCACACTAAGATCCAGTGTTGCTAGCATAAATAAAGGACAAAAATAGAAAATCCTCAGTTATTCTCTTGTGATCTTCTGCATGTTCTCTTAGCCATTTGATGCCAATCATCACCAGAGGATTATTATAGCCAGTGTGGTATAGTGGTTTGAGTGTTTGTCTATGACTCTGGTGATCAGGGTTCAATTCCCTACTCACATATAGAAACCCAAGGAGTGACTTTGAGCGAGTCATACACTCTCAGCCCCAGAAAGCCCAAGGCAGCTTAATCTTAGGGTCACCGTAAGTCAGAAATGACTTGAAGGCACACAACAACAACAACAACAACAACAACAACAATGATCAAAAAGGCAAACTGCATATCTGTCTCAAACACACTCCACACAGTCCAGGTCAAGCACAGAGTTCAGGAATGTGACAGGGAGCCAGGTAGGTCAGATAATCTCCGTAAATTCCTGGAGAACACAAGTGAGAATGTATAGATCAGCAGCTCAGTGCAGGGAAACTGGCGAGGAAATACAACCACCAAATGGTCTACAAACCGACTAAGAAAATCCAGCAAATGCTACACTCAGCGAAGGACAGGAGAGATCCTCACACGGCTGTAGGTGTTTACCTCATACTGTGCAGCTGCGGACAAGTCTACATAGGGACCACCAAACACAGCGTACAAATACGAATCAAGGAACAGGAGAGACACTGACGACTGAGCCGGAAAAATCAGCAGTAGCAGAACATGCTATAAACCATCCTGGGCATAAAATGCTGTTTGAAAACATTGAAATTCTGGACCAGGCCAACAACTATCAGGTCAGAATGCACAGGGAAGCCACTGAAATCCATAAACACCTGGACAGTTTCAACAGTAAAGAAGAAACAAAGTGAACAAAGTTTGGCTACCGGTCCTGAAAAACACTAAAATCAGGACCCAGCAAATGCAAATGAAAACCACCCAGGGTGAAGGGGTTTCCCAGCAGACAATGGATCACTAAATAACACCCTGAGGTCTTGCCATTCAACAACAGAACAATACACAGATTAACATGGAAACCACTTCCTCTCAACCAGTATATATGCCCCACTCACTTCCATGCCACCGTTCTCTGAAGATGCCAGCCATAGCTGCTGGTGAAACATCAGGAATAAACGCTTCCAGAACATGGTAACATAGTCCAAAAAACGCACAAAAGACCTCCAAGGAGAAGACTCCACCACATGCCAAGGGAAAGTCTTCCACTGTCGAACAGCTCTTACTATTAGGAAGTTCTTCCTAATGTTGAGCTGGAATCTCTTTTCCTCTGGTTTGAATCCATTGCTCTGTGTCGTGTTCTCTGGAGCAGCAGAAAACAAGCTTGCTACATCCTCAACATGACACCCCTCCCAATATTTAAACAGGGCTATCATCTCATCCCTTACGCTTCTCTTCTCCAGGCTAAACACACCCAGCTCTTTAAGTTCATCCCCACAGGGCATAGTTTCTATATGTATGAATGAGCCAGCATGGTGTAGTGGTTTGGATGTTGGAGGATGACTCTGTAAACCACACCAGGGTTCGAATCTGGGCTCAGATATGTAAATCTTGGGCAAGTCACACTCTCTCAGCTTCAGAGGATTGCAATGGCAAACCCCCTCTGAAGAAACTTGCCAAGAAAACCCTTCAAATTAGAGTCAACATAAGTTGGAAATAACTTGATGGCATACAACAACAACAACAACAAATTACTCCAGTTGTATGGCCTATAGGAGGCTATTTAGGAGTTTGTAAACACACTCCCCCACTGAATGCTTATGGACCTTAAAAATGAACCCTCCTCTAGTCGGATTATTTATAGTTAATCAAAACCTTGCTTGATAATAAAGCTGTTTAATAACCACTTGGCAACCCTTAAATACTTAAGCCCTCTATTCCAGGCAGGAGCCTTGCTATCTAAAGCTTCTCTCCCCACTCCCTGCTTCTTTTCGTGCAGCGCAGGGCTGGCGTTGGCAAGGCAAATCATCAGAAGGAATTAGATTAACCCAGAGACATGCCAGTTGATTACAACGGGGGTGACATTGTGGTTGCAAATAGGAGGGGGGGGGGGGTTATCCCTTCCTAAACAATCCAGCCTTGTGCTATACATACAAATGCCTGGTTTGGAATTAAGCTCTGGCCCTGCTCCTCCTCATCCTCAAACTGAATCTCTAATAATGATCATAATTAAAACTGCTCCCACGGGCAAGAAATACTGAAGTTTGAGCAGGAATTTTCATCCGCTCCAGGGGATCGGCTAAGTATTTGCTCAGAACACAGCAAGGCGATGTATGTTTCTGCAGAGGAGTCTAATTATTCTCACATTTTTCTGCTCCTTTGGCCGTTGCAAGATTTGCCAGTGGTCTGGTATCTCTGGTTGTTTGGGCAGCAAACTTTACATTGGTTTGTGTACAATAATCCTATATTTAAGAAGGTACCAGATTTTCTCAGGTGTCAAAAGCCATGATGGACTACTGGTTGTTTTGGGTTGGTTGCTGGAGAAAGAAACATCCTTTGAAAGAGAGAAGGCACTAAGTGTGTTCCTAGACAAAGATGTAATAATGTCACCAAGAAATGAATTTATGGTTTTAAATGCAATCACAAAGGTTTCAGACCTTGGAAATGTTTTGTTAAAAACACATTTGTTGCTCCTGTAATTCATTAAGTTGTTACACCTGCAATAAGTCTGAGATAAAAAATTCAATAGCAGTAATAATAGTGGGCCCAATGTAGCTGCTGGGGTTTGGTTCCAGGACCCCTATGGATACCAAAATCCGTGGATGCTCAAGCCCCATTATAGACAATGAGGTAGTAAAATGGCGTCCCATATAAAATGGCAAAATCAAGGTTTGCTTTTGGGAATTTTTAATATATATATATATATATATATATTCAAGCTGTGGATAGATTAATTCTGTTGATGCAGAACAAGTGGATATGGAGGGCCAGCAGTATTTGCTTAACAGTTCCTCAAGTTATTTTTGAACTTTTAATTATATTAGTGTTATTAAATATCTTTACCCTTGAATTTTATCACATAACTTGAATGCACTGATGGGGATAAATCAGAATAAATAACACCTGTATGCAGTACCTGCATACAATTTTTAATTTTTTTATTTATTACACCATACAACCAACATTTACTATACATTACATACATTTACATAGATTTGAATACAAATTCACATTACATACAGTTACATACATACAATTACATACTAGAACAAAAACTTCACATTCAATTCTACATTTTAGATAAGTTTAATAACATACATATGGTAACTTCCTACTATCTCTATTTATCCAATCTATATAGTTATATCTTATTACTAATCTGTCTGCAAATTCCACTTTAATAGCCATAATGTATTTTAAAAGTGTAAATCTTAATTCAGTTAATGCACTATACCTTCCTTATTGTATCCGTTCAGTAAATAAAAAAGTACACCTCTACTCTGTTCAAGACGTTAGCAATTATTAATATTCTCTTACAAATTTGTACCTCACATCTTTTTTTTTAACTTTAAGATTATGGCATCCTTCCAATATTTTTCTGTGAAGTCAGTAAATAAGCAGCCGTCCTTTAGTATGGACTCCTCAGTTTTCCCCTTCATCCAGCATGACATTTTGTCAATTTTGTCATTTCATAAGATTTTATTAACCACTGAGCTATTGTTGGGGTTGTCTCTGTCTTCCACTTCTGTGCAAACACTATCCTTGCACAAGTCAGTAAAGACAAGAGCAACTTTCCATGGTGTTTTCCTGCTTCCCTGACAATCGTTCCCAACCAATAAATCTTTGGTGCAAAAGACAGTTTTATACTGAGATCTGGTGTTAGAATTTTATGCCTATCTAACCAATATTTATTTTTATTTTTTTATTTAAGGGTTTAAAGACATAAGGATTTTAATGTAATACCAGCATATAACCTGCCAATGGTGCACAATCTAAAAGTCATAAAATATAATCTGTACAAAATTAAGCAAGTTATGCAGTTAAAAATTCAAACTATAAAAACAACCAATACATATAATCAAATGTAAAATTATAAACCAAGATTAAAATACAGCCCCAAATGCTTTAGAGAACGAAAAAGTCTTTAAATTTGGGTTTAAAACTAGCAAGAGAAGAGCTATTCTTGTTCAGGGAGGCAGTTCCAGGAGTATAGTGCAGCAAGTGAAAAACGGACGCAGAAACAGAGATGTGCACAAACACATGTAAACGAACACACACATCCCTACACCATTGTCAACTGAGGCTGCATCTGCATTGCAAAATAACCCAGTTTGACACTGTTTTAACTGCCGTGGCTCAAGATGCTAGGGAAATGCTAGGGAATTCTCAGAATTGTAGTTTTGTGAGACATTTAGTCTTCTCTGCCAGCTTGGCCATGAAACCCACTGGATGACTTGAGCAAGTCACATACTGTACTCTCTCTTCAGAGGAGGGCAATGGCAAACCTCTGAACAAATCTTGCAAAGAAAACCCTCTGATAGGTTCGCCTTAGAGTCGCCATAACAATGAATTGACAGCGCACAACAACAGCAAAGCAGCATATACCAGCACTATACAACTTCCGTGCAGAATGGAAACATTCGACAACAGCATGTCAATGCCTAGGTGCCATTTCACATGGCTGAATGTGTAACTGTAATCTGCAGTGTGCAACTGCAGTGTTGCAGAGTGCAACCACAACAAGGACTCCCTCTGCTGTCGGCAAAATACTTCCATGGCATAATGGTGAATAATTCACCCACATGCATAGTGCAACTTATATGACACTAATAGGATGAGAGCTTGTGTCTGAACTGCTGAGCCAGCAGGCGCCATCCTTCTCTGTCTGTCAGGCCTGTAATTTCCTTAATAAATACCTTTACTTCAGACAGTCGTTGATAAGTGACGTAAAACTTCCAGCTCCCACACAAAGCCACCAGCCCAACGCAAAACATTTTAAAAAGACATTTCCTGCATAATGCTGTGGGTGTTCTGAATCTATGTCTCAAAAATGTTTTGGAATGGACTGTTGGCTTTGTGCGCAAGCTGGAAGCTCAAGATTAGCAGCATGCTAAAAAATACCCCAGCTCTCATCTTCAAAAGATCATAGAATCATAGAAGAGTTGGATGAGACCCCAAGGGTCATCCAACCCCATTCTGCCATGCAGGAATACACAATCAAAGGATCCCTAACAGATGGCTATCCAGCCTCTGTTTCAAAACCTCCAAAGAAAGAAACTCCACCACTCTCTGAGGGAGTGTCTTCCACGGTTGAATAACCCTTACTGTCAGGAAGTTCTTCCTAATGTTGACGTGGAATCACTTTTCCTGTAGCGTGCATCCATTGATCCATGTCCTAGTCTCTGGAGCAGCAGAAAACAAGCTTGCTCCAACCTCAACAGGACCTGGAAAAATGGATGCAAGCTCCAGGAAAAGAGATTCCACCTCAACATTAGGAAGAACTTCCTGACAGTAAGGGCTGTTCGATAGTGGAACACACTCCCTCGGAGATTGTGGTGGAGTCTCCTTCCTTAGAGGTCTTTAAGCAGAGGCTGGATGATTAGGAGTTCCTGCATGGCACAATGGGGTTGGACTGGATGGCCCTTGTGGTCTCTTCCAACTCTATGATTCTATGATCCCTTCAAATATTTAAACAGGGCTATAATCTCATCCCTTAAGCTTCTTTTCTCCAGTCTAAACACACCCAGGTCCCTAAGTGGCTACTCATAGGACTTGGTGGTTTCCAGGCCCTTCACTATTTTGGTTGCCCTCCTTTGGACACACTCCAGTTCCTCCAAATCCTTTTTGAATTGTGGTGCCCAGAACTGGACTCAGTATTCCAGGTGGGGCCTCTCCAAATCAGAATAGAGTGGCACTATTACTTCCATCAATCTACTACAAACTAGACTCCAATTAATGCAGGTTAGAAGTTCACTAAAGTTCACTAAAGTACACATTGTTCTGACCTTAGTTATAGCAACTGTGAAACATTTTAACCTACTATTAAATTTAACAGTGCTTATTCTGTGACCTCATTTTACATTTAACTTGGCATCAGACCCTATTATCTACCTCATTATTTCTTCATCATGCAATTACTGCATTGGCTTTCTTAGCTGCTGCACCACACTATTGACTCACGTTAAGCCTATGGTCCACTAAAACTCCCAGATCCCTTCCAAATATAGTGCCATCAAGCTAGATGCCACTCATTCTATATCTTAGCATATCATTTTCATTGCCCAAGTGTAGTATCCTACATTTCCCCCACTTGAAAGATCATTTGTCTGGTAGTACCATGCACAAGAGGGTATTATAAAGTTTTAATGATCACCTTTTTAAAAAATTGACAGGAAGTTTGTTTTGATTGGTAGTTATTATCTCTATGTAGTGACTATCTAGATTTATACATTTTTCCTAGCGTATCTTGACCCTACAAATACCTGATATTGTAGAAGTCTGCAGATTGCTCCTTACAAGGGGGTATCGTAAAGTAATAATTATCACCCAGAAGTTATTATGGCATATGGATGAAATTTTGTCAGTGTCCTCATTGGTCCCTAAGTGCACGTTGCTGAGAAAATCAGCTCATTGCATCCTTTATTTTTGTGACTGGCTCTGCCAGAAGTGACTAAAGTGTAAAATCCTCATCAGGCGCAATCTGCAGCCTTCTACAATAATGGTATTTGGAGGGTCAAGAAATGCTGGGAAAAATGTGTAAATCTAGATATTGACTACATAGAGATAAGTTAACAACTACAAATCAAAACAAACATTCTGTCCATTTTTTTAAAAGGTGATAAAACTTTATGATACCCGCTCGTAGATGGAGGATAAAATGGATGCTTGAGGTTCCCTCTAAACCAAGAGCCATAGAGTGGAGTGCAGTGCCTCCCAGTGGCTTCCTTAGCAGGGCAGCTGTGAATTGTCATCACTACACAACCGAGATGGTAAAAGAGCTCTCCTTGGTACTGAGCCTAATTCCTCAAATAAGTTCAGCACCTCGAATAGCTCAGTTTGGGCTAAAAGCTGGAATAGACTCACTGCTCCACGAAAACGGAAGCCATCAGCTACATCAGGTGGGAAGGCATCCTCCACACCCATCTTTCGCATCTCTTTTGGGAAGATTGCAGCCACATTAACACTGTGGCCACAGTGTCACATTGGGGTTCTGTGGCATAAATCCCGCCATGTGAAGACATTGCCTTTAAAAAAAAAAACTTTACTCCAAGTATTGCCATACAAGTACTACACTTTGCACATTTCACATAATACATTCTGTTAAATTACCTTCAAGCTATATGTATAAGGTGTATTCGAATCATAAATGGTTTTGTGTTAGAATTGGGTTCCATCTCCAAGATATTTCATTATAGTTGTTTGCTGTTGTTGCTGTTGCTGTTGTTGTTGTGTGTCTTCAAGTTGTTTTCGACTTATGGCAACCCTATAAGGGGTTTTCTTGGCAAGATTTGTTCGTGGAAGGTTTGCTTTCGCCTTCTCCTGAGGCTGACAGCACATATACGCAAATACAGATATTTCAAAATCTCGATTTTGATGATGATGAGGATGATTATGATGATAGAAAATCTGAAATCCCATACACTTCTGGTCCCAAGCGTATTGCATAAGGGAGACTCATTCTGTACAATTGTTTGTACTTCTTCCATCAGCTTTTCACATCACATCTCTTTTATATTCTCAGCCAATATTGTCCAGTTTCTAAACCAAACTTCTTCCTTCAGTTGCCCCATATAAACCCCTCTTTCTTCCACCAAATAATCAAACCCCATATATTCTGAGATATAATACTGCCATTTAACTAAGGTCTCATCTTTCCTTTTACACACGGAAACCGAACCTATGATGGGGATTTCTTGGCAAGTTTCATTCAGAGGGGGTTTGCCTTTTCCTTCCTCTGAGGCTGAGAGAGTGTGACTTGTCCAACGTCACCCAATGGGTTTACATGGCTGAGCAGGATTCAAACCTTGGTCTCCCAGTGTCCTAGGTTGCATCCACTTTGGAGAAATAACCTGGTTTGGCACCGCTTTAAGTATCCTGGCTCAAGGCTGTGGAATTCTGGGAGTTGGAGTATGTTGTGGGGTCCAGAGCGGAGCTCCGCTCCGCTCTGGGCCCACAACAAACTCCAACTCCCAGAATTCCACAGCCTTGAGCCAGGATACTTAAAGCGGTGCCAAACCGGGTTATTTCTCCAGTGTGGATGCAGTCCTAGTCCAACACTCAAACCACTTCATCACGCTGTCTCTCTTTGGATTCTGCCTCTGATAAAACCTGGAGGGATCAAGAGATGGAAGATGTCTTTTGCATGGACCTAATTAAATCAAATATTTCATGTTTTATCCCCTTGAGAAAATCCTATTTCCAACATGGGAATTTTCACACTGAATTTTAGAGCTTCATTGAGTAGGGGGTCAAACTCGATGGCCGAAGGTGACCTTTCCGACGATTTTTCTGAAATCAAGAGCCTTATTCTTCCCGATACATGGAAATGCATCTTTCAGTTTCGTTCCTTGTGACATTTCCATCTGTGTTTGGCAAGCATTCAAGCAGGCAATCCTTTCCAGGGTTGTTGCTAGCATTTATTTATTTATCGTGGCTTATTAGAGCGCTGGCACAGTCAGAATAGCTCAAAATATATTCTGGAGACAATTAGCACAGGAAGGAAGGTAACAAGATGGCAACGCTTCACGTTGCCTTTGCAACCTATCACTTCATAAAACATGATTGGGAGATTGCATAAGAAAAAAACAAAAAAGAGGGAGGGAGAGAATAGAGGATAAACAGAGAGAATGGAAAGACATGTATGTATAACACGAGAGGCCCGTTTACTTGCTGCATTCATTTTTTGTTGATTCTGTAGACTTTGCATGCCTGGCATACATCCTCAGAAACGTTAGCGCACCCTGCATACCCCACGCTGTATTTTGGGATCTCCATATTTTCATATCTCGTATCTGGAGACAGCATTTTATTGAGACATCAATGACATTTCAAGAGGCTCAGCAGTTAAGATGCTGACTGTGACAATTGCAAGAGCGGCAGGTTGGCAGGTTGAGGCCCAGGTGCTGCGTGACTGAGTAAGCTCCCATCATTAGTCCTAGCTTTGGCCAACCCGGCGGTTCAAAAGCATGTAGAAGTGCAAGTCGATCAATACAGTCAGCCCTCCTTAGCCTTGGATTGTTTTATCCACGGATTCAAGCATCCACGGCTTGAAAATATTCCAAAAAATAAAGAATTCCAAAAACCAAACCTTGATTTCGCTATTTTATATAAGGGACACCATTTTTCTATGCCATTATGTTTAATGGGACTTGAGCATCCACGGATTTTGTTATCCACAGGGGCTCCTGGAACCAAACCTCAGTGGATAACAAGGTCCAATGTTGTTATTGCTTTGGTAGGAAAGAAATAGTATTCTGTGGAGTCATGCTGGCCTATTGTCGTCTTCGGCAATGCTAGGTCTTTGGCTTAGTAACGGAGATGAGTACCGCTACAGTCAGACGCAACTTGACAACCTTGTCAAAGGGGAAACCTTTACCTTTACCTTTAAGTACTAGTACAGGCTCCCAGGAGAAAAGGAGCATGTCCCAAGGCATGTGCACTTCCAGGTAATTTGCCAATCAAGTCTAGATAGATGAGCTGAGTGCTCATTCCTTTCCCCAAGTCATCTGCATTTTCTCTTGCACATTGAGCCAAAGGGTCTCCCCGCACCCAAAGCAGTAAGACAACCTTTCTGCCTGCCTCCTGTTGTGTTCCCAGCCAAACATCTCTGTCCATCCATCTTGGAGATATCCTGATCCAATCGCTACTTTTGTCACACTAAAATGAAAGCCACCAGCCAGTCCAGAATCCCACTGTCGATTCCTGGGAAAGGCCATCCAGCCTTTGTTGCCTTATGACAAGCACTTGGGCTAGATTTCAGATATATGTATTGGCCCCAAGAACCTAATGTCTGTGTGCTCCATGTATGCAAACGGTTGTCTCAGGTTGCCTTCTATGTATGAAACTGTGCCACCCTCAGACTGAGCTACTCCAGCTTCCCATGGTGTACACACTGTACAGATAACTATCACCCCTTTAAAATCCCTCAAATTCTGCTACTGTATTTCCATATTTCCCTTTCAATTACCTCCAAATGTGTCTGTGTGAATTGCTATTGTGTGTGTGTGTGATTGCACTTTGCATTTTTCTAAATAAAACTCTCAGTTCACCCCAGACCTGGAGTTCTTTTCAGTTCTTTTCACTGCTGTATACAGGTACAAATGGTCCTAAAGTTTACACAGCCTTTTGCAGAAGCTAATTTCCCCAACATGCAAAATAATGCTGACATACTTGGTGGAGGCCCTCCGTAGTCTCCCCACTTTTCTTTGGGCAACATTGTCTCCAGGTAGGGTTGGGAAAGAGAACTGCAGCTGAGGCTGGTGGATCCCATGCCAGGGGAGCAGTGACTCCATTCCAGGTTTTAGCCAGTATGTTGGGACCTGTCCAAGGTTCAAAGCTCTGGCTGGATTTCAATTAGGGACATATACATGCCTAAGTCATGCTATGCATCTAGGACCAAAAAGTCTCCATAGCTTAAAAATCAAATGAAATTGGAAGGTCTTGGGGCTTCAGGGGCTGCATTTAGGCGATCAAGGGAAATAACAGTGCCACTTTGGTCAGGCCTCGCCTGGAATACTGTGTCCAGTTCTGGGCACCACAATTCAAAAAGGATGTGGAGAAACTGGAGCGGGTCCAAAGAATCTCGAAACCATAAAGCCCTGTGAGGAATGCCTTAGGGAGCTGGGAATGTTTAGCCTGGAGAAGAGAAGGTTAAGAGGTGATATGATAGCCCTGTTTAAATATTTGAAGGGATGTCATATTGAGCAAACTTGTTTTCTGCTGCTCCAGAGAACAGGACCCAGAACAATGGGTGCAAGCTACAGGAAAAGAGATTCCACCTCAACATTAGGAGGAACTTCATGATCGTAAGAGCTGTTTGATAGTGGAAGACACTCCCTTGGAGATTTTAGTGGAGGACATTAAGCAGAGGCTGGATGGCCATCTGTCGGGGATACTTTGATGGAGAGTTCCTGCATGGCAGAATGGGGTTGGAATGGATGGCCCTTGGGGTCTCTTCCAACTCTATGCTTCTATGATTCTATGTATCTGCACCCAATACAAAACCAGATAAAAATATACAAAAATTAAAAGCAAACTAAAAACCCTCCTGCTCCATAAAACCCACCCTGCTATGCATTATAAACCCAAGATGTTTGTACCCAAGTTGAACTCGGTTTGTTCTTGTTTTTGTTCGGTGCGCGACGGATCCTTAAGGGCTGTATCTAAATATTTCATGCCTGTTGCTTTATTAAAAATTCACAGCAAGGAGTGTGATGCTTTCTTGGAGGCTGCAAGCTGCAAATGACTGCGGTTCTTATTCAGTGCGTTTGCCGAAAGGAGAAAAGAGTGAGATTGTGGCCGAATTATTTGGCGTATCCAGCAGCTAATTTATTCGGAGTAAATATTTTATTGGGAGAAAGGCCTTCGATTGACATCAGCCCTCTTCTGTTGTGCCAGATTTGTGTGTTGTAGTGTGTTGTGGACCAAACCCCAATTTGCGGTAGGAAAGGCGTCTACCTTCAGTCCAGGAACTAGTTGAGCAGTATAACTATGGTCCCAAATACACTGCAGAAATAATCCAGTTTGAGACCACTTTAACTGCTCTGGTTCAATGCTAGGGATTTATGAGAACTGTAATTTTGTAATTTAGCCTTCTTCTCTCTCAGAGACCTCTTACACCACAATAAACTACGTTTCCCAGGATTCCCTAGCACTGAGCCACCAGGGCAGTTAAAGCGGTCTCAAATTGGATTATTTCTGCAGTATGTTTTGGACGTGAGCCATCAATTCTATTTTTAATCCCAAATGCATCTGAGAAAGTAGAATTTATTTTTTCCCAATCCGTCTCAAAGGTGCTGCAAGATCTCTTTCCATAGTGATTCTAGAGACTAACACAGCTATATCTTTGATTTTTAGAGCCATTAAATCAATCAGATTTACCTACGGAGTTTATCACACTGGGGCTAATTTTGGCATTAAAGAGAGATTAAAGCGCATTTAAAGCATCCCGCAAATAAAGTGAAAACGGCAGGTAATTGTGCAAATGATGGTCACACGCAATTGCGCAAATAAAGCGATGTCGGAAATGCATTGTCGCTGAAATCCCAAAAGTAACGAGATGCCCGTTAATGCTTCTTTGTGACCACTTTAATGGTGGGTTTTGTGCGACGTTGTGTGAAATTGTTTCCGGGATATTCACATACTGTCGTCCCTCCACATTTGCGGATTTGACTTTTGCGGATTTGATTATTCACAGATTGTATTAGTATGTTCTCTCTAAGATATATATATATATATATATAATATTTTCAAGCTTCGAATGCTTGATTTAAAAAATTCGTGGATATAGAGGACAAGCTACAATCAAACCCTCAAAAGTCAAAACTTGCAAATGTTAAGGTCTGACTGTTCAATAAAGAAATTAAAATTATGCGTGACTTAATATTAAGAAAATATTTCGGAGTCCAACAAGTTTTCATTTCTGTTTGAACCGCAAGCAAAGTACACGATGCAAAACTGATCATGGACTAGGCAAAGTAAAGGCTATTGGCATCCTGCAGATTTTATTCCAAAATGTAAAGGATGCTTAAAAACAATTAAGGCTATTGATGCTCCTTTTGAGGCCAGCTGCTGCTCTCTCCTGCCCCCTTGAGGCGACTCAGGAAAGTGCCCAAACAGGGAACTACAGCTCCCAGCATTTTTCTAGAAAAGTTATGCTAGGATTGGAAGAGGAGGAAGGGGAAAAGAGGGGCAGCAAAAGCATTGACCCCTCTGGGACTTTGTGTCCTGAATGTTCAGGAAATATAATAATAAAATCATAGAAGAGATCCCCAAGGGCCACCCAGTCCAACTCCATTCTGCCATGCAGGAATACTCTTTCCCCCCTGAGTGCATCCAGTTTCTGCAAAACCACAAAATGGGCATCATTTTTTGGAAATGCACCAAAAGCGCACTCAGTTTTTGCAAATACTGCTCTCCCCCAGAGTGCATCCAGTTTCTGCAAAATCACAAAATGCACATCGTTTTTGTAAATGCATCAAATGCATGTCCACTTTTTGCAAATATTTCCCCAGGAGCACATCCAATTTTCTGCAAAAGCACAGAACGCGCATCCAATTTTCACAAATGCACTCAATGTACATCGTTTTTGCAAATGCACCTAATGCGCACCTACTTTTTGCAAATACCCTATCCCAACAATGCATCCAGTTTCTGCAAAATCACAGATTGTGCACCCGGTTTTCACAAATGCACCAAGTATGCTCCCGCTTTTTGCAAATAGTCCCCGAAGAGTGCATTGTTTCTGCGAAATCACAAAATGCGCATCATTTTTGCAAATTCTCCAAACACGCACCCACTTTTTGCAAACATCTCCCCAAGAGCGCATCCAGTTTCTGTGAAAGCACAAAATACGCACCCAGTTTTTGCAAACGCACCAAAGACAAACTCACATTTTGCAAATACTCTCCCCCTAAGAGCACAGCCAGTTTCTGCAAAAACACAGATTGTGCACCCAGTTTTTGCAAATGCACCCAATGTGCACCCACTTTTTGCAATATATATACTGTATATATAAAATATTTATATATAATTATATATATAAATATATAATATTTATATATAATATATAATACTGTATATATTATAATAAATGATATATATATTTAATTCTGAAACAGATACATATAATTATGCCTTTGTATCTTATGCATTATGTTGGGGGCATGAAAGTCTACATAATATATTGTTTCTAAGGCAAGGTAACCTTTGTTACTACAACTCCCACAATCCCTCTCTTCCAGCCATGCTTGCAGGGACTGATGGGAGTTGAAGTCCAACAGCCTCTAGAGCAGAATTGGGCCACATTTTACTTTCAAAAGAAAAACTACAACTCCCAGAATCCCTCAGCTCCTGCCTTGGCATAGGCTATGGAAATTCTGGCCATCCTAGTGCCTTCCTTCCCTATTCATAAATAATTTAAAAAGGTAAATAGAAAGTAACTCTGCCTATTTTAAAAATAAATAAATAAATAAATTTAAATAAAAATTTAAATAAAAATATAATAAAATTTAAATAAATAAATAAATAAAATTTTTAAAATTTTAAATAAAAAAATAAAATAAATTTTAAATAAAAATAAAATAAAATTTAAAAATTTTAAATAAAAAATAAAATAAATTTTAAATTTTAAAATTTTAAATACAAATTAAAATTTAAATAAAAATAAAAAATAAAATTTTAAATTTTAAATAAAAATAAAATAAATTTTAAAGTTTTACATTTTTAAATTTAAAGAAATAAAAAAAAATTCTGCCTTTTTCAGAAATGATGCAGTTTGACACCATTTTTAACTCCCAGGGCTCAATGCTGTGTGGAGTTTTGGGATCTGTAGTTTTGTGAGACACCCAGACTCCCATGCCTGGTGCCACAGCGAACTACAAATCCCATGAATCCTCAGCATGGGAGCCCTGGCAGCGTCAGACTGACTCATTTGCGCTTCGGTCCTTTTTTCTTTTTTTGGACTTCATCTCCCAGGAGCCTCAGAAATGTCGGCCAACGGTCAGGAATCATGGGAGAGGAAGTCCCAAAGCCTTGGAGGACCAAAGGCCTGTGTGGGTTTTCCTCCGTCTCCCAGCATGCACTTCGCTCGGGGCGCCCACTTCCTCTCTGTGGAGAAAAATAAAATGGCGGCGAGGAGGAGGCTAAGCGGGCGGGACTACAACCCCCAGGGTGCCCTTCGCCCCACCCACCCTTCGTCGAGGCGGCTCCGTGGGCGCGGGGCGTGTCGGGAGCTGTAGGCGCCTCCTCTTCTCACTCAGCCGAGAGAGAAGAAGGGCTGCCTCTTCCAGAGCAGAGATCCAGGTAAGAGTCCTTGTGGGTCTTTTTGTGTGGTTGTGTGTGGACGTATTTGTGTGCCTGGTTGCGCCTGTAGTTGTGTGTGTAGGAACAGAGAGCATCATACAGTTTGTGTCTCTGTGTATGAATATATGTGCTTGTGTGTTTGTGTTGTGTGTTTGTGTTGTGTGTTTGTGTGCTGTGTTTATGAATGTATGTTTTCTTGCGTGAGAGAGAGAGAGTGTGTGTGTGTATGAATCTGTTTATCTGCCTGCTGTGTCTTTGTAAGTGTGTGTAGGTGTGTGTGCATGAATACACAAAACCACACAATTGGAACACGTTTGTGTGTGTGTGTGTGTATGGACGTATGTGTGTGTGTTTGTGTATATAGGTGTGTGTGTGTATGAATACATGGTTGTGTGTGTGTGTGAGAGAAGGAGTGTGTGTGTACATATATGTTTAGTGTGTTTGTGTGTGTTGGAGTGTGTGGGCATGAATACGTGCTTTTTTGTGTTTGTTGGTGTGTGTTTATGAATATATGTGCGTGTGTCAGAGTGTGTGTATGAATGTATGCTTGTGTGTTTGTGTGTGAGTGTGTGTATGAAGGTGAATGTAGAATTGTGTGTGTGTGTGTGTATATATATTTGTGTGCGCGTGTGTGTAGCTGTGTGTGTATGAATATGTCTTTGTGTATGAGAGAGAGTGTATATAAACACACACACACGTATGGATATGCTTATCTGTGTGTTTGTGTTGTGTTTTTGTATGTTTTTGTATATGAATATATGCTTTTGTGTGTGTGTGTGAGAGGGTGTGTATGAATATATGTTGTGTTTGTGTGTGTGAGAGAGAGTGAGTGTGTGTGTGTGTATGAATATGTTTACCTGTGTGTCTGTGTATGTGTGAGAGAGCATGTGTGTATGAATATATGCTTTTGTGTGTGTTTGTGAGAGGGAGTGTGTGTATGAATGTGTGTGTAGATGTGTGTGTATACATATTTGCGTGCCTGTTTGTGTGTGTAGAATAATCGAGTTGGAATATGCTTGTGTGTTTGTGTATGTGGGAGACAGTGTGTGTGTGTGTGTGTGTGTGAATGTGTGAAGATATGTGTGTGTATACATATTTGTGTGTGTATGTAGATGTGTGTGTGTGTGTGAGAGAGAGAGAGAGAGAGAGAAAGTGACCGTGTATGAATGTATAGTTGTTTGTGCATTTGTGTGTGTGTTTGTGTATGTAGATATGTATCTATGAATATATATGTTTGTGTGTGTGAGAGAAAGTGTGTGTGTGTATGAATATACGCTTGTGTGTGTGTATGTAGACTGAATGTATATACTTCTGTGTATTTGTGTGTGTGTTGGTGTATGTAAATGTGTGTGTGTGAATATGTGTCTGGGTATATGTGTCTATGAGAGAGCATACAGTATGTGTTTGTGTAGATGTGTGTGTGCGTATTTATAGGTGTACATTTGTGTATGTAGATGTGTATGTGTATGTATATGTTTGTTTGCCTGTCTGTTTATGTCTGTATATTTGAGCATGCCTTTGTGTATGTGTCATTTTGTGTATGCAGATGTGTTTGCGCATGTGTGTGAGTATGTGCATGCATACGTGTTTATTTATTTAGGTGTGTGTGTGTTTGTATATTTGTGTGTCTATATGTGTCCCCCTTCCACAGCTTATTTTTAGTGGAATTAACATGGGGTTTTGGGGCTGAGGATTGTGGTGTGTGGCAGTGTTTTGTGTAGTTGTGGGGTTTTGTGGGGAGAGCAGTGGGGCAATTTTTGGGGAGGTTGGAAGAGAAGGGTTTTTGGGGGGCCAATCTTTGGCACTTTGCGGGGCTGTTGTGGTTGTGTGTTCACCTGTGAGGATTGTGCAGAGTGCAGAGACAATACTGACTATGTGTGTATACACATAGACACCCTACATGTATATGACACACTATATGTGTCTTGTGTGTGTGAGTTCGCATTTGGATGTGTGCATCTACCATCTCTGAGAAATTAAGGGGAATATATGGATGTTGTGACTCTACATTTCAGCTTCTCCCTTCTTCAGGTGCGTACACACACACACACACACACACAGATTGACAACAGTTGTGGGGAAAGAAAGCAACAACACTGTTTTAACACAACATTTGATCAAATGGTGGGAAAAAACAGGTGTTTATTTGAAAGCATCCAATGTCTCAGCTGCTCCCTTCCTTGGTTATTTCCAATGGATATATATCTGTTTGTAAAGCCAAAATGTTTAGTTAATATATTTAAATCTTTCGGCTTGTTAATCTTATGGGTGTGTGTGTTTGTGTGTATTGCACTGCTTACGGTAATTTACTTACCCTGCTGATGATATTGTGATATATATATATATATATATACACACACACACACATATATAGTGTATGTGTATATATATGTATCGCAATATTTTAAGCAGGGCAAGTAAAATATTGTAAACAGTGAAATACACACACCGCACACATACCTATAAAATTTGATCACATGTTGTGTTACCAGCTTGAAATTGCAGAGCATATTTCAAAGAGCCAGGTTTCATTGGAAAACAATACACACACACACTAAATAAAATAAACACACACACACAGAGAGGTTTTATCAGAAAACAATATATATAGTTTATATATACTATATATATATACACGCACAGAGAGAAAGATGTTTCATCAGAAAACACTACACACACATAGACACATATACAAACTGTATATATAAACTATATATGCACACACACACATATAGATATATAGTGATACACAGACACACATATTGCTGAGAGCCATGGAAACCTACTGGGTGCTCTTGGGCAAGTCACACTCTCTCAGCCTCAGAGGATGGCAATGGCAACACCCCTCTGGACAAACCTTGCCAAGAAAACCCTGTAATGGGTTGCCTTATAGGGTTGCTGTTAACTCAGAAATGGCTTGGAGCCATACAACAGCAATATATTTTATTGTCGTTGTTGTTGTGTGCCTTCAAGTCGTCTCTGACTTATGGCAAGCCAAAGAGGAAGCTATCCTGGGGTTTTCTTGGTAAGATTTCTTCAGAGGAGGTTTGCCATTGCCTTCCCCTGAGGCTGAGAGAGTATAATCTGCCCAACATCACCCAGTGGGTTTAACATTGCCAAGATGGAAATCGAATCCTTCTCTCCAGAGTCCGAGTCCAACACTCAAACTATATCTATACCTACATCTTAATTTGGGTCTAAATGACCATTAGGGCCCCCACCACACTTGTCATACATGTGTATCACACTGCATTGTGATCTATATGTGTGTGATAAGTGTGGTGAAGGCTCTGAAGGGCATTTAACCCCAAATACAGTGATGGGGGATTTCACAGCCACTCTCAATGGCGTGTGTTTGTGTGTGTGTGTGTACTATGGAATATGGGAATGAGGTTTGTGAATGCTTCTGGAGGTTGTGAGGAGGGCTTAGCTTGGGCTTTAAGAACCAATTTCTATTAGGGTCTCTGTCTAGCATCCAGGGAGTCCTGAGTTCAAATCTAGAGTTGGTCAAAGAACTCACTGGATGATCTTGAGCAGGGTTGTTGTTGTTGTTGTTGTGTGCCTTCAAGTTGTTTCTGACTTATGGCCACCCTAAGGCGAAGCAATTATGGGGTTTCTTGGCAAGATTTATTCAGAGGAGGTTTGCCAGTGCTTTCCCTTGAGGCTGAGAGAGTGTAACTTGCCCATGTTCACCCAGTGGGTTTTGTGGCTGAGCTGGGAACCGAACCTTGGTCTCCAGAGTCATGGTCCAACTTTTAAACCACTACACCACTTTACCTGTATGAAAACTGAAGAAGGCTCCTGTAACTTGTAATGGCTGTGTAAAAAAGGGAGCCAGTGCCGTTTAGTGGTTTGAATGCAGGGCTAGGACTCTGAAGACTGGGGTTCGAATCCCAGTTTGGCCGTGCAAACCCACTGGGTGACCTTGGGCAAGCCACACTCTCTCATCCTCAGAAGATGGCAGTGACAAACCCTCTCTGAACAACTCTTGCCAAGAAAACCCCTGTGATAGGTTTGCCGTAGGGTCGCCATAAGTCGGAAACGACTTGAAGGCACAGAACAACAACACAAAAGGAAATGTATTATTTCATCAGGAGTTGCTTGTCCTTCAACCAGGTAACAAACAGTACCTGCCTGAAATTCCCTCTTCTGCATGACCACTAAGAGTACAGGAATCCTCTCCCTTTTTCCCTCCCTCTGGCAACCCCAAACTCCTTTATTTTAGCCAAACACGTCTTTCAGGTATGTTCCAGATAGGCTGAGATGAGGAGAACTACACATGTTGCCTTCAACTCTTTAAGGGGGAAAAGTATGACAAATGGGATCTCCAAGATCTTTGGCAGAAGCATGGGGGCATTTGAAAGACCGTATCCCTTGTATGACCCCATCAGGGTTTTAGGATCTTCAGGAGAGGTCCTTTTCTCTGTCCCATTGCCTTAGGCTCATTTGGTGGGAACAAGAGACAGGGCCTTCTGGGTGGTTGCTCTCAGGCTTTGGAAATCCCTTCCCAGAGAGGCCAGGATGGCCACATCCTTGCTATCAAAACATTTTTGTGCCACCAGGTCTTCACAAACAGTTACGGTTGGGCTTTTAATGCTGCATGGTGCCTTTGAGTTTTAAGGGTATCTATATGCAGTGGGACCTTACCATCCATGAATCTGAGCATCTGCGTACAGCAAGCCCCCTTGTCCTAAATGGCGGCACATGCACATTGCTGTGGTAGGTTCCACTTTTTTTGTATCCGCAGGACAGTCTGGAATGGATCCCTCCACGGATACGGTCCGACTGTAGTTTTATTTTTACTGTTTCAATATGTTTTACTATTTTAACTGTTTTAACAGGTACTGTTTCTAAGCGCTTCTACCTTTTGATTGAATTCCATTCTTTTAGTGGGGGATGTTTTTGATCTTGTACTAGTTTAATGCTGCTTTAATGTGCACATTTGAATGTTTTTAATTGGTAATTTTGTATCCTAATTTTTTGCAGGAAAGTGAGATATAAGTAATAATAAAAATAATAGATGCCAACCGCTGTGTGCCAAACTGGAAACCCTCCCTGAGGCTAGTTCTTCATTCATTCTGCCCAACCCCATCGCTAGCCTTCAATTATTGTTGTTGTTGTTGTTGTTGCTGTTGCTGTTGTTGAAGTCTAGTAATGGAGATGGCCAGAATGAATGAAGGACTAGCCTCAGGGAGGGTTTTTGGTTTGGCACACAGTGGCTGGCATCATTTATTGGTTGGGAAGGAGGAGTTTTTGTGGCTTGGTTGTAGTGTGCCCGTACTGTGTGTCCCATTTTGTTCACTTAGAAGAATGGAAAGATTTCATTAACAAAGTGTCCTTAAGACACAACTTTAGCCTCTGGGCAGTTAGTGGGAGACGGTGGAGGGCATTGGCATGGCACATAGGATGGTGACAGAGGGCACTGATGGTGGAGTGTGGTGTGTGCAGCACACTAGCAGAGAATAGTAGTACTTTGCTTGCCTGGTGTCACAAGAGATATAGTTAGTAATATTGGTATTGCCATGAACGGACTTGGCACAGAAATTACAGGTTGTAATGGATGGTTCACCAAGCAAAATTGAAAGGGAGAATGAAAAAGGAAATGGAGGAGAAATAAAGAAGGACTAAAGAAGTAAATACAGTATATATCTGGTGGATAATAAAGCTAGAGATAATAAAGTTGGAGTTAAGTGATTTTTTAGAATGAGGAGGGGTTAGTACTGGTATGTAACGTATCAGTGATCTTTTTATATGTATTGTACGTTTGCATGTGGTTTGGTATGTTTTTATGTTTGTTTTTATATGTTCAGTAAACTTATTTAAAAAGAGAAAGAGAGAGAGATTGTGTTAGTAGTAATATTGGCATAGCCATGAAAGGATTTGGCACAGAAATTCCAGGTTGTAATGGATAGTTAACCCAGTCAGATTGAAAGGGAGAATGAAAAAGGAAATGGAGGAGAAATAAGGAAGGTTTAAAGAAGGGAAATATATGTCCGAGGGATAATAAAGTTAGAGGTAAGTGAGATTTTAGAATGAGGAGAGGGGTTAGTACTGGTATGTAATGCAATGGGTGATATTTGATATGTATAGCATGTTGGTATATTGTTTGATGTGTTTGTTTTTACAGTATATGCTCAATAAACTTATTTTTAAAAAAGAGATTTTGTTAGTAACATTGGCATAACCATGAAAGGATTTGACACAGAAATGTTTGACATTGTGATGGGATGGCAGAGAAGGAGAGCTGATACAGGTGTGTGTGTATGTGGGGAGAGGGCTTATTGTGTTTATTCTCTTAAAAGAGCAATTGTTAAAGGAAGCAAAAAGAGTAATGTACAGTACAGTGTACAGATGTACAGTGTGACCTTCTTATAAACTGGGGTTTGGTTCCAGGGCCAAAATCCGTGGATGCTCAACTGCTATTATATACGTTGGCATAGTAAAATGGTGTCCCTTATATAAAATGGCAAAATCAAGGGTTGCTTTTTGGAGCTTATATTTTTATAAAATATTTTCAAACCATGGATGGTGGATAAAAAATTCATGGATACAGAGGGCTGACTGTATCAGGTATTTTGAGGGTTGTACCCAATGAGAGACAGATGACAGGGATGGAGAGAAAAACAAGCAGTGTGGAGAAGGGGAGAGGTTCTCCAGGTTGTAGGGAAGAGCTTTGAAGGAATGATTGGGAAGAGTGGCATGTATGGTAAGACAGCACTGAGAAGATAAAATACAGAGTGTCTTACTGTGAAAGGTGAGTGTCAAGAGTGCAAAACCAGCTGGAGGTGATATCTGTGAGGGCACTGTTTCAGTGTAAATCTTTATGTGCCAGCTCAAAAGCAAGTTGCCTTGAGTTCATTGGGACCTTCTCCCAAGTGAATGTGCATAGGTTTTGTTGCCAAAAGATATGCCTCCTCAGCTAGGCTTCTGTCACAATCTTTGTTTCATCGACACTGGAAATCTTGCATGCTGTGCTCCATGCAGAGTATTGGCATTCAGGCAGCTGGCGACAGAGTTTCCTAGGGATGTCGCACTAGTGGGCAATGAGATGCTCTAGGAGTAATGTACACATCTAGGACAGGGGAGTTGCACCTGGCAAGAGTGTAAAGGGATTCAAATTTGACCACTTCCCTAGGAGGAGAATTATAAGCTACTGAGGACTTGCTTAGGCTTACTCTTTGCAAACCCATCAGAGATTTCCGTAGGGCCACTCTCAGACGTGATTTGGGATGTGTGGAAATATTAATTCTGGAGGAAGCGAGAGTTGTATCTGTTCTCTAAGATGTATGGATGATGGATGGAGAATGCAGGATATAAAATAAAATATTTCTAGTTTGCATGCTTAAAATGCATCTAAGGTATGTACTGGGAGTACACAAATGCATTGATTGGTGTTGTGTTTTAGGATCTTCAGGATCTTCTTCAGATGAGGCAGTGGGGAAAGAGCAATTTGTGTGGTCCTCCTCTCCCAATCACTGGAAATAGGGTTTTAAGATGGCTTGGATTTGATGTGATTGAAGATGTCATCACGCAACCTTTGTGGTCTGAAAGCAGATATATTGCAAGCCTGAGAAATGTTCAGCTGCATTAATTTTCTATCACAAATGCAGATAGGAATGGAGAGTGGGGGGGTAAAGGTTTTTCCCTTTTCAAAAGAATTGCTTTTAAGAGTTCATTTATTGGGACTGCAATAATAAGGGCAATTAAGTTTATCATTATACCGTGGATTAATAGTGTCAGGTGGAAAGTAATCCTGAATTCATTCTTCTGTGTAAATAGAGAGGTTGTGAAACATGGCAATACAATAACCATCTCATTGTTGAAAGGCAGGTAGCTTTTTTTTTTGTTCTAGCTGGTTTTTCTCCCTCTTTCTCCTTACTCTGTTTGGTGATAAGCATTCAGGTTATAGCTTGTATTTCCCGTTGATTGAATTTCATCCAAAATGAATTCAGTTTGTGCTGAAAACTGTCAAATGTGAAAAAATGATCAGGTCGAGTTTTCTCTCTCTTCTCTCTCCCTCCCTTTCTTTAGACAAAGGCATGTTGTGTTAAGCAAAAGGGAGAAAAGGCACTTGGTTGCATTTATGTTTTTAATCAGAATGTGACTTTGAATTGAGCAGGGTGTTCATTCGTGCTCAAAATTTAGGATGGAGAAAAGCAGGACTCTTTTGTTTTTGAGGAATGCAGATGATGGAAGCATTTTGAAGGAAAGATTTTTCTGAGGCTGATTGAACCAACAGTGTTGTTTAGTGAAATATTAGCTGTGAAGTGGCTGCTGATTAGAGCATGTTCCGGGTAGAGAAAGAAGAAGGATGATGAGAGATCATGCCACTAAAAGAGATCATGCCCATTTTAATTTTTCAGATTTTGTGTCCCTTTGTGCAAAAAAAAATATGCCTGATCTACTTAATTATGTACTTTAACCACAAAAAGGTTTTGAATCTTCATATTTAAGGCATTCATAGCAATATTTATTTTGATGTTTAAATACAGTTTTCATTTGCACAACTGAGCTTCATCAGGATGCTTAAATTATGCTGGGTACCAGGTAACTAAATATAGTGGGTCCTTGGTACTCAGGATGGCTCAAAACACATTTTAAAGCAATGCATATGTTTAAATATATGTATAGTGAACCCCTTGGTATCCATAGAGTTTTGGTTCCAGAACCCACAGTTGATATCAAAATCCATGAATGCTCAAGTCCTATTAAATATAATGGATAGTAAAATAGTGTTCCTTATATAAAGTGTCAAAGTCAAGACTTGCTTTTTGGAATTTAAATTTTTTTTCTAATTTTTCAAGCTGTGGATGCATAAAAAAAATGAGTGGCTATGGAGGGCCAACTGTAATAATGTGTATCAATTAGGAGACGTTCCGCTCCTAATGCATACAGCTTGTCTTGTAAAGATGAAGATAACAGAAAATTCTTTTGGTAAAGAGAACACAAGGTGATATTATTGGATTGCAACCTCCAGTATCTGAACCAGCCATTTGTGAAGGATGCTGCGAGTTGCAATTCAGCGACATCTGGAGGCCTACACTTTGCCCATGCCTCTCCTAGCACTTTCAGCCAAAATAATTAATCAGGTAGTGGGTTCATCTTATATCTGGAAACCATTCACTTATTCCTGATGGTGATTAAGCTGTTCCTGTTAAATTGGCTAACAATTGCCCATTGCTTGAGCCAACAGCTAAGACATCTGGGCTTTAGCTGTTTAGGTTTCTGGTTTTCAGATATGTAGTGGAATACAGAAGACTCTCCTTTGTTGGAGACTGGGTGGCCATCTTTTGTGGGTGTTTTTATCTGTGGATTTCTTCATGGCAGGGAGTTGGACTGGATGCCCATTCTTTACAACATGAGCTTCAGCTGTCCCCAGTCCTTGTTATAGCAGTCTGCCCTGGTCTTTGATGTAGCACTTTTGGGATGGAGGTAAAGGATTTGAATCTACTTGAAAGCTTCTCCCTACTTGTCGATTACAGAAGGACTTCTCTTTCTCGGTCCTGAGTGCCCCTGGGACTTTCTGATTAGCCTCCTCTTGCATTATTTCCCCTAATGTTTAGCCTGCAAAGACGTCTATGTGCTGGTCTCAAAGTAACTGTAATTTCTAACTGAGTTTGTTGTTGTTGGTAACTGCCCTTGAGTTGGCCTCAGCTCATAGTGACCTTGTGAATGAGACATCTCCAAGACCTGCTGTCCTCCATTGCTCTGCTCAAGTCCCATAGATTCAGGCCCTTGACTTCCCTGATCGAGTCTTGCCATCAGGCATGTGCTCTTCCTCTCTTCCTCCTACCTTCTACTTTTCCGAGCATCATTATCTTTTCTAATGAGTCAAATCTTCTCATGATGTGGCCAAAGTATGACAGCCTCCATTTAATAATCATGGCTTCCAGGGAGAGTTCAGGCTTGATGTGTTCAAGGACCCATTTGATTGTTTTTTGGCCATCTATCACAGTATTTCCCAAACTCCTGCCTTGAGATGTTTTGGACTTCAGTTCCCAGACTTCCTTACAGTTGGCTAGGCTAGCCAGGACCTCTGGGAATTGAGGTTCCAAATACCTAGAGGACCAGAATTTGGGAAACGCCGATCTGCGGTATCTTCAGCACTCTTCTCCAGCACCACATCACAAATGAGTTGATTTTCTTTTGATCCTGTTTTTCCCCACTGTCCAGCTTTCACCTCCATACAGAGTGGTGAGGAATACCATGGATGGTTTTAACTTTAGTGCTCAGTTGTATATCTTTACTCTTTAGGATCTTTTCTAGTTCGTTCATGGCCAGGCAAAGCGAGGTAACATGTGCAAGGTGTCATACTCAAAGTCACTGTGGTGTTCTTTTGGATTAAAATGTGTTGTATGAGAGAACTGTATGAGAAAATGAGGAACCAGATTTGTAGTCTTTAGGCTGACAAAAGTGGCCCTGCTATCTCCTGTCCACTCCTCCCCTTGATGCAGCTAAGGGTTACCTTGTTCAGGCTTGTTGCATCTTAGATATTATATTTTATAAAATGAACCAAACATACCTGAAGGCTAAGAGCAATTTGTTGGATGAACACTTATTAATTTGCCATGAAATATTGCTCTGGAACAGCTTAAATCTGCAAAGTGCAGTACCCCATAATTATTTTTCTCTAGTGAAGCTGGAATAATGCAGTTGTCAGTTTCTTTGTTCAGATGTTGCTGTGCCAGTTGTCAAACTGAGCAGTGACTGACGAACATCCAAAGAAACTGACTGTAAACCAAGATTTTGTTTGCATGTGCGAAATACTTAATGGTTCATGTGCACATCCTATCACTATGACGCTGAAGGCCTTCTGTGCCTGTCCAACATGGAGCAAGCCAAATGAGAAATAATTGCGGCTCCCTGAGAATACAAGATATCTCTTAGGAAACAGGCTTAGGATGTATCAGAAAACGGTCCCTTTTCTGTCTCCCCATGGAATGCCATCTGAAGCATAGCTAAATTTGATCCACTCTAATCGGTCTTGGAAGTCCAGGTAAGCCCTAAAATGGCCACAATTGCAAAGGCACCCTGCTTAGGCATGCTGAGTGTATGCTTCAGCCTAACAGCCATTTCTGACTCATTTTAAAGCATGACAATCATGGCTGGATTTTTGATCTTCTTTCATAAAACGCTGGCTGGCTGGAGATGATGAGCTTGTTAAAAAGGAAATGCTGTTTCTGAGCCTTCTCTCCCCGAGTTCTCTGTCTGCCCTTCAGTCCAGTTTATGATCTTCATTTGTCTTCACTTAATGCCTTTCAGGCTTGATTATATCTGCTGAAGCTTTTGATTCTCCTTTCCAGCACTTTCGGTGCTTCACTGTTTTCTCTTTAATTTGGAGATATTGCTCTACCACATAAGGTCCTTTGTGTTGCATTAGAAGAGTGCTTAGTTTTATTGGCTGTTTGCAGGCTACAGGTTTTGTGGGCTTTGTGAAACTAGGCCCCAATTAGGACCAAAGCGATAAATATGAACAATACTGTGGCCTGGTTGCAGTTTTTTTTTTAACATGGGATATTAGTGAAGGCTGAGGAAAGAAGAAAAAACCCTTTTAAAATGTTTTGCTGTTTATCATTTGTAAAAGGTCTAGCCAAGAAAAAAGAGAACCAAATGTAAAGCCTTATGTTTTATTGTAAGCATAATGAATGAAATACAGGTAGCAGAATCAAAGCATAACTGTACAAGATAGCAGGAAGATACATTACAGCGACTGTTAAATAATAAATCCATCTAAAAGTGCATTCTGCCACACTGCAGCCTAAGTAAGAAACAGTGTGGGGATGAGGTGCAGGAACTGATTATGTGAACAGACTTGATTCTCAGTATTTGGGTTCACCAGGAGCAGGAGTATCTAGGACTCATTCACACTACACAGTTAAAGTGTTTTGAATGCACATTAACTGCCATGGTATCATCCTATAGACTCCTGAGATTTGGAGTTTTTGTTGTTACGTGGGTTCAGGTTATTTCAAGCTTAATGGCAATACTAAAATGAACCTATCATGGGTTTTTGGGAAGTCTAAGATTTGTTCAGAGAAAGGGTGTCACTACCTCCCTCTGAGGCTGAGAGACTGTAGCTTGCTGAAGATCATCCATTAGGTTTGCATGGCTGAATGAGGATTCAAATCCTGGTCATTTAGAGTTCTAGTTCAACACTCAAACCACAACACCATGTATCACACATGTTGAGCATTTACCCTCTGTTTAATAAAAAGGAACCTCTCCCCCGCAGATTAGTTGGAATGGGAAAAGCACAGAGGAAGAGCAGCCTTTAAATGAGTGCTTTGTAATTGGAGTTGGCACCTAGGTTGGCTAGGAACATCTAACACTCCTGCACAGAAATATTAACAATGGGGATATTCAGTGTTGTGAGTGATCATTTGCCCTTGAAGGCAGGTAGTTTCTGTCTAGTGTGAAGAGTTTAGGATCATGTGTGTGTGTATGATTCAAAAAACAATTTTTACAACTGCAAAAGTGTGCCTTGAGAGAGAAGGGGTACACATCATTACTTAGTCCTGGAGAATTAAACCCAACAATGCAGATAGCAGGATTCTAATTAACATTTTTCCTTCACAAAGCCTGTTGATAGTAAGAGCAATATAAGTAACCTTTGTAGTAACCTTTATTGCCCAGATCGTTGTACCGGGGTTTGAGTGTTGGATGGCAACTCTGACCAGGGTTTGATTCCTGGCTCAGCCATGAAACCCACTGGGTGACCTTAGAATCATAGAGTTGGAAGAGACCACAAGGGCCATCTAGTCCAACCCCCTGCCATGCAGGAACTCTCCATCAAAGCAACCCCAACAGATGGCCATCCAGCCTCTGCTTAAAGACCTTTAAGGAAGGAGACTCCACCACCCTCCGAGGGAGTGTGTTCCACTGTCGAACAGCCCTTATTGTCAGGAAGTTCCTCCTAATGTTGAGGTGGAATCTCTTTTCCTGCAGCTTGCATCCATTGTTCTGTGTTCTAGTCTCTGCAGCAGCAGAAAATAAGCTTGGCAAATCACACACTCTCAGCCTCAGGGGAAGGCAATGACAAACCTCCTCTGAAGAAATCTTACCAGGAAACCCCCATGACCGGTTCACCTCAGGGTTGCCATAAGTTGGAAACAACTTGAAGGCACACAGCAAACCACAGAACACAGTGTTAGACCCCCGGTTTGAAATCAGGTGAGGTCTTTGAGTGGGGAGTTCATATTCAGATCTTCTTTCCCCTCACTTGCGCAGCAGTAGCTTCTGCTGCTCAAAATGGACCCCATATTCCAGGAGAGGCATTATAGCTAGGGAAAAGGATGAGGCCATCCTTGGCGATCTGTACATTGGGCCAGATGGTCATTTTTAAAGGGAGCAACTTGTTGTTTCAAATGATAGCATAACCTCTACTGTGTCTTCTCGCTAAAGAGCCAATAAACTTTCAAGATGATCACACTAACCTTTGTTTTGACATATGTTGGTGTGTGTCTCCCCTCTTTGAATCGCTGCGATAACAAAGATGTACTGTATTAGAAGTGTCCTCTAGAGAGCCGTGAATAAATAGCCATCATATCTTAGCGTCTAGCAGCATTTCAAAGTGGGAACAGTGGAGGACGTTGGGGACAAATGACTTGAAAGTGGGATCAATGGACTTTATTTAATTATTTTTTCCATATCCATCCTGATGGGTAGGCATTTTTTGCAAAGAGTGCTGTGGGTACTTTTATTAGGGGGGAATGTCTGTAATGAGCTCTTTATTTAAATGAGAATTGAAAGCTATGTGCAAACTGTAACTTAAAAACTTGATATGTTAAGGTTCCCATTGAATCACGCCTTCTTACTAGGATGTCTTTATAAGCTCTCTGTTTTTGTCTCATGGTTCCTGGATGGTATCAGTCATGTAAAGGCATAAGCCAGTTAATTGATTCACAATCCAGTTAAGAAAGTACGCTTAAATGTACACAAATGTTTACATTTAATGGTCTGACTCTAAGGCTTGCAGGGATTCTCAGGCTGACTTTATTGGACTATACAGGACTAATACCATGCGCGCTATATTTGTGAAGCCCTTTGTGTTGTGTTCAGCAGTGATTGAGTTACAGCAGATGACTTACAGCAGTGATTCCCAAACTTTGATCTTCCAGGTGTTTTTGGACTTCCACTCCCAGAAGCCCTAGCCAGCTTGGCCAACAGTCAGTAATTCTGGGAGCTGAAGTCCCAAACAACTGGAAGACCAAGGTTTGGGAACCACTGAAGTATACAATCCTCCCTTCCCAAACAACAATTACAGGTACAGGTAACATTCAGGGGTAACCATGCTGGCCATATAGCAAATCCCATTAATATCAAAAACCCACCAAACAGTGATACCTTGATTGGGTCAACCAAAATGCACAATGTATATATATATATTGCAACACGTTTATTGTGCATTTTGTTTGGCCCAATAAAGGTATTATTGTTTGGTGAATTTTTGATGTTATTATATTACAGGTAGAATTTAAACATATAGCCGTGTTAATCTGTGGAATCAGTATGCAAGTCTGTGGGGTCAGTATGTAAAGACATATTGTAGCACCTTTGAGACTAAGCGAAAGGGAAAAAGAAAGAACTTCTTTCTTTCAGTTTGTCTCAAAGGTGCTACAAGATCTCTTTACATATGTAGTTGCTGATATACATATCCGAATGCTCAGAAACTGAATGGTTTATATTTGATCCAAGTAATATAAATTATGTTGCATTGGTTTTAATAATACAATATCTGCAACCATTATACCATGCATCTGGAGTTATGTCTTCCTTCACAGAACCCTACATAATCCCATCTAGAAGTTCATTATTTTTATTAATGTGACTACAGTGGGACTTTCCTGGGGTTTGGTTCCGAGACCCCCTGTGAATACCAAAATTTGTGGATGCTCAAGTCCCATTATATATAACAGGGTAGTAAAATGGTTTTCCCTTATATAAAATGGCAAAATCAAAGTTTGCTTTTTGGAATATTTTGGGGAGAATATTTTCAAGCCATGGATACTGGTATCTGTGGGTGCGGAATTGGTGAATAAAGAGGGCTGACTGTACAACTTCAGGTTAGCAGACATTTTAAAAATGAATAGACCTACTTTAGGGGACAGTTTGGTGCACTTTTTGTAATGTTGTGATAGCAATTTTTGACAGGTGATGTGGCTGGAAAGGTTACATAGTGAAGAGGGCTTTAGTGGAGAAAAATGGGATTTGGCAGAGATTTATGAAACATTGTGTGGTTTGGGGGAAAGGGACAGAATAAAGATCGGAAAGGATCCCACTCTCCCAGGCCAGCAAGGAGTATAATAGATGAAGGGAATTAATACAGTAGTTCCACTCTGTTCTGCTTTGGTCAGGCCTTACCTGGAATAGTGTGTCCAAAAAGGATGTGGAGAAACTGGAGTGTGTCCAGAGGAGGGCAACCAGAATGGTGAAAGGTTCAAAAACCATGCCTTATGAGGAGCAACATAGGGAACTAAGGGTGTTTAGCCTGAAGAAGAGATGGTTAAGAGGTAATATGACAGCCCTGTTTAAATATTTGAAGTAGTGTCACATTGAGGATGGAGCAAGCTTGTTTTCTGCTGCTCCAGGGAATAGGACATGGAGCAAAGGATGCAGGCTACAGGAACAGAAACTCCACTTCAACATTAGGAAGAACCTCCTGAAGGTAAGAGCTGTTTGATGGTGGAACATGCTGCCTCATAGTGTGGTGGAATCTCCTTCTCTGGAGGCTTTTAAACAGAGACTGGATAGCCATCTGTCAGGAGTGCTTTGATTGTATCTTCCTACATGGGAGGAGGTTTATCCTTGAGGTCTCTTCCAACTCTATGATTCTGTGATTCTATGATTCTCCTGCTGTTAAACGCTAGCCAGTGACCAAGTGATGTCTGAGTGCCATCAGTGTCCTTTTAGGCTCTGCACACATAAGATGTATGCTTCTGTCATGCTTCCAGCCGATATGGGCCCTAGGACGCTGTTGTGTTTGAGTGCACTGCAAGCAATCTCACACCACTTCCATCTGCCATTTTGGCTTAATTTTAGCTAGTTTTTAAAGTTACTGGGGAGGGCAAATCTGTGAGGCTGTAAGACCATAACCATCACATTTGTGATTTGTCTTGATGGACTTGGGATTGGTTTGGGAGCAAAATGTTGCCTGAAAATCAGCATGAAGATATATTTTTCTCAAAAGTATAGGGCATGGAGGCTTTGGAGGAAGCCAAAATTGAGTGTGGGATCTGCATGTAGTTCCCAGGTTACACTCTTGCCACCCCCTGCCCTAGACCTTTTGAGCTGGCAGTGGCAAATTATAGTGGTCAAGGATAGGTGAAAAAATTGTCTCAATTATTTTACCAAAAATAGCAACATTTGAATATGGGAGGGAGTTAAATGGATAGATTTGCAAACACAGCATTTGGTATTCTTGTTGTTAACCACCCTTGAGTCGATCCCGACCCATGGAGACTCGGTGAATGAACACACAATAGGAGGGTTTCACAACAAACACAGAAAGAATAGCAGGGAGAAACTATATCACAACAGTGTACCAAAGGAATAAAAGCACAAATCTTAACATATGTACAATTATTATATATTTATATGGTAGTAGCCATATAGCAGTAGTACTACAAAACACAGAATACACAATCCAAAGTGCTATAGTGAACTATGGGGCTGAACAGATGGGCAGAAAGGGATGGCAAGACGCCACCCCTTTCTGCCCCGGATCGTTGCTGTGGCAACCACATGTGGCAGCAATGATCTGCTCGAAAAAGGAGCTGTGAAATTTCTGCCGCTACAGAGCCGCTCGTGCACTACTCCGTTTGGACGCGGCGCATGAGGCACGTCATCATGGTGCGCCAAGATGGCACCTGCGGCACGCTGTAGGGCTTGTGAGCATGCAAATGTTCCACTCTACCAAACCCTAATTTTGGTCCCAGGCTGGAGCAAACAGTAGATGGCAAAATGTTCCAGCAAAATGATTTCCGCAAACAGTAGATAGGTAGCAGATGAAAGTTGAACATGTTCTTTCTGAGATCTTCACAGCCTCTGATTCAGAAATATTATTTCCACAAATTCATAGATAAGAGTCTACACATAAATGGTTGCTGCAATACAGCAAACAGGTTGTGGAAATTGTAGATAGTAAATGGATAGCAATGGTAACGGAAAGATGATTACCTCCAGAGTTTTCAATATTTCTTCATCAGTAGTAATAAACTGTATGTTCCCACTAAGTATCGACTAAAAAAAAAAAAAAATCAATATCCAAGGTGCAGTTTTTCAAAAACATTCCAAAAAACTCTTTCCTGGAAATAAGCTGTTCCCCATTGGATATAATAAGACTTTGGGGCTAAACAGACAGGGAAAAAGAGCTGCTTTCAGGCTGGCTTTTAGATGACATTTAGATGACACAAGCCTTGAAGCCAGCAGAAGTGTGTCCTTATGCAGAGAAAAACCATTTCAAAAAGCAGCTTTTTCCAGCTTCTTCTTGGCTTGAAGCCATGTCATGTGGTCATGACATGAGCACTCCAGCTGCCTTGGGAGCCGGCGGTGTGGTTGGTGGGGTTTCAATGTGGCTTCAGAAAAGGCAGCTTCAAGCCACTTTTTCCTGCCCGTCTGTTTCGCCCCTTTATTTGCAATGTGGTCCCTAGTGCCTCTTCCTTTCCTGAACCCTACTTGGACCTCTGGGATTTCTCTCTCCGTATATGGTTGGAATTTTGAGCATGATTTTGCTTGCATGGGAGATTAGTGCTATGATCCTATAGTTGTTGCAGCCTTTTGTGTCTCCTTTTTTGTGGATGGGCATGTATATTGATCGTTTCCAATCTCTTGCGCATTGTTTCCCCCCCCCCCCCCCATACCTGTTAACATATTTTGGTTAGCACTAGGGTTGATTCTGTCAAACTGGATTGCAGCAGTTAAATTGGAATGTCGTCTGCTCCTGGTGATTTGCTTTTTTGCCATTTCTCTTATTGAATCTTCCACCTCGCTTTTTGGAATTTGGGGCTTCTGAGTTCCTAAATGACGATGTTGTCCCCATGCCCTGAAGGGTCCCGGGCTGCATAACAGCCTGTTTTTCCTGTTTGTCAGTTCCTGCTAGTTCAGACCACCTCTCCCTTTGTCAGATGCCTACAAAGCAACTGGGATCAGAATACCTGTAAATATGTCTCTTTGTACTTACCCAAAATATTTGAAAAGTTTTAATAGCTATAACTCCACTTCTACATTTGGTTTAAACTGTGTGGGCCGCATGCGCTTCTTGCACTAGGCTTTGTTCTGTAGCATTGCTATTCATTTTGGGATCTGTATCACACCATTAGTGTCACGTCGTGGTACATTAGCAAATCAGAGCAGAACTAAGCCCAAGGAAACAAGATGATAATTGTTCTCAAGTGTGAGCAAGTGATTCCTCCAACCCTTCTTATCAGATATAATAATACCCTCCTAGCAATGTCCAAAGGCAAATTGAGTTAATATCTTACATCTTGGGTTAGAAGACTAGAAATAGTAGACTTCGGCATGTTATTATGTTGAGCTGATAATGGAATAAAGAGCATTTCCACTGTATTTGGACTGGAGTTTTAGTTCCCCAAATCATTTCTCAGTGATGCTGGCTTTTAAGAACATAAGAAGGTCCCTGATGGGTTCAGCCAAAGGCACAACTAGTCCTAAAATCTGTTTTTATTACAGTAGCCATTCTGATACTGCTAGGAATCCCACAAGCAGGACACCAACTCAGCAGAAAATTAGGGAAATGACTGAAAATACAACTGCCAATATTGAATGACTTCTATACCAGTCCTCAGAATATCTCATCAAGTTCCTACCTAGCTAGGGTCAGTAGAGGAAGAACATCTGGGCACAGCATAGAGAAATATTCTGTCCTTCTCACTTGCCTGCATGCAGTCTCTGGGATGCTTGTAAATGTTAGGGTGCTTTATACAAATTACTGTGAGATTGTGCTTGGAAATACTGTGTGCAGTCTGGTCACCCCACTTCAAAAATGGTTATCGCACAGTTGGAAGAACTGTAGAAGAGGACAACCAGAATGATCAAGGAGCTGGAGCTACATTGCTTACAGGATGCAAGATTCAATAACATCCAAACAATGATACCTTTATTGGGCCAATGAAAATGCATAATTACATGTTGCAAGCTTTCTTAATTGGCTTCTTCATCAGGCAAACAGGAGAAAGAAGGCCGGCATAAAGTTGGTGGGGAAAAAGCTTCGGAAGAACTCTTTGTTGGGAAATACATCTTGAGGAGAGTATTTCCAAATACTCTCATGATCTATCTTATGAAGATTTAATAAATTGTGTTATTTTTCTCTCACCTCATTAATGCTGTTGTGTGCATTCAACTCATTTCCGACATATGACATCCTAAAGTGAACCTATCACAGGGTTTTCTTGGTAAGATTTGTTCAGAAGAGATTCGCCACTCTTCATCCTTTTAGGCTGAGAGATTGTGGCTTGCCCAGGGTCAGCCGGTGGGTTTCCATGGCTGAGCAGTGATTTCGGAATCATGGTCCAACATTCAAATCATTTCGTCATGCTGGATCTCCATTTTGATATCCTTCATCAACTATAGTTGTTATTTAATGGATTTTGAGTTGGTTTTCAGGATGAATTATCTTTTCCAGGAGGTTATGGTAGTCAGTAAAACAATATAAGATTACAGGAACAACATTAAAATAGCAGTGGCAGCACATAAACTGGATCAAACAGTCGTATAAAAATGTCAGAAGGCGTTAAAGCACCAAAAATAAAACAGCAGTGGCAGATAAAACAGCTAAGGAACTACAGTTTAAGAAGTTTATAGGTTTTGCTGTAGATTGGCTAGGAGGAGTCCAAATTGGCTTCAGATTGGGTGTCATAGGGACAATATGCCTGAGATGTGTGGCTCTACCACAAAAAGCCCCGGTCCCTGGTTGTTTTAAATTTTTCATGCATTTCCTCAGGGGCCATGGTGGGCTGAGAAGTAATATATATAAATAAATAATAATATCTGCCAGATATAAGAGTGATCCCAGTTGGATCGGAAAGCAGGATCTTGGATGCTGCATTGAAGGTTCAGGCCGATACAGATAAGTGCAGGGAGTTCCTTTGTTTGTTTTGTCCTGAACCATTTAGAGATCCTGAAGGTTAATACAATCATCTTAAACTGGGCTTGGAAACAAACAAGCAGCCAGTATCGACTTTGATATTTTGTGTGATGAAAATGCTGGTATTGATGAAGTAGAGTTAAGTCCTTACTGTTGCAGATGCTGAGATGTAAGAGACTCGTTCATGTATGCTGCTGTGTGCATTTCCCTTCTTTTTTCCTAGGGACTTTTCCTGTATATCACAAAGGGAGTAATAAGATGGAGGCCTGAACTGCAATTGCCTAGAAATTGCTCCTTCTGGTAAATGATCATTCAGTCTCAACTTCTCTGCAGCATTGGATGGAACAATAAATACAGTAATGTTCCTTTATTGTATAAGAGTTGCTTAAATGGGTTGTTTGTTTTTTAATGATGGTATGATCTGCGAGACTCATAAATGCCTGCGATTTTATTCTCATTGAAATAGCTCTCCATATTTTGACTCAAAGGTCTCCTGTTGCGATTAATTTCTGTAATATGCATGCTAATCTACTTCTTTTTTTATCCTCTGCAGATATAGTCTAGTGTTTCCCATATGGCTGGATGATTAGCCCAGTGCATAGTCAATTCTTTGTGGCTTTGGGCTGCCAGGTGGTTACTAGGTAATTTGAAGCTCTTCCGAAGCATGAATTCATCATAAAAAATTCCATTGGCAATTCTCTAAAATCTTTATTACTGTGTTGTTAGGAAGACATTAAAGATTGTCTAGGGCAAGTGTATGCATCAGGGTTAGTTGTGGATGTCCTGACCTATAGTGTTGTACCTTCTTTTCATAACATAGATTTTACACAGGTTCCAAAAAGGAATTGATAGGGCTCATGCCCATCAATTTAACCCAGTATCATCCAAGCAGTGAGAAATGTACTTGGGTAGCAAAAATGACAGGCACAGATATAGGATGGGTGACACCAGGCTTGCCAGCAGTGCATGGCAAAGGGATCTAGGAGGCTTAGTGGACCACAAACTGAACATGGGTCAACAGTGTGATGCGGCAGCTAAAAAAGCCAATGTGACTCTAAGCTGCATTAATAGGAGTATAGCGTCTAGATTGAGGGAAGCAATAGTACCACTCTATTTTGCTTTGTGATCAGATTTCACCTGGTATACTGTGTCCAGTTCTGGGCACCACAATTCAAGAAGGATGTGGACAAGCTGAAATGTTTCTAGAAAAGGGCAACCAAAATGGTGAAAGGTCTGGAAATCATGTCTTATGACCGGTGGCTTTGGGAGCTGGATATGTTTAGCCTAGGGAAGAGAAGGTTAAGAGGTGACATGATAGACGTGTTTAAATATTTGAAGGGGTGTAATATTGAGGACTGAGATTATTTTCTGATGCTCCAGAGAATAGGATACGGAGAAGTTGGTTAAAACTACAGGAAAAGAGATTCCACCTCAACATTAGGAAAGTCTTGTTGTTTGACAGTGAAAGACGCTGCCTTGGAGTGTGGTGGTGAAGTCTCCTTCACTGGAGGTTTTCAAACAGAGGCTGGGAGGCCGTCTGTTGGCAACACTTTGATTGTTTATTCTTGCATGGCGTTGGGTTGGACTGGATGGCCCTTGGGGTCTCTTCCAACTCTATGGTTCTGCTATAACCATTCCATATTCAAGATGACCTTTCCAACTGAACCCATCTACTGATGGGTGAAGTCTGGGTCATTGTCGAGGTTGCTTGGCTCTTTCTCAGTTTCTATAAAATGAAAGGTGGGCACTCAGAAGCGCACTACACACTTTTCATGTAGAAATTCTCAGGTGCAGTCTTGGCCATCTGCCATTAACATAATGGATTTGAACTTCTTAGAGCTGCCTTCCCTAATCTGATGTCTTTCTAATGAAGTGGGAATATGCCTTATGATCATCAATCTGCATCTAGCTAGTGTTCCTTAGAACGTATAATTTTGGTCACCTGTGCATCCAAGGTTGTAAACAACAGTACTGTGTAGTAGGTAGAGCCGAAATGCATCACTGTCACCGTCGTCATCACCTCCACCACTTTCACAATATACAGTCCGTCTGTTACTGACTGGAATTTTGGACGATTGGTGGTTTAGATTCTATTGAAGAATCTAGGAATTGGTGAGGTACTGTCAGAAAATGTGGCACATGATCCTGTCTGGTTATGATCCTGTCTGTGGCAATTTATATTGTTGGTCCATTTGGAATTGTTCCCTGAGCACCTCTTACTATTGAAATGGCTGTTGTTTTCTTTTCCCTGAGGCACTGAATCTCAATTTGTACGGTAGGTCTTGCTATTTGCTTGTAAGCTGGCCTCCAGAATTGCTACACCTGTAAACAAAGTTTTTTTTCTTTTTAAAAACACAGTTATATTTGGCATATTATGCTCTAATTATTGGTCACTTTGAATCTTAAAGTCCTAGTTGCTTGTTTTAAAATTCTTTCAGACTCAACAAATGTGTGGCTTGGTGTATTCCCGTCATACATTAGGCTGATTTGGTATTTTTTCTTTAATTTGTTGATCTGTAATTTTGATTCCATTTGGATAAAAATCAAACAATCTATATTGGCCATTGTTCTTCCAGTGAGCAAATTGCGCAAAATGAAATAAAATAAATAAATAAAATGATAAAATTGAATCTTAGAGTCCCACAGGTCACCATTTTAAAGATCTTTTTTTCTGGCTTACGTTGTCACATATTCTGTGAGGCTGGCCATTTTATCATGGCATTTTTATGTTCAGTCTGTGTGATTTTGCTGCGCAAACTGATAAGGTCAACAGTTTTATCTTTTTATTTACAGAGGCATTTATTATTTTTATTCTTGCAGTTTATTTTTGATGTTTGTAAGCAGTGTCTGTTCTTGAGATGAAAATACAGGTTTTCATTTTCTAGATTTATATTGTTATTGATATTGAATCCCTTTGTGGGAGAAAGATGGGATATAAATCCTTGAAATAAATAAATAAATAAAATAATTATTTTTCATATTTTAGATATTGTTGTTGTTATTGGCAAATCAGAATGGATTTCCCACGACAATGTTGACCTCCAGATATTGTTGGATTATCCCAACCTGCATAGCCAGTAATAAGGAATGTTAGGAGTTACAGTTCATCTGGAGGGCCATTCAGTTCCTATCCTTGCTTTGAAGAATAACTAATATTTTTCTTGGTGTAAAACAGGGACAGGCAACTGATGTGGACCTGGAACTTCAAATGCTCAAATACAAAAACATTAAAAGTGGCTAGGAATCTAGTTCTGGTTTTGGATAATGGTAATTTTAAAAATGTTAAATTGCAGGGTGTGTGTTTTAGTGAAGCCAACAATCTATTTAAAAGGTGAATTGCCACTCTTGGAGGCTTCCAGGAGAGCAGTTAATATTTTTAATCCCCAAAGAGACAGTTCGGGGGGATCTGAACCGCCTGTGGGCTACAAAAAAGCTTTTGGGGAAGCCACATGTGGTTCCAGGATCAGCACTTTGCTGTTCTTTGGCCTCAACTCTTGTGGACCCTTGTAATTTTGACATATTGGTTTGAGTGTTGGACTAAGACTCTGGAGACCAGGCTTCGATTCCCAGTTCTGCCATGAAACCCACTGAGGGATCTTGGGCAAGTCACATGTTCTCAGCCTCAGGGTAAGGCAGTGACAAACCTCCTTTGAATAAATCCTGCCAAGAAAACCCTATGATCATTTATAGGTTTGTCTTGGTCTCCATAAGTCAGAAATGACTTGAAGGCACACAAAATACACACGCACAGAGAACCCGCTAAAGGTGTATGGGATAAACGAGGGGCTGTATTCTACAAAGACCTATGCTTTCATATTATGTGTACTATTAATAAAAAGCAATTAGATAATCCTCAGTGCTTCTTGCAGTCCAACGCATGTGTCAGCTCTAATAGTGATCGGGGGCAACTAGCATTCCCTTCTAGCCAAGTAGTTTGTCAGTTTGCTGTGCTCAGAATGCCTTGAATTTTTTTTCTTCTTAGTATTTGGGAGAGTAAGTTTTGTCATCTGTGCTAAATTAAAACTAGATGAACTGCGTCATCAATATTTCAGTGTCATGGCTGAAAAATGGTGTGCATGCATTTGGTGAAGCTGATGGTTTTGCATTAATTTCTTCCCGTCACTCATTTAATTGCTAAACATTATTGAGAAAAATGCACAGCTCTCAACCAAACTGCCTTTCCAGAGTACTGCTTTTCTTTAACAGTTAATTGTATGATACCTTGAGTGCTTTTAAGGAGGAATAAACCTCCCCTGAGCTACCTTGGGATTTGTCTGCGGATGCACATATGGGAAGGCTTGCTGAAGCCTTTCCTTATCAATTAGGAGTGCTGCTCTGGGGCCATTATTTAATTGGGAGCCACAAGCACTTGATGCCATTATGCCATGCTCTTAATTCAGGGAGGAGGATATAGCCCAATGGCAGAGCATTTGTTTTCCATTGAGAAGATTCCTGGGGCAGACCTCAGCATCTTTACTTTAAATTTTAAAAAAGCCCTTTTCTGGTGCTAGGGCTGGGAAAGATTTCTGGTGAACTGCTACTACTGGTAGCCAGAGAAGAGAGGATTGGACTCAAAAGATGCATCAGTGGTAGAATATACAAGTTGGAAAAAATAGATTCTGAAAGAGTTCATTACTTAAAATGTAGTGAATATTGTCTTCTGATAAAAAAAGGTTCTGGGCCAAAAGACATATGGCAATGCCACTTTGCAGGGACCAGCTTGGGATTTTATGGCCATCACAACATCCATGGAACCTTCTCAATACATTCAACAGGGCATATTTTAGAACCAGTGTTTTTAACCACTTCCTAATAAAATCCTCTTTGTACCTGGCTAATGTGAACAACTAGCACCTACTTGCAAATATCCCCTTTTAGGACAAGGGTTTGGAGAGGATGATGGCAATGCAGTTCTATACATTTTGTGGTTTAGTGAATTTTCTACACCTATTTCAATCTGGTTTAAGCCTGTGTTTGCCTGTGAAACGGCTTTGGTTGCCTTTACAGTTAACTTTTGCTGGGAGAGAGAATGCAGTCCTGTTAAAATATCTTGATCTCTTCAGGGGTTTTGGCACCAATGGTCTCTTCATGTATTAGTGATGCAGCTTAGTTTTGGGCAGTATGAGGGTGCAAAGGTCCTTGTCTTGGAAAACCCTATGGAATTCTTGGGGTCACTGAAAGTTGAAGGCACATGCATTGCACACACTCCTACCTGTAGGGTTGCTTTCAGACAATACCATTTGCAGCCTTTTTCTTGATGTTGTGATGTGGTCC
This sequence comes from Urosaurus nigricauda, assembly GCA_034509955.1. Lineage (NCBI taxonomy): Eukaryota > Metazoa > Chordata > Lepidosauria > Squamata > Phrynosomatidae > Urosaurus > Urosaurus nigricauda. The sequence goes on from JAOEGL010000003.1 coordinate 4,364,590, forward strand.
TTCATGGCTCTGTCTTTTAAACATCTAAATGAAGGTGCAAGGTGGAGCTCTAAGGAACTGAGAGTTACATACTGGCCATGTACCAGGGACCCTTGGTATCTGCTGGAGTTTGATTCCAGGACCCCCCCTGTGGATAGCAAAATCCGTGGATGTTCAAGTCCCAATAAATACAATGGATAGTAAAATGGTGTCCCTTATATAAATGACTAAATCAAGGTTTACTTTTTGTAATCTATATATATTTGGAATATTTTCAAGCATTGGATGCTTGAATCTGTGGATAAAGAACCTGTGGATATGGAGGGCCAACTGTACAAATGACACTGAGTTTAATTTCTCTTTCTCATCTGAGGTGAATCTGAGGAGGTGCAGTATGAATGTGTGGATTGGGTAATGGTCTGGATGAAGATTAGTAAATTGATATTCAGCTCTAGCTAGATGGGACTTTCATTGGTAGGTGCTTCTTAAGGATGAGTCATCTATTTTATATAAGACTAAATCAGAAGTACTTTTTGACCCTAATTTGTTGCTTAAGGCCCAGTTGGAATGCCAGTTTATAAATTCAACTACAATCTGATGTGTCTGTTCCTAGATAGCGTGGACACAATGGTTCATACTTTGGTAATCTGGGTTGCTGGTAGAGTGTTGTATGTGGATTTCCCCAGAAGCTTCAGCTAGCACAGAACATGGAGCTGTAACCCGTGCAGCTAAGTGGAGTCATATTACAGTGGACCCTTCATATTGGTGGGTTGGTGATCCATGGATTTCACCACCTGCAGATCACCGTGTACCATATTATTCAATGACACATCAATGACTGATGCATCTGCGCACATACAGTATTATGTGAAGCTGTTTGTTTACATCTATTGAATAATATAGGTCATGACTGTTCATGTTTTTTGCCATTCATGTATGAGGGGGCAGAACTGAACCCTCACAGATGTGAAATCCACCAATTCCTGGCTCCCTATATTTCATTCCGATTCAAGGTACTGGTGCTTTCCTTGAAAAACCTAACTGGTTGGGGCCCTAAATATCTGCAGGGGTGCCTTTTTATCACCCTGCCTGTGCCTTAAAGTTACAAGGGGAAGCTCTTCTTTAAAATAAAAACAAGCTACAGCTTAAAAAGGTTAAAAATAAAAATAAAAACACTATTGTATTAAAAACACACAAGGTTAAAACATATTTGAAATGTAATAGAAAAGATAAAAGCATCACAGCCACATTAAAAGCCCACTGGGCCACATGAGTTATGATCCAAAGGCCCAGGTTATTGACTTTTCCCAGTCTCTAATCCTTTCTGTATTCCCATAAGACAAGGGTAATAATATTGACCAAATTTAGAGGGCTGTAAGGTGTGAAGGTGTGTGAAATGTTAGTGCACCCTTTCTGAACCTGTTGTGTTCCAAATGTATTGGGTTGTAATTCATGTTAGCTTGGCCATCCTGGTGGTGGATGATGGGAGCTGTGTTGATCTCAAGGGCACTTGAGTTGTTATTTTTCCACCATTGATGGCACTATTGGGAGCCATCAGTCTTCCGGACTTTTTTGTACTCCCTTCTCTCACACATCTTAAAAGAGGGCTAATCCTCTTTGTGTAAATCTTTATAAATCCAGGGTATTTCTCCCTATTTAAATTTTTCAAAGGAAAGGAAGTGAGTTTCCTTGGGCTGCAGCCACTAATTATGGTTTGGTGAGTATGCAGGTTTCATAGTTAGTATAAGGAAAAGAAATGTTATGAAGGGTTGCAGTTATTCAGAGAAATAGAAAAAGGTTGTTAACAAGTGTATTATGGAGATATCAATATGTCATGTCAAATAATGAAGAGCATCTGCTTTGCTGTTTGTTTTGGGGTTTCAGGAAGAGAGGTCGATGAGGAATTTTGCAGCTTAAACCTTCAGCATACTTTAAAAAACCAGGAATGTACAATTTTGTCTTCTCTTTCCAGGAAGAAATATTTACAAGGTATAATCGTTGCTCTGCTGTGACTGATTTGTGCCACACAAAGCCCCATTATTGCCCAGAGGTACTATGTGAAATACACCAGCACTGGATTGATAAGAATGCTGTACGTGAATATAAATAACATTAATGTTGACATAACAATATGCATGCAGAATATCATTACTTTGATAACACCAAACTGTGAGCAGCCCTAGATCTGATCTAGCCATCAGAGGAATTTTAGATAGTAGACCTATGTGTGAATAATACTTTTTGTTTCTTTTGAGACCTTCCCCCCCCCCCCCCCCCCAGAAAAAGAAATAATGTACTCAGTGGGAAAGCTCTCTGCATAGCTATCATGAAATTCATGTCTTGGATCTTGAGCTATCTGGCTACAGCAGCCCTCTTTCCTGTAGAGATCTAGTTTCTTGTGAGCTACAGCTCAGCGGAAGCTTCTTTATGCCAATGATGTAAGAGTAGAAGATGGAGAACAGATTTACCTATTTCACAGATCTACCACTGATCCTCAAAACATATTGTTTCTTCATTTGTATCCATCTACATTGGGCCCTTGGTATCCTTTATCATGTTCAAAAGGATTTTCCTCAGCTTTATTGTTTCTGAGAAGTTTTTCCTGTCTCTTCCTAGTTTTTCACACTTTCCTGCACTCTTAGCCTCCTGTATGTGCCCAGCACTTAAATTTCCTGTTCGCTTCCTTGCTCCCTGTTTTCATTCTTAATTACATCCCTGCCATGCCATCTGCTCATGCTTTCCATGTTCAGGTGTTCATATGGACTTGTGTCCTCTGGCAAAACCATCTAGCTTCTCTCAGAGTTCATAGAACAGAATCATAGAGTTGGACAGAGACCTCAAGAGCCATTTAGTCCAACTCCCTGCCGTACAGGAAGACACAATAAAAGCATCCCCGACAGATGGCCATCCAACTTCTGTTTAAATATCTCCAAAGAAGGAGTCCACCACACTTGGAGGCATCAGTATCTTCCACTGTCAAACAGCTCATACTGTCAGGAAGTTCTTCCTAATGTTGAAGCGGAATCTCTTTTCCTGTAGCTTGCATCCATTGTTCCAGGTCCTGTTCTCAGGAGCAGAAGAAAACAAGCTTGCTCCCTCCTCAATCTGACATCCCCTTCAAATACTTATACAGGGTTATCATATCAAACCTCTTAACCTTCTCTTCTCCAGGCTAAACATACCCAGCTCCCTTGGTTTCCAGGCCCTTCACCATTTTAGGGGTTTTCTTTGGATATTCTCCAGCTTCTCAACATCTTTTTTGAATTGTGGAGCCCAGAGCTGGACCTTATTCCAGGTGGGGCCTGACCAAAGCAAAATAGAGTGGCACTATTACTTCTCTTGATCTAGACACTATACTTCTATTGATGCAGCCTAGAAGTTCACTACACTGTTCTTCTGACCTTAGCTATAGCAACTGTGAGACATTTTAACCTACTGTTAAATATAACAGTGCTGATTCTGTGACCTCATTTGACATTTAACTTGGCATCAGACCCTGTTATCTACCTCGTTATTTGTTTATCATACAATTATGATGGTCAAAGAAGGTTTATGTCCAGGGAGCATAATTGATTGCAGCACTTCTTCTGGACTATACTGTTAAGCATCTTTTTGGAAAATTGTAAAGAATCACTGTGTGGCAATAGCGTCTTCTGGGTACAAAATAATCAGTGTATTTGAAATCTCTGTTTTGTGCATTATGAGCAGCAATAGATCATTCATTTCATAGAACCATAGAGTTGGATGAGACCAGAAAGACTCATAAGAATTCCTTGCTTTGATATCTAGACTATCTAGAAATGTCTGATTTGAGTTCATTTTTATAATTGTGAGCCTGGTAATCTTATAAGATTGTGACATTTTTAGACTGATTGAAGAAAAAGTGTAAGAAATTATATTGCCTAAACCAGCAAAAAGAAGTTCACCAAGAATCTGAGTAGAACCACATGTGAGAAACATTAGGAACTCAATGAGGTTCTGATTAAGCCAAGAGGCTTAATGAGTTGCTGTCTGCTATGCATAACACACTTTCCCCCCTTTCTCCCCCATAAACTTTAGGACTAGAAATGTTAGTAAGGTAGAAAATTCTTTGGGATTTCAATCTTGAACAGAGGAAATGGCTACAGGTTTTTTTTTAAAAAATCAGAATTATTAAAAACAAGGAGGGTTTTTGGCATCTGTTGTACACTCATTCCCTTAGAAATGAAATGCCTATTTATAAATAATGGGCAGCATCCCTCTTCCTTTTTACTTTAAGGACACAAATAAAGGAGGAATTCCTAATTTGGAAGGTCTTGGGTATTATCATGTTGGGAGGGTTTGGGATACAATAGACAATGAGACGTTTATTGTATGCTTATTGTATTTTATGGATGTTTTATTGTTAGCCACATCAATCTTTTTGGAGATGTGGGATACTAAATTATTATTATTATTATTATTGAGCATCTGTGGGAGCCAGTGTGGTATAGTGGTTTGAATGTTGGACTCTGGGAGACCAGGGTTTGAATCTTGGTCATGAAAACCTAGTAGATGATCTTGGGCATGTCACTGACTCAGCCTCAGAGGAAGGCTCTGAACAGATCTTGCAGAGATACCCCACCATGTGTTTGCCTTAGAGTCTCCATAAGTTGGGAATGACTTGAAGGCACACAACCACCACCATCAGCATCACAGAATCTGTTGCAGAACCATATCGTGAGACCTTAGTTGCTGATAGCACAAAATGTCATGCCATGGTTCAGCATTACAAGGGTGAACCTCAGGTTCGTCCAGCCTCCTCCCAATCTTTCTGAAGATGTTTGAACCTTTATTTCTTCTTTTAGAGTACCAGAAGCCTATGCTAACATCTAACCACAGGCACACTGCAGTTAGTCCAAATGACATACTGCCTTGTAAAACCCTAAATAACTTGAATGTGAATATTTGAGAGGCTCCTTTCTAGTCAGGTGAATGTGGTGGTCAGCAGCACCTGTTATCAGCTTCGGCTGATAAAAGTCTTACTTGACCCAGGCCCATCTTACCTCAGGGACTGCGTCTTCCCGTATGAACCCCCCTGCACACTCCGGTCCTCTGGAAGGAACCTCTTACAGCCTATGAAACCTAGGCTGTCGCAGACCTCCCAGAGGACTTTTTCAGCTACCTCTCCCAAGCTTTGGAACAACCTGCCGGACGAGATGCATCTTATTACATCACTTGCTCGTTTCAAAAAAAGCTTTAAAGACGCATCTCTTCTGGCCACCCTTCCCCTGAAAGAATAATCAATTCCCGGCTCTGAAATGGAAATTGGGTAGATAACCTCGGTTGTCCCCTTTATTTAACTTTCTTGATTTTATCTGTTGTTTATTTGCACAAGAATTGCTCATGAGATTGCACTTTGTTTTCAACTGTTGTCGATTTTAATATTTGCTGGTTTAATCTAATTTTAAGGGGGTGGGTTGGGAAGGGGCATGATAGTTGTTTTAGTCTGTATTTTTTAACCTTGTTGTACCCCGCTCCGATTACTTTGCTAGAGGAGCGGGTTATAAATAAACATTATTATTGTTATTGTTATTATTCATTTTTTGGAGGTCATCTGGAGTGGCCCTCCTAGTGGTGCCACATGTTCCTCAGGTGCATTCTATGGTTGTTTGGATCATGGCATTTAACACTGTGATGTGGAAATATATGGAATACCATTCCCAAGAAATTTGAGATGCTCCAAGTATTGTTTTTTTTTTTTTTTTTGAGCGCATGTTGAACACAAGCCAGTTTATGCAAACTTTCCCTGTGTAGTCTAATCCTGGATCACATAAATTGTTGTAGTAGTAGTGTACTTTCAAGGCAACTCTAACTTGTAGTGACCTTGTCATAGTGTTATCTTGCCCAGATTGATTGAGAAGATCTAATCTGTTTATAAAACCTCATCAATTAAAAACAAATCTGCTTGGAATTAAAGATTTCCAATTCTGTACTAGTAGAATTCAAAGCATAATATGCTGATTATTTCACTATGTAGATTTATTTTACTAGAAAAAAGTACAGGTAAATAGGAGTAGAAATACAGTGGATTGATTCTTCTGTTTAGGCTTTTGAAGTTTTTGTTAATACATCAAATGCTCACGAGAACTCATAAATTTGTCTGCATAGTAAATCTGAAATGAATTGATTTGATATGAAAAACAAGTGCTGTTTCAGTGCAGATCAGGAACAATGCTTTATGTCAATGAGGTGCTCATTTTTCAAGGGAGGGGGTTTGAAGTAGTGAAGAAATATAAATATTATATAGCAGCTTGAGTGAGGCACCGGATAAAATTTTTGGTCTGTGTTTAGAGCGGGGAGAGAGAGATCTGTAGATTTGGCTTTGGAGTGTGTATGTATATCTGTTTGAATGAGAAAGAGTTGTAGTCCATTCCTTTCAGAAGTCTGGCGTGTGATATCAGATTATATTTCTGTAAACTGGTTAACCTTCTGAAGGTGACAGAGAAGTCATCTTGCCCCGTAGCCTCATATTTTAGGAGGAGGCTTTGTCCCTTAATCTATATCTGTTTGGGGGAAAAAATTGTTTAATTTATATCCTGTCTTTCTTCCAGTATGGAACCCAATGAGAATTCCCCCCAGAACCTGGCAAATGGTGTCCTTCCCCCCAATTTGAACAAAAAGCAGGTTTTCTTTGGCATCTTACAGATACGCACCAATTAACCTCTGACTACTATGCCCTGCAGGGTGAAAACAGACATATAATAAATACCGTATATACCTACAGATGTGGAGATGCCTAGTCCCTGCGGGAGAGGAACAAAATACACTACATTTAACTAATTTTTATTTATTTTAAACCCCAAAGCCTTGGCAAATTTGGAAAGTAAGCTCCAGCCTGGAGGCCCTTTGCTGACTGCCTGACGTGATTATCTGCCATCTTGAGGTTTCTTTGGGTTAAACAGAGAGAGATTTCATCACATCACCACTTAGACCTGTTGTGCTGTAAGTTCATTTACATCAGAAGCAATCTGATACCACATGCCAGACTTCCGAAAGGAATGAACCACAACTCAAGAATTTCTGAACTTTCACTTTAGAATTAGTTGTGTTGTTAGTTCCTCCTAGTGTATCCAGGAGGGAATATGCATGCAAGGGGGCATTGTTGGGTGATGCCAGCTTCTATATTGGACTCCACAAGCTGTTGGAATTGGTCCCAGCACCCATTTCCTCCAAGTGGAGTGGGATGCTAGTTTTCTAGTCTGCCAATTACAGGATAGCTTGGTTACCAATGCTTTTCAGAATGTGTGCAGAGATCAACTTATAGATGATAGAAAGCCATTTATCTTGGGAGCAGGGTGACCAGGCACCCTCCTCAGGACATGTCCTACATTTCAACTTTTTATCCAGAAGGAATTCCAAAATGCCCTCCATTTTTAACATGACCGAGGCATGAATTTATATTAGAGGTCTTAGCCTTTATTTTGCAATTGTCCTACATTTTTCTTGAATATCCTACACTTTACTGTGCCTTGTCCTCCTTTGCAGTTATGACGTCTGGTCACTCTGTTCAGGAGGAAGACACAGTCGGCCCTCTGTAACCACAGATTCTGCATCCATGGATTCAGCCATCCGACAGCTTGAACATATTCACACACACAAAAGTGCCAGACAGCAAATCTTGGTTTGGTATAACCCCATTTTACTCTGCCAGTGCATTTAATGGGATTTGAGCATCCATGGATTTGAGTATTCATGATGGGTCCTGGAATCAAATCCCAGTGGATACCAAGGGCCCACTATACTTCATTCCTACTCACAGCAGTTCTGGCTAAGTGGAACTGAGTCTTTTAATTCTCAAGGTACTTCAGTTGTTGAAGATAAAAAAAATTAAAAATTTATTTTGGCAAGGTTGTCTTCTATACAGATGTCCTGGGGATAATGGCTTCTGTGGGACGACATAGCAGTGATGGAATATTTGTACCCAAGACCATAATTGATCAAGGCACAATGCACAGTTGGGAGAGCTTTTAGCAGTCCTGGGGATCATTTTGCATAGTTTTGGGTTTGTGGATATATATGTGTGTGTGTGTATTTTAATAATCAACAGCCGAATCACAACCACAGCTTCTGTACCAGGCCTATCTAGTCCTTTCCAGGCAGGCATGCTCTCATGGCATATAGGATCTCAGAACAGTTTTTCATGGGAAGGCATTGATGCCATCTAGGGATTGAATGACCTTCTAGATGTCACTCACTACAGCTCCTATCATCCGTCACCATTGGCTGTGCTGGCTAGAAATGATGGAAGTTTCAGTCTAACAAGTTCTGGAGGACCAGATATAAATTTTATCCATATATTTTAATCAAATGAACCCCACTCCCTTGTGCTTGTCTATGACCGTAATAAATATTTATTCTAAAAAGTGGATAATCCTGCGCCTGCTCAGAGCACTTTTGGTACTTCTAACATAGCTAAGCAAGATTTTTGGTGGCAGCTCTACCCACCTTCATCTCTGTCCCTCAATATTCCCACTCATTTGCCTCAATTCCTTATTATTTGCTGCATGACCATCATCTAGAACTTCGCTAGTGTTTTCTTTTTCTAGCAGTTTGACTTGACATGTTTACAGCATTTCTTCTCTAAATCCTTCAGCTTGGTTGGTCTTTGCATCTCTTCTGGTTATCATTTTGATCTGTGATAGCCTTTTCTTCTTCATGTTCCCTTTGAGTAGGAGTCTCGCTTGAAGGCTTTATTACAGTAGGCCCTTGGTATCCTCTGGGGTTGCATTCCAGGATCCACCCACCTTGGATAGCAAAATCTGTGGTTGTGCAAGTCCCATTAAATACAGGACATTCTTTCTAAAGTTGAAGTGGAATCTCTTTTCCTATAGTTTGAATCCATTGTTTTGTGTCCTATTCTTTGCAGCAACAGAAAACAAGCTTGCTCTAACCTCAATATGACACCCCTTCCAACATTTATTTAAACATGGCTATCATACCACCTCTTAATCTTGTCTTCTCCAGTCTAAACATACCCATCTCCCCTAAGTCTCCCCTGATAGGGCATGGGTTCTTTGATTCTATGAACTTTGCTGGCATCTTTAATCTGTTGTTTCCATTATCATAATCATCTAATAAGATTTTAAAGTTGGACCATGACATGATCAAAAGATCAAATATTGAGCCAAATCATAATTTGACTGTTAGGAATAAGCATTTTAGTTGTGCATAGCCTCCTCCACTATATCTGACTTCATCATTTGTGGTAAATATAGTTTGTCATTGCATCCGACTTGAACAAACTGCAATAGTGATCTGTTCTAGGGCCAATTTGTTTGTCTTTTTGCATGTCCTCAATATCCTTGGCACTCTTCTCCAGCACCACGTCTCAAATGAATTAATTTTCTCTGATCCACTTTCTTCAGTGTCTAGCTCTCACATCTGTACATAGTGATGGAGAATACAGTGGCTTGGACAATACTAACTTCAGTGTTCAGCTGTATATCTTTACTCTTTAGGATCTTTTCTAGTGCTACATAGCTATAATGTACCCTCTATACTTTTGGCATCTGAATGTTTATCGGCAAAGGTTTTAAAACCCACACTTTGAAATCATGCTTCTTGATGTAAATGTTGAATCTTTTATTTGATATGCAGGAGATGGACAGAGTAACCTCTTTGCTCAATCAAAAAGGTATTGAAGAAATAGAGGAAGAATGGTTTCCTATAACAAAATTTTGTAGAAAAAGATGGCAGTAACAATGCAGGTACTTTAGAGAGAGAAGGATATTTAGTTTGTATTTAGAAATGAGAATAAGAGATTTGACAAACAAATTTGAGTTGAGAGAAACTGTTTTATTTATGAATTATAAACAAATTAACGGTAGAAAGAATATATACTTTGATAAAATAGAGGGTTCTTAATGCCAGGGGAATATTGGAAGTAAGGTGAGAAATTATTAATTTGGAATTTTATGTAACATAAGATATGACTTTATAGGTTAAGATATGGATGGATTTGTGTGTGTGTGTCTGTAAGAGAACTTTGGCATGACTTATGAAGGCTTGTTAATTTGTAAATCAATAAAAATATTTATATATATAAAAATAAATGTTGAATCTGATCTCTGCTAGTAATCTTGCATGGTGCTATTCTGATCTGTAAGGTCTAGTAGTGCTTTTATGGTCTTGGTCAGCAAATCATCTCTCAGTTACACACATCTTTGCTTAACTTTTGTGCGGTGTTTGCATTTTCCCAGTACTGAAAATTAAGCTTCTAGCTGTGCTGGGATTTCACAAGCCTGCACCATGTGCTTCAGCATACAAAGATCTAATAGTACTTTCTGTAAAATTAAATAAGGGCTTTATCTCTGTTAATGTGTCCCTAGGGGTGTGCAGCATTTGCCCCTCTCTATGGTAATTTTTTCTTCTTCTTACGTATGCTCTCCTCCGACCCCTATCCGCCCCCTCAACAAATCTCTTTTCATTGTGTCCAAAGTACCAGCTTACTTCTACCACTTGTAAATCTAGCCAGGCGGCATATGTGGGAAAAGTACACATTTCAGCCTGGGCCAGTAGTTGTGTTCCCAGACTGCATGTCAAAAAGGAATTTCATTAAACTGCAGATTCTTTTGGAAGGCATAAGTGTTTCCATCAAATATTCTTCCAGTAAGCAGAGAAACAGTTTGCTTCAGCAAATTTATCCTAAATCCAAATTCTCCATGTTTAAAATATTAAAGGGAGGGCTGAAAAACAAAATTTGGACTTGAGAGTCAATTGCAGCTTTCACACATCACAAAATGGACACAGAGTACCTCCCCTGATAAGGAAAATGCTTATAAAAAGGGAAGAACCTAAGTTACTGTCACATTTTTTTCTAATAGTAAATGTTCTCTGGGTGTCTTAAGGTTGCCTTAACAGCCGTACCACTGGAAATGCTGTTCCTTTCTGCTTCTAGCTGATGAGTAAACCTCTAGAATTGTATAGCTTTAGAATTAACGGGAGCTCTGGCATTCTGTTCTCACTGATTCAAAATAGCTTCTTTAACAACCCGGTTGTGATGACAGCAGGGTTGATAATTAAGGAGGAACCTGACAATCTGGATACATAATCGGGAACTTTAATTTATACGAAGGGATCTAAGATAAATGCTTCTTCGCTGAGTCTTGGGGGCTGAATGCTTGGGCCAAAAGGCCCATGATCCCCCTGGCTGGGTGTCGTTCTGTCCAGATGATGCAGGTCAATAGCCCTTGGCTGGGATTGTCCAGTCCATATGCTGATCTGGTGGTTCTGGACCAATCTTGACCCAAAAGGCCATTGTCCCAATCTATTAGAAACCAGGTGTTTGCTGTGAGGTTTCCACTAAGCTGTGAAAGCTGGCAGAATGCATGGCCCCTTACCTGCCACCACCGTTGCATTCTTTCTGCAGGCCCAAGTGGAAGGCAAACTCTGTCCATGCAGGTGAAGCCATGTGCCCTGTTTCCAGCCTTGTCGGTCATGCTGGGGGCCTGCAAGATTATGTGACAACAGCATGAGGTAAGGGGTGTGCAGTGGTAGTGGTTCCACAGCAAGGTGGCATACATGCATATGAACACTGTCCATCAGTGTGCCGCCCCAGGGATGGAACTGGGTCATAACTGTGGGTGGGATACCATGGTATCCTGCCCATCTGTATGGGCCCTTGGTTGTGAGAAGCAGAGCATTATGCTGAACTTTTCTGCGAGCAGAAGCCAAGAGTAGATGACAGTGGCAAACTGTCCTAACCCACTTCACAGGATTGTTTGTGAGGACAAAATGTGAATGGGCAGGCAGACACACACACAGAGCTTTGAGCTCCTTGTAGGAAAGGAGTTTATGAATCTGATGATGATTATGATAATAATAATATTTCTTACCCATCTCTCCTCACAGCTTGAGGCAGGTTACAACATAGTTAAAACACAATCATTACATAAAAAACACATTTTAAGCTGCATCTCTACACAATATGTATATTACAATACATAGGACAATAATTAAATATAAAATTCATGTTTAAAATAGTACAAATAAGAATAAATAATAATTAATAATAGTAAATAATAATAAAAAGTAGTCTTATTCCATCTCTGGACTGTGTCACTTTGAGTTATGGGATAGTCAGATGGACCTCCATTTTGGCTCATATTTTTCTAAGCTCTGAAAAACGATTCCCTTCCTCACTGTGCCTGCAGTGAGCCTTCTTTCCATCAGGAAGATGTAAGAGAGTCTGAAAATCATTTCACTGTCATCCATCAGCATACCAAGCACAGCTATTGACTGGCACTGCAGTCCTCTGAGGAGGGTTTCTAAGGAGAGCTTCATTAAGTGAGTGGAAGGTATAGCTGCTGGGCTTTTCTTACTGATGGGAGAAGCTGCTTCACAGGAAAAGGCTTTTCTAGTAACTAGGACCAAAAAAGGCAGAAAGCCATGCACCTTGGCTCATTAATGCCACATCACCTGTTCTTAGGCTGTTTTCATCTGCCCTCATCGCTGTAGTGTCTGAGATCTTTTTGCTTTGATGGGATTGACATGTCCATGATAGGTTAGTGATGGCACGTAATTTCTTTCTCTCTCTCTGTCTCTCTAGAAGGTTGTCTGATAACTTTCTTGTAGAAAACTTTTCTCATGTTACCAGTGGACCACTTTATCTTTTGCAGAGTGAAAGAAGCTGAACATGGCTGAGCCTTGTGTGCAGAGCCTAGCCTTCTCTGTTCCCAGTTTTATTTTCATAAAACCAATCTTCTGCAACTTGGCACCCCTCCAGGTATCCTGGAGTCCTCCTTTCATCATTCCCAACCAGTACAGCTTTGGATAATGGGAATTAGAGCCCCCCACATATAGTGGACTTGGGATGGAGGAAGACTGTGATCTAATGTAATGTGGTTACATTATTATTACTGTTAAAGTATTTATATTCCACCATATCTTAGGATCTTATCTCTAGTCGGCTGATAGTAAAGTGAGATTTCGCAATAAGGCACATGAAGACTCCCTAGAAGGTTCTTTTTCTTTGTAACACAGGAATTTAGGGTGATAAATGCAGTGATACTAATGGCAGTGTCTCAAGCTGATGTGCATGATGGGACAGATTGCTTAGGTTCAGGCTAACAGTGCTTTTAGGGCAGAGATTGTTTGCCTAATAAACTGTATACAGGAGCTGTGTTGTTCTGCTCTTGCACTCCATCAAGTGCATTCAAGTTAGGCATTCATAGGATGATAACAGTGATATGTTTATTGGCCAACCAAAATGCACAGTGTACGTGTTTCAAGCTTTTAAAGCTCCACTAGCTTCTTCATCAGGCAAGATATTGCATACCAAACAGGAGAAAAAAATGGAGATATTAGTAAGATGCCTGTATTTTGTTGTTTCTGTCCTTAGTTAAAAAGGTATGAGGAGGCAGAGGGTAAATTTTGCAGGCTGGCTTCTCCTTCTTCTGGCCATGTGAGAACTGGAAATTTAAAGTCCATTTGCATATTAACAGGACTCTTCTCTTGCAATCCAATGTCTCCATTCCTGTGAGGCCACAGGCCACTTGTAGGGAGAGGATAATGGACAACGAAATGCAGGCATCCTAATTTTTTCTCTCTTTGATTTATAACATCTTGCCCGATGAAGAAGCCTGTGGAGCTTTGAAAGCTTGCAACAAGTATATTGTGCATTTTGGTTGGCCAATAAAAATATCACTGTTTGGGGGATTTTTGTTTACTAATGAATTTTGTCTGTAGACTTGGGTTCCATTTCCAGGGAATATCTCATTATGTACATATATACAGATACAGGTGTTCCAAAATCGAAAACAACTGAAAACAGTTTGGGTCCCAAGCAATTTGGAGAAGAGTGACTCAACCTACATTATCCTGAGTATGCAGGCACACTTGGACTTAGAAGCTTATTTCATTTTTTAAAAAATAATTTAGTATGTATCATTTACAGTGGTCCCCCGCCTTACAAATCCCCCGGGTTACGAAAACCCTGGGATCCGAAAGGCGGCGGACCGGCATTGTATCCCCCGGGATCCGAAAGATCCCCCGGGATCCGAAAGGAAAAACGCCGCGCGGCCCCTTTAAATGTCCGCGCAGTCCGTTTAAAATAGCGGTCCCCCGGGAAACGAAAGCTTCCGGGTTATGAAAGGTAATCCGGAACGGATTACCTTTGTAACCCGGGGGACCACTGTATTTAAAAAAATTATGACCCTCCTTTTAGGGTAAACCTGGTGTGCAATAGTGGCTTAAAACAAAACTGAAAATCAAAAAACATAGTTCAAGGAATACTAAACAGTCACAACGTATAGTCTGGCCATCTCCAGTCTGGGAGGTTAATTGATATCCATTGACAAATTGAGCTTTGCTTCTGCAATATCTTTTTTCTCCTCTCTCATGTACAGTGGGCCCTTGGTATCCAATTGGGTTTGGTTGCAAAACCCACCGTGGACGCCAAAATCCGTGGATGCAAAAGTCAATATATATTTATATATTTTTGGAATATTTTGAAGCTGTGGATAAAGAATCTGTAGATATGGAGGGGTGACTTTATATCACTGTTGCTCGCTCCTTTAGCCATAATCTATTTTGAGTAGTTGGGATTGGTTGGCCCTACATTCATGTAAACATAAATTGTAAACTGCTTAGAGGGAGTGACTGGGCATGCCATTGCTCCATAATCATTTGGAGTATATCCTCTCCTCTGATTCACTTGGGACTTCATGACTCTTTTTCCTTGACCTAGAAAGTGGCTTTATCCATCCTTGTGTATATTGCTGTTCTTTCAGATTCAGACAGCTTGTTCTGAAAGTCTTGGAAGCCAGCCTGTGTCCCCAATTGCTGTGTGCATTTCAGAAACAGAGTTAATAAAATGAATGATATTAGATGGCTTTCTGGTGATTAGGGATGTAACTTAGAACGAGGGAGGTGCCCAAAGGGGAAGATGTTGAGAGATGGTGGCAGTTGATACATTGGTGGTTGCCCAGTTTACAGCCTGTGCTTTGTGTTTCTTTTTCAAAATACTTTTTTCAGAGTGTGCTGTACTGCTTTAGGTTTTGAGAGGTCTCTGAGCTATCAATGAAACACCAATATAAGCAGGGACTTTCTGAGAGCATCCTGCTTGTTATAAAATAGACAAATGGAGCTGTTATTGGCTTTTCTCCCAATCTTATGCTTCTGGCAGTGCACTTTCCCCCTGAACCCTATTAATCATAAGCATTTCCAGACCCCAGTGAATCATAATAATCTCTCTCTTCCCACTGCCAAGCATCGCCTGTTTCTGAAGTACCAAGGGGTAAGGGAAGGTGGGGTGCTGGGTGCTATGCTTCAGAGATACTTCCCTTCTGTTTTTGTAGTGCTTTGTTGTTACTGTGTGCCTTCAAGTCATTTCTGACTTGTGGCGACTCTAAGATGAACCTGACACAGGGTTTTCTTAGCAGGTGGCGGCGGGGGGGGGGGGGTAACATTCCCATCCTCAGGCTGAGAAATTGTGACTTGCCCAAGGTCACCCAATGGGATTCAAACCCTACTCTCCAGAGTCATAGTCCAGTGCTCAAACCACTCCACTCCACTGGCGCCATTTCTCTAATAAGAATGAAACGTTTACAGCTCTTCTGCACTGCAGAAATAAAGTGGTTTGATACTGCTTTCACTGTCCTGGCTCCATTCTGTGGAAGCTTGGGATTTGCAGTTTCATAGAATCATAGAGTTGGAAGAGACCACAAGGGCCAGTTTGGCAAAGTATTCAGCCTGGTCTGTCAGAGAAATTTGGTGTCTCGCCAAACTGCAACTCTCAGGATTCTGTAGGATAGAGTCATAGCAGTTAAAGTGGTGCCAGACTGCTTTATTCCTGTAGTGTGGATACCCTCTTTGAGTTTCTCCTTTTATATACATTAAACTCTTTCTCTATGAACACTGTGGACACTTCTCTAAACTATTATGATTTTTAAAAATTGACAATAATTTTCCAAATGAAATTTTTGAAGAAAATCATGGAAAGTAATTAAAGTATTATATTAAAAGAAATTCTGCAAGACTGTTTGTTCTCCTACCCTTTCATGTGCTATTGCCTGTTATTAGAAAGGAAGTTTTTTATTCTTATAAACATAGAAGCTTCTGTGTATTTTGGAGTATCACACTGAGAGATTTCCCCAGAATTGTGAGTGGCCATTCTGTAATAAAGCTGTCTCTTCCCTTAGCTTGCTAGATCTGGTTCAGACTTGTGTGATAGCTTGGATTAGAGGTCAGGTGTCATAAAACATCTGATCTTCAGTCTACTCCTGGTTTTGGATTTTATGATCTTTGTGCTACGGTCAGCGTCACGGCTATAACCTTATTTTAGTAGGTGCCTACAGTTCCTTTGTAAGTAAACCCTAATGTTATAGAAGAGACAGCCAAACCACAGAAGCGGGGAGGGCAGACCTCCTAGTGCCTGCAGAAAGCAAAATGGAGTAATGTTAGCCAGAAGCAACTTGAATAGCTGCATAAGAAGCAAGACATTCTGCATGGGGTTGTTTCTCCCACTTGCAGTCAAGGAGAAAGTTATCTTCTGTGGGTTAAGGCTTGCCAGGCAAAAAAGCTGGTGAGCCTAAGATTAAGGCTGCTAAGGAAAACCATTCCAGACAGATGGTACTAGTTTTGTTGCCACCCCTGCTTTCTAGCCAAGGCTCTGGTTTTACATTGTTTTGCTTTTTTCCTGTTTCTGGAGCCAGTTTGAATGTTGGGCTATGACTCTGTAGACTAAGGTTCGATTCCCAAGTCAGCCATGAAACCCACTGGGTGACCTTGGGCAGGTCACACGCTCTCAGTCTCAGGAGAAAGCAGTGGAAACCTCCTCTGAACAATGCTTGCCAAGAAGTCCATAATAGGTTCAGGTTCGAGTCACCATAAGTTGGAAGTGAATTGAAGACATGCAACAATGATTGTATATGCTTGCCTGTAATTTTATAAAAACAGCAATAGCATTCTGTTTGCTTCTTGCTTTGTTACTTACAACTTATTCTTTGTTTGCCACTCTAGAAACTGTGGAATGCTGTGAAGACCCCACTGACCCCACAGTCATAGACAGAATACGTTTAGGACTATTTTCTGCTGAAGGCTATACTTCATCTGTCAAAGGTACCAAATCCATGTACTTCATCCTGCTGTTACATTTTTCCCAATTCTGTTTCCAAATACAAACATTGATAGAAATGGGGACTGCAATCAGGAAATCAGAAGAAGATTAAGAATGGGGAGGGTAGCTATGAAAGAACAGAAAAAGATTCCAAAATGCAAAGATGTACAACTGAACACAAACGATAGAATCATACAAGCCATTGTGTTCCCTATTACCATGTATGGATGTGAAAGCTGGACATTTAAGAAAGGTGATAGGAAGAAAATCCATTCATTTGAAATGTGGTGCTGGAGAAGAGTGCTGAGGATCTTGTGGGCAGCCAAAAGGACAAACAAATGGGTCCTAGAGCAGATTAAGCTGGAAACCTCCCTAGAAGTCAAGATGACCAAACTGAGGCTGTTGTACTTTGGACACGTCATGAGAAGGACTCCTTGGAAAAGTCAATAAAGCTGGGAAAGGTGGAGGGAAGGGGGAGAGAGAGAGAGAGAGAGAGAGAGAGAGAGGAAGGCCACATTCTAGATGGATGGACTCTGTTATGGAGATCACGGGTTTTATAGGGTTCAGGAATTAAGCAGAGCAGTGGAAGACAGAGGGTCTTGGAGATGTCTAATCCATAGGGTCACCAAATAGCTTCAAGTGTAGCTCTCTGCGTATGCCTTCAAGTTGTCTGTCAACTTATGGTGATTATGGGGATTTCATAGACAAAGAATACTTTGGCCAGTTCTT
This sequence comes from Urosaurus nigricauda, assembly GCA_034509955.1. Taxonomy (NCBI): domain Eukaryota; kingdom Metazoa; phylum Chordata; class Lepidosauria; order Squamata; family Phrynosomatidae; genus Urosaurus; species Urosaurus nigricauda. The sequence goes on from JAOEGL010000003.1 coordinate 4,382,375, forward strand.
TCCTCTTTCCTTACTGCACCTGGTATTCCTTGGCAGTCTTCCATCCATGAACTAACCATGGCTGACCCTCCTTAGCTTCCAGGATCAGACAGTATCTGGTGCCTTTATGGTATTTAGGCAGAAACTGGTCATAATCATCATTTTGAATTGTGACTGGAAGCAGACTGGCAACTGGTGAAGCCACCTTGAATCTTATTTTGGGAGAAAGGCAGGCTATAAATACCATAAATAAATAAAGTCAGTTGCTGTACCAAAGGAGTTGCATGGTCCCTGTAATCGGCACCAGTCAACAATATGGCTGCAGATCTTTGGACCTCCTGGTGTTTCTGAACATTGTTTAAGGACAGTCTCATACAGAGTGTGCTAGAATAATCCATGCAGGATATAACATAAGTAGTCATCACCATAGGATTCACTTTTCAGTCACATTTTCTTCCATATCCCCCTTGAAAATACAATGGGCCATTGGTATCTGCTGGGGTTTCATTCAAAATGTATCTGTGTAACTGTGGGGATAAAACTAGATATATTTAAATAAACCAGCCTTTCCATACCTGTGTTTGAATACAGCCCAATAGAACCGTTTTCCATGAGGTTGCTAGGGGCTGGAGAAACTGAAGTAAATTTTGAGTTCTGGTAAGGGAAACAGCTGTGGGTTTTTTTGTGGTATTAACATGGCTTGTGTTCTAAGGCACAATGAAAGAAAAGAGAGGGCATATGGTAGGGGGAAGAGACTCAATTGGGACAGGAAAGGTATCCTGTAAAAGTGTTCTTCCAGAAAGGGTGGCATGGTTACTCAGCAAGGTAAGTATGCCTGTATGTACTTGAGTTGCTGCCAAGTGAGTCCCAAGAAACTGTGAAATTTCGTTGATCCTTCCCCATTTTCCAGTTGATCCTTCCCCAGTGCTTTCCATTTAGACCTGTGTGAATTCATGTTGGTCATTCCTTTTCTTGCTTCAAATTCCTCCTTGGGGAAGAATATAGCCACATAGCTCGAAAAACCCACAAAAAACTATATAACCAGTCTCTGTTCAGGGAGTTGGAGACTGACTGGTTTGAAATAGCATTCTGTTTGAAACCATAACCTCCAAAGCGTTGCAATTGAAATCTTACTGTATGTCTTTCATTCATTGTGCTTTTCTGATGGACATTGGAAGGATTGAGAGAAGAGGGGCCAAATCTAAGTTGAGAGTTACCACAATAACTTCTCAAATCTAATGCAAAATGGAAATGCTTAAAAGGCTTTGTTGGTAGATGCCCGATCTTAGTAATTTCTTTTTTTCTTAAAAATTACACAGACTTTCTCAGCACTAGCCAATCTTTAAATGGATGGGATGAGATTAGAATAAATGATTTGCTCACTTGTACCTACATTTTCATGGTGTCTTCCTACTGAGCATGTCCTACATAGATCTGCCTTCAAAAGCCTGGCTGGAAGTATGTGCTTCTCACTTCTGATGTATAATTTAATGCTTTTTTCCTGGTGTGCCAGCCTTGTTTGTATTGGTAAGTGCATGTTTCTGTGTACAGACTGCCGACAATTTTGTAAGCTGAACATGCTGTGCAGAATATACCTGGGTTTCTGTGGAGTGCTTTTCAATTATAAAGCTTAGTTAATAAGCTAGCTTCTCTTCACTGCTAAAGACTTGCCCTCTGGGTTTATTTTTTCAATAGATAGTAAGGTTGCAAGTCTGCTTTACTTGAAAATAATCTCATGCGCATCGGATGCGACACCATTTCTGTGATAAAACATTTGGCAACTGTTATTGAATAAAAAATGTAAGTCATCCTTGCAATAGGATTTGGGGGTGCCTGGTATTCCTCATGTCGGTCTTTTTTTTTAAAATGTCATGCTGTCACAAAATCTGAATGTTTCCTAGCCCCTGCAAATTATTGTGATTAAGTGCCTCCTCCAGACATGCCCCAGAAAAGCAGTAGGTCAAAGAAACATGCTTTTGTATTTTATTAAGGGGCAAATTAAGACTTCAGCTTTCTTGGCAAGTCTTAATTTAAATTTTAGACAGCTTATGTGGGCGAGCTATTGGAGATGCAGTGCCTGGGGGAGGCAACTGAATGCTGGAGCCGGAAAGACCTTTAAGGCAAGTCAAGGTGAAGTATTAAATAAATCTTGTGCAGAAGAAAGCAGTAAATGAGAAAACACAGATTTGTGCATCCCTTTCTGTGGCTTCTGTGGATTTCTATACAGAGGATTGGCAGGGTTAGGGAACAGTTCCTATACCTTTTGTGCCAGTTTGGCACATACTCTTGAGGATCAGGTTTATATTGTGGTTCTAGTTCCTATTCAGTCATAAAAGTCATGGACTGCTTTTTCCAATCTTACAAGTTCACAACCTCCCTCGCCTAACAGCAGGGGTGGGGAAAATTCTGTGCCCCATTTTATGGCCTCTGAAGCCCCTCAAAGCCCCCAGAGTTTAGTAGCAATAACAACTTGTATTTCTCTCTGGCCTATCCTCAAAGCTCAGAGCTGGGTTCATCATGTTAAAATACAGAACATGCTTAAAAACACAATTGCCAATTTCAATAAATGGTGATTTATTTACGTTTTGGCCCCAAATGACAAAAACTAGTTCAAACAGATTGGAAAACGTGTTTTGTTATTGTTTTTGCCCTCTAAATACCCAAATTGATAGAACCCTCCTGCATCTGACAAAAGTTAAACTGGAAGTGGTGTCACTTTGTATTTTCCTCACTTCCAGTTGTGTCAGCTGTGCTTCTGTGGGTCCCTGGGAGGTGTGGGATAAACAAAAATGCCAATCCTGTCCCCTTCACAATTGTCCACCTTTGTTTTACAGGAGAGATGTGAAATGGTCAAATGTTTTATCTGTTATTTCTGAGATCACTCTTCAAGAGATAGCTTCCTGACCAGGTCTTTTATTACTTTCTCTATTTCTGGGAGAGAACAAAGACTTGAAAAATAAACCACTGATTTGTTTTCTCCTGGCCATTACAAGAACTGAAATAGCTAAGAACTGGAAAATGGGCAGTTCAACAATGGACAACTGGTGGCATGGACTATGGGACAGTTTACTAATGGAAAAGTTGTTGGAAATATTGAGGAGAGATGGTGTCCGCTTTTGAAATATATTAACAATCACTCAAGTCAGCTAAAGCCACTAGACCAGCATTTGAAATTTTGGAAAGGCACCTTTATGGAAGCCTAATGACAATGATGGTTTATACTTATATGGTTGTTTGTTGTAGACCCACATGTATCCCTCCTTAGTGGTATTTGGCCTTTATCTCAACTTTGTCTGTTTTATTGCGATTTTAAATAAAATAAAATAAAAAATAACAGGTTCGATCTTGCACCTTTGTTAGGTCCTTGTTACTCCAGAAGTACCATAACCAGCTTTACAGATAGCTACATTGTTGTTGTTAACTGCCCTCGAGTCGGTTCCGACTCATGGCGACGCTCTGGATGAGGTATCTCCAAGAATCCCTATCCACTACTGCCTTGCCTGGATCCTGCAAGCCATTGCCCTTAACCCTCCAATTGAATCTATCCATCTGGTCCGTGGTCTTCCTCTCTTTCTTCTACCCTCTCCCCTTCCTAGCATTATTGTTTTTCCTAGTGAACCATGCCTTCTCATGATGTGGCCAAAGTACGATAGTCTCAACTTGATCCTCTTTACTTCCAAGGAAAGCCCTGGTCTGATCTGTTCAAGAACCCATTTGTTTGTCTTCTTGGCTGTCCATGGGATCCTAAGTACTCTTCTCCAGCTCCACATTTCAAACGAGTTGGTTTTGTTTCTGTCTGCCTCCTTCACTGTTCAGCTCTCACATCTGTACATGGTAATTGGGAAAGCAATGGCTTGGATGATTCTGACTTTAGTGCTCAGTTGTATGTCTTTCATAGCTGCCCTTCCCATTCCTAGTTTTCTTAGTATTAATTCCAAACTCTAGGGAAAACTGTGTACTGTGACTCTGAACATCTTGGCAGTAGGAAAGGATAAAAGTGAGAAATCTCAAAAGAATTATTATGGATGGCAATTGCAGATTGCAAAAGTAGTTTGACATTGAGGCTAGTAAACATGGGTTACCTATCGCCAGCATCTACGACTCCTTGAACGCTTTCATCAGCGCTGTATATGCACAATCCTAAATATACACTGGACTGACTATGTGATGAATGTTGCTGTCCTTGAGCAAGCAGGGATCACCAGCATTGAGGCCATGCTATTGAAAACGCAGCTGCACTGGGCAGGGCAAGTTTCTAGGATGGAGGACCACCGCCTCGCAAAAATAGTATTCTACAGTGAACTTGCCACAGGTTGGCATAAGGGGGACGCCCCAAAGAAGAGATACAAGGACTCCCTGAAACAACATCTCAAGCTTGGCCAAATTGATCACCAACAGTGGTCTGCCCTGGCCTCACATCGGGAGGCATGGAGACGCACTATCCACAATGCTGCAGCCTCTTTCAAGAACTCACACCGAGCGAGTCTCGAAGAGAAATGACAACACAGAAAGAACCACAACATGGAAACATCACCCACTTCTGCTGTGCTTTCTGTAACCAGATTTGTTTATCTAGGGTTGGCCTTTTTAGTCATCAACACACTTGTAGAAAGCATGGAGTCCTTCCTGAATCTTCGTTAGCGAAGAAAAGCCAGAGAGATTGTCTCCCTGAACAAAACGTCTTAGGTGATCATGTGATGGAGAATGAAATCAAGGAGGCATCCAGAAGAGAAAGTGTTGTAGTAATTGGTAGTTTCAGTTGACCTTATCTACACTGGGTGAATTTGTACTCTATTCAAAACAAAGAGGAAACAATTCTAGATACTCCAAATGACTTTGCTTTTGAATGGTCATGCTCTGACCAGAGGAAAAGAGACACAGGACTTAAAATTGTGAGTGTGATGATACCTAGTGAGAAATGTGAATTTTAAACCAATGGCAAACAGTACTATCAAATGCAATTTATATGTAAATAGGAAAGTACTAGGGAACTCCAGGAAAGCAATATTTGACTTCAAAGGAGTAAAATGTTTTTAAAATACAGGAAGTGGTAAAAAGAAGGTTCTATGGAAAAGTCAAGAAAATCATATCGATACAGATTTTTTAGGAGTTAAACAAAAGCAAAACAATGGGAACTCAGCTGGACTGTGTACTGCAGGTCAGGAAAGGTAGCACAGAGCTCAGTAGGTCACAGGTGTGGTTAAGGAACAGAGTCAAGGAGGCTATTGGAGATTTGAAGGTTTCTTCCAGAAATGAGGCATCCTGCTTAAAGAAGAAGAATAAAAATGTATGCAGATATGTGCTGTAGAAATGCAAATACACAGTACATAATGCAAAAAAAGGAATTTGAGGAGGATGTTTACTAATAACATGAATACCAATAATGAAAACTTCAGAAGCAAGAAACCAGATAGCGAGATGGTTGGGTGATTTCATGATGGTGGAGCTAAAGGAGGATAAAGAGAATGAAGAGAAGCTGAATGCATTATTTGTTTTCACTGGAGAGAATGTTGCTGCCCATTCCTGAACCTGAATTGTGAAATTGAGGCAAATAGTGGTGACAAAATGAAGTTCTATATTATCATCTTCCAGATGTTTTGAAGAACACATCTTATAAATTAGCCAGCATGCCCAGTGATGATTATTTGTGAGGATTCTGTATGTCACTCAGAAATTGAAAACAAGTCACCTTGTTCAGATGGTCTCCATTGTCCGTAAAGACGTTAAGCATGAAGTTGTTACTCCCAATTGTACAATTTAAAAAACCAACAAACCACGGAAGATTGGGTGTGATATATAATACACTTGGAGAACAGAAGATGAAGTAGTGCTAGCCATCTTCATATATGTCAAGGGACATCATGTAGAAGATAGATCAATCTTTTTGCTCCTCTAGAGACTAGGACATGATTATTAGCCCCAGCAGCTGATGAAAGCCCTCCCTCCATCTTAGCTGCCATTGTGTGGGCCTCAAAGAGTGAGAAGAAGAGATAGGCACAACTCCATTGTACTTTAGCCCAAGTAGCAGATGAATGGCCCTTCCTCCATCCCAGCTGCCATTATTCGGGCCTCAAAGGGAGAGAAGAAGAGACAGCACCATTGTGCCTTAGCCAAAATTGTGGATGAAAGACCCTTTCTCCATCTCAGCTGCCATTGCTTTGGTCTCAGAGGGAGAGAAGAACAGACAGGCACAGCTCTATTGCGCCTAAGCCCAGGTAGCAGATGAAATGTCCTCTCTCCATCCCAAATGCCATTTTTTCTGGCTTTGAAGGTAGAGAAGAACAAGGAATATCTGCCAACCTCAATCCTTTCCACCACTGCCATTCTCTTTTCCTTATGTATCATGTCTTATTTAGATTGTAAGCACGATGGCTTATAAATGCGATCGATCGATCTATAGACAGACAGACAGACAGACACAGATGGACAGACAGATAACTTCAGATTACTAAGAAAAGCTATTGTATCTAAACAGTGGAAAGAACTTCCAGAGATGTTTGATAGCAGAATGGACAACTTCCAAAGGTAGTTGATTCTTCTTCTTTGGAAGTTTTAAAACTGAGGTTCAATAGTTGTCTCTCAGGAATGCTTTAGCTGCAGATTCGTGCATGGGAAAGGTTGACTGGATGGCCCTTGTGGTCTCTTCCAACTCTAAATTTCTATGATTCTATGACTCTAGATGGCCCTTGGGGTACTTCCAACCATGTGATTCTATGGAAAAACACTGAACAATGTAAAAATGTGAATTAAGTCTTGGCTGATCTCTGTGGAGAACAATTTATAAAGTCTGGGCTAAGTGAAGATTGGTTCTTGGCTTTTAAGAGCTTTGCCAAAATTCCAGGCACTGAAGTATTCAATGGGGAAGTGTACTACACTGTAAAGCCTTGGCTCAAGAGTGAATGGGAGACTGAAAAGATGCCACTCATGCTTCAGCCAGCACCAAGCACCCAAATGAACTAATTCCTGGCTTCCATGTTTCATCCGGGGAAAGTGCTTAAGAGGTCTAGTTGACAAAGAAAAAGTTGTACAATCAAATGTTTAACATTTTCTAATTACATACATCCTTGTCCTGTTTCTACCCTCTTTTCGTCTGTCCCTCAAGCATGAATTACTTTGCTCTATCCTAGGCACATTAGTGGTGTTATGTTGCAGGCAGAATCATATTATCACCCATCCTTTGCTTCTCTGGATTGCTTCGCTTTCTGCTCATTTTAATTACCTTAACCTGCCTGGATTTACCATGTCTGTCCAATATTAATGTTATTAATTGTTATAAATAGTTATAAATGTTATTAGTTATTTTCATACAGCCCAGTTGCTGAAGCTCTTTCAGTTGTATATGTCATACTATGAGTGTGTAGGTACTGCAAGAAGTAACCTTTCGCTCACTAGAACATACGTACCTTATGCAACATCAATCTATCCTTATATAATATTGTAATAATAATAATAATAATAATAATAATAATAATTTATTTCTTACCCACCCCTCTGAGCAAGCAATCGGGACGGAGTACAACATGTTAAAAACATATACAGTTAAAATCCTCCAAACATACCCACCTCCCTCCCCTTAAAACAGTATTAAACTAATCATGATTAAAACAATCAAGATTTAAAATACATTTTCATTCAAAATCCCATGTAGGCGCCGGATGGGGGCAGGGGTGTGTGTCATCAGACGGTGGGAAATTAGTTACTACCTGGGAAGGCCTGCCGGAAGAGATGCGTCTTGGTCGCTTTTTAAAAGCCTTCCAAGGTTGTAATAAGATGCATCTCATTGTAAATACTGACTGACAGCAAATTTCTAGGGTTTCAGGCCAACTTTTAAGTTGGGAGCAGAGATGCTCTGGATCCCAGAGGGCCACACTCTGCTGCTGTTGGTTTTGCTGGAGCTCTGGAGGGCCACGATTGTGCTATTGGCCATCAATATTTTGGGTTACTGGAAGTGATTAACATCACGTCCTATCACCTGTAAGGCTGCTATTTGAAAGCAGGAACTTGGGGGTGTTTGGGTGAGTTAGCTACTTAATTATATACCTTTGTTTAATCTATTTAGTTGTTTTGTATTTTTAAAATTATTATGATTCATTATTTTATTTTATTTATATCCATTTATAATGACGTACATGAAATGATTGCAGGTGCCAAAAAGTCAGGATGGAAGACTATAGGGAAGATGTTAACGCTGACAAAGAGAGGAAAGGATGTGAATAAGGGTCTAGCTGCATGAGCAGGTTTGTACTAAAAGCGTGTTACTATTTGGAATGAGGAGGAATGTTTTAGATTAATAGGGAACTGTAAGATCCGTTAAGAGATCCAGAAGGAACACGTGACTTCAGGATGCTCCACTAGAGAGCAAATTGATACTGTAAATTGGTTCAGAAAGAAAAAAGGGGGGAAAACAGTTTCCAGTCTCATAGATGCTGCCTTTCTCAGACTGATGGTGGTGATTAGTCATGCAAAAGTTGAAATTTCTTCAAAGAATGGATGATGCCAATGTGGAGCCTACAATCTCTAAAGATCTGATGGAGTGTTTGGAACCTGTGACTGCCAAAGTTCATTCCCTCTGTCTTGCTGATAACATCACTGTTGTTGCAAGTTTGTGGAGGAATGTGGTTGGGTGACTTGGAGCAGATGTTCAATGTTGGTATCTTTTGAGAAGGAGAGAAAGAAATCTCAGAATGTACAAAGCCTCTGTTCAGGTTCTGGCAGGTCAAATGTCTATCTGGAGGTATAATGTACACGTGCCTGTTGCCTAATAATTGTTATCTCAACATTTTCAGGAGCAATGTAGGAATGTTGTCATCTGGTCGGTGGATAAATGCCTGAGGGAAGCCATAATCAAGTTGATGTTCTAACAGATATGTGCAGAAGACAAACTGCACAACTTTGAGTATTCTTCTCTGCTGGTGCTCAGCCTGCCTAAATATGTCCAAGGAGATGACTCAGTATATCTTTACAGTGGCAATTCTTTCTCCTGAGCCAAGGTGGCTAGCTTGTTCTGCTCACACAGTTTTGCATGTCCTGTGTAGAGTTAGTGGATGAGCAGTGAGGTGGCCAGACTTGAAATCATTCACCAACAATGAAGAGTTGCAACAAGTAGTACTGAACAATTACCTACATTGCCTACGTTGATCAAGTTCAAAGAGAGCTACAGTTTGGAATCTGAAGATGTGGCTGGATTTGAGCTTGTGGCATGGCTCTATGGTTGTGATTGTGATGGCTAGGTTAAAGTGGAATCGTATGCACTTATAATTGTATAGTGTGAAAGAGCCCTGGCACCTCTCTCTCTGTGAGTATGTATGCAAAAGGTAACTAAGATGGGCAGCCCAAGGATCAGAAAATTATGCATCTTGTGGACATAAGTTGATAGATTGTAAACCGCTTAGAGAGTGCTGAGTTGACTGATAGTGGTATAGATATGTAAATGCTATAGCTAAAATGCTATAAACATACAGATAGTCCCACACAGCACAAAAGAACTCTGGTAAAGTCCATAGACACTACCACCCTGACACAGACCCCAGAGAACAGTGCTCTAGCACACAGGTCGACAAACATTTCACAAAGCACACACGCTCTCTGAGATACTTTGCATAAGTCCCCCCACCTTTAGATGCTCCCTCCTCAGTCTTCGAAGCTTAGCAGGGATCCAGATTTGGAGAAAGCGAAGGAAGACGGTGGGATAGGATGTGGTGATAGGAGACCCGCTCTTCTCTTTCCAGTCTATCCAGCTACAGTCCAGGCTTTTTAGAAGCATTTAAAAAAACTGGGAGAGCATGGGGGCTTTGCAAGGAATCATGGAAAGCATCTGGAGGCACAGAGACACCTGCTGGTGTTGTGTCAGAAACCCCAGGCTATATTAACCTTTGGTCTGAACCACCAGGACTTTAGTGTCATACTTTGGTTACTCACATACTTCTGAACTTTCTTTTTTACTTAACTCTAGTGGAGATGAATTGATGGTGGCTGTAGTGCCACATGTAAGATTTGACTCATCCCCTTTTTCAAGGGACAACTTTGTTGTAATCATGCAACCTCCAGTTCTCTTTGTCAGTGGTGATAGAGACCGCCAAGAGATTCTGATATTAACAGCCCTGTTCAGATCTTGTAAACTCATGGCAGTGGTTCAAACAAAAATCCACTAAACAGTGATACCTTTATTGGCCAACTGAAATGCCCGATATACTTGTTGCAAGCTTTTGAAGCTCCACTGGCTTACATCTCCTCCTGTTTGGTATGTAACATCTTGCCTGATGAAGAAGCCAGTGGAGCTTCGAAAGCTTGCAACAAGTATATCGGGCATTTCAGTTGGCCAATTTTGTTGCTTCTGTCCTTAGTTTAAGACAGTATGGGGAAGAGTATCTTTGGCAGGCTGACCCCTCCTCCTCTAGCCATGCGGCAAGTGGGCAAAGTCCAGGAAATTTAAATTGCATCTCAACAGGGAGCCTTATGCAGTCCAATATGTCTCCATTCCAGTGAGGCCACAGCCTTTTCCTGGGGAGAAGACAATGGATTCCTCAAAAGGTCTCCATGTTTTTGCATTAGGAACATTGTGGTTTCCTTGATGGAGCCAATCCACTTGCAATCTTCCTCTTTTCTTATTGCTTTCCTCTTTACTCAGTATTGTCATCTTAATGCCTCTTCATTATTCATTTAAGGCATGCATCCCACCTTTCTTTTGAGATAATCAAAGATATCAATCAATAATGGAAAAGGAAATAAAACAAAGAACGTTAATGGCACAGTGTTGTTTATCTCCAACATGGATGTTCATGCTCAGTGTGTCCTCATTTTTGGTGGGCTACTGGATTGCCTTCTCTCCCACATTTTGTATTTAAAAACAATCTCTTTGCACCAAAGCAGTACTATAGTAGCCTACAGCTCCAAGGCCAGACATTGTCACTCAGATGCTTTGGCACATATAGATCTTAGGCTTTATGCTTATTTGTATGCTCCTTCAAGTCACCTGCTGACTTAATGGCTGAGCCTGTGAATTTCAGGGTTTTTTAAGGCAAGGAATTCTCAGAGATGGTTTGCCAATTCATTTCTTAAATATAGCTCACAGCACATGATATTCCTTGACTGTCTCCTATCCAAGTGCTAACCAGGGCTGATCCTGCTTAGTTTCCAAGATCAGACAGGATCTGATGCCTTTAGGGGATTTAGGCAGATTTTGAGACTTAAAAAAACAAACAAAAAAGGAGTGGGAAATAGATTGGAAACAGAGTGGAGGCAATATGAATGATGGGTGTTGTGGAAAAAGGGAGGGTGATATTTTCTTTATTTGACAGTGGAATGGACTTTGTTGATGGAATCTCTATCTTTGGAGGTCTTTAAACAAAGCTTGGGTGAACAACTTTCAGGAGGGCTCTAGTTGTGTATTCATTCACAGCAGGAGGTTGGAGCAGCTCCCTTCTAACTCTAAGAGTGTATGATAAATTTGTGGCCATTTAACCAGTTGAGCCCAGTGCTATCAGCTGTGACCAGCTGGAGAATGTCCCAGACTTTGCTGTTCAGTAACTCAGGAGAAGAACTTGTCTCAGACTCACACTCCTTTGTCAGACGTGTTCGACAGGTCAGGACAGGCATCCCACAACTTGACAAAATGCAGATACTACCCATTTCTATTAACACAAAAGATTAAGTAAATGTAACACAAGAGATTAAGTAGACTTTACTTTCACTAGACCAGACGTGGACTTAGGAGAGTGATCTTGCTAGAATTAAGAAAGTCAGTTCAAGGGAGCTGCTTCAAATGGGCCAAGGTAGATGTCATAGCAGATCAGGAATATATTAAAATAGGTTTCCTAGCCCTTTTGCGCTTTGTATTTACCATGGGCCCTTGGTATCCATTGGAGTTTGGTTCTAGGACCTGCCATGGATAACAAAATCCATGGATGTTCAAGTCCCATTAAATACAATGGCAGAGTAAAATGGTGTCCCTATATAAATGGCAAAATCAAAGTTTGCTTATTGGAATATGTATAATATTTTAAAGCCATGGATGCTTGAACCTGTGGATAAAAAAAATCTGTGGATACAAAGGGCCGACTGTATCTATTTATTTTTACTAAATATAATCTGTCTGTAGTATAAGAAATGCTGTCATTTAAAGCCTTTGGGTTCTTCATTGTAATTTCCACAGTTGGCTCCATCTTTTTAATTGCTGTCGCTCTAAGGAAGCATATCTCTCCCCCCCCCCCCCCCAATTTTGTGAAGTGTTTTTCTTTCACTTTCCCCAAAAAGCAGCTATTGGGATTTTGCCAAGTTGTTATCCCCAAGTGTGTCTCGGTTCTCAGTAAGTAAGACGGAGCAGTACTGTCAGATTTCTTTAATCCCCATTTTTAAGAGACAAAGAAATTAGTTCTGTCTAGACTTTGGAGCTCTAAAACTTGCTGACTTTAAAGAGTGGCATAATTTGGGATTCCCCTTCTTCTTAAATCTCCCTTCTACAAAAAAAGGTGTAGGGGATTTTTTTTGAAGCTTTTAAACTTCTTGTAGCTGGATGAAAAGTGTGTAGTTTATGTTATTAGACTATCTTATGTCCCCTTTTTCTCCCTTACCAAAGTAGTACTTAATGCAAGGAACAGTTTTCAAACAGCAAAAAAACCCCAACAGCCAACAATTAAACAGAATAGCTGAAAAGAATGCCAACGAGCAGCATGCCAGATAATTAAAATATCTGAATCAGCATAAAAGTTTATAATAAAAAAAGCCCACCCGGGGTGGGTGGAGGAAATTATTTTCACCCACTGTTGGGAATGAACAAGACAAAGCACAAAATGAGTTTCCAGTGGAGTGGGATTGGACTATATATTCCTGAACCTGAAAGCATTCAATAGTCCTGTGTTCTCCTCTTCATGGTAAAAGGGATGTGCAGTGTGTGTCTGTGAATCAACTGCTTGATTTTTCTCCTTCTTCCTGGTTCTACCTGGCAAATACCACAAAGTACAAAGGTGAAGTAAGCTCACTGAACAAAAAACAACCAAAAGGGGCTCATATGGTGAGTACAGGAATGGTGAATCTCGCCTCCAAATGTCCTACACTTCCTTGACAAACAAGGGTTTGAGAAAACATGCTTTGAGACGATGTGTGATCTAGTCTTTCATTGGGATATAAGATGAAGTTTGTGTTGTTGTGTGCGCTCAAGTCATTTCTCACTTGTAGTGACCATAAGGCAAATCTGTCATGGACCTTTCTTGGCAAAATTTGTTCAGAGGATTTTGCTATGGCCTTCCTCTAAGGCTGAGAGTGTGTGGCTTGCCCAAGGTAACCCAGTGGGCTTCCATGACCAATTGGAGATTTGAACTCTGGTCTCCTGGAGACCTTGTCCTACACTCAAGCTGTTACATCGCTGTGTCTCTACTGTCTTCATCTATCACTTTTTAAAAAATAGGTACTATTCTGCTACCAAGGCTCTCTGCCCAAATGGGAGTATCTGATCAAACCCTAGCTGTTCTGAACTAATATTCTGGATGCAGGCAAAGGCTCTTCGATAGGATTGTGATCTTCATGCTAGATGTCTTAAGAACAGAGGAAGCAAACTTATACTATCAGACTCTTGACTTGATATTGCCAGTTCTGATTGACAATCATGGCTATCCATGGTTCCAACCTGAATGCTTTCTTAGACCTATCTGACATTTCCTGTTGGTCACAAATCGTAACCAGTTCTGACCTTTTCCAGCTCTTGAAATTAGATGAACAGAAACAGAGTACAGTTGGCCCTCCACATTGATGACTTTGACTGTCAAAGATTTCATTATTTGCAGATTTGATTAATATGTTCCTCCCTTTGAAGAGGTGTCACGTTGAGGATGGAGTAAGCTTGTTTTCTGCCGTTCCAGAGAATAGGACACAGAACAATGGATGCAAGCAACATGAAAAGAGATCCACCTTAACATTAGGAGGAATTTCCTGGCAGTAAGGGCTGTTTGACAGTGGAGAATACTCTGTTGGAGAGTGGTGGAGCTCCTTCTTTGGAAGTTTTTAAGCAGATGGCCATCTGTCACAGGGAGGGCTATGATGGTTTATTCTTGCATGGCAGAATGAGGTTGGATTGGATGACCCTTGAAATCTCTTCCCACTCTATGATTCTGTGATTCTCTCTAGGAATCTCTAGGTCCTCCAGTGTGACTCTGCTGTCGTGTGACTCTGTTGACTATAAAGTCACAATGGAGGACCTAGAGACCCCTATAGAAAACAAATCTCTAGGCACTTATAGGTCTTTTGGTGGAATTTTATGGTCAACCTTTGCTGGATATTGGCCAAGTTAACATTGGAGGACCTAGAGAGTCCTAAAGAGGTGTTCTCTCAGGTAAAAAAAGAGTGGTTTTTTGTTTGCATTTCCCCCCACTTTTACAGGGGTCCTGCACTCCTAACCCCAGCGAATGTGGAGGGCCCACTGCAGTATGTTGGAATAGTCTGTGTCAGTACATTTTTCCTGGCTTCTTTTCTTGAGATTTCTTCTGGGTGTGCATCTGTTCCAAACCCCTTTGCACATGCTACTACAGGAGAGCATTTTGCGACCCCATGTAGCTGCAATGTGTGTAAAAATATCACAGCTACTTGGCTGTATTTGCTTGCATGGATCTTTCCTTCTTGGTCACCATCCTAGCAAGAAGAGTGGTGGGATGGAATGGGCAAGAGCCTTATTAGTGGCTCAGTCTAACTTTCAGTATTAGTAAAATGGAGAAAAATATTTTGATTCCACTTGTTCCCCATAGTGCCAAGTAAACAGAAGGCACTCATTCCCATAAAAGAACTGAGAAAAGAAAACTGAGATCAGAATTTATAATGAGCTGATACAAAATCTTACATAAATGTCTTACTCTTATGCAGTTTTTAGAAATGATTTTGGGACAGTAAATATGTGCCCAATCCATGTGGTGCAGTGGTTTGAGCTTTGGACTATGACTCGAGACCAGGGTTTGAATCCCGCTTAGCCATGGAAATCCAGTGGCTGATAAAGCCATACTCTCAGGCTCAGAAGAAGGCAAAGGCAACCTCTTCTCTCCACCCCACCAAATTTGCCAAGAAAACCCCCATGTCCCATTGGAAACAACTTTAAGGTACACAAGTTTATAGCATGAAGCCTAATTTGAAGCTTGCTAGTTTGTAGTGTGTTAAAGAACCTGAGTGGTGTAGTGGTTTCAATGCTAGACCACTCTGGGAGGAGTTGTTGATAACTGCCCTTGCGATGGCCCCAACTCATAGTGAGTCTCCAAGCCTCCATATCTTCACTGATTTGCTTAAGTCCTGCAGATTCATACCTATGACCTCTCTGAATGAATCTATCCATCTGGCATGTGGTCTTCCTCTCTTTCTGCTGCCTCCTACCTTCCCTAACATTATTGTCTTTTCCAGTGAGTTGTTTCGTTTCATGATGTGAGTTTCGTCATCTTGGCTTCCATGGAGATTTCAAGCTCGACTTGTTCAAGGACTCATTTGTTTGTCATTTTGACCCTCCATAGTATCCTCAGCACTCATCTCCATAACCACATGTTAGATGAAGTTATTTGCTTTCTGTTGGCTTTCTTCACTGTCCAACTCTCACATGGAGAATATAATGATTGGACGATTCTAACTTTGTATATCAGTTACATATCTTTACTTTTTAAGATCTTGTCCAATTCTTTCATGGCTGTCCTTCCCATTCCTAGCTACCTTATTTCTCGACTGCAGTCTCCATTCTGTTAAGTGTTTGATCCAAGGTATGGGAAGTGTTTATTTCGATTTCTTCATTATATAGGTTGAATTTATGTATATCTTCTGTGGTCATTATTTTTGTTTTCTTTATATTCAGCAATAAGTCTGCCCTTGCACTTTGTCCCTTGGCCTTTCTTAGCAAGTCTATGATGTTAGGAGACCAGGGTTCAAATCCCTGCTTGGCCACGGAAGTCCACCGGAGCAGCTCATCCGCTTTCAGCTTCAGATGAAGGCAATGGCAAATCCACTGTGACCAAAGCTTGCTAATAAAACCTGTGATAAGTTTGCTTTAGGGTCACCATAAGTTGGAAATGACTTGAAAACAACAGCAACAAAATATGTGAATATCTTGTCTTAAACATTTTATTCATTATTGTAAAATAAAATATTCCATAATTCATTTTTCAGGATTTTTTCACCTTTGGGAAAAAGCTTCAGAAAAAGAAAATGTGACACCCCCCTTAATTTTTCTGTTTCCCTCCCACCTGTCCCTTCACATTTCAATTCTGGCTCTACCTGTCTGCAATTTATATTTTGGTTGTTAAATTTGCCTGCACAAAACCCATTTTCTCTCTCTCTTTCTCTTTTTTTCCCTCTCTCCTTCCCCCATCTATCCATTCATATTAGATAATTTCCTATTTGAATTTGCTTTCAGTTATACAGCTTCCCCACCCAGGGCCTTGTTAATGTTCAGGCCTGTTGGTTTGCCCTAAATATCATTCTGTTGTCACCTCTGTGTGACTTAGTTCTTTTCCACTCTGTTCCTGCACACAATAGTTTCCCCAAACCTGCTGATCCCTCTCTTTCTTTTTTCTCAGCAGCCCAGTTTTGGCTCCAGTCCTGTCAGCACTCACCACCAGAGTTTGTTGTAGAGAGGGTGACTGATAACAAATACAGCCTCTATGTACAGAAGCAGTAAACATCCAGAAGCTGTTTGTCCCCAAACGGCTGGGGGAAAACAGGCTAAGTGTGGGAGTCCTTTCCCCTGCTTGTGGTGTTGGCTTGTTTCATTTACACCCCGCCTTTCATAGAAAAAGCTTAAGGCAGTGAACATTAGTAAAATCCACATTGGAAAATAACCAGTCCTTTTTGGTATGCAAAGATATCTTTAAAAAAAAACACCTTTATTCACAAAATTTCAACATATTTAGATGCATGAGGAAGTAGACTTAAGTCTACAAAATCTCATATTACCAACTGCTTTTTTTAGTTAGTCTCAAAGGTTCTACAAGATCTCTCTACATACTGATTTCGGAGACTAACACGGCTATCTCTTTCAGTCCTTTTTGGGTGTTTCTAGATTCTTCTAGCTTCTAGTTTGGCTTCTGACACTACTAATTTTTTCTCTTCCACAGTAAGCCTCTATTCTCTCCATATTTCAGTGCTAGTGTTTTTGCTGTTTGCATTTCATTATGTGGATGGTGGATTCTATACAGCATAGCTAAATGGGGAACAGCGTTTTCCCCTTGTTTTTCATAACCGCTTGTGGTTGGCACAAGGAAGTGTTGGCAGGGAACTGTTGGAAATGTTACTCCTACATTGGCTTATTCCCAACCCCATTTCCTCACAAGGAGGTCTCACATATGAAAGGAATCTAGAGGTCCTAGTAGACTTCAAGTTGAACATGAGTCAACAGTGCAATGTGGCAGCTAAAAGGCCAATGAGATTCTAGGCTGCATTAATAGAAGTATAGTGTCAAGATCAAGGGAAGTAATAGTGCCACTCTATTCTGCTTTGGTCAGGCCTCAACTGGAATACTGTGTCCACTTCTGGGCACCACAAGAAGGATGTTGAGAAGCTGGAGCATGTCCAAAGGAGGGTGACTAAAATGGTGAAGGGTCATAAGGAATGACTAAGGGAGCTGGGTATGTTTAGATTGGAGAAGAGAAGATTAAGAGGTGATATGATAGCCCTGTTTAAATATTTGAAGAGATGTCATATTGAGGAGGGAGGAAGCTTGTTTTCTGCTGCTCCAGAGAACAGGATCCAGAGCAATGGATGCAAGCTACAGGAAAAAAGATTCCGTTTAAATATTAGGAAGAACCTTTGGGTAGTAAGAGTTATTTGATAGTGGAACACAGACCCTCAGAGTGTGGTGGAGTCTCCTTCTTTGAAGGTTTTTAAACAGAGGCTGGATATCCATCTTTCAGGGGTGTCTTCCTGCATGGCAAAATGGAGT
Source organism: Urosaurus nigricauda (assembly GCA_034509955.1). NCBI lineage: Eukaryota > Metazoa > Chordata > Lepidosauria > Squamata > Phrynosomatidae > Urosaurus > Urosaurus nigricauda. The sequence goes on from JAOEGL010000003.1 coordinate 4,400,247, forward strand.
TGGACTTGGTGGCCCTTGTAGTCTCTTCCAGCTCAATGATTCTATGATTCTAGGCCCACGGTTTGAAGATTTCCTTTGTTGTGAACCCACTTTTCTTGTCATGCCAGAAGAGCATCTTTGGTTTCCATTCCCCTTCCTCTGCTCTGTGAAGGAAAGGCTGAGCTGTTCTTCTCAAAAGCACGTCCCTTGCCTTCCAGAGTGAGCCTTGCTGTAATTCAGTTATGAATCATTGCTTTATTTGTCATGTCAGGCTTCAGGAGGATGGTTTAAGTGCTTTTAGTCGGCAGTAATTTGAGGCACTCTGCCAAGCTGCGTTCAGCTGTTGTCAGACTTGGCAGTGGCTGCAGCTGATATGGCGATAAAAACACATTCTGACTGCAGATGAGTTCAGTGGCTGCTGGAATCCTGCTTGTTTTTACATGTGGCAGGCAATAGGTGCTAATGAACAGGCATGTGAACGGAGAGCGGGGGGAGCAGGCAGTATCCTTGAGGTAGTAGAGCTTGGGGAATATATGTTTGGCTCTGAATTTTAGAAAAATGTATAATTGTGATCTTCCTCCCTCCACATTTCTTTTCACATTATCAGCATAATGTGGGTCTCTGGAGTAAAATTAAAAATGTGGAAACTCTTTCATTCAGAGAGAATGCTTTGTTTGACTCCTTCCTTGAGGGGAACTGAAGGGTAGCTTAAGGAAGATGTGTTGGGGGGGTTTTATAAAAAAATAATTGAATCATCAGAAATTTGATCTGAGCGTATCCAGATGTGGAGTTTAAAAGTTGGGTCCTTTTTCAAGTCCTTGGGCAGAGCCGTTACCTTAAGCGTGTTGCTTAAAGGGAAAATAGCTCAGGAAATATTGCTGCTGTCCTGCTGGTCCATGAAGATTGGGCTGAGAAGAATGACTTCATTACTGGTACCGTAGAATTCAAATATATAGCAATGTTAGTCTGTAGAATCAGTCTGTAGAGAGATCTTGTAGCATCTTTGAGACTCACTGAAAGAAAGAAGTTGGCAGCATGAACATAAACATCTGAAGTAGACTGAAGAAGTAGACTGTTCCTGGGAAAGCTCATGCTGCCAACTTTTTTCTTTCAGATAGACTTCATTACTGTGTACCTACAAAACAATGTAAGATAATAACTTTGTAATAGGGGAACCGGAGTGGTGTAGTGGTTTGAACGCATACTTCCCTTTAGTAATGCTTAGACCATTCACATACAAAGTGCTAAAATACAATACAACATGAAAGAGCAACAATATAAAACTAAAAAAAGCTTGCATATAAAAATAAAATAAAATTCAGTATTGTTAAAACACATGAAGTATAGAGTAGTGATTTGAGTGTTGGACTACAATTCTAGAGACCAGGGTTCAATTCCTGACTTGGCCATGAAATCTAATGGGTGACCTTGGACAAAGCACATGCTCTCAGCCTCAAAGCAAACCCCCTCTGAGATGGAAGAGCTGATGTCTGAAGTGAATGAGCTGAAGATGCCTCTTGGTTGACTAGGAAAGGAGGGAGGAGGCTGACTTTCTCACTTCTACATTGTACCTTAACTTTGTAGTCAAGTAGAATTGCTTCTGTGCAGCAGATAACTAGGTAAGAATGACCAACTTAGCACATGAATGGAGGCCATAAATAATTTTTTCTTAGCCGAAGTTCCTAAACTCATGACAGGGAGTGTTGATCCATCATGGGCCCGAGTGGCCATGTGGAAATGAAGGTGGAATATCTAATCAGTTTGTTAGCGTGTTGTATGAATGATTGATAATATTCTGGAAATAAAGTTGGAACTATTTTTAGCCATGCAGTAAATATATCTGCAAACATGCCTAAAAGTTTCAGAATATTTACTTCAGCATATTCATTTAAAGAATGCCTGAAAAATCAGTCATCACCCAAACAACCAAATTATTATGGGTATAATCAGGTATAATACTGACTGTATCCATGGTCAGTATAACAGATTATGTCTGATTGTTTTGTTCTTTCAGGAATTGGGGTGAGGGTGGGGATAAAAAATGTATATAGCTGCTTTGCAGAATGCAAAGTGAAACATGAACTATTTTTTTTCTAATTGCCTCATCAGATTTTCTTTAAATTTTTAGCATCTGCATGCACTCTCTGCTCTGCACAAATGACATCAGTGCTCCTTATACAACTCCCTTGTTTTGCAGTATCTGCTGTTGATGAAACAAGAACACTGCTGAATTGCTAACAATTCTGCAGTATCATTGCTTTATTGCTTGTGCAGTTTCACAGAGATTCCCCCCCCCCCTCTTTTTCGCTTTTCTCTTTTGAAAGACACACTGATAGTCGTCAGCTGCTCTCATTCATGTTTCTCAGGTCCACCATTTCTTTCCCAAATCCTCATTGTCAGCAGCTGAATTGAAGGTCACTTCAAAACAAAACAAAAGTGTGTATTTGTGCAGATTCCATTTTCTAGAAATATGAGTCTCTGCTTTTCCTTTAGGTTCTGGGCTCAGGGAGTAACAGGATTTATTTCCAGCCCAATGCTGTGCTTCAGACCAGCATGAAGGTAGAAGCAAGACCCTAGCCCCCCATTATATATTCCAGAGGAATTATGAGAGATATACAATCAGAAGGAAATACAAAAAGTAGCTTGTTACCAAAGCTAGATAAAATTGAGAGGAGTATCCAGATTTTAGGAAGGTTAATGTGTCTTGTCTTCTTAGTTTTCTAGCTGTTTTTTTTTTGGGGGGGGGGGGAGAAATGCAATAGTTGTGCTTACAAAAGTGCTTTCATAAGTTCTCAAAGTATTAGGAGCCTAAGTGAGACTAAGACTTATAGTTAGGGTGGGCAGAGACAGAATACAATCCCAGTAGATCAGCAGACAGGTGGCAGTAGAAAATTGATTTGATTTGTGCAGAATCTGAGATTGAAGTGACAATGGGAAGCGTCAGGTTTTTCATCCAGGTTTTAGTTACTTGGCCATGTCCATACATTTTGGATGGCCTCTTAGTCAAAGACATTATGCTCATCAGTGCTTGGTTAGTGGGCTTCCTCCATCAGTAATCTAACATTGTACCTTGGCATGAGGTCTGGGAGAATCTTCTACAGTACCACATTTATAGCTGAATTAAATGTTCACTTGATCATAGTTGGCCAAGATGCTTCAGGTTGCTGAAGTGGGAAAGCATAGCAGCATCTTGCTCATTTGGACACCAGTTCCCACCTTCATCTAACTTGGGGGAAGGAATCATTTCCTCTTCCAGAAGAATGCAGAAGACTGCAGCCTTCAGCATTCCTACCCCTTGACTGTGGTGGCAAACGGTACTAAGATTGCAGTCGAAATACATCAGATACACAGCCTTCTATATTAGCAGGCTAGCCACCTGAAGATTGGAGCATCTGTCGATGGCTCCACTCCATTGTTGTCAGTGGCGGCATGTGCCATGTGCACGTCAGCATGCATTAAAGACAGTGAGACTTGAGAGCCCACCTGTACGGAGGGCCAATTGTACTGTGATAATGGGAAGCCCTCCAATTATCTAAACCTTTTCCCTGGGTAACAGAGGGTTAAAATGTATGATGCAGCTCAGTTACAATTTAATGAGGCTCAGCATCACTGATAGATAGATGAGATAGTCATTGCTCAGTGAGATGAGTAGTTGGGCATAAACAGAAACCTTTGAGATGCTTCTAAGCAGAGGGCATAAAAGCCAGAAGCACCATGAGGTTGCTTTTTCTAAAAAGACTGGGGACTTCTAACACTTGGAGCCAGGAGCTCTGGTTTGCAAAAGCTGGTGGAGGTGGACAATGGAATCTAGACTCCCAGCTGCTCATGAACATCATGGACTTTAAATCCCATCTGATCTGTGAGTAGAATTAGGAGAGTGTATTAGACAATGAGGAAATAGAAGTAGTAAAAGAATCCTCATACCTGGGATCAAACATTGATAGAAATGGGGACTGCAGCCAGGAAATGAGAATAAGATTAAGAATGGAGAGAGTGACTATGAAAGAACTAGAAAAGATTGTAAAATACAAAGATATACAACTGAGCACAAAAGTTAGAATCGTACAAGCCATTGTTTTCTCCATTACCATGTATGGATGTGAGAGCTGGACAGTTAAGAAAAAAGGTAGGAAGAAAATCAATTCATTGGAGATGTGGTGCTGGACAAAAGTGCTGAGGATACAGTAAACAGCCAAAAAGACAGAAAAATAGGTCCTACATCAGATCAAGCCAGAAATCGCCCTAGAAGTCAAGATGACCCAACCGAGGCTGTTGCACTTTGGGCACATCATGAGAAGGAAGGACTCACTGGAAAAACCAATAATCCTAGGAAAGTTGGATGGAAGTAGAGAGAGAAGAAGGCTGCATGCTAGATGGATGGACTCTGTTAAGGAGATCACAGGTATGAGTTTAAAGGACCTGAGCAGAGCAGTGGAAAACAGAGGGTCTTGGAGATGTCTTACCCATATGGTCACTATGGGTTGAGATCGACTTGAGGGCAAACAACAAATTAGCTATTAGAATTAGGGCTTTTTTGGGTGGTTACCTCTCCTGATTTGGCTGAAATGATCTCATCAATATGTAGCCTGTGATTTCTAATCTGTGCCTAGGAAAGATCTCTTTCAAATAAGAGGTAATCATTTTGCTGTGGAAATTCCATACTTAGACTAAAGCTCTTTCTTTAAAAGTACTCTAACTCTCTCTTGCTCCTTTTCATGAGCCTTGGCTCAGCCTGGCCTTTTCCCAACAGTGGGAGAGAAGCATATCCGCAACATCAGAGGCAGAAAGTGCCAGTAGAATCCCAGCAACATCTCATTGGGTTGCTAAAGGGGGAAGATTCACTTCAACAAGTGGTGGCAGCGAATTTATTATATAGGAAAGGTGGTCTCAAGGGGTCCCATCTTGGTCAGGCAGGAGCAGGAAGGGGACCTGGAGACCCTCATAGTGCTGGCTAAAGCAGGTCACTTCACCCTGCTGTCCTAGGATGCTTTCTAGTAATCTCAGCATCACAGTAGTTTAGCAAAACCCAGCCCTTCTTGAGTGATCTCCATCTCCGCAGCTGTGGGTTGGGAGAAAAGCTGGAGCACTTCCTCCTCCTCAGAGGATGGTGGTACACTTTGAACTCAGAGTATAGTGAGAAGGAGCCTTGGAGCAGGAGTGTAGCGGGAGCAGTGTAAATACTCCTTATTTCTGTCTTCTGGGCAGAAGCTGCAGGAATCACATATTTAAAGGTTACCATTTAAAAAACAAAACTTGGTATCATCTTTTTGTTGTGCCCCACAACTCTGAGGCCCATACACAATGTCTTCTCTTGCACAATTGGAACTGTCATTTTTTTTGGGGGGGGGGGGAACCATGCTTGCAGTTAAGTGTTGCTTTAGTTTTCCCTAAAGTGTTAACACTGGTGCATTTATCTTCCTGCCTGTGTTGTTAATGGCCGTGATTACTTTATTGTGGTGTCAGGGAGCTGTTTGCATCTCTATTAAGAGAGAGATCATATATTGGTTTTCTTTTTTTCTCTCTGCCCCCCCTCCCCCACATGGGAATAGAGAAAGGATTATCTGATGTCAATTAATGTTTCTCAGATTACAGCCGTTCAAGCCTGTGCCTGTTTGCCAGCCGCTGAAGGACCAGATAGGTACATCTTCATTCTATTGAGCTCTTGTCAAGGCAAATACTAAATTTCACAGACAGGTATGCAGGGCTAGTTGAAAAGGGGTTCATCTCTCACATTCAGATGGGAATGTGAGAAGATAGATGTTTGATGTTTGAACTCTTGCTGTTTCTCTGACTCAGAGTAAGAAACTAGTTTAAAAATGTAAAACACTATTGAAAAAGCATAATGGATGAGATAAAATAAATATTTAAAAGTATACGATATCCCTGACCACTGCACACCTTGATTAAAAAAAACACATTTCTCACGTTTTTAATTTTATCTTTCAGCATAACGAGTTTCTCAAGGCAACTCACAATTTAAATAATACTATTTTTGTGGGTTTTTCAGACTGTATGGCCATGTTCTAGAAGAGTTTTCAGGCCATATAGCCTGAAAATACCTACACAAATCTATGGATTCTAGCCATGAAAGCTTTCCACTTCACATTAAATAATATGACTTTGCAGCTATATCTGTATCTATCTATATCGATTCGTATGTATATCTAGAGACAGAGAGAGTTGCATTTGTTCAGAAGACATTAATATACTTTGGATAGATTTCTGTTTTATTATTGTGTACAGAGAAAGCTTGCAAGAGCATAGTGATAGCTGACTGAGGTTATGGTGGTGTAGAAAGCAGAATCATAGAATTAAAATAATAGAGTTAGAGGATGTTAGCATTTGAGTAGCGCAGTCCTTGATGAGGTACCACGGCTACGTTAACTGCCAAACCCAACTGTCAACGAAATGTTCAAATTCCCCCAGCCCGCATCTGATTGGCTGATGTTCTTGTATGATCTTTGGCCATCACACATTGTAAGTTTTCCTTGGGACTCTTTATCCCAACAGAAGAGACCCCAAGGGTCACCCAGTTCAACCCCATTCTTCCATGCAGGAACTCACAGTCAAAGCCCTCTCTATGACAGATGGCCATCTGGCCTCTGCTTGAAAACCTCCAAAGAAGGAGACTCCACCACACTTTTTTATGATTCTATGATTCCAAGGGAATGCATTCCACTATGGAACCACTCTTACTGGCAGGAAGTTCTTCCTAATATTGGGGTGAAATCTCTTTTCCTGTAGCTTGCATCTACTGTTCTGGGTCCTATATCCTGGAGCAGCAGAAACAAGCTTGCTGCATCCTCCATACAACACCCCTTCAAATACTTAAACAGGGCTATCGTATCATCTTTCAACCTCCACTTCTCCAGGCCAAACATACCAAGCTCCCTAAGCCTCTCCTCATAAAGCATAGTTTCCACACCCTTCACCATTTTGGCCACCCTCCTCTGGACACACTGTTGTGAAGTGCTGTAGCAGGCTGCATAGGCAGATGGACCCAGGGCCCTGGTATCCTTCTGCTTATGCACCAGGAGCCCTGGTGGTGCAGTGGTTAATGCCTGCACTGCAGCCACACACTCACAACAAACTACAAGGTTGTGAGTTCAGTCCCAGCCAGGGGCTCAGGGTTGGCTCAGCTGTGCCTCCTTTCATAGGTCACTAAAATGAGTATCCAGCTTGTTGGGCCAACTAACTTACACATTGTAAACCACTTACAGAGTGCTTAAGTGCACTGATAAGTGGTATAGAAATGCACAGGAGCCCTGGTGGAGCAGTGGTTAAATGCCTGTACTGCAGCCACTCACTCAAAACCATAAGGTGGCGAGTTCAAGACCAGCAAAAGGCCTGAAGGCTTGCATCCTTCTGAGGTCGCTAAAATGAGTACCCAGATTGTTGGCGGCAAGTAGCTTACAGTTGCAAACCACTTAGACACTGTTTAGGCAATATGAAGCGGTATATAAATGAAGCTGTTTGTTTGACTTCTGTAATCTGCTTTGATTCGCCACTGGAAAAGGCGGAATAGAAATAAATCCTATTATTATTATTATTATTATTATTTGCTATTGCTATCCTTATAAAAACTACTTCCTAAAACCCTTGTGAACTGCTGACATTTAGAGAGATCAAAGGAAGTAATTGTGTCACTCTATTCTGCTTTGGTCAGACTTTACCTGGAGTCCTGTGTCCAGTTCTCGGCACCATAATACAAGCTGTATTTTGAGAAGCTGGAGCGTGTTCAGAGGAGGGCAACCAAATTGGTGAAGGGTCTGGAAATCATAAAGTCTTATGAGGAGAGACTTAGGGAGTTGGGTATGTTTAGCCTGAAGAAGAGAAGGTTAAGGGGTGATAGGATGATCCTGTTTAAATATTTGAAAGAATGTCATAATGATGCTGTATCAAGCTTGTTCTCTCCTGCTCCAGAGAGAAGGACACAAGCTACAGAAAAAAGATTCCATCTCATAGAATCATAGAGTTGGAAGAGACCACAAGGCACTTCCACGTTGTAAGAGCTGTTCAACAGTAGAGTATGTTGCTATGGAGGGTGGTGGAGTGTCCTTCTTTGGAGGGGTTTAAGCAGAGGCTGGTTGACCATCTTTTGGGAAGGTTTTGGTTGTGTCTTCCTGCATGACTGAAGTGAGTTGCACTGGATGGCCCTTGGGCTCTCCCCCAACTCTAGGACTGTATGATTCTGTGATCTATAATCTAGTAATACACTATAGTAAGGCACTGTTGTTGTTTTGTTTGTGTGTATTAAGCTATTTACGACAGCATTTTAAAATCTCTTTGATGTGGTGGACTGAAGTGATTTTTTTCCCAGTGTTCCAGGGATCAGAATTGTAACTGTACCTGTTGAGGACAACTTTCTTTTCTAAAAACTTGCCACAGACCAGCAGTCAATAGCTTGCAGACTGACACCAGTCCATAGGCCACCTCTTGAGTAGCATCGATGTAAGACACCTCAGGTTTATTGCTTAAAATCATAGGCACAATGATGTCTCCAAGTCTCTGATTCAGTAACGGAGCCACAACTGCCCTGAGCTTGCAAGACCTGAGGTTTCTCACTCAGAGGGTAGGCATAAATTGAAGCCAGCTTGATGGCAAATAGCAATAACATATTGTTATTGTTAGAGAAGTAGAAAAGTAATATTTATCTCACTGAAGTTCAGTTTAGTTGAAAATTTTTGGAGAGACTGTCTGTTAGTCTCAAAGGGGAAGTGACCTAAGTCACATGGTTGGTTTAAATGAAAGAGAGAGAGAGAGAGAGAGAGGAGAGTTTGCATGCAGGAAATCCCTGTCTACCTAAGGAGGAGGAAAGAGAACAGCCCCGTCCCCTTAGTGTAGAGGATTTAATTGGAATAGTTCGAGTGATGACAAGAGCACATGGCTGAATCCATTTGAATGCTTAACTGTGAGTTAGAATGACTTTTCCTAGGTGCTATAAAAAGTTTTGTTGCACAACAGAGGGGTGTCAAGTTGCTGGTAAAGGACTTGCCTAGAGGTCTCTCATGAATACTGTAAGGTAGTAAAGGACCAGAGGTACTTTTAAAATACGGTACTGTTCCTGGAAAGATAACAAATCGAGCCAAAAGTGTGAGCAGCAGGCCAGTGAAATGATTTTGCAGTCTCCCTTTAACAAAGCATTGCTTAGGAACTTTATATAACTTATTTAATATTTGGCTACATGGGTAACTTCATCAAGAGGAATCTCCACAAATAAAGATGGCTAATTGATGTTTTCTTCCATGCTACTACTAAAACAAAACTTTAATAAGCGAGGGTAGTTGTTGTAAGAGGAAGTCAGTATAAAAGCAGGAGGAAGAGGTGACAGAAACTGGTTATTGGAGATAGGAGAGAAGTTAAGTATAAAGGGAGCAAAAGGAGAAGACAGTGGATGAATATAAATATTTTGAAAAACATATGAAGGAAAGAGAGTAAAATATAAAAAAGTATATTCTATTTAGAGTCTTGGATCAACAAACCCCTCCTGAAATGGGGAGAATGAGTCATGATGCCTCCAGAGCCAGTGTGTGTACTTCACTTGAGGAAAACTGAATTGGGGAAATCGCTGCTGCAAGGGAATTACTATGGCAAGGAATGCAGGAATTTCCAGTGAGAGATTAGATGATAATGTAAAATTTTATCAGTAATTACCAGATGATTGTTTTAAACTCCACCTGCCACCAGCTTGTGACTAGCTTTGCTTTGTGCTACCATTTTGTGACTCATGGGCCTCAGTCCTTTTCAGTTTTCTAGACTGGGTGCTGGGGAGTCTGTGAAAAATTTGAGAACCCTGCTATATTAAGTTTTTGAACTTATTTGGAATATTTATACCCCACTCTTCAGCCACAAAGGCTCTCAAAGTGCCTTAGTCCATGATGTTTGGAGAGGAGTCATCCTGGCTTACTCCTGAGTCGGGTATGAGAATGAGTCCTATTGGAATAATGTTTCTGATAAGCAGTATCAGAAATTTTTGATCTGCCTAATTGTCAGACATGATTAAGCCACATTACAGCTCAAGAATCCACTACTAAAACCTCATTAATTTAATTCACAGATCTGTCAGTCATATCTTATGAAGGCCTTGATACTGTAATGGACTCCATAAAGAGACCAAATGTGATTTTCACTTGTGTTCCAAAACATCTGGAGGGCATCAGATTGAGAGGAGACTAAGTTATAGTACTTGTCACACTGATGCGGTGCTTAGCAATACCATTTCAAAGTAAAACAGTGTTCCACCAATTTTTATCTAGAACAAATTATATCAAACTGGAAATTGAAAAGAAACAGTAAAGCGAATTAATGGAATATTTTCTTTGTAGTCGTTGTCTAAGTGATCAGCAAAACATTGGGAGCAATATGTTGGAGACATTACTGCTTCTTTTTAGTCCCCACTCACTAGGGATAAGAAACTCAACAAATGCAGAATCACCAGTCAGCTTTTTACCCTATTCTCCTCTTTACCCAGGACACATGCTCAACTCGACCATCCTTGATGATGGGCCCTGATAACAAGTCTCTGCTCACCTTCCAGGTCCCAGTTTTGATCTTTTTCTTTCTGGGACTCTGCCCCCATCAAACACAGCTATGTTCAGACTTGCTCTGTGCATCTACCACTTGCATGATCTCCTCTTCCTCCTTATCCTTGTCCTCTTCAATTTCACAATCTGCCAGGTTTTACTGGCTAAAATTTTGAACCATCGGTGATTCAGATTCTATCCAAGAATCTAGGAATCAGTGAGATATTATTTGATATATGACATATTCCAAGTAATAATTGTGCTACTGTGATCTTGTTTTGTTTGCCTTCAAGTCATTTCTGACTTAAGAAGACCCTAAGATATCTTGTAGGGATTTCATTCACATGTTTTTCCAGTCTGTTTGGAATTGCTCTGGAGATCATCGTCATCATCATAGTTGTTGTTGCTATTTTCTATGCCTTTCCCCTACCTCTTGGTTTCAAGGCAGCTTACATAAATGGAAAGAGATACAAATAAAAGTTCACATCACTGAAAACATCCAACAGTAAATCCGTAGAATGAGTTGTGCTTAGTAGTGCCATTTCAATACAAGGGCATTGCTCCATAGTATGGAGTCCATACTATTACTGCCAGAGCTGTCTTAAGAAGGAATTATTGTTCTTTTTTTTTGGGGGGGGGGGAGTTGTTAGGGAGAAACATAACTTTAAAGATCAAGACCAGTGTCATATATTTTTAACATGGCATAAACCAGTACAGTTATACTTGGATGCCATGGTTATACAATCAATTGCAAAACAGGAATCATAGCCTTAGGCTTATCTTTTGTGCAATGGTTGATGCACCCCAGCCACCAAGACAGAAATGAGAAATGACAGAAGTGAGAAAGAACAATCTGTGTGCCTGTGGAAAGATTAGTTGCTAGGGGTCACATTTGCACAAGTACTAAGAAAATGTCACTGCTCGTGCCACTGTTTTCACGCTAGCATAGTTCTCCAACTAGATTTTGACCTCTGCACTCATATAGCTATAGTAGGAGTTATGTGCTAGAATTAATTTTGGGTCTTAGAACAAATCAGGCCTGAACTCTTCCTGGAAGCCAAGATGACTAAACTGAGACTGATGTATTTTGGCCACATCATGAGAAGGCATGACTGACTAGAAAGGATGCTAATGCTTGGAAAAGTAGTAAGAAGGAAGTAGGAAAAGAGGAAGACCACTTGCCAGATGGGAAGACTCAATTGGAGAAGCCACGAGCCTGAGCCTTCAAGACCTGAGTAGGTCTGTTGAAGATAGGGTAACTTGGAGGTCTCATTCATAGCATTGCCGTAAGTTGGAGTCTGCTTGCAGGCAGTTAACAACAACAACAGAATTTGTTTTGATTAGATCTAGTTTTTATAAGCTGGTAACATTATTTTTTAATGTAGCTGCAGGCCATCTGGAGGTAATTAAACATTTCTAAGAGATGTGCTTTAATTTCACCCAGAGACAGTCTGTTTGCCACAGGGAAGCAGTCAGTTGAATGTGTACCTTTAAGCACTGAACCTCTGTGAAAAGGGAACACTTGTTTCCCTCTTCAAATAATATTGAATAATAATGAACCCACAGAAATCATAGCATAAGGTAATACTGAAGGATCTGGATCTAGCACATTGGCTTCAAATGTGCTTTGTATAGTAGAATTTGCTGAACCAACCTTTAGGTAGATCAAATTTAATTCTGCCTCCCAGTCCGTCCTAAATCCCAAGGAGAGTACCATACTAGTAGACCACTAGCTCTACAGCTGCTCTCAGTCCCTGCAAAATCATGAACAGGGAGAGTATGGTTTTATAAATAAGGTCAGTGCAACCTTCACATCTGCTGTAATTGTTTGAAAAATTCACTGAGACAGCTGCAATGGTTGTTGAAAGCGAGGACTATATTTAAAAGGTACAGTCATGCTCATTTTTCAGGGCAAGTACCAACCTGGTTATGCATGATCTCTCCACAGTGACCCAGTGTGTTTTGTCATAGCCATACAACATGGTTGTGCATCCTGCTTGTGTAAAGACAGGTATGTTGACATCAACCAATAGCTTTGGCTTAGCATTGATAATGATGATACATGAAAGAGTTCCACAGAGTTCAATGGTTTCCTCTTTTGCAGAAGGTTATTCTGAGGACTGGAGTTTGGTATCATTAGTATGATGTGGCTCAGGCCAGAGGTTTTGTGGTCAGTAGGAAATCTAACCTAGGGTACTGGATTATAGTTCTGAAAAATCAAGTTTGGGGATTTTCTTGTACCCAGTGCTGCTCTTGGAGGGCCAGATAGCTGTTGGGAGTGACCCATGGTGACCAAGGTGCCTCACCATTTTTGGTTGGTGTGCCAGCTTCTCCCTTTCCTAGAAAGGGCAGATCTGGATGTAGTGGTTCATGCCATATTTACCTTCTGTTTAGACTGCTGTTGTGCACTGTATGTGGGGCTGCCCTAGAAAAATGTTTAGAAGCTCCATCTGAACTAAAATGTGGCAGCAAACTGTTGTCATGTGCGTGTCTTAAAAGAACTACATTTGCTTCTGAATTCAATTCAGGATGCTGGTTTTGACTTACCTGAATAGTTTAGGGCCTGGATTTCTGAAATATAAGCTCCTTCTATATAAACTTACCCAAAATTTGAGGTCAGCAGAACCCCTATTGTGGGCCCAACCATGCCCAGTGGCTTGGTTGGCAGTGACACATGGCAGGGTTTTGTCTGTAGCAGCACCACCCTGATTGTGGAGCTTCCTTCCCAAAAAAGTCAGGCTAGTTCTGTCACTTTTTGAGTTTCTGGTGGGGCCTCACATGGCTTCCTTCCTGGAAACCAGAGATGCCTGCTCTGGTTGTTCTAGATGCCTGTGACTTTTAAAGTATTTGTAAGGAGTGTTATGGTATTTTTTTTAATCCATGCTTTAAATATTTTAATATCTGTTTTATGTCAACTTGGGGGGGGGGTCTGTTGAGCGTACAGACAGACAGAGGCATCTTCATTCAGAGATAGTGGCCTTGCCATTCACCAACAACGAGATTAAATCACTGCTTCTCAACCAAGGGTCAGACAGTGTATATATCCCACACACCTCCATGTCACCATTCTCTGAAGATTCCAGCCACAGATGCAGGCAAAATGTCAGGAATAAACTTTTCCAGAACACAGCCACATAGCCAGAAACCCCCCCCCCCCCCAAAAGCCTATAGAGATATCTCCGGTTCTCTGTGAGAGAGTGCAAATATTTCACTGAAATTTTTAAAAATAAATATTATACAGTTAGCCCTCTGCATCCATGGATTCAACAATCCATGGCTTGAAAATATTCCCCCCAAAAGTATAAATTACAAATAGCAAAACTTGATTTTTGCCATCTTGTATAAGGGACACCATTTTACTATGCTGTTGTGTTTAATGGGACTTGAGCCTGCACAGATTATGGTATCCACAGAGGGTCCTGGAACCAAATGCCAGCAGATACCAAGGGCCCATTATAGTCTCCTTCACAAGATAGGGAAGGACCCAGGTCAAGGATTAAAATATGCAGTGGGTAAACCTGAGAAGACAAGCCAGCACGCTTTCCTTGGCAGTTGTCAGTAATTTGATGTGCTGTATTTGTGTGTGTGAACATGCACATATGTGCACCCATTCAAGCACCCATGCAAGCTTTTTAACAGCTCTGTGAAGTCAAAAGTCCTGTCAGGTGAACAAGAAAGTAATCTTCTGTGCGATTAGATAGGTAAGTCACAAATGCTAATTTTCCAAGTTCTCAACATGTTGTTGCCAACTAATTCAGGAAATCTTCTGTCAGCATTAGCTAGAGCTAGACAGATAGAGCTCCCCTTTCAGTTTGGTTATGGTCTGAAACCTCTGTTGCAAAATGTTAGCAAGATGTCAGGTGTGGAAAAATATTTCTTCAGCCATTTCAGCAGTACAGTTATTTAGGTCACTAGAAAGGAATTGCTAACCTGCCTGTCTAAAGAGTCACATATTACTTCTCTATTGCTAAAAAAAAAAAAGGGGGGGGGGAGGAAGGAAGGAAGGAAAAAGCAAATCAACAAATGATGTGAAGCTTTTCTGCCTAGCCAGTTGGAATTGATTTTCACTTGCCACAAACAAGAAACCGTTCTCCTATCCTGACTCCTCTGGAGTTGAGGGCAAGAGTGAGCAAAGCTCCAACGGGAAGGGAGCAAGACAAAGATCATTTGTAGACAGCAAATAAAAGCCCCCCCCCCCCAGGGATGTCTTATTCTCTTATGGAAAATAAGATGTTAAACTTTCAATCTTTATACTATCTGATAAGAAGAATATAAACTCATTTGAGATGTGGCGCTGGAGAACAGTGCTGATGATAGCATGGACAGCCAAATAGACAAACAAATGGATCTTTAAACAGATCAAGCCTGAATTCCTGGAAGCCAAGATGACTAAATTGAGGCTGTTGTACTTTGGCCACATCATGAAAAGGCACAAATCATTGAAAAACAACAACAACAACAATAATGCTGAGGAAGATAGAAGGTAGTAAAAAGAGAGGAAGGCTGCATGCCAGATGAATAGAGTCAATTAGGGAGGTCATGGGCCTGGATTTACAAGGCCTAAGAAGAACAGTGAAGGGTGGTAGGATTGGAGATGTCTCATCCACAGTGTCAGCATGAGTCGGGCTGAATTGAGGGCAGTTAACAACAAATCATCTGCATCTCTTTAGCAGACTTCTCTATAATTAAATCATAGATGAACAAACATTCTGTTGAAAAACTACATCTCTAAACAGAAATCTGTGAACATGCAGGCATCCAAGTTGGTAATATCCCTGGCCATTGAAACACCTAGCAGAATGGGAAATATATCAGTTTAACATAGCCTAGTGGAGAGCAAAAAATCTCTATTACAAACATTGTCTATCTTCATTAGCATATCTTTGTTATCAGCTGAGAACATCAGCTGCTTATCAACAGTGTTCTTCTTGTAGATTGTCAAGCAGTTTGTCTTCTATCTCCTTTTGGCTTGCTGGATCAGTAGTATTCCCTGTCAGTGTGATTAAACTGAAAGACAAGTTGGTGAAGGCTCCATGGACTATCTAGTTGGGGTGGTGAAGAAGAATCCAGAAACAAGATTAGATTAATAGATTAGAAAGATGGGCCAAACCTAACAAAATGAATTTCAACACAGAGAAATGTAAGGTACTGCAGTTAGGGGGAAAATTAAATTCATAGATATAGGTTAGGAGACACCTGGCTTAAGAAGATGCCATGTGAAAGGGATCTAGGACTCCTAGTAGACCACAAGTTGAACATGAGTCAACAGTGTGATGCGGAAGCTAAAAATACCAATGCGATTCTAGGCTGCATCAATAGAAGTATAGTGTCTAGATCAAGGGAAGTAATAGTGCCACTCTATTCCGCTTGGTTAGGCCCCACCTGGAATACTGTGTCCAGTTCTGGGCCCCACAATTCAAAAAGGATGTGGAGAAACTGGAGCGGGTCCAAAGGAGGGCAACTAAGATGGTGAAGGGTCTGGAAACCATGTCCTATGAGGAACGACTTAGGGAGCTAGGGATGTTTAGCCTGGAGAAGGGACGGTTAAGAGGTGATATGATAGCCTTGTTTAAATATTTGAAGGGATGTCAAATTGAGAATGGAACAAGCTTTTTTTTCTGCAGCTCAAGAGACTAGAACCCATAACAATGGATGCAAGCTCCAGGAAAAGCGATTCCATCTCAACATTAGGAGGAACTTCCTGACAGTAAGGGCTGTTCGACAGTGGAACACACTTCCTTGTAGAGTGGTGGCCTCTCCTTCCTTGGAGGTCTTTAAGCAGAGGCTGGATGGCCATCTGTCAGGCATGCTTTGATTTGGAGGTCCTGCATGGCAGAAGGGACTTGGACTGGATGGCTTTTGTGGTCTCTTGCAACTCTAGGATTCTATGATTCTAAGATGTCTAATGGCTCTTTTTCTCAATTCGGCTAGTGCATCCTTCCAGTTTTATTTATAATCTATTCCAAAGTACCCTGGAGTTTTATGATGCAGAGGTATTTTAAAGCAAACAGTGAGCATAAGTCACTTCACACTCACTTCCCACCCCCCTTCATGTGGTGAAAATGCTTGCCCCCTCCCCCACTCCCTAGAAGGCATTTTGGGGCATTTTGAAGGGGAAAATATTTACCCTTGTGAGATCTTAGCAGCCACAAAAACAGCCCTGGCAGTTTGTGTGTGACTCATGCGCTATACTTTACCCTCCCCTAGTTTGCTCACTTGTGTTCTTTGTACAAAAGGAGAGCACATAATAGCTCCCACTGGGAACTCAGTAAAGTTAGGGATATCTAGTTGTGTAGCTTATTTTAATTATTCAGCTTGTAGCTGAAAAAGGTCTAATGCAGTTTGTCATTGTTTTTGTACTGCAATTTGCATTTTAATAGTGTATATGGTGGACAAAATGACCACTGATATAAATAACACTTAATTATAGACTGCTCTTCTGCTGCTAAAATGTGCCCAGTGAACAGATCAGACTTGTGAAATTGCATAATGTAGATCATAAAAAGTACAAGAACAGCCAGCAGCCAATTTTCTTCATGCAACCATCACTTTACAAAAGAAAATGAAATCTCAGTTGCTGCTAGAGTGGAAGATGGTACACAGTAAAATGAGTAGCAATTAAACAAGGAGTTACACATTAAAAACCTATGGAAATAAGTATCTTCTGGAAGTGTATTTGTTTGGATTTTTCTAGTTGTGGATTGAATCCAGTCTTTCACTGTACAGTTGTACAGAATAGTTTTCCTCCTGACTTCCCTTTGCAGCCTCCCGATGCTTCCCCAACACTGACTCATGAAGAGGGATGTTCCCAGCTTTCCAGAGCTGGTTTTGGGGGCTGCCAAGGGCTGTTGTTGGGAAGAGAGATTGTCTCTTGCAGGTTCCATTGGATTCCTCTGATGCAGTGATAGAAATCTAGCACTGGATTCTGCCCCATTCCACCTACTACTTTTTACTATCTTCAGTGTCCCCTGGGGTCACACATGTTTTTGGAACTCTGGGAAAGACTGATGTCTACTTTAAAACTATTCTTCAACAAAAAATGAAGGCCAAATGTACATTCTTAGTGTAGCATGCAGATAAAACAGCACATTTCTAGTGTAGCATAAATGTTGTTGTGTTCCTTCAAGTCATTTCTGATTTATGGTGACCCTAAAGTAACTCTACCATGGGCTTTTCTTGTAAAGATTTGTTCAGAGTAGGTTTGCCTTTGTCTTCTTCTGAGGCCAAGAATGTGTGATTTGCCCAAGGTCATTCTGTAGGTTTTCTTGGCTGAGTGAGAATTTGAATCTTGGTCTCCAGTGTTGTAGTCCAATTCTCAAACCACTATGCCATACTGGCTTTCAGTATAAATATCTGTTGTTGTTAACTGCTTTTGAGTTGACCCCAACTCATGGTGACCCTGTGGATGAGATAGCTGCTGGACCCCTTATTGCCCACTGCTCTGCTTAGATCCTGCAAACCCAGGCCCATAGCGTCCCTGATTGAGTGTATCCATTTGCTATGCATTCTTCCTTTCTTTTTACTGCCTTCTACCTTTCTTACCATTATTGTCTTTTCTAGTGCCTTCTCATGATGTGATCCAAGTATGATAGCCTCAGTTTGGTCATCTTGACTTTCAGAGAGATTTTAGACTTTATAATCTCAAGGACTCATTCATATACACATGCCTATTATGCTGAGTCCCACAGTTGTGCAACTGATTCTGCCATGATCACCATTATATTCAGCTTACCTATTGTGCAGTGTCAGTTAGCTACCCATCCAAAAGGTTATAAATATGAGAGATGTGTGTGTGCACTAATGAACTAGTTGGATGTGACAGAATGTGCACTTCTGTTCTCTTTGAGAAAGTGGAGCTGCTTGCTCAGTTTTTTTGCTGGTGCAGTGACCCAACAGGATTCTGACCGTAGGTAGATTTTAATCTCTGGTGAACTTTCTATTTTTATGGATAGAGGTGTATGGATATGACAGTCCCCATAAAACAGAAGTGAAAACTGAATTTCTCATAATAATTCAGAGTCGTTTCTGGAGGCAATATCACATTACTGACAGGGCCTTTTTGGCAGCAGCATCCTGTTTGTGGTACTACACCTTAAGGAGCTGAGATTGGTTCTCTCTTTGTTCACCTTTAGAAAGACTATAACAGCTAAAGACTTCTAATGTTTGATACTGTATCTTCAGTGCTTAAGGCATAGCTCAAAGTACTGGTCACTTTGCAGCTTAAGTCCAGGACCTTATCGTATGACTAAACAAATCCACTCATGGGAAACCACACATGTATTCCCCCCCCCCCCCCATGATTCTTGTTCTCTTCAGGTTGTGAAAGCATGGGAGAGTGTTGTAAAAGCATCGTTGTTGCCAAACTGATTATTTCAGCTTGGAAAATGGGACACTTTTATGACACTGTTGAACTTCACAGCAGGATTTGTGGGGATGTGCAACAGGGCTTTCTCAGTGGCTGCACCTAGATCAGTGAGTCCCAAACTATGGTCTTCCACCTGTTTTGGACTTCAGCCCCCCAAATCTTTGGCCATTATGGCCAGTGGTCAGGTATTCTGGAAGCTGACGTCCAAAACACCTAGAAAACAAAGAGTTTGGGAATCACTGGCCTAGACTTTGGAACTCCCTTCCTAGTAAGGCCAGCCAAGCCCCTCCATGTTGTCTTTCTCCTGGCGGTCAAAGAAGTTTTAGAGGCTTTTGAGAACTGAATGTTTTTAAAGAAAGTGCTTTTAAGAGAGTGCTGTACCATTTTAATTGTACAGTTGGCCCTCCCTGTCCATTGATCCTTTATTCAAGGATTCAACCATCTATGGCTTAGCGAATTGATTGCCATTAATTAATAACTGAATTTAATGTTGATTGTTTTTAGATTTTAAACTGTACATGTTGATATATTGGACATTTGTATGCTGTATTTTCTGTAGTTTTAACTTGTTGGGAAATAACAACAACAACAACAACAACAACAACTATTCAAAAAATAGATAAATTCCAAAACGCAAACCTTAATTTTGCTATTTTCATATATAGGACACCATTTTACTACACCATTGTGTACAATGGGACTTCAGCAACCATGCATTTTGATATCCATGGGTGTGTGTGTGTGTGTCCTGGAAACAAACCCCAGTGGATACCAAGGGCTCACTGTACTATTCTCTTAACTGCTTTTAGCATTTTTAATTATATGTTTTACACTGTTTTTAGTGTTGTTAATAGCTTAATTCCATTTTAATTTTGCTTTCTTGTATGTTTTATTGATACTGCCTGAGATGCTTTAATTTGTAAGCAGCCTTGCATCCCGCTGGTTTTAGACTTAATGTATAATTTTTGCTTCTTTGTTTTCTATTTTGTGTGAATTTTTAATGTTTTTTACGGGACATTGCCTTGAGCTTCTGTTTGTCAGGGGGTAATTTTATACATGGAATAGATGATGTTGATGATAGAATGTCTAGCTCTGCAGTGAATAGTTTTCGACTCTCCTGTCGCTGTGTTGTTCAATCAAGAAATTGGGATGAATATCAGCTGCAGAACCCCGGACAGCTCCAAGGCTGAGATCTGGTTTGAGCTCTTACAGATTCAGGCAGGACTTGAAGACCTAGCTTAATGCCTCATTTCCTCAGGCTGAAAAGTGCCTTTGGCCCCAGAACCTTGCACTCTTTAAGTGTAGTCTTTTGTGTGGATCTCTGGAGTAATTTGAGGGCCAAGCCTCTAGTTGGCAGATGTGTCAGCTGGACTGTTAAGGCTCTGAGGTTCAAATGACATTAGTTCTGGCCAAATGCTCCTCGGTGAACCAGATTTCTAGTTTGGCTGGGCTTTTAGGGTCATAGAATGATAAGACTCAGAAGAGACCACATGGACCATTCAGTCCAAACCCTTGCCATGCAGGAATACACAATCAAAGCATTCCTGACAGATAGTCATCCAGCCTCTGTTCAAAATACCCCAAAGAAGGAGACTCTACCAATCTCCGATGCAGCATATCTGTCAAACAGTTCTTACCATCAGGATGTTCCTCCTAATGTTTAAGTGGAATATCTTTTCCTGTAGTTTGAACTCATTGCTCTATGTCATAGTCTCTGGAGCAGCAGAGAGCAAGCTTTATTCATCCGCAATATGTTCTTGTTATGTGCCTTCAACTCATTTCCAACTAAGGTGAACCTATCATGGGGTTTTCTTGGCAAGTGTCTTCTGAGGGGGCTTGCCATTGCCATTCCTGAGACTGAGAGTGTGTGACTTGCCCAGTGGGTTTACATGTCCAAGTGAGGATTCAAACCCTGGTCTCCAGAGTCCTAGTTCAGTGTTCAAACCTCCCCCACAGTGACTCTCATCCTATATCCCATCAGATATTTAAACATAGCTATCATGTCCACCACTTAACCTCTTCTTCTCCAGGTTAAACATACCCAACTCTCTTAGTCCCTCCTCCATAGATCATGGTTTCCAGACCTTTCACCACTTTGGTCACCCTCCTTTGGACATGCTCCAGCTTGTCCATGTCCTTCTTGAATTGTGGTGTCCAGAACTGGATGCAATAATAATAAATTTTTATTTCTAGCCAGCCCCTCTGAGCGAGCAATCGGGGCGGGGTACAGAAAAAGAGTTAAAACAACAGCAGCTAAAATATCCAATCCCATCCCCACCTCCCCCCCTAAAAAAGAATTAAAT
This sequence comes from Urosaurus nigricauda, assembly GCA_034509955.1. Taxonomy (NCBI): domain Eukaryota; kingdom Metazoa; phylum Chordata; class Lepidosauria; order Squamata; family Phrynosomatidae; genus Urosaurus; species Urosaurus nigricauda. Next base: position 4,421,417 of record JAOEGL010000003.1, read on the forward strand.
CAAACAACGAGTTAAAACATAGTATAAAATAAACAATGTCAACAGTATCAAACTAAAAGTCCCTGAGCTATATGGGTATTCCAGTTGAGGTCTGACTAAATCATGTTTCTTCTATGGTTGCCTCTTCCTAGTTGGTACCAGGGTCTGGGTACAGTATTATCTCCATCTTCTGATTCAGGTTTCTGAGTGGAATTGTGCATAGTATGCCCCAAACATGGATCTTCTGATGTTGGTGTAATTCAGTGGTCCCCAAGCTCTACCCTTTAAGAGATCTTGGACTTCAGCTCCCAGAAGCCTCAACCATGTTGGCCAATAGTCTGGGATTCTGGGTACTGAAGTCAAAAATTCCTTAAAGAGCACCATTTGGGGACTACTGTTGCAATGTCTGCACCCATGGCAGATCTTTGTTTCATTGAATCAATTGAGGCTGGCTTATATTGTTTTGCTGTTGTTTACCTTCAAATCATTTCCGAGTTATGAAAACCCGCTTTGATTCCTCGCGAAAAAACAGAATATAGATAAATAGTTTATCATGATGATGATGATGATGTGGTTTTCTTGGCAAGATTTATTTGTAGGAAGTGTGCCATTGCCTTTCTCTGAATTTGAGAGAGGGTGATCCACCCGAGGCCACTCAGTGAGTTTCCATGGCCAAGAGGGGATTCAAACCCTGGTCTCCTGGAGTCCTATTCCAACACTCAACCACTGCACCATCCTGGCTGTGGCTCATGTTGTACTGGATAGCAAAGTAAGGAGCAGAGCATGAGATGGACATAGCCTATGGGTTATGGTACACAGGGAGATTCTCCTGTGGATGCTTGAAATGAATCAGAGATGAGGAAGAACAGGAAGACCTCCTGATGAGACATTTCTCATGTTCATTGGAGAAGGAATGCTAGTTTATCCTCTGGTTTGCAAAGTGCCATACTCCCTTCTATGCCTTCCTTCTCAAATGTCCTGAAGGTGCAGGAAAGAAACTGAACCTCTGGTGCTTTTGGATCCCCACCTGCCACTGTTGAGGATTGTTGAGTTCTGCTTCAATTTCATCCTGCCATCATTTGACGCTCTGTTGTTTGGCAAGGCGAGAGCATCTGAGCATGATGCTTCAGCCACTTAATGGCGTGGAAGGTTCAACTCAAGTGTTTGCTGCGCTTCCTTTCCCCCTCTTTCAGAGCAGCGCTCCCTTCCTTCCTTCTTTCCCATCCCCCTTTGACTGACACATTGGCCTGAGTGATAGGACGTGCAGTCTAGGAGAGCCAGCCTCTGTTGTGTCACTATTTACACTTCATGTGAAGTCATTTCCCAGTCCAGAGGAGGCTGGCGGGGGCTTTCACAGCAAAGATACAACCGATAGCAATGTAGCCAGGTTATGATGGACAAGTATCCAGAGGGGATTTTGCCAGCAGGAACCTCTCAGACCTCTTTGCTGGAATTCCTCCCACCTTTATTTCTGTTTGGTTGCTTCTAAGCAACTGCAGCCATTGCTGTGAGGAATACAGAAGTCTTTCCCATCAAGCCCCCCAACTCTCTCTGCCTTCAGGTCCTTTCCTTTCAGTTCTGTTCAGTCTTTTTTCTTTCTTCTTTTTCCCCTCTGTGTCATTTTTGTCATCATGTCCACAGTGGAAACTGCTGTAGTACCCTACGGTTTCATGCCTTCTGGGCTCTGCTCGGCTCTCGCCACAATAACAATTGTTTCATCTTTACAGTGTTCCCAAGCTCTTTGCTGTGCTTTCTGCAAAACAGGCAGACAGTTTCTCTTCTGGATTTCCTTCTGTGTTCAGCTGGGCTTCCCTCCCATGCTACTATGCGACTGAAACAGCCATTTGATTGGAATTAGTGTTGTGCAGACCATTCGGAGCAAAACCCTCATCTGCAGAGATGCACTGTCTCATTTGTCCTGTGACTAAATGATATTCACTCCATCGTACTCCCCTGTGCACCACCCAGGAAAATGTTCCAAATCCAGATCCCATAGGTAACTGGTGGGCCACTGTGTGAACAGAATGGAAGACCAGACAGGCTTTTGATCTGATCCAGCATCCCTTTTGTTGAATCCTGATCATCCACAAACTGGATTTCAAAAAGCAGTAGATTTTTGTCTTGCTAATGGAATTTAAAGCTTATTTCCTGGACTGAATTTCCCAGCACCCACATGGACAGAAGGAGGAAGGGCCCACCTACAATACTCTTCCATACCATCTGAACTGAGAGCAACAACCACAACATCTTGACCAAGTTCAGGACTATGACTAACATCATCATTCCCCCCCTTCTTTCTCCTGTATCATTTTTAACACTTTTGCCTGATGAGGAAGCCAGTGGAGCTTTGAAAGCTTGCAACGGGTATAATGTGCATTTTGGTTGGCCCAAAAAAGATACCACTGTTTTGTGGATTTTGGATGATACTGTACTTTGCTATGTGGTCAGCACAGCCAACCCTTGATATGTTTATTAGCTACCCGAGTGATGCTGAAGATGTTCATTCAACCGAAAGAATGTCGGGTGAACACAGAAAGAGAGGATTCCTGTGGTACCTTTGTGACTACCAGATTTACCAGTATTTTAGCACAAGAGCTTTCATGGATTACAATCACTTTACACAACTATGTAATTGTGCATATATAACTAAAATTTGAATATTGTAGATGGTGTATCTTATACCTGCTTGTTTTTATATGGAAATAGACTGACTGTTGTTATTGTTGTATGAGAGTGACCAGTGGGGTGCCACAGGGTTCTGTCCTGGGCTCAGTGCTATTCAACATCTTTATCAATGACTTGGCTGACAGAATTGAGGGCATAGTTACCAAATTTCAAGATGAAACCAAATTAGGAGGAGTAGCTAATACCTCAGAGCTATTAGTCAAAATTCATAGCCAAAGTCAAAAGTCATCATAGTCAAAACTCATGGTCAAAACTCAAAATAACCTGAATAGAATAGAAAGCTGGGCCAAAGCTAACAAAATGAAATTCAACACAGAGAAATGTAAGGTACTGCACTTAGGGCGGAAAAATGAAATGCACAGATATAGGATGGGGGACACCTGGCTGAATGAGACTTATACATGTGAAAGGGATTTAGGAGTCCAAGCAGACCACAAGTTGAACATGAGTGTGATGCAGCAGCTAAAAAGGCCAATGCGATTTTAGGCTGCATCAATAGAAGTATAGTGTCTAGATCAAGGGAAGTAATAGTGCCCCTCTATTCTGCTTTGGTCAGGCCCCACCTGTGTCCAATTTTAGGCACCAAATTTCAAAAAGGAAGTTGAGAAGCTGGAGTGTGTCTAAAGGAGGATGACTAAAATGGTGAAGGCTCTGGAAACCATACTCTACTTTCAACAATGGTAAAGGGTCTGGAAACCATACTTTAGGAAAGACTTAGGAAGCTGGGTATGTTTGACCTGGAGAAGCGAAGGTTAAGAGGTGATATGATAGCTCTGTTTGAATATTTGAAGGGATGTCATATTGAGGAGGGAGCAAGCTTGTTTTCTACTGCTCCAGAGAACGGGGCCTGGAACAATGGATGCATGCTACAGGAAAGCGATTCCAGCTCAGTATTAGGAGGATTTCCTGACAGTAAGGGCTGTTTGACAGTGGAACACAGTCCCTCAGTGTGGTGGAGTCTCCTTCCTTGGAGGTGTTTAAGCAGACACTGGATGACCATCTGTCGGGGATGCTTTGATGGAGAATTCCTGCATGCCAGGGGGTTGGACTGGATGACTCTTGTGGTCTCTTCCAGCTCTGCAATTCTATTATTCTATTCTATGCTTTCAAGCTGCTTATCGAAGTTTCTTGGCAACATTTGTTCAAAGGAGGGTTAACATTGCCTTCCCCCGAGGCTAAGAGCATTTTACTTGCCCAGGGTCATCCAGTGGGTTTCATGACAAGCTGGGGATCGAACCCAGGTCTCCAGAATTATAATCCAACAGTCAAACTGCTGTGCCATGCTGGTTCCCTGGTTGGTTTTTATTTGCCATCAAGACAACTTTGATTTATACAGTCAGCCCTATGTATCCACTGATTTCTGTGTCCAGTCTCAACAATCCATGGCTTGAAACTATCTCCCCTTCCCCCCCAAAAATCCAAAAAGCAAACTTTTATATTACTATTTTAGGGATGCCATTTTTACTATGCCATTGAGATAGTAATGGGACTTGAGCATCCATGGATTTTAGTATTCTTGAGTTCATGGAGCCCAGCCCCAGTGGATACAGAGGCCCACTGTAGTATCCTGTTAATAAGCCCAGCTCAGGTCTTGCAAACCCAGGGCAGCTGTAGGCATCCTTGATTGAATCATACATTTTTACTGTCGTCTTCATCTTTTCCTACTGTTGTCTCTTTTACAATTGTGTTTAAATGAAGTGGATTTAGAGCAGATGCATAATAAGATGGGCATGAGTTTACTTAGGAATGTTTAGCTTCAACAAAGAATTTCTTTTCAATAAATTTCATGAGACGCATCTTGAGAATGATGGAAGGCACCAGGGGAATGATGGGAGAAAGGACTTGCCTGCACTTAGTCAGCCATCAGAGAGGGAGCATCTCATGCAGCCCTTTGGTAAAAATGCAAACAAGGCTTCAGAGAATCTGGTGATTTGCTTGTTTCAAAGGAAATGTATAGTTAGAGAGCTAACTAATAGAAACATAAGAGATTTCATGCTACACACACCTCTTTATGAAGCTAATGTTTCTCTTCTTTAATGTCATTTTGATAAAATGATTCAGTTATTTCTACTAGTGTGATTTTTCCAACCTAGCACCTTTCACACATTGGACTACAACCCCATCATCTCCAGTGATTACCATCATTTCCATTTTCTAGATGGGATCAAGTTCGTAGAGGCTGCACTATAGAAACATAAGAGTTGGAGGGCCTCAATGGTCATCAAATTCAATGCCCTGGCATGCAAGAATTACACAGTTACCACACTCTAGGGCAGCATCTTCCACTGTTGAACAGCTGACATAAAAATGTTTTGTTTTTTGGAATATTTCAGGTTTCAGAATTCTGGACAGAGGAGACTCAACCTGTAAATTAAAGTATGATAACAACAGCAACGTGGTGCACATATAGGCACATGTGTTGTTTTTATAAATATAATGGCTCCATAAATACCCTAACAAAAAGTACTGCAGATGAGCAAAAGTTCCAAGCTACAAATGCTGGGAGGACTGTAAACTCAGTAGGTGTGACACGTACATTTTGCATTGCAGCATTGTGTGGCAGAGTTGTTTCCAGTAGCTCTGTTTGCAATAACTCAGGCAGGAAACTCTTTCTTCAAGTTGAGAGGAGACTTTTGCAAATATTCCCCTGTGTCTTGTTGGATCTTCTCTTCTACATCACAATCTACTCCCCCCCCCCCCAAAGCCTCATCCTTTTTTAAAAAAACCTCTCTATCTTCTATCTCTTTGAGAACAACTAGTACAGCATTAACTTGGAAATGGCTGGAAAACATAATTAAACACTAATTGTCAAACCAGTTGTTGTTAGGCTTAACATTTGACTTGTTTATTATCTGGAGGTTAAAAGGGAAGAATTAATGATCTAACAAATTGCTGGTTGCTCATAAATGTCCACCTTGTTGCATGCTTGAATTATTATTTTGGGAAAAGAGCACCTTTTAGAAAGAAGCCCAGAAATGGTGTAAGCATGATGAGCACCATGTTCAAAATTGTCTAGGTAGCTGCGGAGACAAATGGCTTGCTTAATAAAGCTTAATGGCTGATTTTTCCCTCCACTAATCAGAGCGAAGAATGTGGTTCATTAAGATAATTAACTGAGCAGTTGCTTAACTGACAGTACTAGACACAAAGTCCCAGGTTCTTTGCTTTTCTTCACATAAAAGACAGAGAAGAAAGATCTTGGCTCTCTCAAATCATCTTTATTAGTAAGATAACGGACAGAAGGGTTATTAATTTTTTAAAGGCGTTCTCTGCCTGGAGCTGCACCATTTTAGATAGTACTGAACATGCTGTCAGTGTGCCAGCCAGGGAGAATATTTTAGTCAGTATCTTGGTCTGGGAGCAGAGATAAATTTTGAAACTAGCTCTTGTTATGAAGAACTGAGCTGTATACAATAACATCCGAAACCCACAAAACAGCGATACTTTTATTGGGACAATCAGAATGCACAAAATACATATTTCAAGTTTTTGAAGCTCTAGTTGCTTCTTCGTCAGGGAACGGTGTTAATAATCATACAGGAGACGGAAAAAAATTGACAATGTTAGTCATAGGCCTGCATTTTGTCAAAATGTTGTGGTTGTTGTCCTCAATTTAGATGGTATGGAGGGATATTCATATAGGCAGGCCCTTCATCATTCTGGCCATGTGGGTACTGGAAGATTCTTAAAGTCCAGGAAATAACATTTAAATTTTATTTAAGGAGGAGGAGCATGCCTGCATGACATGTAAGGGATCTATGCAATTACTGTATATACTCATGTATAAGTCTAAAAAATTAGGTTTAAAATTAGACCCAAAAAACCTGAGTCAACTTATCCACAGGTTAATGTATGTACCTGTACTGTACTTTTACTCGTATATTTATGTGTATATATACATATATGTATATGTAATGATCCCCTGGCGAACAAAAAAGTTTAATCTCCCCTGGAAGCTCTGACCCTCTTCTACACTCTCATCCATCCAGCCTTTACTATAAGCACAAATAGCTACGCCTGTTGGTTTTCCGATTATTGTTTTATTTTGCTTTGTCCTTTAGATCTTTTGTTGCATGCCCCTAAGTTTTACCTTCGACTTATCCATGGGCCATATAAAAATCAATGATTTTGGCCCCCAAACCTGCCCTCAACTTATACATGAGGTGTACTTATAGTCTTTGGTAAGTCGAAGGTAAAACTTAGGGGCATGCAACAAAAGATCTAAAGGACAAAGCAAAGTATACACATCATACTACAGCACCTTTCACATTTTCCATTTCACATGCAATTATAAGAACAACAACACGGTTTTAGGTATATTTAGATGATTTTTTCCTGTCTTCACTGCTTGTTTCACCAAAATTACTGATATCTTTCAGGTATTTATTTATTTATTTATTTATACTTTGACTATCCTGTTGTGAAGGAGGGGGAAATGGGGCTGGTTTTTCAAGATACCTCTTTCCTTTCTCTTTCAGAGTTTCCACGTCTTCCACAATGAATCCTGTCTATAGCCCCGTTCAACCTGGGGCTCCCTATGGAAACCCTAAGAATATGGCCTACACAGGTAAGATGTGGCGGGGGGGGGGTGTGATACCTAGGTCTCGCTCAGGTGCTACACCTGTGTCTGGCCTGTATCACTTCAGACTGCAGTTGAAGAGGTTGTTCACATGATGCTTCTATATATTTTTAAGAAAAAGAAAAAAGAATAACTCCCCCTTTCCCACAGCATATGTGTCAGAGAGGTGGATTTTAGCCTTGCCTTTTTATCGACATCTAGTTATTCACTGGGGATTTATTTCAATTGGAGGAGCCCTCAATAGTGGTTGGAAGCCATGCAGCCCAGTCACAGTTTTGCGATGCAGACAGAACTAAACTATAGTTAACATAAGTTAGCTGTTAAATTTGGATAACAGCCTGAGCAGTTCTGTGACGTAAGTTGCTATAGCTATATTTTTTTACATTCCAGAAACTCTGCCCCAGGTTTTGTTTGATGCGACTTCTGTCTTCAAGCGTGATGCCATCTGACACTTCAGCTTGTGTATAGTACATGGTGTGTCTTGTTGTTTGGGATCTAATAGCTTTGTTTTCAGCTTGCACACTTTATCAATGCTAGTGCATTCTCGTTCCATTGAAGGTGACTGCTTTCAGCATAAGCAAATACAACTTTTCATCCAATTACAATTCTGAACTTTGCTGTGGGTAGCCACTAAAGGAAATTGTGAATTCTGCTTAAGGCAAATGATGCATGTGGTTGTAACTTAATGTGCTGAAATTCTGTAGAAAAGCCCACAATGTGTAAGTGGGAAGTATTTATTTCTGTTGCAGATCCACCCCTCTGTAACAGCCTTTCTCAGACCTGCAGACATACTGTAGAAGTTACTGGGCTGCGCTTCTTATAATCCTTGATCATTGGCCATGTTGACTGAGTATAATAGGAGTCCAACAACATCTGGGAATCAAAACTTGGGAAGAGCTGCTTAAAGCTCTTGTGTTTCTATGTGTAAAGAGTTCCTCATGAAAGTTTCTTAATGGAATAGACCCCCCCCCTCCCACAAGATTTCCCCTCTGTAATTATTGTGGTTTGTAATGCCTACTTGCAGTTGTCTTTGATTTCCTAATTTATGGATGAATCCACAGTTAGGTTTGGCATATATGGCACATTTTTCACCATGCTTAACAGTGACATGAAACTTAAGTTTGGTCACAGTTCCTCCTTACGATTTTTTGGTCGAGGGTACTTTGTCTCTCTGTCGCTTTTCTTCGCTAACGAAGATTCAAGAAGGACTTATCCCACACTTACTGCAAGCGTGTTGATGACTAAAAAGGCTGCTCCGAGATAAAAAAGTCCGGTTACAGAAAGCACAGCAGAAAGTCTCTTTGGGTGATGTTTCCAAGTTGTGGTTCTTTCTGCGTTGTTGTTTCTCTTCGAGACTCGTTCGGCGTGAGTTCTCGAACGAGGCTGCAGCATCTCCATGCCTCCCGATGTGAGGCCAGGGCAGACCATTGTTGATGGTCAATTTGGCCGAGCTTGAGATGTTGTTTCAGGGAGTCCTTGTATCTCTTCTTTGGGGCACCCCTCTTACGCTGATCCATGGCGAGTTCACAGTAGAGTACTATTTTGGGGAGGCGGTGGTCCTCCATCCTAGAAACGTGACCTGCCCACTGCAGCTGTGTTGGCCTCAATGCTGGTGATCTCTGCTTGCTCAAGGACAGCAACATTCGTCACATAGTCAGTCCAATGTATGTTTAGGACTGTGCGTAGACAGCGCTGATGAAAGCGTTCCAGGAATCATAGATGTTGGCGATAGGTGACCCATGTTTCAGACCCATAGAGGAGAGTGGACAGTACAATGGCTCTGTACACACTGATTTTGGTGCTTCGCCTCAGGTGTTTGTTACTCCAGACTCTTTTGGGAAGCCTTCCGAATGCACTATATGCCTTTGCTAATCTGTGATCGATCTCTTTGTCAATCTTGGCATCTGAGGAGATGATACTTCCCAGGTAGGTGAACTCCTGTACGGACTTAAGTACAGATTTGCCTATGGTGACATGGGGGTGATAGTGTTCTTCCTGTGGTGCAGGCTGGTAGAGGACTTCCGTTTTCTTCAGGCTGACTTCCAGCCCAAACAGCTCTGCAGCCGTTGCAAAGCAGGATGTTAGGCGCTGCAGAGCTGCTTCTGTATGGGCAACAAGGGCAGCATCGTCAGCGAAAAGCAGTTCACGGACTAGATAGTTCAGAGTCTTTGTGCGAGCCTTCAGACGGTTTAAGTTAAACAAGCTACCATCAGTACGGTAATGTATATAGATGCCATCTTCTTCTTCGAGATTTGCACACAAGAAGCAAATGCTCAACAGGTTTGAAGATCCTAATTTTCCTAAACCAGTTCACTGTGTGTTTGTAAATGCAGATTTTGGAAGAAATTGCTAGATGTGTCGACGAGCTTATTCTGTTTGAAGGCGCCTTCATTTCTGCCATAGGAGCCAATTGAATGAATCTCAGCCCTGAAAAGTCCTTTCAGTAAGTAGTTAGTTAGATGGGCATATAGGCTAACTTCTGTTGATGTTCAGAGACCTCAAATGTGAGACAAGCAAGTAGTGCAAACAAAGGTGAAGGAACTAGACAGGTTAAAGAGAGGAGAGTCATGGGCACCTAGATAGAGATTGAGAGAGATGTGGGCAAAGGACGAAATGATGGCTTATGACCTATATGAATTGTACAAGAGACAATGTTACAGAAGCTGTAGAAGGAGAACGATATATTAGAACAGACACAGACTGTTCCTGCAGAAAATCAGAAAATTGCTATAAGGAAATAAAAGGTCAGGAGAGGCTGAGGATAAGTATTCCTGTCATGTCTGAGCTTGATTCTTTGTGTGTGTCTTTATAATGTGCATGCGGATAATGTTCAATAGCATTAAAATATGCTACCTTGTAAACAAAGAAGGCATGCGTATGGGCTTGTGACAAGGAGGTAGACTGGAATCTTCTTAATGTCTCATGTATGATATCAGCCTCTGTTGGTAAGTGTCTACCTTTAACATTTATAGCAGGCCCGTAAGACACAGTCAGGAAAAATAAAGGGAGGTTAATTTCATGATGTTAATTTCATGGGGGCAAAGAGCTCCTTTGTTTTTCTAATGAAAAGTTTTCTCACCATATCTGTAGCTTGCAGATCTACTAGACAACCATCTTGATTAGCAGATTCTTTCTTTTTTTTTTCACATGGTGCACTGTACATCTTGTTGGAAGTAAAATTTTCCAGAAATTATCCCCTTCTTGTAGAGGCTGTTTATTAAGCAGTCTTGTTTGCGTGAAGTCGAAGGCTTTCATGGCCAGCATTCATAGATTTTTGTGAGTTTTTCAGGCAATGTGGCCATGTTCTAGAAGAGTTTATTCCTGATGTTTTGCCAGCGTCCTTGGCTGGCATCTTCAGAAAAACCCATGAAAACCTATACAGTGGTCCCCCGGGTTACGAAGGTAGTCCGTTCCGGATTACCTTTTGTAACCCGGAAATGACCGCATCCCGGGGGACCGCTTTAGCGGACGGACCGCGCGGCCGATTTAAAGGGGCCGCGCGGTTTTTCCGTTTCGTTCCCCAGGGGATCCTTCGGATCCCAGGGGAATTTTAGCGGTCCCGCCGGTTTCGCACCCCGGGGATTTCGTTCCCCGGGGGATTCGTAAGCCGGGGGACCACTGTAGTTTTGTTTGCTTTCACCATCAAATGGAAATCATGGTTCCCATTCAACCTTTTGGGAGCTGGGGATGTTTAGCCTGGGGAAGAGACGGTTAAGAGGTGATATGATAGCCCTGTTGGTAAATATTTGAAGGGATGTCATGTTGAGGAGGGAGCAAGCTTGTTCTCTGCTTCTCCAGAGAACAGGGCCTGTAATAATGGATGGAAGCTACAGGAAAAGAGATTCCACCTCAACATTAGGAGGAACTTCCTGACAGTAAGAGTTGTTCGACAATGGAACCCACTCCTTCCTCGCAGAATGGTGGAGTCTCATTCCTTGGAGATCTTTTAGCAGAGTCTGCATGGCCGTCTATCAGTGGGGATGCTTTGATCGGATGCTTTGATCTTTAGTTCCTGCATGGCAGGGGGTTGGACTGGATGGCCCTTGGTTCTCTTCCAACTCTGTGATTCTATGATTCATTTGTTATGAGCCAAAGAGTAAGACCTATGCATGCCCTTCCTGTCAGTTATAATTCTGGGAGAGAATTTGTGATTTTTTTTCTTTTCCTTCCTCAAGCATGGTAAACCTTTCCATATTCAGACAGAACACTGGAAAATGGAGGGGAAATTATGGCATGATGGAGAACTGCACTGGGGGGTCAGTTTTCACTTCCAAGCACCTGCAGATGACTTTCACTTGTCATTTCCAGTTTTTCACTTTGTCACTTCCATCTTCATCCAATTTTCAGCTGTCATGGGATACGTGGGAAGTGAGACTGTCACATTTGGAGATGGTTTTGCATCATTTGTGGGGACTTCTGGCTTGAAAATTGGCTGGATATTTTTTTTTAAAAAAATTGGGTGGTTGTGGGCTTCAGAGAATCTCTTGAAGGGTTTGGGGCACCCCCTTGCACTCTCTCCATCTCTGGTATGTTGGGTTGGAATAATGTATGTCATGTTGTGCTTTGGCGTGATTGGTGATTAATTTTTTAAAAATCTAGGCATTTGGGCTTGCTTTTTTCTTTCACCTAATCTCAAAGATGCTACAAGGTCCCTTTGCATTTTGGTTTAAGCCAATTATTTTTGCATTAATGTGTAGGACTACACCAATGTAGGATTAAATCAGAAAATTAAATAGCAAAATGCAGTTTAGATATAATGGCCATCAGCTTAAGTAATAACTGTTCTTTTTAAAAAGTGCTCTTTTAAAAGAAGTTGTTTTGGTTGAACCCAAGTTATTTGAAGGATTTGTTCTTGAGAGTGTGTGCACACTGCAGAAATAAAGCAGTTTGACACTATTTTAACTGCCATGGCTCAGTCCTACAGAATCCTGGGATTTGTAGATTGGAGAGCCACTGTCTCTGGCGGACAAGGCTGAATACCTCACCAAACTGCAAATGCCAGGATTCTACAGGATGGAACCATGACAGTTAAAGTGGTGTCAGTCTGCTTTATTTTTGCAGTGTGGAAGAACTTTGAGTGACATTTCTTGCAATATAAAATAAAGAGATAAAAAAGAAGTAACTGACACTGGATTCCAGTCTAATGGTGAATATCTGCCCATAAACTGTTAAAGTTAAAATATTTAAATTAAAATAGTCATTTTGCTCACTAAGAAGGTTGGAAAATAGTGCAGTGGATCCTTATTATCTGGTGGGATTTTGTTCCAGGAGCCCTTGTGGATAACAAAATCCATGCATGCTGAAGTCCCATTAAATATAATGGTATAGCAAAATGGTGTCCCTTATGTGAAATGGAAAATCAAAGTTTGCTATAATTTATACTTTTAAAAATATTTTCAAGCTATGGATGCTTGAATCTGTGGATAAAAAAAATCAATGGATAAGGAGAGCCAACTGTAATTCTAACCATAGTTTAAGAATATATGTTGTTGTTGTGTTCCTTCAAGTCGTTTCCAACTTCTGGCAACCTATCATGGGGGTTTCTTGGCAAAACTTGTTCAGAGAAGGTTTGCCTTTGCCTTTCCCTGAGGCTGAAAGCGAGTGACTTGCCCAAGAGTAATGTTAATTAAAAACAAAACAGAACAGGGGTGGCCATTTGGTTTAAACTATAGTTTAAGCCAACCTGGTTTAAACCTATCAACCCTGGCATTCAGTGCAGATTTTAGGCAGGGGGAACCCCTTGAAACACGCCTTTAGAAAGTATTCTGAGCAGTTGTAGGAGAGAAGGCTAAAGCTTTGCACATGTACCTGCTTGTATATATACATAGAAGCATTTCCATTCCAATTCTGGTGTATTTAGTAATTGAAACACCAGAGTTGTTTAGGCTCTGAGAGAGGGTTTCAGTATTGTGCAGTAACTCCCTACTCCTCTAGTCCCAATTCAGCAAAGATTGCATGAACTATTAGCCTTTCCCCCCTAATTCTATTGCTAAGGAGGTCTGAAGGAGTAACTTGGCTGTAATGAACTCAAAGGTGCTCCCCAGGGTACCAGGTAATGTAATTTAGTGCTTCTACTAGGAACCACAATTTGATCTATTCCTCTTTGGCACTGTGTGGCAAGAGTAATTTAGTAGTTTTTTTTTTTTAAAAGCCAAAACCTAGCTGGGGAACACATTCACCAATACTGTAAATGCACTCATAATTTTTCTCACCATTGACAAAAATGTATTCTACACTCAGCAGAAAATAAAGGAAATTGACAAAGGCTGAAAAATAATTCCAGGTTTTAAATAGATGGCCTAGTACCATTCTTCCACACATCACAGTTGTAGAAGCCTGAATATTCTAAAATAGTTAAAGAGTCAGCATTAAAAAATTCAGGTGCCTATGCATATTGAACAACTGTGACCTTCCTTGGCTATTTGTATTTTGTGAATTAAGTCTATGACATTGCATTTAGTACATATTGTAGAACTGACATCACTTGTTTTACCTGGCAGCAAGGGTATGTGTGACAGAAAGTACTATATTTAAGATTTTACAGTGCCCTTATGCATTGCTTTGTTACTTATTAAAACATGTATATCTCACCCTATATCGTGGGAGCCTTATTGTTTGGCAGTTTATTTTTAGTCATATTTCAGGTCCTCTGCATTCTGTAAAACTCTAAAGAAAATCCTTTTACATTCAACAGGTCTGGAAAACAGGTCTAGATATTCAGCTTTCACCTTTGGGAATGCACTATTAAAATTTAAGCACCAGGCCTTCATAGAGTGCAGTTTCCTAATTTCTAAATTCCAGTATTGTATTTGGTAGTCTGGGTGATATTATCTGTCCTTGGCAAGAGGTTCACACCATGGAAACCTACTAGGTGGCCCTGGGCAAGTCATACTCACTCAGCCTGAGAGGAAGGCAATGGCAAATCCCTTTTGAACAAACCTTGCCAAGAAAATGCTGTGATAGGTTCACCTTAGGGTCACCATATTTTGGAAAAGACTTGAATGCACACAGCACACACATATACACACAGAGCATCTAAATGACCTACAGTAGTTCTGTAATGTTGACTGAGAGCTTGATAACCAGAGCTTTCCTGGTTTAACTCTTCTAGAACCCAGGGCATTAGTTCACTCCATGCATCTGAGGAAGTAGTCCAAGTCTACAAAAGCTTATGCTATATAATCCGCCCCGCACCCTAAGAACTACCGATAAGAAATTGCTAAATTACAAGCACACGAGATTAACATCCACATCTCGTTCAGCATTCTCAGCTGTGGCTCCAAAGTTATGGAATGATCTGCCGGAAGAGATCTGTCTGATACCTACATTGGAGGCGTTCAGAAAAGCACTAAAGACGGACCTCTTCCGGCGGGCATACCCACCTGACCTTATCTAATTTCCCCACTGAACCAGAACTACCCCCCAGGATATGTTGTTGATGTAATTTATTGATTTTAATCTGTTATATTGTTGTATTGTATTGTATTGTATTGTATTGTATTTAGCTATGTTGTAATCCCACCTCGATCTGCAGGGAGATAAGCAAGTGAGCTGGTAAGCAAGAATCTGAAACATGTTTAGAAATAGGGTTGCAAACAGTAGTTTGCACTTCAGTAATTTCGTGGGTTGTCTGAAATGAGAAACCATTGCTGGACCTTTTAATGGAAGCTGTGCTCTGAGATTGGATGAAAAAACCTACTGTGGCACACTTAACTGGAAAGTGAAAAAATAGTTTAGGTTCCATGTCCAGTGTTAGTGTAAACCTTAGTATGGCATAGTGTCTAAATTGAGACTTGAGAGGTAGACTCTTTGGGGGGGATCTGTACCAGGCCTTTGTCTTTAAAAAACAACCCATCCAAAACGGTAAATTCCAGAAAGTATACTTTCATAGAGATCATTGAAGATATCATTAGGTCCCATCGAAGTGCATGGAACAAGGTACCGGTAGTCATGGCTTAAGTCCCATTTAGTTCAACAAGGCTTGAACGACTTAGTCCGGGATTCACATAATTTTGGACAAGTGTGGAGCAGATTTCCAGACTCTGCCCTACTGGAAATTGAACACATCTTCATGGTACACAATGCAAGATTTAATGAGTCAAAATAACATAGGTGCATTTCGAAGAGGTACTGTATTTTGAAGACTCCTCTTCCATCTGCTGGTTTCAGTTATTTACAATTTACAGGCTTATTATCTCCCCCGCCCCCCATGGCTGTTATTCCCGTCCAAAGTTTCTTTTGCTTTGACAAGCAAAATGAGAGGTAAGAGGTTTGAGGAAGGGTGGTAGACTTGGGCAGCTGGATTGTCTCCGAACTAAGTTTTCCTCTCTTTCTCTGTTAAAGAGTACTTTGAGCAAAAAACAGTATTGAATTCAGCAAGTGAATATGTGCACCAGCTAATCAGGTACTCAAATGACCTTTCTTTGCCCCATTGGAGGTCCCAGGGAGAGCTGGAAACTCTTGAAAAGGACATGGGAAGCAAATTCAAATGCAGAAATGCTTAACAAGGTCCCCAGGAATGTAAGTGAATGCACAAAAGGCAGGAAAACTTAGATGTTTCTGGTGTGAGAGCCCGTGTACCAGCCCTGATGAATCAATTGAAAGTGCTGCAGTCTTTAGATGTTTGTCTTGGCTGCCCAGGAGGTAAAGAATTGTTATAAGAGTAGCTTTTATTTTAAAAACCCTGAAACAGAAAACTTGAAGATGGAGAAGAAAAGCCCAGGCACAAAATATATCAAAAGCTGCTCATGTCCTGCTCTGTCCTTCTCCCTTTTTGTATGGGGTGAGCTAAATTTGAATTGTAGACGAGAACAAAACCATTTTTGTTGCCTGAAGATGGCTCAAAATTTTAATTAAAATAAAGCACTCTTATTATTCAGATGGGAAATATCTGCTGTTCCTTCATGAGACAATTCATGTTGGGCCAGACCAGAAGCTTAGAGAATCAGCTCCATCAAAGGAGTTTCAGAACCCTCACCCATGGCACAGTTTCACAGTTTACCAAGTCCCCAGAATTCCCCAGAACTAGAAATCTGGGACAAGAGAGCCCAGACCAGCTTTGGGATGGAAGGGGAACAGCAGCAGTTTGTGGCAGCAGGAACGGTCATAGAATTATAGAGTTAGAATGGAGCACAAGGGCCCTCTAATCCATTGCCCTGCCATGTGGGAAGACACAACTAAAACACTCCTGAAAAATATCCATCAAACCTCTTTCTAAAGACCTACAAAGATGGAGAGTCCACCACCCTCTGAGGCAAGAGGTTCACTGTCAAACAGCTCCTACAATCATAAAAGTTCTTTAGGTGGAATCTCTTTTCCCAGAGTGGGAAGATGTTTTTGTATGGTCTTTATCCCCTCGGTGTCAAACAAAGCCATGTCCACAGAGACCCAGTGAGGAGGCTCCTCTTATCATTTTTATACCCAGGAGCTGGAGTAAAGGCCAAGTAGGCCAGAGGAGAAGGTCTGATGTCCTGTTGAAGTGATAGCTCAGTCTTACCCTTAGACCCTCTGCAGTAATACTCTGAAATACTCTGCTGCAGACTGTCCATCCTCTCATTCATCCTGCCACCACAGTGGCTCAGTGACCAAAGCATCTCAAACAATACTGCTGTGTTCTCACTGCTTCACAGCATCTGAGCCAAAAGGAGCAGGATCTGGAGAGGAAATGTGGCTGATAGTAAATCAAAGTGGCAGCAAGCTGAGCTTCTGAGATACTTGGACTAGAATAAGGCAAGACTTACTCGGAAACCCTTTTTTGAGTCCAGATCTTCTCAGATCATCTGTAAAAGTGAAGTTCACTATTTGCCCCAGTGGACAAGACACTGTAATGCTAGAGTGTGCAAGGTATTACCCTGGGACTTGATCATTTTTTAAAAAATATTTATTTTCTTTATTTAAAAAGAACAGCTTAACACACAACACATACAATGCATACATCAATCAAATACAATATAAGAATATATATATAACCAAACATGTATAATTGAGAAAATTATAATAAAAATTTAATAGTTATACTAACGCCTTCTAACCAAAACACTGAAGGAGTTAACCCCTAACCTCAGAGAATGTGCAGCATCCTCTGTACTGGAATCCAGTCTTCCCACCCAACCAGTTTTCCTGTGCTCTGATTGGCTCTTGTCACGGAAATCCATTTTTGTATTGGCTGATGGTAAGTCAGTATTGGCTGACGGCAAATCTCTTTATTCTTCAGAAAAAAAGTCCCCTTTTCTTGGGGGGGGGGGAAGTATTATCTTTGGCTCTTAACAGGATACATTGTAGGCATAGAACTATTGAAAGGTTGGGAACCTTCTTTGCAATTAGTTTCATAGTCATCAGGACAACAACTGATCTGTCCCCCACTGCATGCTGAGAAATCTCTTCCAACAGGAAACAGTAGTTGCCTTGGGTCCCATATTGAGAGAAAGGCAGGCTATAAATATTTATTTATAAATGAGAACCAAGCCTAAGATTTCTTCCCTTCCCTAAATGTGCAAGCCCTTCTTGTCCCTTTTCCCACCTGCCAAGTAGGACCTGAATAACAAACCTGCATCAGGTCAGTTTTCTGGTCTGGGAGGCAATTTCCCCCTTTTGGACCAAATTTGATGCTATTTATTTATTTAGACACAGGCTGGAACTCCCGGCTTAGTCATTTTCAGGTCAACAGTTTAGGATCCCTTGCAGACGAGAATCCTGAAAGAGGAGGAAGATGGGGGTGTTTAGGGGTTGGAGCAGATTGTATAATCCATGGCATGGCGGCAGCTGCGAAGAATTCTTCCCTCTCTGACCTTGGCTCTCTTTAGCATATGCGAGTGGCTCTTTGCATCTGTTCTTCCCAACCTTGCAAAACAATGCTGTGAATCTGCTTTGCCTTGTAACTCCCCTTCCTCCAAATATTCCCCAAGGGAACTTGTTGTGTTGGCCCCAATTAAAACAGACAGCAAGGGGGAGTGGGAAGTGCTGGCTCGCATGCCAGTTCACGTTCAAATGGTAAGCCTCTGCTTTTAAGAAATAAGAAGTATGATTTGGGGGAATCTTGTGGGTGCCAGGACATTGTATTTCTTCCACTTCTTATCCATAAATTGATTGTTGTTACACCTTGAAATTTTATAGCTAAAAGTAAGCGCAGGTAAACTTGTGTGGGAGAGAGAAAGAAAGAGAGAGGGATTTTGTTGTGCATTTCTTACCTAGAAGATGCCTTAGGCTAGTGCTTCTCATGCTATCTGATGTGAAGAGCTAACAGTCCCCTCACAATGTGCAATAGAGCGATGCCATACTTGTGTCCATGGCATAATGGTTGGAGTGTTAGACTATCACACTGGAGTCCAGGGTTCGATTCCCCCTTCAGCCATGAAATCCACCAGGTGACCTTGAGCAAGTCATATGCTCTCAGCCTCAGGGAAAGGCAGTGGCAAACTTCCTCTGAACCAGTCTTGCCAAGAACACCCATAATGGGGTCTCCATAAGTTGGAAAAGACTCAAAGGCCCACAACACACACAAAAACAACTTGAAGGCACACAACAGCAATAAGTTCTTTTTTCCCTGGAAACTCTCCAAGGACTGGCAGCCCAATGACTTGTGGTCTGCAGACTATCACTTTGAGTACTACTGGTTTAGCCCACTGCTAGGGAATTAAATTGCTCCTGCACTCACTCCCACATCTCTAGCTCACTATCTATCCTTGTTTGTCAGGACCACTTATCACTGAAGTGGTCAACTGCAGTATCTTAATTGACATTTGGGATGTGTTCTAGGTAAGGCTGCTTTTGTTAAGATGTTGTAGTCAGGTCAAGGTGCAACCATTTTGTTGTTGATTAGGACCAATTGTTAGAACCGTCATAATGGACTGAAAGAACTTAACCGATTTACAGTTAGTTGTTGGGTGAACTTCCGGTTACCTTAGGGATCATATTCTCCTGTGTGACCCACAAGTACACTCAAGTCCTCTAGGGAGCATCTATTTCAGTTAGCCAAAACTACGCTGATAGTTGTGCAGACGACCTTTTCTTCGGCCACCCACAGATGGGGAAATGACATGCTGGAAGAGATTTGTCAGCCAGAGACCCTGTCTACATTTAAAGCAGCAGTAAAGACCAGTCTTTTCCAACAAGTCTATCCAGATTATTTTTAAATTTTGAATTTGAAAGTATTTATTGATGGATTTTAATAGGTATTGGTTTGATATGTTGACTGACATATGTTATTCGTTGCTGTTCCCCACCTTGATCAATGATGAGAGATGGGTAAGAAAAAATCCTCCTCCTCAATGCACACAATCCATGTTGCTGGTGCTTATTTCAAGAGCCAGATATCCATAAAACAAAAACAAACAAAACAAACAGCTTTATTTATATACCGCTTCATACCGCCTAAGGAGTGTCTAAGCGGTTTACAATTGTAAGCTACTTGCCCCCAACAATCTGGGTACTCATTTTAGTGACCTTGGAAGGATGCAAGCCTGAGTCGAGCTTGAGCCCTTTTGCTGGTCTTGAACTCGCCACCTTATGGTTTTGAGTGAGTGGCTGCAGTACAGGCATTTAACCACTGCACCACCAGGGTTCCTTTTTAAGAATGCCACCTGCTGCATCAACCTGAGCACAAGCTAAGAGTGATCTTCGGAGACTCAATTCCAGACAGTTGCAGCTGGAGCCTTTAACATTAGTGGGACAGTGAATCCAGTCTTGGTTTTAATACAAGGGATTTCAAAACCAATTTTAAAGGATAACTCCTTTAAAATTCAGACTGGAGCAAATTCATCATCCTACTGACATGGGTGCTGCCAGCCACCACTGTTTCTGTTACGAGAGAGTGAACTTTTATATATATTATGTCCCAATTATGTTATACTTTCCATAGAGAACTATGCCTAGCACCAAAATGGTTATTTCTAGGCATCTGGTAAAATATCTTTATTCGCATACGCCTTGAAAGTGAATTCATTTTAACCTGCTGCTGTGACTTAAATGTATTTTCTTCTTCTTTTTTTAATTTTAACAGTTTCCAAAAATCAATTCAATTTATAATCCTCAAAGCTCTTTCCTTTAAAATGGAAGGAGGAATTTTCTTGAATTGTGTTTTTATTTAAATTGTTTTTTACATTGCCTGTTAAGGTAAAGCACCCCGGAAGCACTTCCGCAGAGTGATACATAAATAAGAAGTAAAGTAAACCAAACCAACCTATGTTTGGTTAGAATCCAGAGACATAGCCATGCTAGTCTGCAATATCAGTATGCAAAGGAATAGTAGGTCTGTATTTTGTAGACCTAGTAGGAAGTAAACGTAGTCTGTGAAAGCTTATGCTACCACTTCTTTCCCACAGTTAGTCTCAAAGGTGCTACGTTCTATCCTTTGCATACTGGGTTTGGTTTGTACCACTTGAAAAGGAAGATGGAGGCTCACATGTCAAACTACTGTTTGATACAATTAAAGAAAAGTAAGGAACTAAACCGAATTGGGGATACTTGAAGATTAAACACCTTTTGTTGGCAGCATTGGGAGGGGGAAATCTCCCTCACTGCAGCCCTCTGTGGATCTCAGAAACATCCTTCGGCAAGGTGGAAAACCCCTTAGGGGCTAGTTTTTTTTTTAGGGTGGTGAGAACTTCTTAAATTCTTACTATAAGTTTTTAAAATGTTTTTATCTTGTGAACTGCCTTGGGTACCGTTCTGGGAGAAAGGCAGCATAAAAATGAAATGAAATGAAATAAAACTGCATTGTCAGAGAAAGGGAGGGATGTTCTGTTGTGCTAGACCTACAGTGCCAGCACAATGTTGGATTTAATCCAAAATCCTGTGCATACAAAACTAGCAGGTTAGGCAACAGACACCTTGTGTGAACTTTTCCTTGAGATGCAGTAGTAGCTGTTGCTGTTGAGTCAATCTCAACTCATGGTGACCCTGTGGATGAGACACCTCCAAGACCCCTGTCATCCACTGCTCTGCTTAGGTCTTGTAGATTCAGGCCTGTGATCTCCCAACTGAGTCTTTCCATCTGGCATGCGGCCGTCCTCTCTTTCTGCTGCCTTCTATCAGCCTTCCTTCCTGAGTAAGCTGGCTTGGTCTCAAGGGTGGTGTTGGACTTTCCATGGATTGTGATGCTGGGAGATGTTTATATCCATGCTGAGACTGCCCTGTCAGGATGCCTGCCATAACAACCATGGGTCTGTCCCAAGTGATATCTGGTCCCACTCGAGAACTTGCTTTGTGTGCTGGATGGGATGGTGGTAATCTTGGAATGGAAATTTCTGCTGTTTGTTAGATGTAACCCTCACCCCTGCTTGTCCAGTGAAAATGTTTGCGTTTCCATTTGTGTAGCCTGAGGGTGCAGATGGGATCACACTTGTTGCACACTTCCAACTCTGATTCTATGATTCTATGAAATAAATGAATTAATAAATCAGATGGGAACATTCCAGCATGTGAGCCCTCTTCTGCTGTGTGAAGTATTGACAGCCCAAACATGTCTTTATTATTTAACGAGAATTTGAACTCTGAAGCCCTGTTTCCTTTCAATATTGATCAGATGTGAGAAGAGAGACTGGCAGGTGAGTTGGGGGGTCCCTATGGCCATTAGGAGCAGACGTAACTGATGATGGGAAAGATGCAGCAGCCTCCCAGTGGGCTGATTTACAAAAATTTGGGCAGCCTTAGGCTTCCTGTAAAGGGAACGGAAGTTTAGAAATTTGCTGGAGGCATGTAGTAACTGGATTTATTCTTGGGAAAAGGAGGATGTTTGCCTCCAGCCATCATCTTATTTAATTGTTTTTATTGCAACAGCAGTGTTTATGAACACTGTGGAGCAAAGCTTGAAAATCTCCAAACCATGTGTGCGTGTGCACGCTTAAAAATCAATTTCCATAGTCTCATGTAAGGTTGCAATATTTTTATTGCCTACTTCCTCCAAGGCAGACCAGCACTTAACGAGTGACTTGGCCCTGAAGTTCTTAGCATCCAAAAGAGAGAAACGCACCAGACGGTTGCTGTTCTTGAAGGAACAGGGAGTTTTATTTCTTTATATATAAAATGGCCATACGCTCCTTGTTTGTTCTGGAAAATGAGGAGAGAAATCTCTCCACGTGTAGCTACTGCTTCCCTTATGGCTCTTTCTCGGCTTTAATTCTCTTCTCAGTCTTCTTTTCCCTGTGCTGGAATATAATTTTGGATGGAGGAGGGAGCAAGCTTGTTATCTGCTGCTCCAGAGACTAGGACCCGGAGTAATGGATGCAAGCTCCAGGAAAAGAGATTCCACCTCAACATTAGGAGGAACTTCCTGACAGTAAGGGCTGTTCGACAGTGGAACACACTCCCTTGGAGAGTGGTGGAGTCTCCTTATTTGGAGGTCTTTAAACAGAGGCTGGATGGCCATCTGTCAGGGATGCTTTGATTTGGAGTTCCTGCATGGCAGGGGGTTGGACTGGATGGCCCTTGTGCTCTCTTCCAACTCTATGATTCTATGATCTTGTGCTTCATTGATTATAGCAAAGTGTTTGGCTGCATCAATCATGAAAAGCTATGGAATGCTCTCAGAGAAATGGGAGTACCACTACATTTGATTGTCCTGATGTGTAGTCTGTACTCAAGACAATAAAACTGCTGACAGAACTGAATTTTGTGAAACTGAACTGGTTCCCAATTAGCAAAGGGGTCAGTAAGTCCAGTAACATATCCCTCATGGATATGCGGCTTGTACTGTAGTGAAAAATTAGCAACAAGTAAAGGTTATAGAGAAATTAAACCATCACAGAATTTGAAACCAATTAAAACAACAAATAAAAGTCCAAATTTTTAAAAGGGAAAACAGGCCTTGTAAAAAAGCTATAAAGAGAAATTAAACCATCACAGAATTTTAAACCAATTAAAACAACAAATAAGTCCAACGCATCTCAAATTCTGTGAGGGTTTAATTTCTTTTTATAACTTTTACACAAGGCCTGTTTTCCCTTTTTAAAAAACCAGTTTTCAAGGGCCAGCTGCCTGTGGGAAGATAGAACAGAGTGTGCCAGTCTAGTCTCTCTGGGCCCCTATTCACACATTTCCCTGTTGTTCAGACTTGTACTGAAAAGCCCATTTAAACCAGTACATTTGGCACCGGATCCCTTAGCATTTCTTTTTTTAAGAAACCCAACAATCTACATCTCCGATAGTGTGAGTAAGCTATCGGATTGATTCGAATTGTGCAGCCACGGTTCAAGAAATGGAGGTGCCATGATCCAGAATGGTGGCAAATGGGAACTTAAGACCACATTTAAATGTCACGGAGAGATCCGCTGCTTTAAAATGTAGTGGGAATTGATTCACAGATGAGAATCTCACTATGCAAAAAATGTAAGTCTGACTGGCCTCTGGAAAGGGAGTCTCAGAGCCTGGGACAGCCACTGAGATGACCCTCTCCCATTTCCTCATCAAATGTACCTGTGAGGATGGTGGAAAAAAGAGAAGAGCCTCCCTAGGAGCACTCAAAAAACAAATACTGTAGGTTCATAAAGGTACTGTCCTTCAGATAACCTAGACCTGAGGTTTTTGTGGGTTTTTCGGACTATGTGGCCATGTTTGGAAGAGTTTATTCCTGATGTTTCGCCTGCATCTGTGGCTGAACCAGTCTGTAGTGTCTCTTGTGTTCCTTGATCCATGTTTAAACACTGTGTTTGGCAGTCCCTATGTAGACTTGTCCGCAGCTACATGGTGTGCGGTAAACTCCTGTGGCTGTGAGGAATCAAGGAACATGAGGGACACTGCAGACTGGGTCAGCTGGAAAAATCAGCAAGAGTACAGGGAAGCCATTGAAATCCACACACACCTGAACAACGTCAACAAGAAAGAGGAAACCCTGAAAGTAAACAAAGTTTGGCTACCAGTCCTGAAAAACACCAAAATCAAGACCTATCACATGCATATGAAAACCACCCAGGGTTAGGGGGGTTTCCCAGCAGACAATGGATCATAAATTAAAGAGACACGTAGGCCCATTTTAGATGGGCAAAAAAAAAGCGTTTTAAGGGCTAAAAAGCCTGCTTTTAGGGTTAGGGAGGGCGTAGCTTTTACACCCTCCCTAAGCCTAAACCACATGGACGCCGCCATTTAAAGATGGCGGCGTCTATACGGAGGCGCCGTAAAAGCGTCATCACGTGCGCAGCATTTTGATACGCTGCACACGTTTTGACGCTTTTGCGCCGCGGGAGGGTGCCAATCGCGCCCTTCCCGCGGTGCCAAAAAAAGAGCTCGAACGCGGAGCTCTTTTTTTGCGGTGGGTCTTTGCCGCGGCCTTTAAATGGCCGCGGCAAAGACCCAGGGAGAAAGGGACCCCTTCAGCCCCGCCGAGGGAAGCGGGGTGCAGCGGGCGCACAGAGCGCCCTCTGCACCCCGCTTGGAGGCCGTGGGGAACCGGCAGTTTGCCGGTTCTCCGCGGCCTCCAAAAGCGGCAGGATGAGGCCTGTAGGGCTGCCCGTGCGGCAGCCTAGGCCTCATCTCGCCGCTAGAAGGGGCGAATATGGACCGCCCCTTTTGGGCGGTCTAAAAAGCCCCAAAGCCTTCTTGCATATTCCTCCCACCCTAAGGAATGTCTTTGCCATTCACCAACAGGCCAACACAGATTAACATGTAAATCACTTCCCCCCAACCAAGGGTTACACAGCATATATACCCCTACACCTCCATGACACCATTCTCTGAAGATGCCAGCCACAGGTGCAGGCGAAATGTCAGGAACAAACTCTTCCAGAATACAGCCACATAGCCTGAAAAATGCACAGAAAACTATGGATGCCAGCTGTGAAAGCCTTTGAGTAAACCTAGACCTGAGTCTTATATATAGGGCTTTACAGCTAATCACCAGTACAGTACTTAGAGTTCTGCCCAGGAATGGATGGACAGTCAGTGGAGGTTTTGCAGCAAGGGAGTTGTGTGCTCTTAGCCTCAGTAACCAATCAGGCATAGAGAGAATATCTTTCCTGATACCAAATCAAGTTGCAGTCTCTATTTGGGAATCTGAGAATTAGCTCTGTGGCTGTCTGGTGAAGGAAAACTATCTTCTCTTGGGCTTGGTGCTTGCATAATTTGCGAGTGCTGCACAGTAGCAGCTGAGAATTGGCTTGTGTTCTGCATGCAGTCTGCCAAAATGACTTCCAGTCTTCAATTCATTCAGGCTTAGCAGTGAACCATTTGGGTGATGTTTGTATTGTTCTTTTCTGAAGATAGTACATTAGAATTTTGTGTCTGGACGTTGGGAGGGATGTACATTAAATACTGAACTCTTTCTCCTCCCCCAGGCAGGCACAGAGCATGAATATCCTTACTAGTGTATTTTGAGAAACGTCCCCCCCTTCCTGTTTTTTTTTTTAATCCATTTCTCTGCTATATTACAATGGGCATTAATTATTCTGTAGCTATAAGCTTTGTGCTTGGTGGTTTAATGTGCTGTGAAAGGGGCTGGCTCACCCCTTGGATGAATGGGACTTTTATCCTTAGTGTGAGGAATGAATAGCCCCATGCTGTGGCTTGTCCTATCCACTACTGTGATCCACTCCCACGGCAGTCGCAGCACCAGTGACTTTTCTCTGTTCAGAGAAGATGGGAATAACAGGACAGATTAAATTATAAAACTATAGGCCACCATAGTTTTGGAAAATGCTTCCATGATTGTTTGAGAAGGGGAGGGGATTACCGTAAGCAGAAATAGCCTCCTTTCCTTAGGACAGTCTCAGTGGTGAGTTTATCCCTATCATTGCAAAACAACAACAACCATGCTGTATTGTTTTTTGTGGGGCTTTCGGGCTATGTGGCCATGTTCCTTTCTGACGTTTTGCCAGCATCTGTGGCTGGCATCTTCAAAGAATGATAGCCTGGAAAAGGATTGGAGATATATATCCTGTGTGACCCTGGGAAGGAAGGGGTAATTTGCAAATGTATTGTTCTCTTGCTAATGGCAGTCCTCAGGGTGGGAGGATATGCAAACAAGGATTAATGTCTGCTAACTGGTGCTCATTGTCTGCTGGGAATCCTCTGGCCTTAGGCTGTTTCTCATTGGTATTGGTTGAGTCTTGACCTTGCTCTTCTTCAGGACTGGTAGCCAAACCTTGTTTACCTTCAGGGTTTCCTCTTTCCTGTTGAAATTGTCCAGGTGTTTATGGATTTCAGTGGCCTGGACAAAGAACAGAAGAACAAAGAATCTGTGAAGACAATAAACAGTGATAAAGTATTGATAGATGGTAGGGAGATAATGGAAAGAGAGACCATTGTTTGGAAAATAGAATGGAAGGTGAAGGAGATTAAAAGGAAAAGCATTCAGTCCAATCCAATTGCCAGGTGCCATTTATTCCCAGTAAGTTGCAAGTGGCAAGTGAGCACCTTCTTACTGGAAATACTCCCCCAATTGAATGTATCCAGGGGTAGCCACGTTGGCCATAGTAGCCGTGTTGGCCATATAGCAAAATACAAGAACATCCAAAATCCACAGAACAGTGATACCTTTATTCAGACAACAATACATTTTGTGCATTTAGGTTGTACAGATAAAGGTATCACTGTTTCATGGATTTTGAATGTTATTGTACTCCTCCAATTGAGGTCACCCTTTAAAATCAAAAGAAAACCCAAGTGCCTTTTGTACAAAGCAGTTTCCAGGGATTTCTTATATACAGTAGTTTGGTTTCTACCCTGGGTATGAATTCCTTGGATCCCTAGCATAACCATCCCAAGCCTTCCCATTTCCCTCAAATTTTGGAGGACAGGGATGGTTTGATTTCCCTCGTTCAAACAGAAAAATCTGCTCTCTCTGCTCTGGCTGGCTTTCGTCCTCATTTCATCTAATGCAGTACTGGCCTGGAATGTTAATGCGTCTGCAGCCAGAGATGATTTATCAGTTCCCAGAGCTCTGGGAAGAAAATATTGCCTCAGTGAGCTTGTTGGCACTGTTCAAATACTGGAGTCCGGAAAGACCTTCCAGTGCTTTGGCCCTTTCTACCAGTTTCCCATTATGTGTCTGAGTGAAAGGAGCTTTTTTAAAAAGGCAGAGTGTTTGTCTACTGATTCAATGCAAACCTACCATCATTTTGCAAATCCAAGAGCTAAATTACAGAGTCTGTTCCCAAGTCTATTAGTCTTCATCACAATTGCAGTAGGTGACCCTGGGATTCGTCAGCACCTATCCTGGAATGTACACATGTTCCTGAAAACAAATACACGTTTTAATATTTTACATTCATTTGAGACGTATTTGTAAATCTGTATTGGCATGTGGTATTGCCATGTGTTCAGGAAGCCCAATAGATTGCAATATTTGTTTTGATGCTGCACCATTTAGTGATAAGTACCACACATGCAAACTGCTTACTAGCTTTCCACCCATTTGGATTTGGAATGAAGTTGCGTAAAAAGATTTGTTTTAAAAGGGAAGGATTGAAATATTTGATTTCTGAGACCATTTCAACCTTGGATCCTGTCATGCTCAATATTAGCAATAGAGTGGGTCCTAGAAGCCTTCTTTAATTCCACCTACCAAGAGCCTAATCTTTTGATCTAAAAATTAGTGGTGATGAATGAATACAGCAAGACTATGCAGTTGGACTACAGCTCTTCCACAACATCCAGGCGCTTTGGAAAATGCAATCCCTCTGATTTCTACCAGAGCTGGAAAAATCACTTGTTTGCTCAGCAACTCCCAGAATTCATCAGTCAGTATGACAAATGGATCCACAGAATCATAGAGTTGGAAGGGGCCTCGTAGGCCTTTGAGTAGAACCCCCTGCTCAATGCAGGATCTCTAACAAGAGCATCCCCAGAGGTGTCCAGCCTCTTTTTGAAGACATCCAGAGAAGGAGATGCCATCACCTCTCTGGGCAATTGGTTCCATTGCTGAGCCACTCTTAATACCAAGAAGTTTCTTCTAGTGTTCATTTGACATCTAACATCCTGTAATTTATTCCAAGGTAGCGTGTTGGCCATGCAGAATCCAAAATCTAAAAAACAGTGATACCTTTATTGAGATACCAACGAAGCACAAAATACATCATGCAGGCTTTCAAAGCTTCACTGACTTCTTCATCAGGCAAAGATGTTAAAAATTATACACGAGAAGAAAAAATGATGAAGTTAGAATTACTGGGCTGTATTTTGTCTCAGATGTTTCTTCTGTTGTAAAGTTAAGATGGTCTGGACTAGGGATATCTATACAGACAGAAGTCATCTCCCTTCTTGGCCATGTGAAGACTAAGTAGACTAGAAGACAGGTAATAAAATATCAGCTCCATTAGCAACAGAAAAGTAAGTAGAATTTTTTTTCGTGGATTTTTGGGGCTACGAGTGTTCTAGAAGAGCTTACCTAGAAGAGCATGTTCTAGAGTGTTATGAGTGTTCTAGAAGAGTTTGTCTAGAAGAACGTGTTCTGGAAGAGCTTATTCCTGACCTTTTCACCAGCAGCTGTGGCTGGCATATTCAGAAAATGCTGGCAGAGATGAGAGTGGGGTATATATATACTGTTGACTGAGAGGATATATACCCCATTCTCATCCATGCCAGCACTCTCTGAAGATGCCAGCCACAGATGCTGTTTAAACATCAGATCTATATAAGCTGGTTCACAAAGATGCTACAAGATCCCTTTGCATACTGATTTTCCAGTCTAACATGGCTATGTCTTTGAATCCTATTGCCGTAGTAAGAATTAGATGATGCTGGGTGAATCTATGATAAACTAAGTTTGGGATCAATTTGCAATGGAGTCAGGAAGGCAAACCTTGGAGTGCGGACAGCATTTCAACACCTTTGATTATGGATCCTAACAGCACATTAGGGCAGGGATCCGTCTAATTATAAAATTGTATATTCAGCATTGTGCAAATTTTCAGCGCTATATAAATATAATAATACTAGGTCAAGGCAGAAGATGTTCTTCAGGTACAACAGAACTGATATCTCACAGAGCCCACTGGTTTGATCTGGCATTTCATATCTTTCATAGAGCAGTGAATCTTTCTCCATTTTTATGTCAAATGGATTTAAGATGCATCAATAAAGAAATAAAATAGTGGACGCTTGATATGAATTTTCACATTATTGAGTCCATAGGTTTAATTGAGCCTCTTGGAACTGAGAATAAACATTTCCTTAACCTGTACTTATCCTCTTTGACACAGTTATTGTCACTGTGCAGTTACTGTCTTGCATTTGATGTATTGCCTTCCACATCCTCTTGAGGATTATGTTCTTGCCTTTCCTTTATTAAATGCCTAACATGTTGTAGGAATGAGCATTCTTCTCCAGGGAGAGGGATTTAGCTTCTTCTTTCATTGGTGTCCCCAGGAGGTAAAGTACATGGTAATAACCATCAGTGGGAGGTGATGGCAGGAAGACTTCTGTTAGCAGCTTAAGGGGAAGAAAGAGCCACATGTGTGGCACTCGTGTGATTCCCCTTATCTGCCTCTGATCCTTTGACTCAAAGCTGCTTTCAGTTCAGCTCCTAGCTATCTTTCCCCAGGTAAGAACCATTCTTCCCTATTTTTGGAGAGGTGATAGCGCTTGCTTCCTAGCATGGTAATACCTGAGGCAAGGGAATCCACAAAAACATTCCAATTTTCACAAAGAAAATTTCTAGATTTCATAAGCGGAACAAAACTGTGCAATGGTGGCTGTTTAGCAGATTGTTTAACTTGTGGTGTGTGTTCTATAAAACTAAAAAAAGTCTAGCCTGGGAGCACTCGGGTGCTTTTTCAGCACTCTCTAAGCCACCTTTCCTTGGCACAAAATCACAATGGCCTGATCTAGATTGGCAAAAAGAAGTGTGTTCATGGCTGCATGAAAGTCTAGCCTTTAGATGAGAAAAAGGGAAAGTGTGCCATGAAAACGCTTTTTTTGCGTTTTAGGGGAGAAGAAGCGCCTTTAAAAAGGTGCTGGTTTTCCCAGCTTCTTTTTTAAAAACTGTGGAACAGCACAGCTCCATCTAAAGGCTGCGGTGCAGCTGACAGTTAAAGGGGCCGCTGTATCTGTAAAGCGCCCATTTAAAGGCAGCGATACAGGTGCAGATCATAATGGATCGTGAGTTGGGAGCATGCGTGGTGTGGAGTTCACTTCTAATTAAAACGCTCAATGCCCTGCAGGTGTAAAAGCTGGGGTTTAACTGCGCAGTTTTTTAAAGCTCCCAAACCCTAGCTCCAGCCCTAATCCGAACCCTAGACATGCGCAGTAGGGACTCTGGGATGCTGTAACTGTTATTCTACTGAGCATAACATGTCAATTCATTCACAAAATAAAGGGGTTCATTCATGATGCACCAGTGCAACTGCACAGTTTAAAAAAGCAGAGAAACCACAATGATAATTTGACAGATCCTCATAACTGTATAATTGTCTGTATGGTGTATCTGCGCAGCTGCGCAGTTCCCAGCAGCCGGAAAACCTGCACAGCTGCACAGTTCCCAGCCGGCAAGGAAAAAAATTAAAGGTTCAGTGCGGCTAAAAGCCGCATTCATTGCCGCTGGTGCAGCTGCTCCGCCTGTGTTTGTAGCGTTCTGATAGCTTCCAATGTAGCTGCTGAGCCACGGAAAAGACTTCAGATAAGTCATTCCCACACCCCTCAGTCTAGCTGCCCTGTACCTTTTAAATGCACACCTGGGGCTTGCAGTGTAGCTGCTAAGCATTAAGGAAAAGGCAACTTCATGTCACATTTTCCTGCCAATCTAGAAAGCCCTATAGATTTCTAAATGACTCCTGTTCAGATCTGAACCCCAGTAGCCCTATTGCGCCTTCCATAAACAATGTAAATCCATTCCTTGTACATCAGACTAAAATCTGAAAATGTAAACATCAAGTAGGAACAGGTTGCTTCCCATTTGTCTTCAAACTTTAGTTATCATGACAACAGGTCATACAGTATTTCTTTGATGGCCATAATAGCTCTCAAGAAGCCCATGGAGCTTCGAAAGCTTGCAACAAGTGTATTGTGCATTTCAGTTGGCCAATAAAGGTATCACTGATGGATTTTTGTTTGTATTTGTTAAATGGCCAACGCAGCTACCCCTGCATGTTTTTAAGATAATGGCATTGTAGCTGCAACAGGGAAACAATTTATATGAGTGTTTTTTAAGCTTTTATTTGGTAATGTCCCACATTTTTCTTTGCATATCCTACATTTCATGGTGCCTTGTCCTCTTTAAGATTAGGACATCTGGTCCCCCTGTCTATGCCTGACTCTGGCTTCTAATATGACACAAATAATGGCATAATCTATTAAGAGGTACTATAACTCATATCTGTTTCTTTTAAAATTCATTAACATGAATGCAGTAGTGGTTTAGAAACAGGAGAATTGACATTAATATGTAGTTTGTGAACTGGTACTGAAATTCCTGAATTATACTTCTGCTTTAGAAAAAAACCTGATGGTTTCAAGTATGGTTGGTCCTCTACATTTGCAGCTTTGGTTTTTTGCAGATTTGATTATTTGGGGGTTTGATTCATATGTTATCTCTAAAAATCTCTAGGTCCTCCAGCGTAACTCTGCCAGAAGTTGAACATAGAGTTGTGCTGGAGAACCTAGAAGTTTTTAGAGAAAACACTTCTCTAGGCATTTGATTTCCGTCCAGCATGATTCTTTGATCAACCTCTGGCAGATGTTGATCGTAGAATTGCACTGGAGGACCTGGAGATTCCTAGAGAGGTGTTTTCTTTGGTAAGAAGAATAGTGTATTTTTTTATTTGTGGTTTTTTCCACATCCCCGCGGGTCCTTCACCCCTAACCCCAGTGAATGTGGAAGACCACTGTAATTCATTCCCCCCCCCCCCCCGGTACGAGGGGGTATCCAAAAGTTTTAATGATCACCTTTTCAAAAAATTGACAGGAAGTTTGTTTTGATTTGTAGTTGATAACTTATCTTTATGTAGTCACTATCTAGATTTATACGTTTTTCCCAGTGTATCTTGACCCTCCAAATACCTGATATTGTAGAAGCCTATAGATTGCGCCTGATGAGGATTTTACACTGTAGTCACTTCTGGCAGAGCCAGTCACAGAAATAAAGGACGCACTTAGGGACCAATGATGACACTGACAAAATTTCATCAATATGCCATGATAACTTCTGGGTGATAATTATTATTTTACGATACCCCCTCGTAAGGCGCAATCTGCAGACTTCTACAATATCAGGTATTCGGAGGGTCTGGATACGCTGGGGAAAATGTATAAATCTAGATAGTGACTACTGCTTTTCGGCTTCTGCTCCCAGGCTATGGAATGGCCTGCCGGTCGAGATCTGTCTCATCACAACATTAAATTCTTTCAAAACAACTTTAAAGACGCATCTCTTCCGGCAGCCCTCCCCAGAAACTATATAACCTTCCCGGCTCCTAAAAATCTTCCAGCCAATTCCCTGACCCTTTATCCCCTGAAGTTACCCTATGCTGTGGCCAGCACCATGGGTTTGTTATAAGTTTGTTTTATTTCTTCTTGATAGTAACTTGATTTTAATCTTTGCTAGTTTAATTCTATTTTAAGGGGCGGGAGGTTGGGGATGGGACTGTTGAATTATTTTAACTGTAACTGTTTTTAATTCTGCTGTACCCTGCCTCGATTGTTTTGACAGAGGGGCGGGTAAGAAATAAAATCTATTATTATTATTATTATTATTATTATTATTATTGCATAGAGATAAGATAACAACTACAAATAAAAAAAACTGGTGATCATTCAAACTTTTGGATACCCCCTTGTACATGTTGTGTATTTGCCTTAAATCTATCTTTTAGGGGAAAATAATTCCAGACAGGTTCTGAAAAGATGCTTTCTACTTGCCGCAAGCAAGGAAGCTCTTGGCTATTAACAAGCCTGATTCTTTGTCTTCTGGAGGCTGTGAGCAGGTGATAAAGAATCCCAGATATTTCAGCTGTGAGTAGTGTTTAATGTCCGCTGCCTGTCCTTCTCTGCTCCTCTTCACACAGCAGGTGGCTGCTCTGCTATAGAAAAGATCAATCCCAGATGACGGTAGCATCCAGAGCATCAGTGGCTGCCTTTTGCTTGGTTCAGCCTCCTTTTCTGTCATCCCTCCCCCCTTCTATGTTCTTAATACACAGGAAAAAAATCCAATATCATGGCATCCTCTAAAACAGAAAAAGCACTGCATCCACCAAGTACCAACAATAAATTGCTACGACTTCAGTTGCTCTTCAGCAACCAGCGCAAATAAAACGACACATTTAACAGACATCTGAGAGTCTCGAGGGGATAATTCCGTCCGGCATTTAATTGAGGAATTTCATGCTGCCACAATAGAATTTAATTTAGGTTTTTACAGCCCTGTTAAACATGCAGTCTTTCTTTTTGCTGATTTTATAGTTCCTTGTCAAAAATGGGTTTGTTCCATGACCAAGTGGGATTTCTTTTTCAGGGCTATATAAACAGCACAGTGCTGTACAAATAGTGAGCCAGTGTGGTGTAGTAGTTTGAGTGCTGGACTATGACTCTGGAGACCAGGGTTCAAATCCCAGCTCAGGCATGTAAACCCACTGGGTGACCTTGGGCAAGTCAAATGTTTTTAGCTCAGGAGAAGGCAATGGCAAACCAAACCAAACCCAAAGGGTGCTCAGCAGTGACTCCTTTTCATTCTGGAAAGAAGTGACCAGTGGGGTCCCACAGGGCTCTGTCCTGGGCCCAGTGCTATTCAACATCTTTATCAATGATTTGGATGACAGAATTGGGGGCATACTTATCAAATTTGCCGATGACTCCAAATTAGGAGTAGCAGTTAATACCCCAGAGGACAGGATCAAAATTCAAAATGACCTGAATAGACTAGAAAGCTGGGCCAAAGCTAACAAAATGAAATTCAATAAAGAAAAATGTGAGGTACTGCACTTAGGGCAGAAAAATGAAATGCATAGATATAGGATGGGGGACATCTGGCTGAATGAGACTATGTGTGAAACGGATCTAGGAGTCCAAGTAGAACATGAGTCAGTGGTGCAATGCGGCAGCTAAAAGTGCCCAAAGAGATTTTAGGCTGCATCAGTAGAAGTATAGTGTCTTGATCAAGGGAAGTAATAGTGCCACTCTATTCTGCTTTGGTCAGGCCCCACCTGGAATACTGTGTCCAGTTCTGGGCACCACAATTCAAAAGGGACATTGAGAAACGAGCGTGTCCAAGGGAGGGCAACTAAAATGGTGAAGGGTCTGGAAACCATGCCCTATGAGGAAAGACTTAGGGAGCTAGGGATGTTTAGTCTGGAAAAGAGAAGGTTAAGAGGTGATATGATAACCCTGTATAAGTATTTGAAGGGGATGTCAGACTGAGGAGGGAGCAAGCTTGCTTTCTGCTGCTCCAGAGACTAGAATGTGGAACAGTGGATGCGAACTGCAGGAAAAGAGATTCCAGCTCAACATTAGGAGGAACAGTAAGGGCTGTTCAACAGTAGAACAAACTTCCTCAGAGGGTGATGGAGTCTTCTTCTGTGGAGGTATTCAAACAAGCTGGATGGCCATCTGTTGAGGATGCTTTGATTTCAGAGTTCCTGCATGGCAGGGGGTTGGACTGGATGGTCCTTGTGTTCTCTTCCAACTCTATGATTCTATTAACCTCCTCTAAACCAATCTTGTCAAGAAAAACCCATGATAGGTTGGCCTTAGGGTCACCATAAGTTGGAAATAACGTGAAGGCACACAACACACAACACATGCACTACCACCACCAGAGATACACCATTCTTCCCTCTACCCTGTCAGCTCCTTTATGCATGGCCTTTTCTTTCTTGGTTATGCACTCAGTTACCATAAATGTTGATTATTCTAAACAAATGGTGTATATAAATGTTTTGTAGCATTCTTAGATGCTGCTTGTAAACCACTCTGTGAAAAGGGCTGTCCTTACTCTGGGGAAACTGCTGTTTTGAATATCAGGGAGAAAATATCAACAATAATAATACTAATAATGCGCAGTTCAAAACAAAATGGTCAGTAAGGAAGGTGATCCGTGTTCCATTTTGGAAAGGAGTGTATCATATTCTTAACCTCTTAGGGTGACTTTCAGGGGTAGCGTCAGACGATCCATCAGACACATTTGGTATAAAGGATCAAATGAACTGAACTGAAGGCATGCCTACTGGGAAAATGTTCCACCGCCGTGAGTTCAATTGAACTGTGAAGAAATGCCCCTCAGAGGATCAAGCTGCTCCATGCTTAACACATTAAAAACAGAATAAATAATTTTAAAACAAGCCTCTCTCTTTCTCTCACACACACCAAGATACACAGTGTGTTGAGAGGGGCTTTCCACAGTAGATTTATCTCAAAAAGCAGGTCTGGAGGCAAAGAAGTAGAGGAGAGATACAGTAGCATCATGTGCTCTCTAGCACTCTTGGAGCACTGCAGCGTAAAATTCTGCACGGCAGAAAGGAAGCACCTGGCGCAGGCCAGAGATGCTCACTGCCCTTTGAGGGAAATGTCTCAGCCTTGCAAACCCACCTTTGCAGGAGAAGCACATTTTACAGGTGTGAGAGGCTCTTCTTGAAATTTTACTAATGGGGATGGGAAGGTGGGAAATAAGCAAAATAATAAGCCAACATTAAATTGGCAGCTCAACCATATCTCTGTGTTGATGTTTTCTTCTCTGTGGTTACAGTGCATGAAGCCAATATGAAAACCAGTTTATCGTAACAGTCTCCTTCCCTCCCCTCCACCTTCATATCCTCCTCATTGTGCTCTGGTGGCTTGAGTGTTGGATGACAACTCTGGGAGACCAGTGTTCAAATCCCTGCTAGACCATGGAAAGCCATTGGGTGCCCTTGGGCAAATCACACTCTCTCAAACTCAGAGGAAGGCAAAGGCAAACTACCCTCTGGAAAAAAATCTTGCCAAGAAAATCCCATGATAGGAACTTAGTGGTCACCATAAGTCAGAAATGACTTGAAGGTGTTGGTTTTAAAAAAATCCAATGAGTGACATAAGCAGAAAGGGTTATTTTAGAGGCATGGAAGGAGGAATATATTTGCCAGGACACAGTGCACACTGCACCATTAAAGCACTATGATTCCACTCTATTTCCTATGGCTACGTGCTGTGCAATCATGGGATTTGTAGTCTAGTGGGACACTAGAGGAGATCTCTGCAGAGAATTCTAAATATCCCTCCCTAAAATGGAAATCCAAGGACTACAGAAGAGTCAGCCATAGTGCTATGATTATATAGGGTGAAAGGGCCCCAGGCTAGAAGCATCCTAGGTCTTGAAATGTCATGGTCAAACCTGAGGATTATAGTTATCCCTTGGTGATGTCACAGAGTCAGGTCCTGGTGATGTTATTTGTGTGTGTGGATTGTGCACCTTCAAGTCATTTTCGATTTATTACAACCCTAAGGCAAACCTATCATAGGGTTTTCGTGGCAAGATTTGTTCAGAGGGGGTTTGCCATTGCCTTCCCCTGAGGTTGAGAGAGTGTGAATTGCCTAAGACCACACAATGGGTTTCATGGTTGAGCTGGGAATCGAACCCTAGTCTCCCGAGTTACAGTCCAACACTCAAGCCACAAGTAGAAATGTGATTCTTCGCTTATTTCGTTCTCAAAGGAAGCGAAGAGTAACTGTAGTAGTTTTCTTCCTGTTGCAAGAAATTCTTTGAAAGCTGCAGTTTTTGATGACTTTTTGTAATCCTGTAGTTACGCGCCCCCCCCCCCCCCCCATGTGAAACAACAACTAAGGAAGATCAAGGAAGAAAGTGCAAGGGCGGGACTACTGTTAAACACAAAGAAAACAAAAATAATGATGACAGCGATTCTAGACAAATTCAGCTTAGACAATGAAGAAATAGAAGTAGTAAAAGAGTTCTCAGACCTGGGATCAAACATTGATAGGATAGGGATTGCAGCCAGGAAACCAGACGATAAGAATGGGGAGGGTGGCTATGAAAGAACTAGAAAAGATACTAAAATGCAAAGTTTTATACAGTTGAACACAAAAGTTAGACTCGTACAAACCATTGTATTCCCTGTTATTATGTATATATGTGAGAGCTGAAGAAAGCAGATAGGAAGAAAATCAATTCATTTGAGATGTGGTGCTGGAGAAGACTGCTAAGGATCTCTTTGATGGCCAAAAAGACAAACAAATGTGTTTCAGAACAGATCAATCCTGAAATCTTCCTGGAAGCCAAGGTGACAAAACTGAGGCTGGCATGCTTCGGAAACTTCATGAGAAGGGAGAATTCATTGGGGAAAAAACAATGCTAGGGAAGGTGAAGCAGAAAAAGAGGAAGGCCATATGCTAGATGGATGGACTCTCTTCAGGAGGTCACGGGTATGAATTTGCAAGAACTAAGCAGAGCAGTGGAGGACAGGGAGTCTTGGAGATGCCACAGGGTCGCCATGGGTCAAGATCAACTTCAGGGTAGATAACAACAGCAAATTTATTCTGTGCAAAATTCACACATGGTTTTTTATGGGTTTTTTGGGCTATAAGACCGTGTTCTAGAACAGTTTATTCCTGACATTTCGCCAGCCACAGCTGCTGGTGAAATGTCAGGAATAAACTGTACTAGGCCATGGCCTCATAGCCTGAAAACCCCACAAAAAATTTTGGATGCCACCTGAAAACCCCACAAAAAATTATGGATGCCACCTGTGAAAGCCTTTGACTTCACGTCACACATGGGGATTTTTAACACAGAAAACAGCATTTTCTGTGCATAAACTGTCTTATGCGGTGAGAATAATATTTTGGCATGTGTTATTTTCTGTATGATTTTTTACATCATTGACTGCTGAAGAAGCCAGCAGGGCTTCAAAAGCTTGTATCATGTACTTTGTGCATTTTGGTTGATCCAATAAAGGTATCATTGTTTTTTGGATTTTGGATGTTATCGTACTATAAAGGAAGGGTTTGCTATTGTGAGCTTTAGACAGTCTGATAACAGTTCAAAGGGATTCCTTGCAGCAAGTCAGAGCTGGTGCTGTGGCAGATGGTTGTCTTGATAGCACAACCAGATATATTGAAATGAAAATGGAGTGGGGAGGGACACATGCAGAGATCAGTTACTTAGGATCCTCATCATAGGTAATAAGGCAGCCTGAATCAATGGTGGCAGCAGGAGTGGTGACTTTGACTTGGGTTATTTTCTCTCTATGAAGATGAGTTTCTTTCATATTGCCTTTTAAGATTGTGCTTTGTCCCTCTCTCTAGCAGTCAAGAGCAGATCTCTGTGTTTAGTGTTTTGTTTTTTGATGTCTCACTTATAATATTTCAACATACATCAAAATGGCTTTTTGCCTTTCTGAGAATTTCACCTTTGCACTTGTATATTAAAAGGCCAGAAATGCAGTGGTCCTCCTGCCCCCCCCCCCCCAGCAAAGCTTTGAATCTATAACCTTGAAGATGTAGATTGCTTCCATCCCCCTCCCCCCCCTTTGTTTTGTTTTCTGTTTTATCCGTGGAAGAAGGATGCTACCATCTTTTTAAGATTTGCTCCCGAAGCTTTTCACAGCATTATGTGAACATGTTATATGCCGATACAGCAGCGAGCGGTGGGGTCAGAATGAATTAAGGTAATTTTTCGTGCTAGTGCTGTGTTCTCTGTTTTGGAAGGAGCAATACAATCTCCGCCTGGAGGAGAGTTAATATTTTTACATTCCTGCAGAGTGATGCAGTAATGAGCTGGTGCATGAAGAGAGGGGGAGAGACACAGAGTCAAAGGGAGATGGTTACTGCTCTCTCCTTCCAGTGGTTGGTGTAAAATGAGACGTGAATAACAAAGATCACCCTTCTGTATTTCTACATTGGTGCATGCCAGCAAAGCTGACCCAGAAATCATTGCTTAAACCACACTGATGGTTCAGTTCTACATAAGGTTTTACCACCATGGGGGTGGGGGTGGGATACAGATAATGGTCTTGTGGTAATAAGGAGAATTTCTCTGGACTTTTCCAGGAAGGATCTGTGAACAGAAATGGGCAGGAGTCTTATATTTCCTGCATGCAAACCATGCTTTTGAAATGGACACAGATTTTTAGTTACATCATGTTAGTAGAAATGATATAGCATCTTTTCCCACCCAACACTTATTTATCATTTCTTGCCTTAATTGGATGATGATGATGATGATGATGATGATGATGATGATGTAATTTGTATTTCTTTCCCACCTTTCCTGAAGCCTCAAGGCAAGTATAATATATTAAAACGCAAAACACATAAATCCACAATTAAAATAACAACATGATAAAATTATTACAATACATTTATAAGAGTACATACACAATTAAAAAGTCATGATTTAATATTGACTGGGTAGACCCAGTATGGCAACTTAGATTTGACAGGGGTTTTCCAGCTTGGCACCAACACTGATAATGTGCCTGTAGTCACTGGCTTTGCTGTTTTCATCCCTTCAAAGCATAATGCCATCGATTTATATGATGGAGTCATAGGAAATCCTTCCGTGTCCCTGCACTCTTCCTTCCTGCCTATGGATTCCTCATTTCAGAGCCTCTCCATATCTTAGGATGAGTGACTAATTTTCCTCCACCCCCCAAGTAAAGCTTTCATTGCAGCACTGCAAGTTTTTCCTTCCTTCACAGATATTTTTTATCACCTGAGCAGCAGAATGTTCTCTGTGGCTGCAGGAGCTCAGCCAACAAATATATTGAGATGCACAAGGTCACAGCAAGATATGAGTCTTGTTTAACATAAGCTTATATGTTAGATGCAATTTTATTTATCTTGATAAGAAGTGCATAAAGAGATCCCTTCCCAGAGAGGTTAGATTGGCACTCTCCCTCTCTACTTTCTTTTCCTGATTAAATAAAGGATTTTCTGTTTCAGCAAACCTTTGAGGACCAATTGCTTACGCAGAACAGGCCTTGTACAATTTGCTGGCTTTTCTGTTCTCTATTGTTGCTGTTGCAGTTGTGCGCTTTCAAATCGTTTCCAGTTAGGTTGACCCTAAGGCTGCTACAGAGTTTTCTGGGGCTGAAAGTTTTTGTCTCCCCCAAGGTGACCCATTGGGTTTCCATGGCTGAGCAGGGAACTGAACCCCGATCTCCAGAGTCCTAGGCCTACACTTAAACCACTACACCATGCGTATTCTCTGTTTTTTGTTGTACTGTTGTGTTTTTTATGGTTTGTGTTTTTAACTGGTAAGCTACCTTGCATTTTGAACTAGGGAAAAGGTGTTATCTAAATACGTGTGGTGACTGTGATGTGGTGATTATGATGACCAGATTTTCTAACTGCAAAGGAGGACAAGAAAATACAAACTGTAGGACATACAGGAACAATGTAGGAGATTACAAAATAAAGCTAAAAACTCTGTCACTAATATACCGTAAATATAATTTCATTTCACATGGTTTATTTTCAGCTATATTCCTTATACTGTATTTTATTATGTACTCAACTGTATTTTTCTGATGAACTCATCTTTGTTAAAATGCCTTGTTGGCTTGCGATATATTTACAGAACTCTGATGCCTGGTGGCACAGTGGTTAAATGCCTGTACTGCAGCCACTCACTCAAAACCATAAGGTGGTGAGTTCAAGATCAGCAAAAGGGCTCAAGTTTGACTCAGGCTTGCATCCTTCCAAGGAGGTTGCTAAAATGAGTACCCAGATTGTTGGGGGAAAGTAGCTTTCAGTTGTAAACCACTTAGACACTCCTTAGGTGGTATGAAGCTGTTTGTTTGTTTGTTTTTGACAAAACAAATACTTAAAATTGTACTTTACTAGCAACAAACTCTTGATTGAATCTTCATTTAAAGTGTTCCTTTCATTTGTCTTTTGTGCTGAAATTAGGTGGGGGGGGGGAGCCTTTTAATATTTGTATTGCATCCTCAAGCAGTCCATTGCCTAACATGTTTGCCATCCTTTCCCCCTCTGAGAAACAAATGCACCCTGAGCTGCCCGGGCAAGTCTTGTCTGTTGCTACTCCTTGGAAAAAAGATCTTTAGAAGGATCCACCCTGTCCCTCTATTTGCAGCAAGGACAGGTTGCCAAATAGACACATTTCATAAAAGAGATCTGCAAAGATGGTGTTACTCAATGGGTTTCTTAGTCATGCTCAAAATGGAGGACATTTTGGAATTCCTCTTGGACAGAAGGTTGGAATGTAAGTCACATTTTGGAAAAGGAGGACGTCTGTTCACCCTGAGTGTAATCAAAGATGGAGAGCCTGTGATGTGAGGCTGATGCAGAAGACATGAGGTGAATTAAAAGAGGTACCTGGTCATTGAGATAGAGACTATGTGAAGCATGTACTTTGCCAGGGAGACACTGAATACTCTGCGTCTTCAACAGGGTTGTGAGGTTCTTTAGCACCTCAGATCACCCCAGGGAGCAATGTGTTCACACTCCTTCATCTGTCTAAAGCAGTAGGGGAATCCTGGATTACATGGGGTTTTAGGGAGATGATTGAGTATCATCACACTGTTCCCTAGGTCCTAAGATGACCTGAGGAGGCAAAGAGCCCCGCATCAAAGCCCCTTTGAATGTGTTCTTGTAGTCCCCCCCCCCCCATAAGTCTTAGGGCATGACACTGATGAATAGCATGGAACAAAGTCAATTAAAGCTAGCTAGGCATTCTTCTATTTTGTCATTTGCAACTTCTTGCACTCTCTGAAACACTCCTCCCCGTGTACCTTGGCAAAAGACAGGATACAGAAAAATGTGCCATGAGTAGCACTGTAAAAATGTAAAGCATGCAGCAGAAATATAAATTGTTGGAAACTCAACTTGCAACTCATCTTCCTTGAAAAAACTCAGAATCATTTGTAGCCACTGGAAGTATGCAGGATTGGCACTGCTCAACAGAAGGTTCCTGCTGAATTTTTCCTAGTTTTCTGAAGGAGTCATATTGAGCAGGACATTTCTCTGTAAAAAAAGCTAATAACCCTTCTACCCCAGCCTCAAATTAAAATGTATTAAAAGCAGGAGTATACCATGACTGAACTTCTACAATTCAGCTCCTTCCACATTGCATTAGAAATTCTACCTGACATTGCATGGGTTGACATGGATGGCTTTTGTGTATCCTTTGAATGGATCAAAACTTCAAGTGGTAGCACTTGCAGTCCTTAATAGAGGTGATAAGTGCAGTCCTCCAGATGTTAGTGGACTGCAGATCCCATCAACCTTGGCCAGTATATCCAGTGATAAGGAGTGATGAGACTTTCAGTAAAGCATCACCTGGACAGCTACATGATTCCCACCCAGCCTTAAAATGTATTTCATATCATGTTTCATGCATAAATAATAAATAAATGCAAAGTGGACCAGACCCAGCAGGTTTTTCTGGAAAAGGCAAAACTTTGCCAGTCTGTCCCCAACTTGTCAACGGCTTAACTCCCTTGAATAATTTCTGCATCTTCCTTCCTACTTTCTCTCTGATTTTAACTTGGTTGTTGACACTACAACCTAAGAGCTGTGAATATTTGCATGTCTGAAAATATATACTTCTTCATAGCTGCCCTGGAGTCAAACTCGATTCAAAGCGACCCTGTGGATGAGACATCTGCAAGCACCCTGTTCTCCACTTCTCTGCTCAGGTCCTGTAAATTCATACCTGTAGTCTCTTTATTAAAGAGTCCATCCACCTAGCATGTGCTATTCCTCTCTTTTCTTCTTCCCTCCACCTTTCCTAGCTTTCTTGCCTTTTCCAGTGAGTCCTGCCTTCTCATGATGTGGCCCAAGTACAGCAGCCTGAATTTAATCATCTTGGCTTCCAGGGAGAGTTCAGGCTT
This sequence comes from Urosaurus nigricauda, assembly GCA_034509955.1. Taxonomy (NCBI): domain Eukaryota; kingdom Metazoa; phylum Chordata; class Lepidosauria; order Squamata; family Phrynosomatidae; genus Urosaurus; species Urosaurus nigricauda. Next base: position 4,464,356 of record JAOEGL010000003.1, read on the forward strand.
GATCTGTTCAAGGACCAATTTGTTTGTCTCTTTGGCTCTCCATGGTATCCTCATCCCTCTTTTCCAGCACCACGTCTCAGATGGGTGACTTTCCTCTTAATCTGCTTTCTTCATTGTCCAGCTTCACATCTGTAGATGTGGATTTGTACACTTCTAACTTTAGTGCTCTGTTGTCTAGCTTTACTCTTTAGCATCTTGTCCAGTTCTTTCATGGCTGCTCTTCTTTCTGATCAATGTTAGATCCAAGGTATGGAAAATCTTTAACTATTTCAATTTCCTCTTTGTCTAGGTGGAATATATGTAGATCAATAGAATATATGTGGTTGTTATTTTTGTTTTCTTTATGTTCAGCGACAAGCTTGCCTTTGCATTGTCTTCCTTCACCTTCCTTAGTAATGTTCCAAGTCCCTGATGTTTTCCACTAGTAGTATATACTTCTCTCCTCCCCCCAATATATATATATATATATATATACACACATACACACACACACACACACACACACACACTACAGTGGTCCCTCCATATTCACTGGAGTTAGGGGTGAAGGACCCCTGTGAATGTGGAAAAACCACAAATCAAAAAAATCTGTTTTTGCCCAAGAGAACACCTCTCTAGGAAACCCAGGTCCTCCAGTGCAACTTTGTGGTCAACATCTGCCAGAAATTGAGCATAGAATCATGCTGGAGGACCTACAAATGCCTAGAGAAGTGTTTTCTCTAGGAACTTGTAGATTCTCCAGCATAACAGTATGGTCAACTCCTGACAGAATTGCACTGGAGGACCTAAGATTCCTAGAGAGAACATATTAATCAAAACAACAAATAATCAAATCCACAAATGTCGAAGCCACAAATGTTGAGGGCCAAATCTACTTGAAGCCATCAGCTTTTTTTTAAAAGCAGAAATATAATCCAGGAATTTCAGAACCTGTTCACATACTACATATTAATGTCAATTCTCCTGTTTCTGAACCACTACTGCATTCATATTAGGAATTTAAAAAGAAACAGATATGAATTACAGACATGAACCGCAAATAATCAGATCTGAAAATGTCAAAACCACAAATATAGAGGGCCAACTGTACTACCGTATATACTTGACTATAAGTTGAGATTTTGGGGCCAAAATTATGGCTTTTGAGATGACATGTGGATACGTCGAGGGTAAAACATAGGGGCATGTAACAAAGGACATAAAGAATGAAGCAAAGGAAAATGATCATAGAATCATAGAAATTTAGAGTTGGAAGAGACCACAAGGGCCATCCAGCCCAACCCCCTGCCATGCAGGAACTCCCAGTCAAAGCATCCCTGACAGATGGCCATCCAGCCTCTGCTTAAAGACCTCCAAGGACGGAGACTCCACTACACTCCGAGGGAGTGTGTTCCACTGTCGAACAGCCCTTACTGTCAGGAAGTTCCTCCTAATGTTGAGATGGAATCTTTTTTTCCTGCAGTTTGCATCCATTGCTCCGAGTCCTGTTCTCTGGAGCAGCAGAAAACAAGCTTGCTCCCTCCTCAATGTGACATCCCTTCAAGTATTTAAACAGGGCTATCATATCACCTCTTAACCTTCTCTTCTCCAGGCTAAACATCCCAAGCTCCCTAAGGCGTTCTTCATAGGGCAAGGTTTCCAGACCCTTCACCATTTTAGTTGCCCTCCTTTGGACATGCTCCAGTTTCTCCACATCCTTTTTGAATTGTGGTGCCCAGAACTGGACACAGTATTCCAGGTGGGGCCTGACCAAAGCGGAATAGAGTGGTACTATTACTTCTCTTGATCTAGACGCTATACTTCTATTGATGCAACCTAAAATTGCATTGGCCTTTTTAGCTGCTGCATCACACTGTTGACTCATGTTCAACTTGTGGTCTACTTGGACTCCTAGATCCCTTTCACATGTGGTCTCATTCGGCCAGGTGTCCCCCATCCTATATCTGTGCATTTCATTTTTCCGCCCTGCGTTTCTCTGTGGTAAATTTCATTTTGTTAGCTTTGGCCCAGCTTTCTAGTCTATTCAGGTCATTTTGAATTTTGATCCTGCCCTTTGGGGTATTAGCTGCTCCTCCTAATTTGGTGTCATCTGCAAATTTGATAACTAGGCTCTTAATACTGTTATCCAAGTCATTAATAAAGATGTTGAATAGCACTGGGCCCAGGACAGAGCCCTGTGGGACCCCACTGGTCACGTCTTTCCAGGATGAAAAGGAGCCCTTGTTGAGCACCCTTTGGCTTCGGTCAATCAACCAGTTACTAATCCATGTAACGGTTACCTTGTCTAGCCCACATTTTGCAAGCTTGTTTGCAAGAATGTCATGGGGAACCTTGTCAAAAGCCTTACTGAAGTCAAGATATACTATATCCACAGCATTCCCTTCATCTACCAAGCTGGTAATTTTATCAAAAAAAGAGATCAGATTTGTCTGGCGTGACTTGTTTCTCTGAAACCCATGTTGGCTTTTTGTGATTATGGAATTATCTTCCAGATATTCACAGACTCTCTGCTTAATGATCTGCTCCAGAATCTTTCCTGGTATTGATGTCAGACTAACTGGACGATAATTGTTGGGATCCTCTTTTTTCGCCTTTTTGAAGACTGGGACAACATTTGCCCTCCATTTGCCAAACAACTTACAAAATTCAAGCAAACATCACTGTTTGTGCTCACACTAAACGCTGGGTGGATGAGAGAAAAGAGGGGAATTAGAGCTTCCAGGACAGATTAAGCTCTTGCCTTTCTTTTTCCTTTCTTTTTTCCCCCCTTTCTTTCTTTCTTTCTTTCTTTTTTTTGGTAAGAGTCAGAGTAGGGCACTTACATTGACCCTTGGATAAGTCGATTCAGGTTTTTGAGGTCAATATTTTGACTAAAATTTCTAGACTTATACATGAGTATATATAGGAAATAATAGTAGTAGTAGTAATAATAATAATAATAATAATAATAGTTTATTTATAGCCCGCTCCTCTGACATCAATCGGAGCGGGTTACAGCAATTAAAAAACATCAAGATAAAACAATTACAATGGTCCAACATCCCACCTCCCACCCCTTGAAATTAAATTAAATCAGCATTAAAATCAGGAACAACACATACAACATAAAGCATAAAAACAGCTAGTCATACTATGGACACTGTAGATGTAAACTTGTAAAAAGTACTGAGAACTGGAAAGGGAGCACATCCCAATGTCTTAAAACCAGTATCAGGGCCAGGCGTTAAGATGTTTCTGGGAAGGTCTGCCGGAAGAGATGCATCTTCAAGGCACTTTTAAAGCTCTCAAGAGATGTAATAAGACGCATCTCATCCGGCAGGTCGTTCCATAGCCTGGGAGTGGCAGCAGAAAAGGTCCCCCGGGAGGTCCGTGACAGCCTCATTTTCAAAGGCTGAAGTAGATTTCTCCTGGAGGATCGGAGTGTGCCGGGGGGGGGGGGGGGATTATACGGAGAGAGGCGTATTTCCTTTCATATATACCATGACTCCCTGTGTTGTTATACCATTATGAGTGTATACACTTTGACTGGAGATACTGGAAAATTGCATGTGAGGCTGGGTTTTAAATCAATGCTGTCTAGTCACTTTCTGAAGACATCTGCAGTTTTCCACAACTTGATGCCTTCAGTTAAGTTAGCCTACCTCTTCTATCATCCCCAGGGTGGGCAAGACTGCTATAGCATCACCATAAATACTGCACATTTTACAGCCCAGTTAAAGGGGTTCTAAGTTCTTCGAGTATTTTCCACTCCAGATAAGACTCACTTTAAGCAGATGCAGCCTCAGGCATTTCCTGGCTGTGGATCAATCTTCAGTGCTTCTGCTTCTCATGGGAACATTTTTTTTGGCCTTCTAGGATCTCTGTCTCTGACTTCTTCTTGCCAGATAAAAAGTCAACTCTTCACACTTGGTCCTGTGCTAAGAGATCTGACACTTCTGCCATTTCCCTTCCCTGCTCTTTGCTTGTGTGTCTTTCAGGGACAACGGGACGTCAGGTGAACTCTTCCAGGGAGAGATCAGGCCTGAACTGTTCAAGGAGCCATTTACTTCTCTTTTTGATCATCCCCAGTATCCTCAGCACTTTTCTCCAGCACCACTTCTCAAATAAGTTGATTTTCTTTTTATCCACTTGCCTCACTGTCCAGCTGACATATCTGTACGTGGTGATGGGGAATACTATAGCTTGTATTTTGACTTTAGTGCTCAGTTGTATGTCTTTACTCTTTAGGATCTTGTGTAGTTCTTTCATGACTGCCGTCCCCATTCCTTGCATTCTTCTTATTTCTTGGCTGCAGTCTCTGTTCTAATCAGTAGTTGATTCTAGGTATGGGAACTCTTCAATTTTTTCATTGTCTAGGTTGAATTTATGTATTTCTTCCATAGGCATTATTTTTGTTTCAACTGGAAAATGACTTGAAGGTACACAACACAGAGAGAGAGAGAGAGAGAGAGACATAATGCATATGTCTACCTTGCCAAGCTAAACCTTTGTCTAGCTCTCTTTTCACCGCTGGGGCATAGCTGAAGAATTCACCTTCATAAACAAATCAATAAAGATGCTTCTCTTGGTCTGTGTGATTAAAATGTTACTTACCTTATATACTCAACTATAAGTCAACCTCGTGTATAAGGGTAGGTTTTGGGGCCAAAATAATGGATTTTGATATGACGTGTGGATAAGTGAAGGATAAAACTTAGGAGCCTGTAAGAAAAGATGTAAAGGATGAAGCAAAGGGAAACAATGCCAAAGAACTTACAAAATTCTGGTAGTCATAACTGTTTGCACTCACCCTAAGGCTAGATGGATTAGAGAATAGAGGGAGGTCAGAGTTTCCAGGATAGAGTATACTCTTAACTCACCAGAGGATGGTTCCTTTTTTAAAATAGAAGTTAAAATACAGTACTTACATTGACCTGTAAATAAGTTGACTCGGGTTTTGGGTGTGTGTGTGTGTGTGTGTGTGTCAATTTTTTGACTAAAATTTCTAGACTTATACATGAGTATATACAATAAATGTCCATGTATCCTGCACTGCAATTTACCTCCTCCATGGCTCATCAATTTTTAATGATGGTGGAAAAAGTCAGTGGCTTAAGCCATGACAAAGCAATTTCACTCTTAAATAGAGATGTTAGGTTTTTCTGACCAGCATCCTAATGGCTGGATAAAGGGTTTTATATTTCTCTTGGCCCAATAGGGCAAAATAAGGTTTAACAAAATCAGCATTTAGCAAACAATATGCACTAGGTATATCAGCCTAATAGATATTTCAAGCTCTGCATGCCAGGTTGACAGTGACTGTTTAGTTTTTAGCAAAGTATTTAGGAACAGCTTTCCAGGATAAGCTCTTGAACTTGCCATCTGCCCCTGTGTTTCTGCTTCACAATCGCAAGGCAGGCTGTGTAGTTCTTTGAAGTGATATGTGCATCTTTGCTCCATGATTTTCTACTCAGCCTCTAAGAGCTGGGTTGGAAATGATCTCACCAAGTGTCACCTCCTGCATAAAATCTTACTGTTAAAGGGAGGGGAGAAATGTTGATCCCCCCCTCCCCCCAATTTGCCAACATATGCCTTAAGTCCAGGCTTCTAATGAGGGGCCAGGGGAAGAAATCTTGAATTTATTTCAATGAAATGTTAAGTGATTCCAAATGAAGAGCTCTGAAGCTTTAAGCAAAATATGGTGTGTTTGAAAGAACCAGGAGGTGTGGTAGCTAGTGTGCAATTTATGTTTTATTACAATTTCTATCCAGCTGTTTGGTAAAATATCAAAGGCAGTTTGCAACTGGAACACACAAACAATAGGAAAGGCATAAGATCTTTTTTTAAAACACCAAACAAACCCAGCAATGTCAACAATCAATCACAGAAAACTGAAAGTTGGTGGGAGCATAAAAATGTGTTAAGCATGAAACACTGCAAAAGCCTGCTGGAATAAATCAAGAGGCAATGTATCGAAGGATTTAAAGATGAAAGTTTTCATAGGATCATAGAGTTGAAAGGAGCCTTATGGGCCATTGAATCCAACCCAATGCAGAATCTCCATATTCCCAGCATAAAGCATCCCCAGCTGTCCAGCGTCTTTTGGAAGATGTCTAGAGAAAGAAACACTACTACCTCTCCAGGGAATTGGTTCCATTCTCAAACCACTATCACTGTCAAGATGTTCCTTCTCATGTTTAATCAAAATCTACCCTCCTGTAACTTCAGACCATTAGATCCGATCCAATTGTCTCTGGGGCAGCCCTGGAGATATTTAAAGAGTGACTTCTCTTCACCAAACTGAACATTCCCAGCTCCTGCAACATTTCTGTTTTTTTGTCCTTTATATCACTTATTATTGCCCTAAACTGAATGCAGTACTCCTGATGAAGCCTGAATCATTCTGGAGGACCTACGGATGCCTAGATAAGTGTTTTCTCTAGGAACTTCTAGGTTCTTCAGCCTAACTCTGCAGTTAACATCTGGCTGAGTTGTGCTGGAGGACCTTGTGATTCCTAGAAAGAACATAAAAACCGCAAATAATCAAATCTACAAAAGTCAAAGCTGGAAGACCAAGTTAAATTGATTTTTCTTCATGATGTGGCCAAGTACAGCAGCCTGAATTTAATCATCTTGGCTTCCAGGGAGAATTCACGCTTGATCTGTTCAAGGACCCATTTGCTTGTCTTCTTGGCTGTCCATCGTATATTAACCCCTCATCTCCAGCACCACATGTCAGATGAGGTGATTTTCTACTTATCTGCCATCTTCATTATCTATCTTTCACTTGATTTTACCATCTTATATAAGGGACACCAAATTATTATGCCACTGTATTTAGTAGGATTTGAGCATCCATGGATTTTGGTATCCACAAGGGGGCATGGAACCAAACCCCAGTAGATACCAACGGCCCACTGTATTTTATTGGGATATTTACAGTAATGTAACGAGAATAGCATACACTTCTGTTATATTTAATTTTAAATATATTTTAAATTTTAAATTGGCTGTAACAAAATTTTAAATTAGCTATACTTGGAAGAGCACTTTTTTTTCTTTCGTGATATGTGCCAGTTATACTTGATATATGTTATATAAACAGTTTAACCTGCTTTGGTTGAAGCAGTTACTTGAGCGTCCATGACTCTGCATTGCTTATGAGTTCCATTTCAAGTTGAGAAAAATGTGATTTAATACAACCAGTTAAAACATTCAGTTTCACTAAAGGCTTGTTTGCAGCACTTCACAACTGTGGATGAATACAGATAGCGTGGAAAATTTTCCATGAAAACATATAGCAAAAATTTACCACAGAAAATTTTCATTCCCACATCTGTGATTATGGTAATGCTTGCTTTCAAATTAGTTTAACATCCCTTTCGGAATTGTCTTCTTTGATGTTAAGCTTATCGGGGAGGAGGAAGGAACTTAATACTGTTAAATAAATACTATGCTACATTGGAATGAAGGTGCTCCGTTAATGTTCAAGAATTTCATGTGGGGCAGATAGATTTTTTTTTTCAAAAGAATAACTAAACACCTATCCATATCATGAATCATGAAGTCTATTATAGTGTTCTCAGTTTTGGCAAAACCCTTTCTCTGCTTTATTGTGGATCCCTCTTGAGTCATATGCAATGGTCTCACTAAATGTTTGGTCAGCTTTATGTTTTACATATGTAAGAAGGCCTGGGAATTCCCCAACTCCAACCTGGACAGTAAGGAAAACCTGATACTTACAGAAATATTAATTGAATCACAGAGTTGGAAGGGACCATAAGGGCCATCTAATCCAACCCGCTACTTAAACAAGAAACTAACAGGGAACTAATTTGCCCATGCAAAGCTTACTTTTTGGTGCAACCCAAATGGTGGAAGACTTTCAAACTAAACTCAACCTAAAAGTGTCATTTTCTTTGTTTCTTTATTTTGGATGGAGTTACTAAATTAATTTGGTATTCCAATTAATTGTGTTTTAGAATTATGGTTTAGGTTTGATGATGAACATGTGTTACTGTATTGATGTCCTGAAGGAGACAAAAATGATTGTAGAAGAAAGGAGACAAAAGGGATTGCAGCAACTACAGGAACCTTGTAGTAATATCCCATGGAACTAAAGTGATGCTCTAAGTTCTACAAGAAAAACTCTTATCATACATGGAAAGAGGAAATGCCAGCTGTCCAAACTGGGTCCAGGAAAGGAAGAGACACTAGGGATCATATTGCAAGCATATGTTGGCTAATGGAATGTACTAAAGAACTTCAAAAGAAATTTAATCTGTGCTTTATAGAGTATAGCAAAGCCTTTGATTGTATAGATCATGAAAAGCTATGGATTGCTCTCAGAGAAATAGGATGCTACAACATTTACCCTGATGGTACACTTAGGAAGGATTTGTAGCTAATTCCAGCTTCCTGCTGAGTATGTCTCTTTGTGGGTGTTGAAACACTTTTTTACCATCCCCACATTGCATTTTTAGTGGGACCTATTACACATTTTAAATGCACACCATTAAAAAACCTGGGATTTAATTGAAAGATGATGAATAAACCCTTATAATAAACAAAATTGAAACTATATCTTTAGAAGACTTGCATAAAAGGTTTGCTTGGATACCAGTGAAAACAGAAAAGACTTCACTCTTGCTTCCACTTGTTTTAAAGAACAAAACATGCTCATGGTTTTCTTTTGCAGTGCAGTAAAGATAATGGCAGAGATTGTTCAGTGTAGTTATTTGAAGGGGGACTAAAGGAAAGGCGATAGCAGAACTCCAAGCTGCCATGACAACTGGTAAAGCTGGCTTATGGAGAGCATGCTTCGATGGGCTTTTTGCTAACCTGGGCGAAGGCGGGCAAACAATAGTTCAGACATCACCTTTACATTACTTACCTCAGCCTTGAATTTAGTCTCGTCACAAAGCAGATGTGGGATTTTATCCCGTAATTAACGGTTTTAATAATCACTGGGTACGGGGTTGCATCAGCGAGCAGAAGATTACGTCTGCAGCAGTTTAGCATAGTCCAAGTAAATGACTGAACTCTGGGGCCATAATCTCCTGGTTCACATTTGACATTGCATCGCTTCACACAAATAATTAGGAAGGAAGAGGCTAGTTCTGCTTCGGGTTGAGGCTTTTGATACTGTGGAAATGTCGGCGCTGGGTTAGTGGCCATGCATTCATGTTTGCTGGGTGTAAAATAATTGAATGTCACTCCAGATAATTACTAATGTAGGAGCTTATTATTTGAATAATGTCTTCTGTGCTACATCATTTCTTACATTCAGAGTGATCCGGTTCATCTTATGAACTGGAATGTGAAGAAGCGTGGATAGACACTTGCTTATCTAGAGATGGACACGTGGTTTGTCAACAGGAGAGGCACAAAACTTGAATCTTTTGCATTCCATAGTTAAGCAACTGAACATGTTGGTAAGACACCCTGGCAAAAATGATCAGGGGGTCATAGTAAACCACAAGGTAAACATAAGTCAGTGTGATGTGACAGCTGACAAAGCCAATACAATTTTAGGCTGCATTAATAGGAATATAATGAAAAGACTGGGGAAAATCATAGTCCTGCTCTTTTCTGCTTTGGTCAGGCTTCACCTGGAGCACTATGTTTAGTTCTGAGCATCACAGTTCAAAAACGGGACTGGTAAACTGGAATATTTCCTCAGGAAACTGTTAGATCTGGGAACCAATGAGGAGTGGCTTGGAGAACTGGTTGTGTTCAGCCAAGAGAAGAGAAGATGGAGAGGTGATATTGTAACCACCTTTAAATATTTGAAGAAAAATCATGTAGAGGATGGAATCAGCTTTTTTCTTACTGCTTCAGAGACCAGAACTTGGATTTAAATTACAAGAAAAGAGATTCCACCTAAATATTAGGAAGAATTTATTGACTGTAAGAGCTGTTTGACATTGAGAAGGAAAGCAACAAAGATGAGCCAGTCCTAAAGAACTAGAACTTCCATGGGTTTTGCCAAGAAGCACCATGACCTCTCACTGTGTGAAAGATACTAGTAGTACTGTTCTGCAAATGCCTGATCAAAAGTAAGATTGACTTGGTCCATCAGGGCTTACTCATATAACTGTGAATAGAATTGCAGAGTTTGAATTGGGATCTTGGTGTAAAAAATCTTTCTTTCTAAGTAAGGAATTAAAATTGCTGGGCAATTGATAGGAGGGACAAGAGGAGGAAGAGGAAAAAGAGGGAAGAAGAAAAGGAGGAAAGAGGAGGTATGAAACTGTGACTAAGATAAAGCTTAGATACAGTCTGCAGATCTTGATAATTTGCATAATGCTCCCTCCCCTGGCTTTGGATTGACTCTTTGTACCTAATTTATTAGCATCACTTCCAGGGAAGGCCAGCAATGCTTCTCAGAAGCAATATAGCCATCATGTAGAGCTGCTCTGGCCTGATTTTTTTTTCATAGTTATAGTCTTGACTGATGACATATTTACTGGAGAGGAGTCTCTATGCATGGGAAAAATGCAAACATAAGGGCTGAAACAAGTACTCTTTTGCAATCCTTGGAAAACTGTAAAACGAGTTCTAGTGAGCTGTCTTGTGAACTCTTCTTCACTCATTTTGGCATTGGTTTGGTGGTTAAGGAATTTTCTTATCAAGTGGGTGTTAGGAGGAAACTCTCAGCTTTCAAAGTGTTCTTTCAACATGCAATGCTGACACTTTTTCCACTGCTGATGCTGTGTCTATGAGCCTTAGTACCCATTGGATACTGTAGTTCTCAGCACTGTGCATGGCACAGAAGCAGTTAAAAATTCATTTGACACCCCCAGCCAGTATGCACTTTCCAGCCAATGTTCTCACTGTATTCAGATGTGGAAAACAACAATCACAGGTGTTTGAAGCGGGCCCTCGATATCTGTGGGGGATCCATTCCAGACCACCACCACCACCCCCGCAGATACTTGGATGCTCAAGTCACATAATACTCAATGGTGGCATGTCCATGCTGCCTTGCCACCACTGGGGACAATAGGACTTTGCCACCACCTCCAGCCATCCGAAGCCTCTCTCACCATGGCAGGGGGCGCCTCCTCCTCTGACTCTTCTTTCTCTTTCCATTGCCGCAGCTGCCGCACACTTGTAGCTGCCTCTTTTTCCTCCTCCTCTTTCCGCCTGGCCACCACTGCGGATGTTCTTTCCTCCTCCTCCTCCTCCTCCTCCTCTGCCGCCCCCCCTCCCCCCATGGGCTTGCCATCTGTGGATGCTTAAGTCGACGGATGGCGAGTTTGCAGATACAGTGAGTCCCTGTATATTCCAAGATGAAGAGGAACAGGAAACACACTGCTTGATCTTCATGAGATGTAGCTGAATATTACCAGTTGGATGTGTCTTTGGAACCATAACATCCTGACCTTTGGCAGACTCTCTGGTCATTGCAAGATGAATTTCATGTTCTTATACCAAGAGCTGGTGAGGTGGACAAAACTGTTGATTTTATGTGGTTTTCTTCATAGTATAAGTTGGCTTTAGTTCTAAGACTTGCATTTTTTGCTTAGTCCTTAGACTTGTATATTTTGGTTGACTATTTGATTACCTCTGCTCTTCTTCCTCAGTCATTTCCCATTAATTAGTTGCATTTAAGTTTATTAATGCTGTAAATTGAAGACAAAAAGTTCATAATTTGAATAAATTATCAAATGTGTGTATATGTGTCTTTAAGTCACCTGTCAGCTTATGGCAACTGGTTGAATTTCATAGGGTTTTCTTAGGCAAGAAAGGCTCAGAGGAGATTTGCCAGTTCTTTCCTCTGAAATGTAGCCTGCAGCACCTGGAATTCATTGCTGGTTTCTCCCATCCAAGTGCTAACCAAGGCTGATCCTGCTTTGCTTCCAAGATAGCAATAGCATCTACATGTACATACACCTTATTAGTGAACTCAGCACTCTCTAAGTGGTTTACAGTCTGTAAGCCAATTACCCACAGCAAGCTGGGTACTCATTTTACTGATCTATGAAAGGATAGAAGGCTGAGTCAACCTTGAGCCCTGGGATCAAATTTGCATTGTTGTGGCTGTAGTACATGGCTCTGACGGGATCTGGTGCCTTTAGGATATTTGGGCCCTAATTTGTTAATTATGACAATTAAAAACAGCCACATGCAAATGTTGGCTCACAGAGATAGTTGCTTCTGTACTCTTGCCAAACTCATGGCCTTCCTACACCTAATTCCAAAATCAGCCACCAATCAATTTGGTCTGTCCATTGACAAAGGAGAAAATCCAAACTAGATGTGGGACAGGAGTCAAAAGAAAGTTTGCATTGATCCAGGCTTACAGTGGTGTTACTGGGACTACATTCTTCTCAATAATGCTTCTATCGATGGTTAGAATAAATGGAGTCCTGGTGGCGCAGTGGTTAAATGCCAGTACTGCAGCCACTCATAAGCCACAAAGGCTGTGAGTTCCATCCCAGGCAGGGCTTCAGGGTGGACTCAGGCTGGCATCCTTCCATAGGGTGCTAAAATGAGTACCCATCTTACTGGGGGCAATTAGCTTACACATTGTAAACCGCTTAGGGAGTGCTTAAGTGCATTGATAACCGATATAAATATGTACATGTTATTGCTATTGATTTGATCGATACTTTGGGATACTTGTTATTTTGAGAGCTAGCATGGTACAGTGGTTTGAGTGTTGGGCTTGGACTCTAGGAGACCAGGGTTCAAATCCCTGATCAGCTTCTACTCTTTAAAAGTCACAGAGAAAGGTGATGACAAACCTGCTCTGAAGAAATCTGGCCAAGAAAGCTCCCCAGATAGGTTTTCTGTAAGGTTGCCCAAAGTAAGGATCAACTGGAAGCACGCAGCAACAACAATGTGTTATCTACTCTCTGGCTCCTGGTGTTTCCTAGAATTCAGGTCGGCTGCATGCCGTTATTTTCAGAATGGCCTTTTTCTCCATACTGCAGTTGCAGTTCAGTGAGTATAGAGTCTTCCACTTTAGTTTCAGCTTTTTACGGAAGGGTCAAAGGGGTTTGGTCATTTGCTCTTGGCTATCTATCAACATTTACAAGCCGTTAACCTCCCATGATTGATAAGGTCACATTCTTTATGAATTCATCAAAGACCAAGCTGTGTGACACTGATGTATTACATGAATGGGAATAATCACACAGATGGCAGAAGGCTGGAAGTGAGATAAAAAATTGCAGTATTAATCCCCCCCCCACTTAAGTTCTGTCGTCCTTCAGAATTAATTATCCAATCTGCTTAAAATTGAGCATCCTAATGGAATTTCACACTCCTTAAATTTAATCATGAAATGCTCATGGGTTTTGATTCAGATAAAAAGAATGCCTTATATTTGGTGGTACTTCCAAAAAGAAATGTAGATATTTTAAAAAAAACCCACCAGGAATATTTTTATTTACCAGTGAATAAAAGAGCAAGGGAAAAATACACAACCATATACTGAATGAATATAGTTTCCTTACTCTCTTCTTTTTGTTAATGCTTTTGCAAGGCATATAAATAAAATGTTGTCGCTGTTGTTGCTGCTGCTGCGGGTTATACTATTACTACTATTGTCATGCACCTTCAGATCGATATCAGCTTAAGATGATGCTATCCTGTGGTAAAAAATGAAATGCACAGATATAGCATGGGTGACACCTGACTTGAGAGCAGTACATGTGAAAGGAATCTAGGAGTCTTAGTGGACCACAAGTTGAACATGAGTCAACAGTGTGATGTGGCAGCTAAAAAAGCCAATTCGACTCTAGGCTGCATCAGTAGGAGTATAGTGTCTATATGGAGGGAAATAATAGTACTGTGCCACTCTCTTCTGCTTTGGTCAGGCCCCATCTGGAATACTGCCTCCATTCTGGGCACCACAATTCAAAAAGGATGCTGAGATGCTGGAGCGTGTCTAGAGGTGGGCAACCAAAATGGTGAAAGGTCTGGAAACCATAAAGGCCTATGAGGAGAGACTTAGGGAGCTAGGTGTGTTTAGCCTGGAGAAGAGAAGGTTATGAGGTGATGTGATGGCCCTGTTTAAGTATTGGAAGGGATGTCATACTGAGAATGGAGAAAGCTTGTTTTCTGCTAGCCCAGAGACTAGAACATGAAACAATGGATGTAAGCTATAGGAAAAGAGATTTCCACCAATATACTAGGAAGAACCTTTTGATGATAAGAGCTGTTCAACTGTGGAATAGGTTGCCTTATAGTGTGGTGGAGTCTCCTTTTTTGGAGATTCTTAAACAGAGGCTGGATGGGCATCTGTTGGGAGTGAGAGAGTGCAGATTTGATTATTTGTGGTTTTGATTAATATTTTCTCTCTAGGAATCTCTAAGTCCTGCAGCGCATTTCTGCTGGAAGTTGACTATAGAGTTGCGCTGGAGAACCTAGAGAGAGTTTTCCCAGTTTTGCAATCTGAGGTGCTGTATCTGGAGCAGTGGTGCCATTAGGGAGGTGTGAGGGGTTGGTTTTGATTAATTTAACATCGTATAGTTTAAATTTTGTGTGTTTTAAAATGTTGTACTGTTTTAAATGGATTATTTTAATTGTTTTTAAACTACTGTTTTAATATGCAGTGGGCCCTTGTTATCTGCTGGGGTTTGGTTCCAGGACCCACCATGGATAACAAAATCCGTGTATGTTCAAGTCCCATTCAATCCAGTGGCATATCAGAATGGTGCATCTTATATAAAATGGAAAATCAAGGTTTGCTATTTGGAATTTATGCTTTTTCTGAATATTTTCAAGCCGTGTATGCTTGAATCCATGTATAAAAAAATCTGTGTATAAGGAGGGCCAACTGTGTTTTTATATATGTGTGTGTGTAACCCGCCTTGGGTCCCAACTTGGGAGAAAGGTGGGATTAAAATAAAATAAAATAAAGCACCAGGTGACATCCTAAGAGGGGGTGACACTGATGCTCCCCAAACATCTGCCTTTTAGCAGAAAAAAGCTGTGGCATTCCCCTGTATCCTTTTAAAACATTGAGGTCGTGGTGTGAGTGGGGTAAGGCTCAGTGGGAGGAAAAAGGAGGGACCCCAGGAATTTTTTTTTAATTAAAATTTCAAATTTCAAAAAATTAATTATTAATTTTCACTTTGAGCACTTGAAATTATATATATGTGAATGTGTTTGGGCTGTGTATTGTTTTGTTATTTAAAAATATAATTTTAATTATTGTAGTTGTTTATGTAACAACTATTACCATTATGTTCAGTGATGTGTGAGAATTGTGATTTATGAGTAATAAGTACAAAAACATTAGAATCATAGAATCATAGAGTTGGAAGAGACCCCAAGCACCATCCAGTCCAACCCCTTCTTCCATGCAGGAATACTCAATCAAAGCACTGCCAACAGGTGGCCATCCAGCCTCTGTTTAAAGACCTTCAAAGAAGGAGACTCCACCACTCTTCAAGGCAGCATCTTCCACTGTCAAACAACTCTTACTGTCAGAAACTTTTTCCTAACATTGAGGTGAAATCTCTTTTCCCATAGCTTCCATCCATTGTTCCGTGTCCTATTCAGCAGCAGAAACCAAGCTTACTCCATCTTCAATATGACATTCCTTCAAATATTTAAAAAGGGCTATCATATCACCTCTTAACCTTCTCTTCTCCAGGCTAAAGATAACAAGCTCCCTTAGTCACTCCTCATCGGGCTTTA
This sequence comes from Urosaurus nigricauda, assembly GCA_034509955.1. NCBI lineage: Eukaryota > Metazoa > Chordata > Lepidosauria > Squamata > Phrynosomatidae > Urosaurus > Urosaurus nigricauda. The sequence goes on from JAOEGL010000003.1 coordinate 4,479,992, forward strand.
TGGTTTCCAGACTTTTCACCATTTTGGTCACTCTCCTCTGGAGATGCTCCATTACTAAGGATTCTGTATGATGTGGTATAGGAGGATGTCAATCGGAGGTGACACCATGAGTTACCACACCAGGCGACACCAGCCCTAGTAATGCCACTGATCTGGAGGACTGTGCAGACAGAACTGAACCAGAGGCTGGATGGCCATCTGTCAGGGATGCTTTGATTGAGAGTTCCTGCATGGCAGGGGATTGGACTGGATTACCCTTGTGGTCTCTTCCAGCTCTATGATTCTATGATCTATGTACCAAGCAGAGCCCCTTCTGCAAGCAGACAGTCTGTCCTTTCGATAACATAGAGGGCTCCCCAAATGTTGTTGGGATATAACTCTCATCCAGTTGAGAGTTGTTGGGCTTCAACTCTCATAGGCAGTGCAGCCAGGTGCCCTTCAACTTATTCCTCATGGCTTTTCATGTTTGTGCAAACCTCACTGCTTGATGGCACAGCAGCTTTGCACAGAGGCATAACCAGTTTGTGGATTTTCATCTATACCGAGGAAGCCTTAAAACAGCTTTTTATCATCCCCGGCTGCTGAGCTAGGGAGGGGAGCATTGGATGGACATAAATGACCCGCAGAGCCTCAGAACTCTTGCTTCCATTAAAAATGAAGACAATATTTTTCTGTCTTTGAGAGACACCGACCTCCAGCTTCCTTCTGAACAATAATAGCTAAGCTGGTTTGGACTGCCGCCATAGCTCCAGCAGGTTTTCTGCCTTCAAAGAGTAAAACAGAATAGAGTAGTGCTTCAATAAGCCCTGTTCCTCTCAAGGAAAGACTGAAGTCTGCTGGCAACAAGCTTTGTTAGAGGCTTCAAAGCATTTACGGGTCAGAAACACGACATCTTGGAAGAGGCATTCTTTAACAAGGTAATAGTTTCCTCTGGAGCAGGAAAGCAGGTGCTTGAAACTTACGTTCCCAAATATGTAGGCCAAGGATTCTCCTCTTCTTTGCCAGAGAATCCCCTTCAAATAATAGCAAGATGTCTGAGTCTCTTGGCAAAGCAAAGGTATTTAAAAGTTCTTCTGAGATGTTGGCAGAGCTGGGCATGTACTTCTGTAAATCACCCTGTAGGTGGGTGTCAGAAGGTCCCAGGGTCTTGCCTTGCTGCGAGAGGAAGGTGGGAAGCAATACTTTTAAAATAGACAGGGGAGGGTCTTTAACACTGTGGTAGTTCATCTTTTATATGTGTGAGGACCCTATTTCAATTCTGGGAATCTCTCCTTAAGATCTCAATGCTAATGTACTCAGTGATGCAGCTGGGTCCTTTAAGACCCTACTCTTAATAGTCTTGCCAAAATGTGGTAAATCATATGTCTGACTTTCCTCTACTCACTACCCCCACTCTCACATTTATATGTTTTAGATCAGTTTCTACATTCCTGATGCATTAGAGCAAAGAAAAATAACAATAAATATATCCCCGGTATGTGCAGCTTTGCATTTTAATCTGTCATCAGTCATGGCATTACCAGACTACAGAATTAAGTTTGCTTCTGCTGCCCTCATGCTAAACACATTTATTTGGGAATCAGTATCATTTTGTTATAGGAAAGGACAATACTGTTTAAAGTAAACATAAGGAAATTAGCATCTATAACTATATACAAGGACATGCACAAATTTTTTTTGTAAAAATAGTAGAAAAAAATAAGAAAAAGATGTTTGGAAGCCTTGGAGGGCCAATGCATGTTCATATTGAATTGTTTCACATTGTTCCCAGCCATCTGATTATCTGGATAGGAGATTAAAGAGGGGGTTGTTACTGAGCTGTAAGACCCAGTGTCCAACCCTAGTGGTGACACTACTAGTTGTTTATTGTTCTTGTGTTCCTTCAAGTTGTTTCCATCTTATGGCGACTCGCAGGTGAATCTATCACAAAGCTTTCTGGGCATGTTTCTTCAGAGGGGGCTTGCCATTGCAGTCCTCTGAGGCTGAAAAAGTGTGACTTGCCCAAGGTGACTTGCCAGTGGGTTTCATAGCTGAGGTGGGACTCAGAGTCTCCAGAGTCATAATCCAGAGATATCCAGAGTCATAATCCAACAGTCAAATCACTGTACCATGGTGGCTTCTGCTAACCATGCCCCAAACACCTGTATGGTCAGAAGAGGAAGTGACTCTGCGAAAGAGGCAGGTGAAAAAATGTGTTGTAAATGAAGAACAGATCTGCAGAAGCAATTCATATATAAGCTCCTGAGGACAGATTGGCAGAGCAAGTTTTTGAAGAGTCATAGATACTTCTGTTCTGTTTTGGTCTCAGCAAACCTCCAGATCTTCAGAACACAGGGAGAAGTGTGGCTCACCAACAAGAAGGTTGAAACAGTGAAGTCAGTCCAGTCCAAGTCATACAAAGTCCAACAATAAATCCAGGCAACAGTCAGAGGGAAGATTGCAAGAGCATAGTCAACAAACAGAGCAAGGTCTAAAGCATGAGCAGGAACTCAAGATGTGAACGTTGCTTCTACCAAGGAGTTCAATAGTCAGCAACAATTTCCTGACTGAGATGCTGGGCTATGGTCTGGATGACTCCTGCAAGTGCTGTTTGATTGCTGAGCATTTTAGATACAAGTTCTCAGGGCATCTCTGAGTCTCCTTCTCATGATGGCGCTCGACCGGGCCTGATACCACCATAGTGTCAGACTGCGGCTGCTGAGGGGTCTCGCCATCTGTCTCTGGCACTGGCAGGTCTCTCCATCCCTCTGTCTCTGTGTCTGAGTACTCGCTACCTGTGTCAGAGTCTGCACCTGGGTCTTAGAGCAAGGCATGACACCTTCTCTAGGTGCCCATCTATTCAATGGAGATTCTTTGTGCAAAGTGTGCTTTGTGCTTGCGTTTCTTAATTGTTTTCCTCACCTGGTGCCCTCCAAAGGTGCTGGACTAAAACTTTTCTTGTCCCTAATCTATGTGGCTACTGGTCAGGGAAAGTGGCTTCAACCCACACCAGTTTTTCTTTTGTATTGCTTGTCTATCCAGGTTAGAATTCACAAGAGCCTCTTCCTTAGCTTGGAAAGCTTACTGAACTTCAAGCCAGCTTTTATTACTCTCCAGATTCTTAATCTTCCAAAGGTGGGGGTGGAAGGAGCAGCTCAGGGACAGCCTCCAAATTTCATGTGGAAAAATGGAGAAATCACGAAAGAGGAATTCAAACAAATAGCCAGCACATGTAGGGGTAAAGTCAGAAAAGCTAAAGCGCAGAATGAACTCAGGCTTGCTAGAGAGGTTAAGAACAATAAAAAGGGCTTTTTTGGATATGTCCACAGCAAAAGGAAGAAGAAGGAAACAGTGGGGCCACTGCGTGCAGAAGATGGCAAAATGCTAACAGGGGACAGAGAAAAGGCAGAATTACTCAACACCTTCTTTGCTTCAGTCTTCTCAGAAAAGGCAAAGGGTGCTCAACCTAAGGATAATGGAACAGGAGACAGAATAGAGGAAATTCAGCACAGAATAAGTAAAGAGGTAGTACAGGAATACCTGGTTAACCTAAATGAATATAAATCTCCAGGACCAGATGAACTACATCCAAGGGTATTAAAAGAACTGGCAAATGTGATATCGGAGCCATTGGCAATAATCTTTGAGAACTCCTGGAGAACAGGAGAAGTCCCAGCAGACTGGAGGAGGGCAAACGTTGTCCCCATCTTCAAAAAGGGAAAAAAAGAGGATCCCAACAATTATCGTCCAGTTAGTCTGACATCAATTCCAGGAAAGATTCTAGAGCAGATCATTAAGCAGAGAGTCTGTGAACATTTAGAAGCCAATGCCATAATCACAAAAAGCCAACATGGGTTTCAGAAAAAGAAGTCATGCCAAACGAACCTGATCTCTTTTTTTGATAAAATTACCAGCTTGGTAGATGAAGGGAATGCTGTGGATATAGTATACCTCGATTTCAGTAAGGCCTTTGACAAGGTTCCCCATGACATTCTTGCAAACAAGCTTGCAAAATGTGGGATAGACAAGTTAACTGTTACATGGATTTGTAATTGGTTGACTGGCCGAACTCAAAGGGTGCTCAACAATGGCTCCTTTTCATCCTGGAGAGAAGTGACCAGTGGGGTCCCACAGGGTTCTGTCCTGGGCCCAGTGCTATTCAACATCTTTATTAACGATTTGGATGACAGAATTGGGGGCATACTTATCAAATTTGCAGATGACACTAAACTGGGAGGAGTAGCTAATACCCCAGAGGACAGGATCAAAATTCAAAATGACCTGAATAGACTAGAAAGCTGGGCCAGCGCTAACAAAATGAAATTTAACACAGAGAAATGTAAGGTTCTGCACCTAGGGCGGAAAAATGAAATGCACAGATATAGGATGGGGGACACCTGGCTGAATGAGACCACATGTGAAAGGGATCTAGGAGTCCAAGTAGACCATAAGCTGAACATGAGTCAACAGTGTGATGCGGCAGCTAAAAAAGCCAATGCAATTTTAGGCTGCATCAATAGAAGTATAGTTTCTAGATCAAGGGAAGTTATAGTGCCACTCTATTCTGCTTTGGTCAGGCCCCACCCACCTGGAATACTGTGTCCAGTTCTGGGCACCACATTTCAAAAAAGATGTGGAGAAACTGGAGCATGTCCAAAGGAGGGCAACTAAGATGGTGAAGGGTCTGGAAACCTTGCCCTATGAAGAACGCCTTAGGGAGCTGGGGATGTTTAGCCTGGAGAAGAGAAGGTTAAGAGGTGATATGATAGCCCTGTTTAAATATTTGAAGGGATGTCATATTGAGGAGGGAGCAAGCTTGTTTTCTGCTGCTGCAGAGACTAGAACGCGGAACAATGGATGCAAACTGCAGGAAAAGAGATTCCACCTCAACATTAGGAGGAACTTCCTGACAGTAAGGGCTGTTCAACAGTGGAACACACTCCCTCGGAGTGTAGTGGAGTCTCCTTCCTTAGGGGTCTTTAAGCAGAGGCTGGATGGCCATCTGTCAGGGATGCTTTGACTTGGAGTTCCTGCATGGCAGGGGGTTGGACTGGATGGCCCTTGTGGTCTCTTCCAACTCTATGATTCTATGATTCTATGATTCTATGATTCTAAGTTAATTTTGGATTTACATATTAATAAAATACAGCTTTATCATATATATATATATATATATATATATGGCCATAATCCTTGCAACAGCAGGGAGAGAAGATTAGACTGGAGATATTAGAAAAGCAATTAAAATGCTGTATGTAGGAATTCAGAAAGGGAGACAAGAACCACAAAAGTACTGTAAATGGCTGCGTATTGAATGTTGGCTTAGACCATCTCCATTATGTGTATCTGGATGATTCTAGCAGGGGCTGCTTTAACTCATGAAAGGAGGAACATGTCCACTCATTTGGCCACGAGAAGGAGTTTCCATATTGCGTACACACACACACACACACACACACACAGAGTTAGCCCTCCACATTTGTGGCTTTGATTTGAATTGTGGGCAACATAATTATTATTATTTTATTCATTTACATCCTGCCTTTCCTCTGATAAAGGGACTCAAGGCAGCTAACAGCACATTTAAAACAGTGTTGTTGTTGTGTGCCTTCAAGTTGTTTCCAACTTAACATTGAGCCTATCAAGGGGTTTTCTCTGCAAGCATTGTTCAGACGTGGTTTGCCATTGCCTTCCCCTGAGGCTGGGAGAGTGTGACTTGCCCAAGGGCACCCAGTGGGTTTCCATGGCCGAGCCCAGATTTGAACCTTGGTATCCAGAGTTGTAGTCCAACACTCGGACCACTACGCCACACTGGCTGTAAATCATTAATAAAAGTATAAATATATAAGATTTTAAAGAGAAGTGAACAATTTATGAAATTAAAACACTGAATACTAAGAATATTAAAATGCTTTAAAAACTATATACAGGTAAAGGTAAAGGTAGTTCCTTGACATGAATGTTATTTGTAATCAGTGCTCATCTCTGTTACTAAGCCAAAGAACCAGAAATGTCAAAGATGACAATAGGCCAGCATGACTGCACAGAACACTGTTACTTTCCCACCGAAGTGGTACCTATTTATTTACTTGGATTTGCATGCTTTCAAACTGCTAGGGTGACAGAAGCTGGGACCAGTGATGGGATCTTACCCCATCATGCGACACCCAGGCCTCGAATTGCCAACCTTCTGATCATCAGAGTTGGCGTCTTAATCACTAAGCCACTGCATCCCTAAAAACTACATACCAGCCTTAAAAACAGAACTGCACTGCATTAAAAACCTAATCTTAAATTAGTTTGCAAAATCTTGATGGCACAAAAATATTTTGACTTCCCGACGAAAGAAAGGCCTCTCTAGGGAAGGAGTTTCAAAGTCTGGGAGCAGCCACCAAGAAGGCCCCATCGTCTCCCTTGTTCCCACGAACGGAGCCTGAGAAGATGGTGGGACAGAGAGAAGGGCTTCTCCAAAAGATCTAAGACCTATAATGGGCTGACAAAGGGAGACAGAAGAGTACTTTAATAGTTTGCACATCTTGGATCCAGGAAAGTTTTCCTGAGTATAGAGAGTACAGTGCTCTACTTCTAGATATTCTTTTTTTGGTTCCATGGGTTACTTTGCTAGTAGAAGGATTTCTGAATCCAAGGTGTTAATGAATAAGGGGGGATAATTTTGTCTTCTATTCAGGCAGGAGGCTTTCTGTGTCATGGCCAGTGGGTATTAGGACTAGAGGGTAAGTTGCATTTGGTCATCAAATTATTATGGCATAGATCAAGCAGCCAAGTTGTCGAGCCATTATTCTAATTTAATTTAATGTGTAGGGTTTGGTTTTTTTTAAAAAAAATATACTTGAATGGTTCATGAGTCTGTGAATAAATGCTTAGAAGAAAATTGGTGATGCTAAAAATCATTTTTAAAAAACCTTCTAATTGCATAGATATATTTCATTCTACTGTCTTGAGACATGTTCCTTGATAAAAATTTATGCCGAAGTGATGTAGTCAGCATGTCTCCTTAATTGTTCTTCTATCTCTTGTGGCTTTACTGTTGTCTTTTCCCCGAGAAGAATGGCATTATGGATTTCAAATTATTCTAGCTGTAATTGTCATTGCTGTGACATTTATTCTCAAGTAAGCCAGTCTGAGTTAGTTCAAGGCAAAAGCTCTGGCCTTGTTGAGGCACAGTGATAATTTTCTGCAAGGTTTTGCTCTGGTCTTCTTTGTTAAGTTGAAGAGTACATGCTTCAGGGGAAAATCTACTTGTATGTAGATGCATTAATGAAGGAAGGATGGAAGTCTCTCATTCAGCAGGTCTCCATAAATCAAAGCCAAGTTGAAGGCAGATAGCAACAAATCACACATTTATGGTAAATGCACATTTGTAGATCTCAAAGGTTTGCACACCTCTTGTAACATTTTCATTGGGCTAGTAAAAATATTCCCTTAATACAAAATTTTGACTTTTTCTTACGACCAACATGACTAGCTCTGCATTGCAGATCCTGAGCCAATCCTACTCTCCACCTGACATATTGAGAGATTTTTCACCTATCTCTCATTTCCCAAAAAGTGCTCAAGATTACTAAAATCAATAACAACAACAAACAATTATTATTTTTCAAGATACAAACAAGCAACAGATTTAAAACTTGCAAATCAGTCGGTGGCAACCCAGGTAAAATAATTTCAGGCACCAGGCAGGTCTCAGGTTTGCCAAAACAGAAGTGTATTGAACCATGGTTGGTGCACCAGTAAAGATGGGACTGACTTTAAAGGGGCTAGCCTTGGCATCTTCTTTTCTAGCACCTTTATTCAAATGGATAGTACTTGGTTCTCATTTTATTAAAACAAGGGCAGTATTTCGCCAACAGTTTCAGCAGTTAGAGCTCTGTGCAAATACTGTCTTGTCAATTGCAATTTGACCCATATGCTCAGGCCAAATTGACTTTATGGGTGGAATCCAGATTTGAAAATTGGTAAGGAACCATTTTTATGGAAGACAGGTGCCAGTAATGGGATTGTTATCTTGAATCAGATGAATTTTTCACCTTTTCAGTTTTTGAGGGGCAGTTTAAATTACCTTTACCAGCTAAATAGCAATATTTACAACTGAAACATTTGGTACAATTCAGGTTTGACTCTGCAGCTGTAAGGTTCCTTTAATATTAGAGAGATTAACTGAAGCCAACCAAGTATCCAAACTAACTATATATACACACAAACACACATTTATGTTATTTATAAATAAATATGATGTGATGTTTACAGCAAGAATGGAATAGAGAACTAGAATATCCCGTTATGACTAATCAATGACCATTGGTTTTAACATCTATTAAAACTAGTGTAGCTGTATATTGAGGGGTGGCAGTACTGGCCATATAGCAAAGTACAATAATATCAAAAATCCACTAAACAGTGATACCTGACTAATCAAAATGCACAAAATACATGATGCAAGATTCTTCAGCAGACAAAGGTATTAATAATCATACAGGAACAACAACAACAAATTGACTCATAGTCACAGGCTTGCATTTTCTCAAGGTGTTGTTCTAATGTTGTTTTGTGGAAGGATATCTGTGCAAGCAGGCCCCTTCTCCTGGTCTTTATGATTTTTTAAAACTCCTTTGCTTAATGAAAAAGTCAGTGGGGTGTCAAAAGCTTGCATTGTTTATTTCGTGTGTTTTTTTGTTGGTCAAATAAAGTTATCACTGTTTTGTAGATTTTGCATGTTATTGTAGTGTGGGTAAAGCTTTCCAACTATGTCTTATACAGCGGAAGTTACTCTTTCAGGTATATTTGTTGCCACAATGTCTGTTTAAGAAAGCAAATTGTTATGCTCCCTCAAGACATATGTTTTGGAGTTGGAAGGAATTAATCATGCGAGTAAATTTGGTTTTGAAAAGTTCCTTGATATTCACGGACATACATGTTTTTTTCAATTATTTGCCTGTTTCTTGGAAATTTACAAATGGCCAATGAAAGTGGATTTTTCATGCCCTTTTGACTAAAAGATAAATACTTTGTAACTGGAAAGATAATTTTTCTCCATCTGTGATCCAGGAATAAAAGATCTAAGAAAGTAGAATCATAGAATCATAGAAATTTAAAGTTGGAAGAGACCACAAGGGCCATCTAGTCCAACCCCCTGCCATGCAGGAACTCCCAATCAAAGCATACCCGACAGATGGCCATCCAGCCTCTGCTTAAAAACCTCCAAGGAAGGAGACTCCACCACCCTCCGAGGGAGTGTGTTCCACTGTCGAACAGCCCTCACCGTCAGGAAGTTCTTCCTAATGTTGAGGTGGAATCTTTCTTTCCTGCAGTTTGCATCCATTGCTCCGAGTCCTGTTCTCTGGAGCAGCAGAAAACAAGCTTGCTCCCTCCTCAATGTGACATCCCTTCAAGTATTTAAACAGGGCGATCATATCATATCTTAACGTTCTCTTCTCCAGGCTAAACATCCCAAGCTCCCTAAGGCGTTCTTCATAGGGCATGGTTTCCAGGCCCTTCACCATTTTAGTCGCCCTCCTTTGGACACACTCCAGTTTCTCCACATCCTTTTTGAATTGTGGTGCCCAGAACTGGACACAGTATTCCAGGTGGGGCCTGACCAAAGCAGAATAGAGTGGTACTATTACTTCCCTTGATCTAGACGCTATACTTCTGTTGATGCAACCTAAAATTGCATTGGCCTTTTTAGCTGCTGCATCACACTGTTGACTCATGTTCAACTTGTGGTCTACTTGGACTCCTAGATCCCTTTCACATGTTGTCTCATTCAGCCAGGTGTCCCCCATCCTATATCTGTGCATTTCTTTTTTCCTCCCTACGTGTAGGACCTTACATTTCTCTGTGTTAAATTTCATTTTGTTAGCTTTGGCCCAGCTTTCTTTCAGGTCATTTTGAATTTTGATCCTGTCCTTTGGGGTATTAGCTACTCCTCCTAACTTGGTGTCATCTGCAAATTTGATAACTAGGCTCTCAATACTGTCATCCAAGTCATTAATAAAGATATTGAATAGCACTGGGCCCAGGACAGAGCCCTGTGGGACCCCACTGGTCACTTCTTTCCAGGATGAAAAGGAACCATTGTTGAGTATGAAACACTTGAAAGAATGACGTATGGATGAAATTTACAAATCAACTTCTATTTGGACATTTAGTGCAAATGTGGTTAATATTTCCTCTTTGTGTGATTATTTTCCTCCTTTTGTGTTTTTATTACCCTGCTTTTATTACACGGGAACATTATGAATATAACTGATATCTCTTTGAAATGTAAGTTGTTGTTTTCTTAAAGTTGGGGTGGATATATCATACAGCATATTCATGCTCTCTATGCAATTCCTTCACCTCACACATGCCTTTGAAAACTACTGTCGGTGCCCCCATGTCCCTCACACTGAAAAATTCTGGTTATAAATGTAACACTTGCAAAATGTGAGATTTTTTTAGACCAATTTTTATTTAGAATCCAACCAACAGTGTTCCTGTCCCCTCCCCACTCAGCTTTCACATCTAGTGACAACCTTGCTATCTTCAGAACAGCTTAAAACGGACTGTGTAAATGAATTGCGGTGTGTCATAATTTCGGTGCAAAGTTTTGCTTGTTCTCAAATGTCTTCCTGTATTTCTGTTTTTCGCTATGCCAGTAGTTCGTGGTGAGGAAAACCATCCAGATCAAGAGTGAGGAAAACCATCTAGATCAAGGAAAACCATCTCATAGTGCCACTCTATTCTGCTTTGGTCATCCCCACCTGGAATAATTCTTTTTCCAGATCTGGGCACCACAATTCAAAAAGGATGTTGAGATACTGGAGCATGTCCAGAGGAGGATGACTAAAATGGTGAAGGGCCTGGAAACTATGCCTTATGAGGAAAGACTTAGGGAGCTAGGTATTTTTAGTACAGAGAAGAGATGGTTAGGAGGTGATATGATAGCCCGGTTTAAATATCTGAAGGGATATCATATTGAGGAGGAAGCAAGCTTGTTTCCTGCTGCTCCAGAGAACAGGACCCAGAACAATGGATGCAAGCTAAAGGAAAAGAGATTCCACCTCAACATTAGGAAGAACTTGCTGACAGTAAGAGCTGTTCAACAGGGGAACCCACTCCTTCCTCGCAGAATGGTGGAGTCTCCTTCCTTGGAGGTCTTTAAGCAGAGGCTGGATGGCCTCTGTCAGGGCTGCTTTGATGGAGAGTTCCTGCATGGCAGAATGGGGTTGGACTGGATGGCCCTTGTGGTCTATTCTAACTCTACGATTCCAACTCTACTGTCGAACAGCCCTTACTGTCAGGGAGTTAATGTTAAGATGGAATCTCTTTTCCTTAGCTTGCATCCATTGTTCCGGGTCCTGTTCTCTGGAGCAGAAAACAAGCTTGCTCCCTCCTGAATATGGCATCCCTTCAAGTATTTAAACATGGCTATCATATCATCTCTTAACCTTCTCCTCTCCAGGCTAAACATACCCAGCTCCCTAAGACATTCCTCACCATTTTAGTTACCCTTCATTGGACACACTCTAGTTTCTTAGCATCCTTTTTGAGGGCAGAAAAACACCTATGGGGACAGCATACAGTCTGCAGGCCACACTTGCCCACTCCTATTTTACATCCAAGCATAGATAAGTAGGTAAATCTATGTATGGTAGAGAAAAATCTTTGTTTTCCTCATGTTCTTAGTTGGAAGTGGAGGCATAAAGGAAAAAAAATAGACCAAATGTATTAATAAAACAGGCAGAGAGTGTCCCCAGAGAATGGTATTTGCCTTATGTACTATTTTCACGAAAACCAGCCAATATCCCTTTTCAAACTTCTGTAGGTTGAGTGGAATTTAAGAATGTATCCTGATTCAGTTCTTTTTCTTTCCAGTCATCCCTTGAAATTCCTTTGTTCAACAACAGCCACCTGGAGAGAAGTGACACTATATCTTAGGTCGGGAAGTGTATCCTGAGTAGTTTTTGGGGGGCTCTGTGGCCATGTTCTAGAAGAATTTATTCCTGAAGTAGCACCAGCATCTGTGGCTAGCATCTTCAAAGAAGATGCTAGCCACAGATGTTTGTTAAATGTCAGGAATAAACTCTTCTAGAACATGGCCACATAACTCCCCCCCCCCCCCCCCAAACACAAAAACTGTAGATGCTGGCCATGAAAGCCTTCGACTTCATTCTCAAATGAGTGTTTTTAATCATGTATGCTTTCCTCTTTTGTTCAACTGGTGCCTTGAACTGAATTGTTAAGGAGGTGGTTTTTTTCAGCAGCAGCACTCTTTACCTGCTTGTGAAACAGTTGACTTTCTCTTATGTGACAAGTTGGTTTCGATTTATGATGACCCTGAAAATGAACTTCCACAAGACCTTGCTATTAACAGACTTGCTCAAGTCTTGCAAAATCAGGGCAGTTAAGGCTGCCTTGGAGTCAATACACCTGCCATTTGCTTTTCCTCTTTTCCTACTGCCATCCACTTAATTAAGCATCATCTTCTTTTCTGGTGAGTCGTGTTTTGTCTTGATGTGTCCAAACTAAGATAGCTTCATGTTAGTCATATTTAGTTCCAGTGGGAGTTTCAAGTGAATCTCTTTATTTATCTTTTTGGCAGTCAGTGGCATCTGTGGAACTTTCCTCTAGCATTATATTTCAAATGACTTAGTGTCACCTTAAATTTCTGTTTTACTTAATGCCTCCAAACACAAATATTTACAAATACCAACTTGGCATTCATTTATGCTGACATTTTAATTCTCTTCGGGATTTTATTGATCTCAGAATATGACCATTAATTTCTCCAGTATGCCACCTGTTAGGGAACAAATGACTTATTTTCTTCCTCTCAATAAGACCCTTCCTGCTTTTCCAGCCCATGAAATTAGACTTCATTTGTGCTGGATTCTTTCAGCGACACAGCTGTGTAGTTTTGCCAGTTGAGAAGCTGCAAATTCCCCATTTCCCCAAAGCATCATTGTGAATCTGGCCCAGAGACCCGAGAGAGAGAAGCATTAAGCCTTTTTAACACTCTAAAACTGGTTTTGCTAATATTCTGTGCACGCTCCATCTGCTTTTGTATTTGTGGAATGCAAATGGATTTGAGAGCAATTTGCTTTGCTGGTATTAGTCCAGAACCATCCAAAATAACATATGGACAGTCTGAAGTTAATTAGTAGACAGGAATTCAGTACCCATTGGTCAAGGGTGATGCGATTTTTAAACCTTCCTGATCTGAGGCCATGACCACCTTGCTCTTTAATGCACAGAGATGTTGTGATGTCTAATTTTCAGGTTTGTCGACAATTTTTCCGACACATAAAAGAATGCAGCCACATTACCCCTGCCAGATTGGCAGCAACTTGCGACATCGGGGATCGTGTGCTGTCTCCCACAGGCTGCCCGTATGGCATACTGCGATGCTAAATAGCAATTGCCTGACATTTTCTGTGGAACAGGCTGTTATATTAAAGTCCAGCTGCTTTGTGGGGAGTGACATGCTACCTGCTACCAATGTATTGCTTGCATCTATATCTCATCCACAGCCTGCATTCCAGAGCTCTGCATTTTCATTACTTCCTTTGGCAGGCTTGCTTTCCTTTCTGTGCTCTTTCCATGCTGGAGAGTTCTTCTGCTTCGGGGTGAATTGGCCGTGAAATTATATATGCAGTAAGAGATGATACTGTAGGATTTGTTTGTTTGTTTCATTTGTATGCTGCCTTCCTCTCGGAGTAGGATCCCAAGGCACTTCACAGAAGAAAATCAGTTAAAACATAGCAATACAATTTTAAACACAATTGGGCAGAAAGCATGCTTCCCTCGTAAACCAGAAATTGCAGTTTGTAGCAGGCCTGTAAATCAGGATGGGGGGGGGGGGGCTGGTTATGAACTAGAATCATAGAATCATAGAATCATAGAATCATAGAGTTGGAAGAGACCACAAGGGCCATCCAGTCCAACCCCCTGCCATGCAGGAACTCCAAGTCAAAGCATCCCTGACAGATGGCCATCCAGCCTCTGCTTAAAGACCCCTAAGGAAGGAGACTCCACCACACTCCGAGGGAGTGTGTTCCACTGTCGAACAGCCCTTACTGTCAGGAAGTTCCTCCTAATGTTGAGGTGGAATCTCTTTTCCTGCAGTTTGCATCCATTGTTCCGCGTTCTAGTCTCTGCAGCAGCAGAAAACAAGCTTGCTCCCTCCTCAATATGACATCCCTTCAAATATTTAAACAGGGCTATCATATCACCTCTTAACCTTCTCTTCTCCAGGCTAAACATCCCCAGCTCCCTAAGGCGTTCTTCATAGGGCAAGGTTTCCAGACCCTTCACCATCTTAGTTGCCCTCCTTTGGACATGCTCCAGTTTCTCCACATCCTTTTTGAATTGTGGTGCCCAGAACTGGACACAGTATTCCAGGTGGGGCCTGACCAAAGCAGAATAGAGTGGCACTATAACTTCCCTTGATCTAGAAACTATACTTCTATTGATGCAGCCTAAAATTGCATTGGCTTTTTTAGCTGCCGCATCACACTGTTGACTAACCATGATTCATGTTGCTGTACATGTAGGGCTGAGCTTAAGTTTCTGTTGAGAAACTTATTGACGTATCCATGGGTCAATGTAAGTACTGTACTTAAACTATTATTTAAAAAAGGAACCATCCCCTGGTGAAATATAAGAGCATAATCTGTCCTGGAAGTACTGACCCCTGTCAATTCTCCCATCCAGCCTTTAGTATCAGCACAAACAGTTATGCCTGCTGGAATTTTGCAAGTTCTTTGGCATTGTTTTTCCTTTGCTTTATCCTTTAGATCCTTTGTTACATTCCCATAAGTTTTACCCTCAACTTATCCTTAGGTCATATCAAAATCCATAATTTTGGCCCACAAACCCACCCTTGACTTATACATGAAGTCAATTTATAGTCGAGTATATATGGTATATTTATAGTCGATCATATATGGTATATTTGTGTAGCTGCAAATGTAGGCTGTAGAAAGGCTGTAGATGTAGTTGCTGTGAAGATTGGATGTCTGATTTTGCAAGCCAACCTTCCCAGGGTGCTTTGAGTTGAAAAGCCAGCACCAGAGAAATTGCTTCCTTAGAGCTAGCAGCCTTCTCCTCCTGACATTGATTCTTCCATCCTTCTTTGGTGGCCTCTATTCAGCTCTGCTGGAAATGCACTACTCTGGTGTAAAGGGCCGTTATGTTAGTGTTGTTCACCAGCAGGATTGAAGCCTAAGTCATAGCAGACAATGGCAACGGAAACCTACCCTTGTGAATGTGGCGCAATGGTTTGCAGAGGCCACTTGTTGCAACCTCCCAAGACTGCAAGTAGTAAAGTGGACCTTTGACTGAACAGTTCAGCTAACAGTAATTTCTGTTGTCAGAGAAAATGATTCTGTTGTCAGGGGGAAAAAAAAGGAAAACAGTATGGATCACAGCTCTGTAGGTCATCATCAGGCTAATCTCTGCTGTTCTGCCTGACAGTACATTTCCATACAGTCTTGACGGATGGCTGCTCTTGGGCTGATTAGAATTGAAAAAGGTTCAGGAGATGGAGGGGAAGCCTAGTTCCCCAGTCTCAATATGCTCATTATCTGCACAGACTTCAAAAATGCTGGATTTCTTACCTTTCAGTTCACACTTTCTTCAAAAGGATCGCCTCCTTTGCACTTAATCCTTTCATGTTGGGCATATCAGCAGGGATTTAGCAGGTAGATAAAAGAGCATTTAGGGATAAACAAACATTGTTTGAGGTGGCATTGAATCCTGATTTTAAAGAGTTTTCTCTCTTCAAAAGTAGACTTATTTAATGAGCAATTCTGAATTCTGGCCTTTGCAGCTCACAGGACTGTAGGGGGTCCAGATGCCTGTCTACAGTTTACTGATGGGTGTTTTCTTCAATGGGTGCAAAAGGCACACACACACATACAAAAGGAGGTACAAATCCTTATTCACCAGAATACCTCTATGACAGGGGAAGGCATAAAGTCTATCAGGGTCTATTGGTAGATCCCTGGTTTATTTAAGATAGGTTGGCAGGAATTTCTGACTTCTAGTTCTTTAATAATAGCAATGACAGCCCTCGGTATCTGCTTGGTTTTGGTTCCAGGACCTGCTGTGGATATCAAAATGTGTGGATGTTCAAGTCCCATTAAATACAGTGGAGAATAAAATGGTGAGCCTTATATAAAGGGGCAAAATCAAAGTCTACTTTATTTGTATATTTTTAAAATATTTTCAAGCCATGGATGCTTGAGTCGTGGATACTGAGGGCCGAATGTAACATTTCCACCTAAATTAGGCTGCTGGAATTAAAATGAATTACAGCAATCAGGAATGGACTTCTGGATAAAAGTACTCTTGAGTTCAGCTGAGTTCTAGTGTATAAAGCAGTTTCTCACACTCAGAATATTCTCAGATGCACTCTGTTTTTAGTAGTACATGGCATATCTATTGTACGTGGCTTTATCTGCTGGTTCTGGAGGATTCCAGTTGAAACAACAACAAAATAGATATCACAACCATGAAAGCCACCCACTGTGATTCATGATACTGTACTGAAGCAGGCAAATTCATGGACTTGTGCAAATAAAATAAAATAAAATCTCCCAGGTTCCTTTCTTTTTTCTTGTTTTTCTTCAACACAAAGAGAAATTACACCATACATTTCCATTAAAGAAAGGCTAGTATATCCTGTGTTATATGGAAGTTTGGAGGAGATCCTGTCCAGAGGAACAAGAGGGACATAGTTTTCAAGCAGAAAAAAACCCCAGATAACTATAAAGCAACAGCAATGGTTGCAATTGGCGGGTGGGAACTCATACATTTCCATGCCCCTCCTTGACCAAGTGGGCACTCATGCACTTCTTGCATAGACAATCTCAAGTATTGTTTTGTTTTACTGAAGCCTGTTGTGCTACTTTGGCTAAATGGACACTAAGATATAGTGCTGTTAATTCAAAACAAAGAGTTATCTGCTAATTGTGTCCAATTAGTTTCAAGTATCTAGCAGTTTTCCCTGGTGGCCCATCTGTGTGCGCATTTGCACTTTCTTTGATTTCTCCTAGACACTTGAATGTTCAAGACTCCTTGAATTTCTATGCCTGGTTCTCTAGCTTGGGGGGTCTTCCAGTCCTCAAAGCCTAGGGCCCCAGAGGGTTATGCTGCTGAAGCAACCTTGTTCAGCATTTGGCCTTGGTGTCACAGGACCCTGTTTGTGCAGCTGTGTGTTCAGCTACTGCTGTTGCAACAGGCCCCTGGTATCTGGCCTGAACTCTGTTGCAGGATCATGTGCATCCAATTGATGTTGGGAGAACAGATAAACATGAAAACCTCTCTTGTTGTTGCAGTAAAAATGCTGCCTTCTCTGCAAATTGTTGTGGTGTTTGTTTGTTTTTTAAATACAGCTGCCTGTCCTGGGTTGGCCTGTGAGTGAGGGATAGCTGCACGCTGGTGGTTCTGGGTCATGGCATGACAGGCAAGGTAAGGCAAAGCATGGCCTGTCAGAACCCAGGACAGTGCACAGCAGGCAGCTCCTGGCTGGAGTCTTCTTCCACAGAGAGAGATATTTCCTAGTGAAAGCTAGAGTAAACTCTTACAAAGGCAGCATACAAAGAGATCTTGTATAGGGTTGCCATATTCCAGTCCTTCATATCAAACTGTTGTCAGAGGAGTGGTCTTGTAGCACCTTAAGTCTACGGAAGCTTTGCTGCCAAATTCAGGTAGTCTCAAAGGTGCTACAATATCTCTATATACCAATTTTACAAACTAACATGGCTATAAATCTTGTCAGGAGAAATACTTACAAAAACCATATGCAAAGCCATCTTATATAGGGTTTCCATATTGCAGTCCCTCATATCCAAGAATCTTAATTTGTATGTAACAATTATGCATATCATTAATTTTCTTTCTGATTATTCAAATTCAACACATTAATCATTGCACTTTCTCTACCATTATGATTCAACCTTAGTACCATTACCAAACTAAGAACTCTTTTGTTCTCTTCCCTCTCTTCAATCCAGGATTTTCCAGGTCTTCCGAGACATATGGCAACCCTAATCTTGTAGCACTTAGGTAGAAAAAATGAAATGCATAGATATAGGATGGGGGACACCTGGCTTAACAGAACTACACGTTAAAGGGATCTAGGAGTGCTAGTAGACCATAAGTTGAACATGAGTCAACAGTGCAATGCAGCAGTTAAAAAAACCAATCCTATTTTAGGCTGCATCGATAGAAGCATAGTGTCTAGATCAAGGGAAGTAATAGTGGCACTCTATTCTGCCTTGGTCAGGCCTCACCTGGAATACTGTGTCCAGTTCTGGGCACCACATTTCAAAAAGGATGTTGACAAATTGGGGCATTTCCAGAGGAGGGCCACCAAAATGGTGAAGGGCCTGGAAACCATGTCTTATGAGGAAAGACTTAGGTAGCTGGGTATGTTTAGGCTGTAGAAGAGAAGGTTAAGAGGTGATATGATAGCCCTGCTTAAGTATTTGAAGAGATATCACATTGAAGATAGAGCAAGCTTATTTTCTGCTGCTGCAGAGACTAGAACATGGAACAGTGGATGCAAGCTCTAGGAAAACAGATTCCACCTTAACATTAGGATGAACTTCCTGAAACTAAGAGCTGTTCAACAGTGGAACACATTCCCTCAGAGTTTGGTAGAGTGTCCTTCTTTGGAGGTCTTTAAGCAGAGGCTGGATGGCCATCTGTCGGGGATGCTTTGATTGTGAGTTCCTGCATGGCAGTGAGTTGGATTGGATGGCCTTGGGGTCTCTTCCAACTCTGTGATTCTATGATTCTGTGTAGCATCTTTGGAACTAACATATCAGTCTCAAAAGTGCTACAAGATCCATTTGGATACTGATTTTCCAGACTAACACAGCTATGTCTTTGAATTTTACAAAAGCAGACTAGAGTTTGGCATTCTGGCAGCTGAAACCTTGCTAGGCAGCATGTGTAGATTTAAGGCAGGGCTGGACAGCTGCAACCAGGTTGGGAACCACTTTCTGGGCTGGCCAAGTGTCCAAGAGCCACATTAAAAAAAATCTTTGAATTTACTGACAACTTGAGGCAACAAGCTCAGGCACCCCACGAACACGCTACTCTGCCTCCTCATTAGCATTCTGCGCTCTGTTGCTGGTTCTATAAATAACACTTGAAGATGTTTGATTGCCAGAATCCTGTACACTCTGCAGCCTACTGAACAGCATGGGCTTTACATACTATTAGTGAATCCTTGGCATCTCCAGTATTAACTGTAACCATTTTTAATTAACCTGATTTAGTAGCAGAACGCAACACTCTTGAAAATGAGAGGTTGGAACAAATAGATATTTATTCCAGCACAGTGGTAATGACTGCTGCAATAGATGAGTCTAATTAACGGAAAAGAAGAGGCTTTGTACATTTAAAGAAAAAGCAGCCGTGTCCCATGGCTACTAACAGAGTTATGTGATGTCCATGGGTGTTTTTTTTTCCCTCAAACACTTCTGGGGATTGTGTAGTTGCTTATAAGGTGGTTCAGAAGTTAGATTGCTGAAAGGCTTGTTCAGGCACACACTGGGTACCTAGATGATCTGGCAGCAAGAACACCTGGTGGATCAGGCCAAAGACAGGGAAGAAGGTCTCCCCCTTTGCCACCAGTGTCCTCTATCCTTGAAGCAAAACCAAGGGTGTTTTTGACCATCTACTCCTTCATTGAGACGAGTGTCTGCTAAGCATAAACCTGTTAGTCTCTTCTCTGGTTTCTGTGGCTCATTTTGAAATGAAGACAGCTGTTTAATGACACAGAGCCTTTGGACTGAGGCTTGGAAGGCCAGGATCCACCCTAAACAAGAATTCAACTAACTTTATATAGAATTAAAAAAAAACCCTGCAGTGACAGCAATTGAACAACAAAAGGCTAGACATTCATATAAACTCGCCCAGAAGGAACAAACGCTATTGCCAAACCATGCAAGTCCAAACTTGTTCATTGTATCTCAGACTGATGTCCTACCTGATGTAGAAAGCATCACAGTGTTTTAGAACATGGCTTGGAACATTTTGTACGTGTTTAACTGGAAAACATACAACATTTTCTACGTCTAAGCAGATTTTTACTTTAGTACAATTCTGCCATACTTACACCTCATAATCTTTTTCTGACTGTCCCTCTTCAGTACCCAGTGAGGTCTTTTGCTATTTTCAGTGTGTTAAGTTCTCTCTACAGGTATTTGCATCTCTTCTTCTTGCCAAGTAAAGCCTTCTTTCTCTTCTCTTTTCAGGTTATCCTGCAGGATATCCTACAGCTGCTCCTACCTACAACCCAAATATGTATCCGACCACCAGCCCCGGCTATGCCCCAGGTAAACAGAACTTTATTTTTTGGAAGCTCCTCAGCCACATTTGGCAGTATGTAGAGTTGTATCCAATCCTTGCTTGCTTTTTAAGCCACATATTGTGTGTCTGTGCGCATGAACACGCTTTTCATCAGGTGTTTCATTCTCTCAGCACTATAACCAGCTCTGCTATAATCAACACTCCATTAGTTTTTACCAAATGTGCCACGGAACATTTAGCAGCACGTTATAAAATCTGTTGTCAGGTGTATTCTCATTAAGGATTGAAATATTTTTGCATGCATTGTGTAACAGAAGCAAGTATACATGACAGTGTGTGTACCTTACTATTGTGTAGCTTTGCTTAATTGCTTATTGTTCATATTCTGGAACTTGGCGGTGAAACAGTCCAAATATAGTTTTAGCTGATAGGGAAGTACCTACGCTTCGCAGTATCTGCCGGACAAAACTGTGTGTGTACATTTCATTTCAGGAATGCCTCCCACTTCCATCTCATAGTTCAAAACCACAGTAAGTCTTTAGAAAATAACAAATTGGGTTTGATATAGTTGAGGTTGTTAAATGTAGTTAGTTTTCTGTATTGTATCTGGTTACCGGGATACACAGTGCTCAGGTTACCGGGATACAGAGCACTCAGTTAAGCTTGACATTCCCAATTGTGTTGTGGGTGAAAATGGCTAGATTTTCTCCAGAAATAAACCCGCAGACCTTTTGTAACTCTGAATTGCCTACTCAAATAAAGCTGTGTCCCTGCATGCTTTACTGCTCTAGCCATACCATCTTCAAATCCTCTTCTTTTGAGGGCAAGCATGCTGGGTATGTGCGCTCATTGCATCTCTGTATGATTTTGTGTCCCAGGTTTGCTTAGGTTGGTAATTCTTTCACTACAAAATAAATCCTTTTGTGGTGTGAGAGATAAATGTATATATCCCGTGTTAATTCTTTTTTAATTATTTATTTATTTATTTATTTATTTATTTTCAGGTCAATAAGCCATACAACATATATAATAAATAATTGCTAAATATTACCATTACCGCACCACATATTTCAGCACCCCTCTCCTTCTTCCCATGTTAATTCTGAAGAAAATTCTTCTCTGGTATTTTTTTTCCCAATGAAATGCTGCCTTAAGCTGGCACCCTGACATTCCATTAAAATAAATGTGAGTGAAGAGTGTTTCAGAAACCATCTCTTGACATCTTTTCTTCTGCCACTGATGAGGTTTTACTCATATCCTCAGGGTGATAGGAGTGCTGTTGTTTTTAGCAGCTGCAGCAGTGTCTGTTATTTCTAGAGCATGTTTCATAACTTTGGAGGTCAAAGAATTTGATGTGATGAGATTGGGGAGTTGCTGGCTTCCAGTGTTTGATAACCTGCTCAAGGGGACATCTCTGAGGAGTGAAGAGTGCATACTGAGTAATATTCGAATCTTGCTTCCAAGTAACTATGAGAAGAAATAGGATTTATTTACTTATTTATTAATCACTTATTTTATTTATATCCCTTCTCGTGAGACCTAAGGTAGTTTACAGCAAGATTAAAACAGTGTACAGTCAGCTCTTTGTATCCACAGATTCAAGCATCCTTGGCTTGAAAATACTATATTCACAAAAGCTAACCTTGATTTTGCCAGTTTATATAAGGGACATCATTTTACTATAGTATTGCATTTAATGGCGCTTGTGCATCCATAGATTTTGATATCTATGGGGATAGTTCTGGAACCAAACCTCAGTGGAAACCAGGGGTCCACTGTACATCTAAAAACTTGATGATAAGAAGATTAAAAGTATTAAATTAGCTTTCATATTTATAAAAAGCCCAATACTAGAATTTTAAAAGGCTAAAAATAACAATGACATACACGCACCTCATAAAAAAAATCTGTGCAGCTAGTTAATTACAAAATACCTGTTTACATGTTTAAAAAGTTTTTACCTGGTAGTGGAAAGGAGTGCAAAAAGGAGGCCTACCTTCCTTCCTATAGGAGAAAGTTCCATAGCAAGAGAGCAGCCACCATGAAGGCCCTCTGCCATGTCCTCACCAGATGGGCCTCTTTCATCAGTGAAACATAATCATAGAGTTGGAAAAAAAGCTCAAGAGTCATCAAGTCCAACTCCATGCCATGCAGGGAGGTGCAGTCAAGGCCTCTGACAGATGGCCATCCAGCCTCTGTTTAAAAACTTCCAAAAAGGAGACTTCACCACTCTCCAAGGCAGCGTGTTCCATTCTTGAACAGCTTTTACCATCAGGAAGTTCTTCCTAATGTTTAAGTGGAATCTCTTTTCCTGTATTTTGCATCTGTTGCTCCGTGTCCTGGTCTCTGGAGCAGCAAAAAGCAAGCTTACTCCATCCTCAATATGACACCCCTTCTTAAACAGGACCATCATATCACCTCTTAACCTTCTCTTCTCCAAACTAAACATACCTAGCTCTCTAAGTTGCTCCTCATATGGCATGGTTTCCAGACCCTATGGTGGGATCAAAAGATTTGGTCAGATTTACGTGGGGAGATCAAATGGGCCCTAAAACAGATCAAACCTGAAATCTCAGTGGAAGCCAAAATGATAAAGTTGAGGTTATTGTAGTTTGGCCACATCATGAAATGGTATGACTCATTGGGAAAGACAATGATACTAGAAAAGGTGGAGGAATGTAGAAAGAGAGGAAGACAACACACTAGGTGGATGGACTCTATTAAGGTCATGGGAATGAATTTGCAGGTCCTGAGCAGAGCAGTGGAGGATAGAGGGTCTTGGAGATGTCTCGTGCACAGGGTCGCCATGAGATGGGTTCAACTCAAAGGTGGTTTACAACAACTACAAAATGTGGAGAGATAATAGTCTTTCAGATAAGGCATAGAGGGCTTTCCGGACAATAACCAGTACTTTGGATTCTTCCTGGAAATGAACCAGTAGCCAGTGAAGCTGCTTCAACACAGCAATTACACATACCCTCTTTCAGCTTGATGCAGCATTTACATTTTGCAATGTAATTTTTTTGTAGTATTGTTGAGATTTAGCTGTATTTAGCCACTTCCATCTCAAGTCCCTTACAAAGTAGTAATCAGCATTCCCTTTTACAAATGTTCAGTTTGAGGTAGTGAAACCATGGCTCATTCATGGCCACCCAGCAAGTTTATCAGTTCAGCCCAGCTGTATAATTTGTTCTCTCACTTCCAGTCCATAAGCAAGTGTGCCTTTTGCCCGTTCTCTTATGTAAGAGTTGGTCTCCTTAGCTGGCATTTTCTAGAAACCCTAGTCAATTGGCAAAGGTGCCAGTTTCCTCATTTCTTCCTGTCACAGTCAGTTGCCATTCAGTCTTACTCAAGAAGTAGTGCCTTGTTGTAATCTGGATGTTATGTCAATGACAAAATGAAGTAAGCTGAGGCTCAGAGGAATATTTTAAATTGCCCTGTGCCAAGTAAGAACACATAATTCCCCTGGATACTGACAAGGGCTGCTTTTTTCATCTGCCACATGTTTTCACTAATGGGCATCCCTTTGTGTCCCTCACTTTGGGTTCATCCCCACACTTCAGTGATTCTTTAGCAAAGGCCTTATTGGTATTTGGTACTGTACAGTTGTGTGTTGCATCAGTCCAGGCTGTTTCTTTGATGCACAAAATAGTCTGAAAGGAATTAGGTAGATTTCCCCATTAACAACATATAAAGAATGATAGAGTTGAAAGAGTAAAAATTCAGTCCAACCCTATCCAACCCTATACAATCAAAGCACTCCCACAGATGGCCATCCAGCCTTTGTTTAAAAACCTCCAAAGAAAGAGACTCTATTAAAGTCAGAGGCAGCAGCACCTTCCACTGTCAAAGAGCTCGTACTGTCAGGAAGTTCTTCCTAATGTTGAGGTGGAATCTCTTTTCCTGTAGTTTGAATCCATTGCTCCAGGTCCTGTTCTCTGGAGTAGCAGAAAACAAGCTTGCTCCATCCTCAGTATAACACCTCTTCAAATATTTAAACATGGCTATCATGTCCCTCTTAACCCAGCTCCCTCAGCCACTCCTCATAGGGCTTCGTGGTGTCCAGACCTTCCACCCTTTTGGTCGCTCGCCTCTGGACTCGTTCCAGATTGTCAAAATCCTATATATACAATATACGTATAATTTGTTTCAGTTATGCTTATTCTTCATTAAAATTTAGGGCAGCATGCAGATAACAGGAACAACTTGAACTAATTTAATATAATTTGACAGAATAAAACAGTGTACAAAAATCCACAGCCCCTCAGATGAGAGCAAGGCCATGGCAAATTTTGGATGAAGAGCCACATTTTAATTTGGTGCCAAAATGAGCCTGGTTAGGGTTAAGCCTCTGTGGAAAGGATTCCAGAATGGAGGGTGAAATAGCAGATGGTATTCTATCTCAGTTTTCCACATACTGGTGTTATACTTTCACAGGGATCCTGTGAAACCCATTCTACAGGTTAGGAGTCCAGCATCTCCATGAAAGAGGGAAAATGTGGATATAAACCTGCTATTCTTTTTTTAAAAAACTAGAAAGGACACTTCTCTTGGCATTTCTAGGTCCTTCAGCACATTTAGAATCATGCTGTAGGACCTTGAAATGCCTAGAGAGAACATATTTTATTTGGTGCTGTATAGGGCAGCAGTGGAAGAGTAAATCTGAATAATCAAATCTGCAAATGTTTAACCTGCAAATGTGGACGGAAGACCATATTTTAAAATTAGGTTAATTCTTTCTCTGCCTCATTTGAAAATAACACCTTTCTTAAAGGTGGGTGCTCTTCTCTTACAAAAGTAGATTATTACATTCATTGGAAGGCAGCATTTTGCCTCGGGACTTCTTCTCCAAAAGAAATTCTTGGTTTCCAGTTTCTTGAATGGGGATCTTGTTTCCTGAATTGCAGTGTTTGCTGGAAAGAAATGCAAAGCAGGTTAAAGCAATCAATACAGTATTGGTCTGACAAACTTAATGGAGTCTGGCTGCCAGATATTCAAGCCCTTTGGCCCAGGAGCCCAGGATCTCTGTATTGGGAACCTCCCAGGCACAAAAGCTGTTTAAAGAAATGGCTTATGTTTGAATTAAAAATTAGGGAAAGAATCCTTCCAGGTCTAGCAGTTCCCTACATTAAAAACTAATGATCTGTCTTTTCCCATCCAGGGGTTTATACTTGCTGCGGGTAGGGTTTTTTCTTTTCTTTTTTGAAAGAACTCCTTTTACAGTTTTCATATAACTAGAGCCTACATTTTAATTTCCATGGAGGCTAGTTTTCTATCCAATCCATTTTTATCAATAATACACCAGAGAATAGTAATAATACTGGCCATCCGTTATATCAGCTCCCACCCAGAAGGGATGTTGCTGGGAAGTCTAAGCACAAAATTGGCAGCAACTCAATTTCCTTCATCCAGTGCCTGTATAGCCCCCTCTTCCAAGGCTTGCACAGTCTCAGAAGTGGACTAGTTACCTGTCTGCTACGCCCTCCACGAAAAAAAAGGCTACCATGGTAAGAGGGGGCTAATGTCCGATAGTGAGATGATGGCAAGAACAGAATTTTCCATTTCTGGTTCAGGACTCAGTTTCTAAACCATGAACATACCCAGTGGTAGCTTTTACTTGAGAACAAGGATTTGCAGTGTATTCTGTTCACCCTGGCTTTCATTGTATATCCTAGCCCCAAGGAAAGGTTGGGCAACAATTCAATTAAATTAAAAGCTGAGGATGAATGAGCTTAGTTACTCATGAAGGATCTCTTGCATAGTCCTGTCTTAACTTGGGCTGCCTTGGCTTCACTTGAGAATCCATTGTTCAGCACAGACCTTCCATACTTCTTTGTTGAGCTTGCCTGAGAAGAATGTTTTCCTGGGATTTTGAGAGTCCTTTCAAAGCTTTTGTAGTGGCGTCTGAGACTCCAGAGCTGGGGTGGGGAACCCTGGGATCTCTAGATGTTCTGAACTGCAAAAGGTAAAGGATTGTAAAAGTTGTAGTCAAAACATCTGGTGAAACATAGACCATTCACCATAGTTAGTAGTTGTGTGCTCATTCTACTTGTATTTGTAGCTAAAAATTGGTTGATGCCCTCCGCTTGCCAACTATCTTTTGGGAACTCCTCTTTACATTGTTGTTGTTGTTGTTTTGTGCCTTCAAGTCATTTCCAGCTCACGGCAACACTAAGGAAAGCCTATCACAGGATTTTCTACATCTGAGAATGTGTGACTTGACCATGTGTTGCATGGGTTTCCATGGCCATGCAGGAAATCGAACCCTAATTTCCAGAGTTGTAGTCCAATGCTTGAACCGCTACATAATATTGGATCTCTCTTATTCATTTTACTATCCTTCTAGCCTGCTATTAGCTACACTGTAGAGATGCCATGGAATGTTTATAGTCATCCTAATTGCTTGGAAGAAATTGCCATGAAGTAATGAATGGTTAGGGAAGTGAAATGTCAGCTTGTCTAGGAACACCTTCACTGAAGGAACTCTCTGAACCTCTTGTCATCATTTTTGAGAAATCTTGAAGAACAGGTGAGGTGCTGGAGGATCGGAAGAAAGCAGACACCTCTTTCTTCAAAAGGGGGAAAAAAGAACATCTGGGAAACTATAGACACATCAGCCTGTTCTCAGTACTGGGGAAAATATTAAAACAGGTTATAAAGGGAGTCTGTTTGCGAGTATATGGATGACAATATAATGGTTGGTTAGACAATGTAATGGTTAGTTACCATGACGGTGTCAAGAACAAATCTTGCCATATTGATTCTTTCTCTCCTTTTTTAATCGGTTCACTAGTTTAGTAGATGGTGGGAATGCTGTAAGTGTCAGATGTTTGGATTTAAGCAAAGCATTTGATAGAGTCCCCCATGTATTTCAATCAACAAACTGGTAAAATTTGGAATTATGGAAACACTCATATTATTATTATTATTATTATTATTATTTATTTATTTATTACTAATTTTATCTATATAGTGCTGTAAATTTACACAGTGCTGTATATACATAATTAGACGGATCCCTGCCCTCAGGTTTACAGTCTAAAAGATTGGTTGGAAAATTGTTTTAAAGCATTGTCGTCTTCAGGTTGAAGGGAAGTCTTGAGCGGAGTGCTGCAGAATTCTGTCCTGAGGCTGACCCTGATCAATATTTTTATCAATCACTTAAATGATGAGGTAGAAGGAAGTTAGTGGATGATACAAAACTGGGAATTAACATGTTGAAAGATTGGAGCGGAAGTCAGAAAGACCATGATAAACTAGAAAATGGGGCTGAAACTAATAGAGTGAAATTCAGCCAAGCAAAACTCTACATTTGGGCAACAAAACCAAAAATAAAGGTATAGAGGATGGGGGATACTTGATTAAGTAGTAATATATGTGAAAAGGACCTTGATATTACTCTTGTTGACAATTGACCACAAGTTGAATGTGACCCAGCCGTGCAATGCTGCAGAAAACTAGGCAAATAATACTTTAGCCTGCATTAATAGAACTCTAGTTTCCAAGTCAATCGAACGAAGTAAGAATCCCACTGTATTCTGCACTAGTCAGTTTTCATCTGGAGTCCTGCATTCAATTCTGTGTGTCTCATTTTAAGGATGTAGACAAGTTGGAGCAGTTTCAGAGAAGTGCAACAAGAATGATAAGAGGTGTATGGAGAACAAAACGAAAAGTAGAGGGAATTGGGCGTGTTCAGCTGAGCAAAAAGAATACTGAAGGGTGACACGATTTCACTCTTTAAATATCTCAAGAGCTGTTGCAGAAAGGAGAGTGCAGGTTTTTTCTCTACTGCCTGAAAATGGTTTTAAGTCACAGGATGGTATAGATTTCAATTGAACATTGGAAGGAACTTCTTAACAGTTTGCTAGAAGAACCATTTGCTAGTGTGTGGGGGTCTTCTTCTTTGGACATTTTCAAAAAGAGGCTGGACAGCTCCCTGCTGGGGATGCTTTAGCTGAGTGGTTCCCAAACTTTGGTCCTGTAGATGTGTTGGACGTCAGCTCCAAGAATTCCAGATTCCTGAGTGGCTAGGGCTTCTGGAAGTCCAAAACACATGAAGGATCATAGTTCGGGAATCACTGGAGATCCTGCATGCAAGGGGTTGGACTTTCAGGCCCCTTCCAACTCTGTGGTTCTCTGAAATTTGGAGTGGTGTATCTGTGTGTATCCATGTGAGAGATAATAAGAGATAATAAACATAGATAATAAAAATAGAGAGATAATAAACATAGATTCTAAGCTGCAAAAACAAAATTGGATTGTGGGTGGTTGAATTTCATGTAAACTAGCCAGCCAAGTTTTTGACTGCCAGTCTCTTGTTGCATGTATATTTCAGTACCCTTGTTATGTACAAACAAGGGCAATGGCTTACCTATGGCTATTTAAAGAAAGCCATGCATGAAATAACTTTTCCCCAAACTGTTCTACATTTGGGAGTTTTTGCTCTATTGAATTTCAACTAAGTAAGGTTTTATTGGTGTCTCAAGCTCCTCTCGGCCCCCACACTCCATTCGTGTAAGTCACTTGAAAGTCAGGCACAATTCTGCCTGATGCTAGGTGTCTTTCGGATACACAGCCTTGTAAGGTTTTTGTAGCTGCTGTATTACCAGACAGAACTGCTACCATTTTTAGGTCATATCAGAAAAGAGGGAAAAATATTTGTAATTATTTGTTACCAGGTTGAAAAGAGATTTCTTGATAGCTGGGAAACCCCATTGAGAAGATAAGAGATCAGCTGGTGTTTGGACATCCCAAAGTGTTCTGGAGAAATTATTCTTTGGAGAAAAGTATAAGCTTTATTTGAAAAAAAAGGGGGGAAGGGGAGGCAAAACTGCTCCTGTTTTCTGTACAGAAGTGGGATTTTCTTGTTTTTCTTTGCAAAATAATTCCTCTGCAGCCCTTAAGGACATTTGAACAGAAGATGAATACTGCAGAATAATACTTGTTTTCTCCTATTGTTGTTCTTGTGTGCCTTCACATTGTCTCCAACTTATGGGGACCCTAAAACAAACCTGTCGAGGAGTTTCTAGGGCTGAGAGTGTGTGACTCACCCAAGGTCACCTAGTGTAGAGCAGGGAATCGAACCCTGATCTCCAGTGTCATAACCCAGTGCGCTACATTACCACTACAGCTATACTGGGATAAAATTACCATAATTATTAATGTACAGTACAGTTTATTCATGACAACCATATACAGGTTATAGTCATAAAATTACAAAAATGATTAAAACCTTTTAAAACAGTCACAGTTGGCTCTGTAACAAAGCAAAAGGTTTACTCTAAAATTACAAAAATGTTTCATGCTAAACACATCACAATGTTACGTAATCCATTCAAATTAGTATAATCTATTTATTGCAGATTCCCATGCAGGCCTTTATCCTCAAAATCTACTCTAAGTTTAGCTGCTTTCACAGCAAATCTGGCAGTGTTAAACATAACAGACTTTGCTGTATTAGGTAACAAGTAAGTGATTTTCTCCAGATCATTTTGGTTAGCTTCAGAAACTTATCTCTTGGGGTTTCATATATCCTAAATTATTCATGCTTGCCTGAAACTCCCACCAGGCCTACACAGTACAAGCAGTGGTAAAGACCATTGTGCATTGCAATAGTAGAAACATCCGGAAAGCCATTGTTGTCCATTCCTTTTCTAGGCTGACGTAAGAGTAAAGGCCAGTGGGAAAAGAAAGCTTTCTCCATCAGAGAGGGACCATTTTTATATGGAGAAGAGGAAGATTTAAGGGCACAACAGTCAGAGAAGCTGCTCCTGTGAACTTTGCCCTGTCACAACCCTGCTTCTGAGCAATATCTGTCAATATGGCCCATCCAGTTTTCCGCAGGTTTATGGGACTGGGATGAAGATTTAGATCAGAGGTGGACAAAGTGCAGCCCTAAGGTGACATGTGGCCTCCAGCTGATGATTTTGTGGTTCTCAACACCTCTGGACTACCGAGAACAATATTTTTCTGGCCAAAAATACAGCGTGAACTGTTGTCCCTGGAAATCTTTGGGTGCATCGATTTACCTTTTAAACAGGTTGCAAGGTCTCTCTGTACTGTTTAAAGTCCAAAAATAACAGTTTTGAAGAACCAGAAATGGACTTCCAGTCACTTTGGGGTGGTGGTGGTTTATTTTTCAGTTGGCCATGTGGACCCCAGAAGTTCACAGGTCCCTGGAAGTGGCCCCCGAATCTTTGACAGTTCTCCACCCCTGATACAGATAAATAAAATAAGGACAGCTACATTCTGTTCAACTTGATGGCTGCATTTTTCCTGGAGACAGTTGGCTTCCACATCAGTGGGGTGGTGAACTCACTCTGAGGTTCAGTCTGAACTTTCGTGAAGGTACACAAGGTGCCCAAAGTTTGGACTGAAACCCAAAATGGACTAACCCTGCCATGACATGGAAGCTACCAGCTGCCATTTCTTTCCCCTCTTCAAGTGATGTGAAATTATCTCTGTGACTTTACTCCAAAAGTGCAGTTTATCTGTGGAGGTCATCTTCTCTGGGTGCAACACTTTACCTTTTAAATAGGTTGTAAAGTGTCTCTATACAATTTTAATGTCCAAAAATAACTGTTTTTGAGAACCTGAGGTGGACTTCCAGCCACTTGGTGGGGGTGGAGAGGGGTGGGGTTGGTTGGTTGGTTGGTTGGTTTAGAAGCAAAACTTCCCTGCCCTTTATTTAGAATATTTTCAGTAAAGAGAATAGCACCAGTATTGTTAGGATTAAGGTACCAGATTAAATGTTCATTCCATCTCCTGTGTGTTTGACGGCTCATTAGTTTTATTGCTCCAAGCCTATTCAATTTTAAAGTCTGGCTTTATGGCTGGGGATGGGAGAAGGGTTTTATTTCTGGTGTTTCAGTACTTTCTATTCTTTGTGAACCACACAGATGAATTTTTCAAAGCAGGAAGGTAGGATATAAATATTTAAAATAAAAAAAAACCTGAAATTCATGCTTTCCGTGATGGCTGCCATAAAATTTAGTTAATTGATATCCTGCCTTTCTCCCCACAGGATGTAAGGCACCTTACAACTATTTCAAACACAACACACCCCATTAAAAGCTCCGTCTGGTGCAACAAGTTAAAAACCAAAGGCTTACCTAAATTGAAAATTTTAAATATTTAATTTTAAAATTTAAAATAATATTGCTAGTGGAAAGACAGCAGGAAAGAAGGAGCCTCTTTGAACATTCCACAATTTGGGAGCAGCCACCAAGAATGCTTCCTCCCATGTCCTCACCCAATGTGTCTGTGATTTTGTTGGGACCAAGAGAAATCCCATTGTGGGAGAAAAGCGGAATATAAATCCTTGAAATAAATAAAGAGAAAGCTCTTCCCTGTTAATACTCAGGCAGGCTCACATAGGGAGCTGTGTTAAAGAGT
Source organism: Urosaurus nigricauda (assembly GCA_034509955.1). Lineage (NCBI taxonomy): Eukaryota > Metazoa > Chordata > Lepidosauria > Squamata > Phrynosomatidae > Urosaurus > Urosaurus nigricauda. The sequence goes on from JAOEGL010000003.1 coordinate 4,511,693, forward strand.
TCTGTAACACCCACATAGTCATTGACAATGACATAAGTGATGACTTGCATGTGGGAATGGACCATCACTGCAAATATGACAACATGCACAGAATTTCTGTACCACCCAATGTCCACAACCTGCATGAACAAAACTCACAATCCAGGGCTGATAGCACCACTTTGCTTTGAGCTGTAGTGGGGCTAGCTTCATGGGGAGTGGAGAAGAGAGACAGGTGGTCATTGCTTGCAATTCTTTTATTATTACTTTTTTTAAAAGTGAGATTGTGCAAAGCCCAGTGCCCAGGAAGGGAGAGGTCAGTTGAAAACAAATGGTTGAGTATTTCCAACTCAGGGAAATCTATACTCAAAGAGAACATTGTCCATTGTGTAGGTTTCCAAATAAAATAGATGCCAGTGACATTTGCCTAAGTCATACTGGTAGCTTATAGGACTACTACCACATTGATGGATGTTCTCTTAGAAAGAAGGAGTCCATTTTTCCACATTGCTCGTCCACCATGTGTGCTATTGTTTGAAACCAAAAGCACTTCTTTCAATGCAGGTGACTGAATCATGTGCGTGTTTACAGTGTATATTGAGAGAGAGAGAGAGAGAAAGAGAGAGAGAAATGGAAACTGAGAAAAGATTTGTAAGTCATCCTGCAAAACGAAGTAGACTTGGCCCTCCGTATCTGCAGATTCTTTATCCATGGATTTAACCATCCACAACTTGAAAATACAGTGGCCCCTGGGAACCTGTTGCCCCTGGCATCTGTTATGGACCCCCTCTCCATGAGTTCCAAAACTCACACATATTTATGTCCCATAGGCTTGATGGCGGGTTAATGGCGGTCACCCCTCCGTGGATTTTCATGTCCACGGATTGGAGGGGGGGGCATTGTATTTAAATTTTTGATTTTTACACTTTATGTAAGGGGCACCATTTTACTGTGCTATTGTATTTAATGGATGGGACTTGAGCTTCCATAGATGTTGGTATCCACAGAGGGTCCTGGAACCAAATCTCAGGATACCAAGGACCCACTGTATTCTCCCAACAATCCCCCTTTCAAAATGGTTTTGAGAAGCCAAAGCCCCCCCCCCCTCCCCCGTGCTTTCACACTACCTTTCACTACATGAAAAGTCTTGCTTTGCGGCAGTCTTTTAGGAATTCTCAGAAAGCCTTTCCTTGCAACAGCAGGTATTGAAACATGTGAAGAATAGACCTGCACTCAACGAAAGTGGGTTCATTTCATTCCACAGTCCCTGTTCTCAAACCTGTCCCTTCCTCTCTCTTGTATCACTCCTGTCTCTTCCCAGCCACTATCATCACAGAAAAGCTCATAGAATCCTAGAGTTGGAAGAGACCCCGAGGACCATCCAGTCCAACCCCCTGCCATGCAGGAACTCTTGATCAGAGGATATACCCAACAGAAAGGCCCACGCTAGATCTATCTACCTTTTATCAATGACTTATATGAAGGAATAGAGGGCATGCTTATCAGATTTGCAGATGACACCAAATTCGGAGGAATAGCTAATACCCCAGAGGACAGGATCAAAATTCAAAATGACCTTAATAGATTAGAAAGCTGGGCCAAAGCTAACGAAATGATTTTCAACAGAGAGAAATGGAAGATACTGCACTTAGGTAGAAAATGTGAAATGCATAGATATAGGATAGGGGACACCTGATTGAACAAGACTTGTGAAAGGGATTTAGGAGTCCTAGCAGACCACAAGTTGAACATGCATCAACAGTGTTATGTGGCAGCTAAAAAGGCCAATGTGATTTTAGGCTACATCAATAGAAGTATAGATCAAGGGACGTAACAGTGCCTCTATTCTGCTTTGGTCAGGCCCCACCTGGAATACTGTGTCCAGTTCTGGGCACCACAATTCAAAAAGGATGTGGAGAAACTGGAGCATGTCCAAAGGAGGGCGACTAAGAAGGTGAAGGATCTGGAAACCATGCCCTATGAGGACCGCCTTAGGGAACTGGGGATGTTTAGCCTGGAGAAGAGATGGTTATGGGGTGGTACGGTAGCCCTGTTCAATTATTTGAAGGGGTGTCTCATGGAGGAGGGAACAAGCTTGTTTTCTGCTGCTCCAGAGATTAGAACATGGAGCAATGGATGCAAGCTCCAGGAACAGAGATTCCACCTCAACATTAAGAGGAAGTAAGAGCTGTTTGACCGTGGAATACATTCCCTTGAAGAGTGGTGGAGTCTCCTTCTTTGGAGGCTGGCTGGCCCTCTGTTGGGGGTGCTTTGATTGTGATTTCCTGCATGGCAGGGGATTGGACTGGATGGCCCTCAGGATCTCTTCCACCTCTACAATTCTATGATTCTCCTCTCCATTCACACAAAAAAGAGGATTTCCAAATGCTCTGGGTTTTTGCTTTGAAAGTGCCCTGCCATCTTCTTCCCTGAAGAGCAACTAGCTGGCTATGTTCACCATGGAGAAGGCAAGGCTGAGAGGTGACATGACAGCTATCTTTAAATAGGCCGAGGGATTTCATGTAAATGAGAGGTTTCCAATATTTGGTCCTCTATTTGTTTTGGGCTTCAGCTTCCAGAAACTCCAGCCAACGATTATGGGAGCTGAAGGCCAAATCATCTGAGGGACCAAAGGTTGGAAACCATTGAATAGACAGTTGAGCAAGCTTTTAGGACTAAATAGTCTCTCCTTCACACTCAAGCAGGTCTCCTTATCTGAAGCACATCACCAAAAAGAACAAGGAATAAAGCTCTGAAACACACACACACTTTAAGAATGGAGAATTGCATCTTCACTGTGATGTCCATCCCTCTGCCTGTTCCCTTTGTAACACCTTCTCTTCTGTCTTCACTCAAGCTACGCTTCTGATGAAACAGGCCTGGCCTCAGACATCGTCCTCTTGTGCCACTGAGGGTACCTTTCACCTCCCAGTGGATACTGGGACCGAGAACAGAACTTACCAAGCTTCATCCGCAGCATTCAGTAAATAGCATTTTAATTCTGGGGTTATTAATGGTTTTATTTCTCTCTCTCTCTCTCTCTCTTTCTCTCTCTCTCTCTCTCTTTCTCTTTCATTTGGGATGGAGTTGTACTTTGTATTTATTATTTTTGTTATTATTCCTTTTAGCGCTGAGAGATAGGGCCAAACATGTGAGTTTTAAAACAGGGACACACACACACCCTCCATTTGGGAACAGTGCTGTTCTCAATGTTTGAAATGAATGTGGGGTGAGCACTTTTGTATTTGTGCTTCCTTGTTCTTGGGTACCTTTGAGTCATTTCCAACTTACAGTGACCCTAGGGCAACGATCTTGCGCGCACACACACACACATGCTTGTCCCTCCACATTCACTGGGATTAGACCCCCCGTGAATGTGGAAAAATTGCAAATAACAAAAACACTATGCTTTTACCTGAGAGAACACCTCTCTAGGAATCTCTAGGTCCAACAGTGCAACTCTGTGGTCAACATCTGGCAGACATTGACCATAGAATTGCACTGGAGGAGCTACAAATGCCTAGTGGAGTGTTCTCTCAAGGAAACCCTAGGTCCTTCAGTGTGACTGTTGGTTAAAGTTGACCATAGAGTTACACTGTAGAACCTAGATATTCATATTAATAAAACCCGTGAATAATCAAATCTGCAAAAGTCAAAGCTGCAAATGTGGAGGGATGAGTGTGTGTGTGTGTAGCAAGATTTGTTCAGAATAGGGTTGCCTTTGTCTTTCTGTGAGGCTGAAAGAGTGGAACTTCCCTACGGTCAGGGGTTTCCAGGGCTGAAGAGGGATTGGCATCTTGGTCTCCAGTCAAACTCTAATACTTAAACAACTACACTGTGCTGGTTCCTGCTTCACCCACATTCATTTCAGTAGAATTTGTACATCCCCTGTTGAAAAATGTGCGCAACCGTTAAGAGGTTTCTTCTGGCAGGAAGAACAGTTGAAGGAAATTTTCTCACTTCCGCTCTTGGGGTGACCATGGCTCTTTTGACTTTAGGTCAGGAGCAGATCCTGTACCTGGTGGAAGGAAGGTCCCAGGGTTTATGTCTTGGCTCCATTTAAAAGGATCAGCCAATCTTTTTAACTGGGTTGCCTATTAATGGCCTGGGAATCAAATCTGAGAATTAGGATTTCAGAAAAAGTATGTGGTCATCACCTTCTTATAAATCCCAATCTGTGTTAATTAGAGAAAATGTCTTTAAAATCCTTTATAAATGGTACTTTACACACACACACCTTAGATTTACAAGGATAGGAAATGAAACATCATCAAAATGGTGGGGAGAGCATAAGACTTTTGGAACATAATACCCATCTGTGGTTAGCTTGCCCTAAAGTAAACTCATTCTTGCTTAATGTTTTAAAACAAGTTGCAATCATTACTAGACAAGGTATTAAATGTTGCTGTGGACTATTATTGGTAACCATTTATTCTAAAAGAAAATAGACATTTGAAACATAAAAATTGCATTGCTTTCCTCATTATTGCTGCTCAAATGGAAATTGGTAGTTTCTGGAAAACTGGAAACGTTTCCTTAGATGCCTGACATAAGAGAGTATGAGATCTATGGCTTTTAGAGAATCTGTCAGATAGCATGAAAGTAAATAAGGGCCTAATAAGTCATGATGCTTTTGTTGAAAAATGGCTTCCACTTATTGAATTTGTGAATGCAGTACCGCAAACCACTTCAATCCCATTTTAGAGTCTGGTCAGACATTAAGATAACAAATTCTTGTGATAAGGAAAGCAAATCTTCTGGAATGGACCCACATCCCTAAGATAAAATTTGTTATGATATTGATTTTATTGTTGTAATGTATTAGATGATTTTATTCACTGAGTGTACAATTTTAGAATTAAAATGAATTTCAGTAAGGCTTTTGACAAGGTTCCCCGTGACCTTCTTGCAAACAAGCTAGTAAAATGTGAGCTAGACAATGCAACTGTTAAATGGATCAGTAATTGTTTGAATGGCTGAACCTAAAGGGTGCTCAGCAATGGTTCCTCTTCATCCTGGAGAGAAGTGGCCAATGGGGTCCCACAGGGCTCTGTACTGGACCCAGTGCTGTTCAACATTTTTATGAATGACTTGGATGAAGGAATAGAGAGTATGCTTATCAAATTTGCCGATGACACCAAAGTAGGAGGAATAGCTTATACCGCAGAGGACAGGGTCAGAATTAAAAATGACCTTAATAGATTAGAAAGCTGGGCCAAAACGTAACAAAAATGAATTTCAACAGGGAGAAATATAGTGTATTGCACTTAAACAACTACACTGTGCTGGTTCCTGCTTCACCCACATTCATTTCAGCAGAATTTGTACATCCCCTGTTGAAAAATGTGCACAACCATTAAGAGGTTTCTTCTGGCAGGAAGAACAGTTGAAGGAAATCTTCTCACTTCCGCTCTTGGGGTGACCATGGCTCTTTTTGACAAGCGTTTTTGAATGCTGTTTGCTATAAACAGATTACTTCACATTGTCTACAGTTAAATCCACTAGTTGTGGATTTTCAGGGTGAAAGAAGTAACTTCTAGTCTATAGAGATGTTAATATTCAACTGTTTCATCCTCACAAGTGAGGATGAGCAATTTCTCCCATTTTCTACTCATGGTGGAAGAAGCAAATATTTCTGTGTGGTTCTCACAGTATTCAGTTTATGTTAACAGCAATCTAGTGCAATCTTGTAGCTTGTGTGTGTGTGTGTAAGATTTTCTGCAATATTTTTGTGTGTAACATTTTTGTTACACCAGATTGCTGGTTTTGGGGGGGGGGAGGGTTACATAGAAAACAGGAATCTTGCACACAAAAAATAATGTGGCTGTTTGTTGTTGCTGCATGCAAATTCTCACAGTTCTCATGCAAAAAGAAAGTGTATTTCTGTACAGAATAATTTTGCTATTGATATGAATATTGGGTTAAAAGAAGAACACTATTTTTCTCAGTTGGGTTTCAGAAGGGTTGGGAATAAGAGTGACACCCCCCCCCCCCAATCCTTATTTATCTGTATCTTGCACACGCTGAGGTAGCATTCTGGACTTGAACCCCTTAGAAACCATGCAATAAGGAAGTCACATGAGTCCCATTGTGGGAGAAGGTGGAATAGAAATCCTTGAAATAAATGTGGAAGCCAACTGTCTAAAATGTTCCCTGCATCTCATAAAATAGTGCATTATGAATCGGATTGCAAGCATCCTTCACCTCAGATAAGCTATGATTATCAGAACTGTGGCAGCTGAAATGGTCCAGTCCAGAATTCTACCTTGTTCTGTATAAAAAGGAAGATCAGCACTCAAACCATATAAAATGCATGTTACCTATGTGAGTATTCATCGGCGTACTGGATGGAAGTGCAGAAATGACAACTCAAATAACCATGGGACTGGAACAACAACAGAGAAACACTTCAGAAACTTAGTTGAAAAGAGAGAATAGGCTATGAGAACTATGAGATCTCTGAATTGTTTTGAAACATGTGATAATTTTGGTTTTTTAAAATGGTATTTGTATTCTGCTCTGCTTTCAAGAAGCTTTACAGAATATGTATGATCACTTTTTGGGGCCATCTGTCCCACTAAAGTTAGAATCAGGCAAGTCATCGTATTCCCCATCACCATGGATGGGTGTGAAAGCTGGGACAGTGAAGAAAGTGAATAAGAAGAGCATCAACTCATTTGAGATGTGGTGCTGAAGAAGAGAGCTAAGGATACAATGGATGGCCAAAAGGACAAGCAAATGGGTCCTTGAACAGATCAAGCCTGAAATCTTCTTGAAAGCCAAAATGATCAAATTGAAGCCGTCGTACTTTGGTCACATTATGGGAAGGCACAATATATTAGAAAAGATAATAATGCTACAAAAGGTAGAGGGAAGTAGAAAGAGATGAAAACCACATGCCAGGTAGATAGACTGAATCAAAGAGGTCATGGTCATCATGGGTTACAGGAGTCCAAAAAGCTTCTTACAATAACTGAGCCACATTGTTCCTGTTTTGGCCACTGGAAGTCAGCTGAAACGTCTCCTGCCTTTTCCCCAAAGCTCTCCAATGGAAGGTAATGGGGAATAGACAATACGAATGCTACTCTCTCCACACTCACAATCCAGCGTGTACATGTAGATAGCAGATGAGAAGGCATTCTGGTTTGCTTTTGGAAATTCTGATGGTTTTGTGAAGGTGAGGTGGTCTATCTCAGGTCACTTGTGCCCACAGCACTCACTAAGACATCATTGCTGCCAGTGTATTGAACAGAGGCCAGAAGGAAACTGGGAACAGTTCTGACAGATGTTGGCATGCTCAACTCGTTTGACTTTGAAAGCTTGTCCCTGGCTAAAATCTAGTTCCAACGTTTTGCACCGTTGCCTTGGTTGTAGGCAGGCTGTGGACTGGTAGCTGTTTGAAACACAGCTGCATGGCAGTCTGAAGATCTGTATTTACATTTTTAAGGACCCTACATCTGACTGCATGTTGAAATCAGCTTGCCTGCGGGAGCTTCCAGGGGAAGAAGCTCTAAATTTATAATTTCTCTGTGCATAGATTAATCATAGTACCTTTCTGCATGTGTAGTAAAAATGGCTGTGCTCAAGCCTGTCTTCCTACCCTCTCCCTTTCTACTTCCTTGGGGTTTCTAAGCTATAGGGTGATAACAGGTTGATAGCAGACATACTTCTCATCCTCTAAGGTGTAAAGGACTGTTACTGTTGGTTATACAGTGGCCCCTAGGTATCCACTTGGGTTTGGTTCCAGGACTCTTCCATGGATATCAAAATCCATGGATGCTCAAGTCCCATTAAGTGTAACAGCATAGTAAAATTGTGTCTCTTATATAAAATAGCAAAATCAAGGTTTGCTTTTTGGAATTTATATATATATTCTATATTCAAGTATGAATGGTTGAATCCGTGGATAAAGAATCCATTGATACAGAGGTTCAACTGTACTGCTGCAGGGAAAGATATTTGCTAGGATTTGTCTGTTTTGTGTGTGTGTGTGTGTGCATGCGTGCGTGTGTGCGCGTGTGATTCTGGCTTTCATTTTGACTGCTGTGATGAATTGGTACATCTGTGATGCCTGGCACAAGGATCTGTGCAGTAAAACAGAAAACAGCATGCAGTACTGCTGTGGATTTGGATCCTAGCATGCGGTGAAATCCATATGGCATACTGCAACATAAAGAATGCAAGATGGATTATTTTTCATGGCCACCACACGTTTAAATCGTAATGGCCTTGGAACTAGATGGGCATTGAACCTGCTTCAGGAAGAGTTGAATGCTTTAAATCCAAACAGGCCAATATCCAGATAATTTTGCTTTTGCTTCAGTATTTGGTTGACAAATGCAACCTTAAGAAGCCTTCCTACTCATCCCCTCCCTTCCTACTTCCTTCTTGGCCAATTACTCTCCACAAGGTGACCCTGCCATGGTTTTGCATGGTAATTTTTGCCCTTTTGAGGCAAGGTGGAGATTTCTGTTTTTGTATGTCTGCAAAGAGCAAGTCGTCCGTGTTTTAATAGGAACTGAACAGATGCAGCCCTTTTGTCAATAATGCAAATGGGACTGTAGAGAAAAGAGCAGAGGTAGGAACAAAGGTATCTGAAAAATCTCTCTTCCACTAAGGTCACCTTTGGTGATACTTTAACAGCCTTGTCTCTGTGAAGGACATTAATGAATTTCCTTTCCCACCGGCTTTAGTATTTTGAATGCTATTCTTAAAATAATTTATTTTTTAAAAAATTAGATATGGCCATGTATCTTAGCTATTTTCCTTTGTTTGGTAGGGTGATTAGTGAAAGTTTGAAAGTTGAGATTGGTGTTTCAAATGCGCTCTGGCTCATGGCTGCTTTAACCCTTAAAGAATAAGGCAAGTGTGGTGCTGAGAAGGCTCAAGGGCATTTCATTTACAGGCTGAGAAGGCAAAAACAATTAATGGCTCTGCTTGCTGCTGGTTCTGCCAAATCTGTGTGGCTAGAGACATAAATATTGGAAGAGTTCCTGTTTTTAATTGCAGAGAATCTGCTCCCTACAAAGCCTGAGTCCTTGGATCATGACCTTGCCACCTTGGGTGGGAAAATGCTTTACCTGAAAGAGCGGTCCTATGGATGGCAGGGGTAGCTGAGCTGTACTCAATCCCCTTTGCTCTGTAGAGCTACATTTCTGTTCCAAAAAAAATATTCCCTTGCATAGTAGTTTGTGGAGCAAATGTGGTGTAGTGGTTTGAGTGCTGGACTGCTCTGGAAACCAGCTTCGAAACCCCACTGGGCCACGGAAACCCCCTAGGTGACCTTGGGCAAGTCACACGCTCTCAGTCTCAGAAAACCCCATAAGTTGCCATAAGTCAGAAACCACTAGAAGGCACTCAACAGCAATGAAATTTGTGGTCTTCAGTGAGGGACAGAGCAAGGCTGGGCATCCTGTACATGACTTGATTTCACCCATGCAACCTCAATTGATCTTAGGAAAAGGTTATAGAGAATTTGGTTTGGGCTTCTGCCTGTGAAATTCAGTTACCCTTGAATGGAGAATAGAGCAAGGGCACATTATTTGACCCCCACATAGTCTTGATTCCACCTTAAAGCACACAAGGGTTGCTTAAAGAGAGCAACATGGGATCTGTTGCTGAATATGGGAGACAGATAAGCCATGAGAAGCCAAGCTGATTGAGTCTGCTTCAGAAATGTTCCAGCAGAGAGAGGTTCGCTGTGGCATTGCATTTGGATGCTGCCCTATAAGAAATCTGTAAAAGAGGAGGGACATTCATTTAAGCATGCACACTGTTCCACAGAATGAGTTTGCACCATATTTTCTGGTCTTTCAAGCTGAAGCTAAGGTGGGAAGGAGAAGGAACATAAAGGTTTTTGAAGAAGAGGATTGGACCACAAATGGGGGGATTTTGAAAGTTCCCACTTAAAAAATTATAAACTTTTCAAAGTACAGTTTGACAGGGGACTGACACAGTCCTGACTTGATGCTCATGGACATAGTTAAAGTGTGCGGGTGCATATATTCAGGTTACCTGTGACTTCATGGTTACCCCAAGTATTTTTTTAGACAATGAATATTATTGTTAGATTTATTTGTATCCCATTTTCCCACCAGAATTGGGACTGGAATTAAACTATTAAAATATTAAAACAAATACTCAGGGACAGATTTGCCATTGCTTCCTCTGAATGATAGCTTACAGTACCTGGTATTCCTTGGCAGTCTCCCATCCAAGTACTACCCTGCTTAGCTTGTTCTGAGATGGATAAGATCTGGGATCTAGTTCCAAAACAGTCTTTCTGGGAGAAATGCATTGGAAGATCCTGTATGTTACCAGGGTGATCTCATCCCATAGTTGAAAAATACTATGTAGGATATAGTTGAACAGGTTTGGAAATAACAGAATTGTATTTACTGGTAATGACTTAGCTCCATTAGTAAAATTACACATGGCAAACATAATAAAGCAAATGCCTCTGGGGAAGTAGGCTCAAGTCTATGAAAGCTCATGCTACCAACTTCTGTTTTCCAGTATGTAAAGAGATCTTGTAGCACCTTTGAGACTAGCTGAAAGAAAGCTCCTAAAGGTTCTACAGGATCTCTTTACATACTGATTTTACAGACTAACATGGAGTTACCTTTGAATTCTATTTTTCAGTTAGTCACAGAGGTGCTGCATGATCCTTTTGCATAACAATACAGCAAGTGAAAGCAAAGTTTGTGTAATGAATAATGCTTTCTAATTACATTTCAATGATACTTTTTAAAAGGATTTTTAGATTATGGTGACAGGAATATTACCAGCTTTTTATCCATCCTAAGACATGACTCTGGCCATAACAGAAATAAAAATGAAAGTAAAAGCTAGTGGAACTAGTTACCCATCAGTTCCTGTGACAAATAACAGCAGTTAATCACTTTTTAAAATATCTGTAATAAATAGCAGAAACAAATTAATTTTAAACATTGGAAAGAGCATCTTTACTATAAGGTCTGTTCAGCAGTGGAATGGAGCCCAGCGGTGGACTCTTCATCTTTGGAGGTCTTTAAACAGAGGTTGGATGAGCATCTTGCAGGATTGGGGTAGTTGTGTATTCCCACATGGCAGGGCATAGGACTAAATGTGCCTTGATGCCCCTTCCAGCTCTAAGATTCTATGATTCTAAGTAACTTTCCAGGTGATAACAATCAGGTAAAAACTTCTCCAGCACAGCCCTCCTTGAAATGGAATTAGTAATGAAGATGAGCCTGTGGCCAGCCATTTGGTGAATTGTGGGCTGCAAAGAATGAGTGTGGACAGTAGACTGGCTGTCCATCTGCTGCATAATAATGGAGGACTTAAAGGGGTCTGTGTGATGTTCAGAATCAGACCTCAGAATCAGTCAGTGATTCTCCAACTATGGTCCTCCAGGTGTTTTGGACTTCAGCTTCCAGAGTTCCTGACTATTGGCCAAGATGTCTGGGGCCTCTAGGAGTTGAAGTCCAAAATATCTGGAGGACCAAAGTTTGGGAATCAAAATTAGATCCAGAACTGACTTAGTTGCCAATGGTGACCATATAACCTCTCACTTGACAGGCCTTGTTTCTTGTTTCTTCACAGGGTATACTGCTGGAACACCCTACAAGGTCCCTCCTACCCAGAGTAACAGTGCACCGCCTCCATATTCTCCTTCTCCAAATCCTTACCAAACTGCTATGTACCCCATCCGAAGTGCCTACCCACAGCAGAATCTGTATGCCCAGGTGTGTATATGTATATACGTGTGTCTGTGTGCGTGCTTATTTGTTGTTTTCTCCTATTTATGCACCAAGTCGCACATCATACCACCTCCACCAGACAAACAAAGTGGTGTACCATAAAAGCAGGCAATGGACAATAAAAATTAGGGAAGGCAGACATAACAGCAACAAACACTACGATCAAAACTAGCATATAAAAATATCTCCTCACACACATACAGAAACTTCGAGAACTTTTCTAAAAACTGTACTGAAACTGAATTAAATTGGGAAAAAATGGAATTCTTTTTATGGAAGGCCTAAACCAGGGGTAAGAAACTGTGGGAGGCTAGGGCTGTATTCGCTGCAGAAATAATGCAGTCCGACTTTGCTTTAAACTGCCATGGCTCCATCCTGTGGAATCCTGGGATTTGTCGTTTGTTGTGGCACCGGAGCTCTCTGACAGAGAAGGCCAAATAGCTCACAAAACTACAGCTCGCAGAATTTCATAGCACTGAGCCATGGCTGTTAAAGTGGTATTAAACTGCATTATTTCTCCAATGTGGATACAGCCTAGGAGGTCACATTAACCATTGTAGAGGCCTTGCAGGGCGTCACAACCCACCACAAAACCAACACCAAAAAAAGCCCAAAAATGTTCCCCTTTCAATGTCTCCCAATGCTGTCTAGGAGATGAGGCGGTCATTGTCACCATGTGTTTCTTTTTTTGGAAAACAGAAAATGATCAGAAGCCACTTCTAGTTTACTCCCAAGTTTTTTAATGCCCTTTTCTGAGCCTAAAATGGCCAGAAGGGGGTCCAAAATGTTTTGTAAATATCCCTCATGATCCTCCAGAGAGCATTTGAAGAAATTTGAGGGCAAAAAATAAAAATAAATAAATTACAATTTACATTTCTTTTTAAACACTGAGGGGCCTGGAGTACGATAAAAATGGCACTGGGCCCATATGTAGTCCATGGATGGCACTTTGCTTATCCTGGGCCTAAGGTCAGCAGTGAAGGCTTGGCAGGCTTTCCTGGGCTGGCTCTTTTCCAATCCTTGCTGGACTTTGCCTGTCAAACAGAAGAAGGTGAGAGCAACTTCAGCCCTGCACCCCCAAAGATCTCAAAGATGTATGTGTATGAGTGTTGTATGCTGCATGTTTCACCAGGAACTAAGCCCCAGCAGCTGAGCAAGTTTAGCTACCGTAAGCTTATGCTGACACTTTTTCAATACTTTTTCGTTCACAAATATCTTAGGCAGGCAGCAATATTTTTAAAAGAACTTTTAAATTATCAGTAATAGTTATTTGTATTCTTGATTAAAGCTGGCTTTCACCCACTTGTCTGTGAATTTCTCCTTCATTTAAGTATGTATTTATTTAAAAATGGATGTCTCTTTCTGCCTCAAGAAGTTACCAGGGCTGATCACAACATAATAAAATATGTACACAGCCATAGAAATGAATTAACTACAGACACCATTGAATAAATACCTTAAAGCAGAAAGAGTCATTGAGACAGCCCATCCTTCCTCTGCTTCCCACCAGGACTCTCCAGAATAGAGAGTTTTTGCCTTTGTTTGAAGAAGAGGAAAGAATGGGCCAGCTGACTTCCATGAGCGAAGGGTGACTAGTGAAAAGGTACATCCTCTGGAGGTACTAGTCTCTTAATAGGTGTAGAAGAACTAGTCTCCTTATAGGTGTAGAAGAACTTAAAATGGGACCCCTCTGGTGGTGATGGGAGCCTATAACATTCTGAATTCTCTGGAGAAGTCCCCTCTTCTATCTGTTTCCTATCATAAATGCAAAAGGAGAATCCCAAACTTGCTTCTCTTTTACCCTTTGCAAAATGTAGGGATGTAATTTTTAGTTATATTGATGTTACACTGAGAGAGAGAATATCAGAGCCTTTTGGAAATCTTCCCCAGTGCAAATATCAGCTGAGTTTTGCCCTCGGAAAAAATAACCAGCATACATGCACCTTACAGAAATTACAACTAGAACAACTGGAGAGTGAGTTGATGGCGACCTAAAATTTCCTAGCCATTGGTGCATAATCATAAAGCTAAGACAGCCTCTGCTTGTGGCTTATGGTCTCTCAAGAAATGTGACTATCCTTCCTCTTGCCCTGACCTTTCCAAACAGGGAGCATATTACACGCAGCCAGTGTATGCAGCACAGCCTCATGTCATCCATCACACTACTGTGGTCCAGCCAAACAGCATCCCATCTGCTATTTATCCAGCTCCAGTGGCTGCCCCGAGGACTAACGGTGTGGCAATGGGGATGGTAGCTGGGACCACCATGGCAATGTCAGCAGGTGAGAATTACATTAAAAAGAAGTCCTGTTTTATTTACTGTTTGTCATACCTCAGCCTTCCCCAGCTTGTTAGCTTATAGATGACTACAAGCCTCAGTGTCCTCAGTCAGCATTGTAATTGAGTGCCCTATCTGGGGCTGATGGGTGTTACAGTCCAATACCATTTGTAAGACTTCAGACTGAGGAAGGCTGCTGTAGAATCTGCAGTAATCTTGAACTGTGTTGTCTTACTTGTAATTAATAAACCTATGTGCAGAGTTGTATGTTTGCCATAAGAGCCAGTGTAGTGTAGTGGCTGGAATGTTGGACTAGGAGTCCAGGAGACCAGAGTTTGAATATTCATTTGGCCATGCATGGAAACCCACTTGGGGACCTAGAGGTAGTCACACACTCTCAGCCTCAGAGGATGGTAGTGGCAAATGTCCTCTGAAGACATTTTGCTAAGAAAACCCTATGCTAGAATTGATCTAAGTCAGAAACAACTTAAAGTCACACAACGATATTGCTCCCACACTGTAAAGAATCCAGGTTCTTACTTATGGTTTCTTTCTCCTAAATCATTCAACATCTGGAGGGCTCTAAAGTGCAACCCTCCAGATGTTGTTGGACTCTAATTTCCACTCCTTCCTCATCACTGACTCTGCTGCCTCAGACTGATGAGTGTTGTAGTTCTGAAGGGCTGCACTTTGGCCACCTGCATCCTGAACATCTCCCCCTACTGAAATCTTCATTCCTCTGGGTTGTGAAAATATGATAGAAAGCACAGGAGCCAAGCCTACTGAGTCTGAAACATGAGGAGGCCACTGAACAAAAAAAAATTGTGCTGGCTGGGGGTGGATTTTCAGTTGTCTGGTAGTCCTTGTCTCTTCCCATGGAAGAAGAATCGATTCAGAAAAATGGCGAATGGTTAGCATGGCAGCTTCTCTGCATTGGGCCATCATCTGTCTCCTGAGTCTGTTGCAACTGCTTCTTCCCCTCTGGTCTGGAAAGAAGATCCTGGAGCATAGACAGTCACCAACTGATAGGACTGTAACAAGCCTCTGTCATGTGTACCTTTGTCTTTGTTTTCCTATTGTAAATCCTGGGAGCTAATCTTAGCCGAAGAAAAGGAGGCAAAATTAAATGCAGTCAGCTTTGAAAAAAGCTGGTGTACTATAGCCACCTTGATTCCCATTTTAGAAGAAATTGCAAGATATTAATCCATCCATCCGTCAAACAATAAATACTGTGATGGTTTGAGTGGTGGAATATCGCATAACAGAAGAAAACCAAGAAGCAGTGGGAGAGAAGGAGCTTTCTCCTTGTATCCTCACATGCCATCAAAGCACTTCTGTTCTCTTCCCTAGGGAGATGGTCGTAAAACAATGCCTTTTGTTTTGCTGGGAAAATCCATTTGGTAAAAAGTATGCTTTTATGAACATTTCCCTCTGGAAGGAGAATGGAAGTGCTACAATATCATTTGGAGACGCAAGGCAAAAGACTCTTGCTGTATCTCTGCTTTCTTTTGCCATGCAATAAGGCTTTAGGACACTGTGAGGCCAGGGCTCAACTCCCTACTTTGCCATGGAAATTTGTGGAGTGACCTTGGACAAGTCCCATTCTCACAACCCAAGAGGAAGGGAGTGACATACCTCCTCTGAATTAATCTTGCCCCCAAAATCCTATGAGCCAGTTGATTTGACAGTGCATAATGACAACAACATTAAAAATCAGAATAAATAAATGACACAGAACTGGGAAGATTTTGCAGCTTTATAAAGTTTTTCTGATTTTGTACCTTTTAACCACCCTGAACATACTTGATCTTGTGTGATTTTGGATGCTGAGAAGAGTTGGGCTTGTTTAACATTTGGGGATCTCCCAGGAAGACTAGGAAAAATTCCTCCCAGAAACTTTTAACAACCATGTCTGCTGGTCAGAGTTGACAGTATTTGGTTCGCTCACTTTAAGGCAGCTTCCACTATGCCTAAATTTCTCCAGTTATTACAACATTTGTTCGGGTCACAGAATTCATATTTTCTGAGTGGTTGCTTCGGTGCAGGTACACACACACACACACACACACACACACTGGAATACATACACAGATCTAGTTGTTGGTAGTCCTTTATGTATGTGCATCTTTTCTCAGACCACAAAATACCTCATCTTCCATAAAATGTAAGAGAGGTGACCTCCTCACAGGCAGAGATGTTGGAAGGGACTGATTATTTTAAACATAGCTAGCTAGCTAGATATATAGATAGATAGATAGATCTTATTGATATAACTGTTTACTAGGTGCCATTTTATGATCCCACTTTTGTTTTGTAATCTTCCTTGGAGAGTGGTGATATCTCCTTCTCTGGAGATCTTTAAACAGAGGCTGGATGGCCATCTCTCGGGGGTGCTTTGTGAGTCCTGCATGGCAGGGGGTTGGACTGGATGGCCCTTGGGGTCTCTTCCAACTCTATGAGTCTATGATGCCATTTTGGAGGTGGAGAGGAAGGCAGAGCAGGAGCCTTTGATGAGAAGCATTCATTAAAATGTGTCCACGTTATTGTCTCTGATTTTCATAGCTAATTGTGCAAAAATGCTTGAGACCCGCAGGATGATTTAAGCTGAAATAAAATGGCCTCCTTTATCTGCCAGCTCCTGCCCCACCCCCTCCTCCCTCAGTGAAGGTGTGTTTGTTTGGGTACAACACGGGTGCAGCCATGTACATGTTTGGAGGTAAGGGACTGGGTCTTCTGCATGGCCTCTTCAACAGGGGTGCCCAGGGATTGCTCTTGTGCCCTTGTTTGTCTTTCCAAAACCATGTCATATTTTAAACTTGGCTCTTGTGCAGAGGTGTGGCTCTCCAGCTGGATTCCAAAAGCAAGAACAGTCCATCCACAAGCCCCTATTCCTCAACTTGCACCCTAGACTGCTTGCACAGTCCTCTGGCTTCCCATCTTACCCATCCCCATCAATACATAGAAAGGGGGGCTATGTCTATGCAGCCCAGTCTACAGGTCAGTGCAGTGAGGAGCCTTCAGCTTGCAGGCAGCTCATGCCAGCAAGCCAAGCCATGGGCTTCAGGGGGAATCCTGTTTCCTCTTCCATTGGGACCCCCTGGTTCAGAAGGCAGTGTGGGCATGTCTTCTGGGACAAGTGTCAAGTGCCAGGGTGCAGAGTTTTGTGTCTCCATCCGCTCTGATTCTCTTTCTTTCTCTCTCTCCCTGTTTTAGGCACTCTGTTGACCACTCCTCAGCACACTGCAATTGGAGCACATCCCGTCTCGGTGCCAACGTACAGGGCTCAAGGGACCCCTGCCTACAGCTATGTACCTCCCCACTGGTAATCTCATTAGCCAATCCACGTAAGTGGCATCAAATCACTTCTAGTGGGCAAGGGGATAGAGAAAGGACCACATTTATAGGTAGATCTGTCTCAACCAGGTCTTCAGAGTTCTTTCCTAAGGGCAGAAGCACCTTCACCTCCCCCCAAAAAAGAGCATAAGAGAGAAAGTTCAACATAGGCAGTATTTATTCTTGCTCTTAGAACAATGAATAAGTTGTTCAAGGGGGAAAGTAGAAACACAGCTTTTACAGAGCTTGGAAAAGTTGCTTTGTTGGACCAAAACTCCCAGAAACCTCTTTCTCCAAACCAAGCAATATGGCCAAAATAAACTTTTCCAAGTATGGCTTTAAGCGGGGAAAAGTGTATATGAATTATGTATAGTGGGGTCATGGTTTTGCTTCCAGTTCAGTTGCAGTGATGTAAAGCTTTGCTTATTTTATTCTTGCAAGCAAAAATAAAATATTTGAAAAGCTTTCTCTCAGCTGGGTGAGAATGTGAGAGCTTCCCACTATTTTCATTGGGTTTTCGGGTTTTATTTTGCATTTCTGGACTTTGGGTTGAGCAGGGAAGGTAGGATAAAACACAGTCAAAAGATATTACCTAGTGATGATAATGATGGTCATCAGCATGATGATGCAGGAACTGTTTCGGAGCTACCTCTTTGAGAACAGAAGGTGCAGAAAGTGTAGCTTATGAGCTGCATGCGGCCTCCCAAACCCTCTAGCTGTCATCTTGTACTTCTCCCTTTCATATTTTAAACTTTTTTCCAGACTGGATTTTGAGCATTCCCCCCCCCCCTTCCCAAAATGGTACAGACTAAAGAAAATGCTCACCAGTGTGGCTGATTCACTTCTCTGTGCCCTAAACCCTCACAGTTAAACATTCTTGAGCCAGTAACTGTCCAAAATGACTACTGAAAGTGACATGACCTCATTTGCTGAGGCCCTGGTAGACATTTGGAACACCAATGTCGCCAGGACCATCAACACAGTCACTCCCGAGCGTCCTTTCCAGCCCGCCCCCAATAGGAAACCCTGGTATACGGAAGCGCTCAGGGGAATGAAGCGGGCTGGACAACGACTAGAGTGTGAATGGCGAAGGACTCGACTCTCATCCGACAGAACTCTCTATAGATAGCATCTTCGCATCTATGGAGAGGCTTTGCGTGCAGCGCAGAGATCTCGCTGCTCTGAACGCATTACGTCTGCAGAGTCCCACCCGGCAGAGCTGTTCAAGGTGGTGGGGGAGTTGACGCAGGTCCCCCCTGCGCCAAACCCCTTGCTGGATCCTACAACAGCCTGCTGTGAGGCATTTAACACCCACTTTACAGGTAAAATCTCTCGGATAAGAGCCGACTTGGACGCCAACCTTCGTTCAGAGTCCATGAGTGAGGTATCCAGCAACTCCGTTGCTGTCAGTTTACTGGATGAGTTTCAATCGGTGAGTACCGATGACGTAGACAAGCTCCTTGGATGCGTGAGGAAGATAACCTGCTCTCTCGACCCAGGTCCATCCTGGCTGTTCGTCCAGGGAGGGGATGCTTTGAGAACATTACTTCAGGATGTGATCAATGCGTCTCTCAGGGAAGGCAACGTTCCATCTAGTCTGAAGGAGGCGGCTGTCAAGCCTCTCCTGAAGAAGCCTTCCCTTGATCCCCTGGACAGGAACAACTACAGACCAGTTTCCTTGCTGCCTTTTCTAAGCAAGGTGGTCGAGAAAGCGGTCGCCTCCCAACTCCAAGCTGTCTTGGATGAAACCGATTATCTCGATCCATTTCAAACCGGCTTCAGGGCAGGATATGAAGTGGAGACAGCCATGGTTGCTCTGACTGACGACCTCCGCTTGAGCATCGACAGGGGTAGTGTGATCCTGTTGGTGCTCTTGGATCTCTCTGTGGCTTTTGATACAATCGACCACTCCATCCTTTTAGATCGGCTGAGAGAGTTGGGGATAGGTGGCACCGCGCTCCGGTGGTTCCGTTCCTTCCTCTCCGGCAGATCTCAAAGGGTGAGACTCGGGGACAGCTGCTCTTCTAAAATCGAGCTCAGCTGTGGCGTTCCACAGGGCGCCATTCTGTCCCCAATGTTATTTAATATTTATATGAAGCCGTTGGGTGAGATCATTCGGAGGCACGGAGCTCAGTGTCATTAGTACGCTGATGAAACTCAGATCTGTTTCTCCGTGACCAGATCGTCTGCTCAGACCTCTGATGGCGTCTCCCCTCTCAATGACTGTCTTGCAGTGGTAATGGATTGGATGAGGAAAAACCGATTGAAGCTTAATCCAGACAAAACGGAGGTGCTCACAGTCACAGGCTCGAAACCAGGTTTGGGAATACAACTTCCAGTCCTCGATGGAGTCACACTCTCCTCGAAGGACTCTGTTCGCAGCTTGGGAGTACTCCTTGATCCGTTGCTTCACAGGACAAGTCAGGTGAATGCGACGGTCAGGAGCGCTTGGTACCAGCTTCGGCTGATACGCCAGCTGCACCCTTTCCTGGAGAGGAGGGATCTGGGAACTGTGATAAACGCGCTGGTAACCTCACGTTTGGACTCTACATGGGGCTACCCTTGTGCTTAACCCGGAAACTACAATTGGTCCAAAATATGGCAGCCAGGCTTCTGGCTGGAACATCCAGGAGAGAGCATATTACTCCTGTGCTAAAAGCCCTCCACTGGCTGCCTCCTCCCATACGCCCCCTGCACACTTCGGTCCTCTGGGAGGAACCTGCTACAACCTATGAAGACCAAGCTGGTGCAGACCTCCCAGAGGGCTTTTTCGGCTGTCGCCCCCAAGTTGTGGAATGACCTGCCGGACGAGATGCATCTCATTCCATCTTTAGAAGGCTTCAAAAAAGCCCTAAAGACGCATCTCTTCCGGCAGGCCTTCCCAGAGAATGTGAATATCCCCAGCTCCACACCTAGGTCTTAAGGGCCTTTTAAACCTTTTCCCTGTATTTTTCTCCATACAACCTAAGCTGGGTCCGCTCCCTATTATTGTGTATTGTTATTTTAATCATTCATGTTTTTTAACTCTATTGGAATTTAATTCTCTTTTTAAGGGAGGGTGGTAAGGGTAAGGAAGGGGTATTTTAACTTGTAATTGTTTTAAATTTTGTTGTACTCCACCCCGATTGCTTGTTCAGAGGGGCAGACTAGAAATAATAATAATAATAATAATTATTATTATTATTATTTCCAATTCATCAAGAAGAAGCAATGCAGCCCATGGGGAGATGGGGGGGGGGAGAGTAACTGGCCTCTGCCTTGTGTTCAGTTGCCCACATCTGCTCCAAAAAGGAGCTGGGCAACCTCAACAGAAACTAGCTCTTGTTTCAGGCTTGCTGCCCACACCACCGGACCCCTGTCAGTTGCAAAGCAGGCCAGCTGGCTGCAAAGTGTACATAACAGCTTTTCCGTAGTGATCCAGGAGATGTGGGAATGTGTATGGGGATGATGCCACCTAATTTGCGCTGCAGAAATAAACCAGTTTGACACCACTTTAACTGTCAAGGCTCAGTATTATGGACTCCTGGGAATTGTCGTTTGTTGTGGCACCAGAACTCTCTGACAGAGGAAGCTAAATGTATTTAAATCTTTGAAGGGATGCTCCAGAGAACAAGACCCAGAACAACGGATGCAAGCTGCAGGAAAAGAGATTCCACCTCTACATTAGGAGGAACTTCCTGACAGTAAGGGCTGTTCAACTCTGCAAGACATTCTCTCGGACAGTAATGGAGTCTCCTTCCTTGGAGGTCTTTAAGCAGAGGCTGGATGGCCATCTGTCAGGGATGCTTTGATTGGGAGTTCCTGCATGGCAGGAGGTTGGACTGGATGGCCTTTGTGGTCTCTTCCAACTCTATGATTCTATGAGCCATGGCAGTTAAAGTGGTGTCAAACTGGGTTGTTTCTGCAGTATGGATGCAGCCCTAGATAATGGAAATGGACACAAACTTTACAAGTTGAAGTTCTTCTGCTAAGAATCACTAAGAATGATTGCCAATTCTTGTCACAGGGCATGTCAATCAGAACAGGGTCATCAGCGCAGGCGGAAAAAGAAGCCCTTAGCACAAAATAGCAAGCAGACAGATGGAGTTGCATATAACTGCCTTGTCACCAAGCCATCTTGCGTTGATAGCTAACGGGCTTCAGGTCACAAGCTCAGTTAAGACAGGTCAGCCTAGAAGAGATTCTGTTGAGTGACTGCATCCTCAGAGTCTCATAGGAAGGTACAGGTGAGTCCAGTCTGTGGTATCAGAGGCCGGGTTATAGAATCACACAAATTGGCAGAAGCCAAAGATACTCTTGGTTTCAGGTGGATGTCTTTTGATGCCCATTTTATTTTGATTAGGACCTGTTTTAAAGGACTGAAAAGGCTTTGGTCACCCAAGTAGATGATCTCCGTAGGAAGCTAAAACAAGGCAAAGTCAGTCTTGTTGATTCTGCTAAAACTCTCAGAAGCTTTCAGTACAGTACCACTGTCCTGGACCTCCTTACAAGGATGGAGCTGGAGGAAACCACGTGTTGGACTAGGACCCTGGGAGATCAGGGTTCGAATCCCTGCTTAGCTGTGGAAACCCACTTGGTGGCCTTGGCAAGATCCATCTCTCAGCCTACGTGGAAGGGCAATGGCAAACTTCCTTTGAACAAATTTTGCCAAGAAACTCATGTAATAGAGCCAGTGTGATACAGTGGTTTGTGTGTTGGATTCCAAGTCTGGGATTCGAGTTCCCACTGGGCAAGTGACACACACTCATCTCCAGAAAACCCTGTGATAGGTTCGCTTTAGGGTCACCATATGTTCAAAATGACTTGAAGGCACACAGCAACAGTGATTCACTTTAGGGTTGCCATAAGTAGAAATGATTTGACAACACTGTACATGGGAGATGAAACAACCAGGTCAGGTTGTTTTGAAAGTATTTTGAACCTTCTAGCATCCACTTGAAGGCTTCTACCAAAATGCATCCATAGATAATTTTCCCTTTTCACCAGCCTCCACCTTTTTGAGTATAGTCCTCCCTCCATTCTCACAGTTTTGAAATTCACATCCCTCACTTATGTGCGAGGGATGAATGGAGGGTGAAACAGTGGGGTACATGCCTGCGCACTCCTGCGGCTGCACGGCTGTATTCGAGCCAATGAGGCTTGAATATAAGCAAAATTCCGTTTTTGCGAGGAAGTCCAGAACAGATCCCCCATGAAAAAGGAGGGGTGACTGTATTTGTATTTCAGTGGCCAAGCATATAAATCTACGCTTTTTAATTGTGCTCTGGGTAGCTGGTGAGGAAGAAGTATCTGCTCTCCCCTTTTCTCTGTTCTGCTGTTCACCCATGCTCAGTAAATGACTTTGGATGCAGCTGCTGTTTACCTTGCCTGTCCTAGGCAGGCACAAACAAGTAGAATCCCCATTCTTTCCCAGCTCAAGCTTTATCACCTTGTTTACTTCAGACATGTTGCTGCATGAAAACACCAAAAGTCTTTGTTTCTTCAGCCCACCTTCATGATCTTCTCATGCTGATATTACCGAAAAATTTTCCCCTATGAGACAGAAGGTGAGGAGAAAGGAAAGGGCAGGGCAGGCATAAAAAGACATCCTCGTCCTTTTTTTTTAATGTGAGGTATGTCTGTAACAGCAAATGTTCTTTCCATTTCTGTTGTGTTTATTGCTTTTTAAGCTGTTTGGAGCATCTTGGCTTTAGGCAAGATCTCATCACCATGTTTTGCATTTCTATTGCTTTTCGCACAGAGAACCTGCTCATTCATAGCTATATAGTCTGTCCCTTGGCACTTGCACTCTAAAAGGCTCCAGATCCCATCTGATCTTGGAAGCAAAGCAGAGTCAGCCCTGCTTAGTGCTTGCACCCTACAACTGTAAGCTTTACAATTGTAAAATTATATAGGGGGGGGGGGGGCTGGCAAAACCACCTCCGAGTATTCTGTGCCTGAGAAAATCCTAGAAAATTCATGTGGTTGCCTTAAATCGACAGCTAACTTGAAGGCATATAAACACACACACCTAAGGGCTACTATTCAGTGGAACAAAATGGATCCCTAGCTAAAGCCTCCCCAGCAGGTAGCCACCCAGCCTCTTCTGGAAGACATCTAGAGCAGGAAATCCCAAGGCAATTGGTTCTGTTGCTGAACCACTCAAGTTCCTTCTGATGTTCAAACAAAACCTACCCTCCTATATCTTTAAACCATTAGATGTGGACCTACTCTTTGAAGTATCAGATAATCAACAGGCCCCTTCTCTCTCTGAAGCCCTTGAGATATTTAAAGAATGCAATCATGTCACCCCTCCGTCTTCTCTTCACCAAGCCAAACATGCCCAGCTCCTTCAACCTTTCCTCCTCCTGATTGTCTAGAAGAGAGAAACCCATTAAGGGCTGAGTCTGAGGGTGGGTGGGATTTGAAATGGGCCTTGGCTGGTTCTGTGTTGCTGCTTCTAACATCTGTGGGAATTCTCTCCCTCTCCCCCCCTCCCCCAACTCTCTTACAGATCTGGAGTCAAACATTGTATGCAACAACTCAAGTCTTACATCGGTGCTGGAGCAGCAGTCCCAAGGCACCTAGTCTGTTAACAAGAACAAACAAGTGCAAGGGTCACTTTATGCATTCTTAAGGGTTTTTTTTAAAGAACTTGTTTTAGTTCATTTAATTTTTTTTAAAAGCCACTTTCCAACCATTGCACCCATCCTATTGCTTCCTTTGGTTTCTCTCTTAACACACCTCCCTGAAAATGGTTTCATGCCAGCACCAACACTGAGCAAGGCTCAGGCTTCCAGGCTTCTCTGTTTCACACCCTCCTGCTCCTCATTCACATTTTGCTCTTCCTCAGTTCAAGGGTTGCAGATGTCTTCTAATGCTGTGCATTTCATTCCTAGAGTCCATTTTGGTTTTACGAGGGAGAATGATTGATGTTCAGGGTTAGAGTGAGAGAGAAGGGGGGAAAGCACAGTGCTGGCAGGCGTGTCTCTTCCCATTTCAGTTTCATTAATATCGTTCTACCTGTCTCTGTCTCTATATATATTCGATTATTTCATCTTCCATAACGTGATATGAGAAAATTGGTGTCTTCCAGATAGATGTTGGTATTAGATTTACAGTTCATTATCTGTGCTGAAAGGTGGAACTCGTTCCCTCCACTTTTTTTTTTTTTTTAACAGGGATAGGCAGAAGAAGGAATGACACAAAGCAACCCCCTTGTATTGTAAGAAGCAGGACAGCTGCTAGTCATCTAGAGATTTTGCTTGTGCTTATTTTTAAATTGTGGTGTCTGTACACACATACACACACACATCCCACACAAAAGGAATAGGAAAAGCCTGATGAGCACGCATGCTAGCATAGGATAGAGAACAGGAACCATTCTCTTGGATTTATAAGAATTGTACTTTGTTCCCAACTCAAAGAGGTGCGGGGAGACAGGAGGGAAAGTGAGGCAAGAGCAGGAAGGCTGGTTACAATTTGCTAAGCAAGCACAGCAACTGCAAGAAGAATGAAAGATTTACAAGTCTGAAAGATGTCTGGTTTGAGCAGTTGCTTCCACAGAATGCAAGGAGGAGAGGTTCTTGGTAGCCATTGGCCTGTGATGACTAGGTTCTGTTCCATGGGCAGGGTAGTTTACCAAACTGTATTAAAAGTGGAATTCAGTGTATGAAAGAAGTCCTCACCATGAAACTTACCTTGTCTGATGCCCACTGAAACCTCTGGGTTTTGGATCCATTTAACAGCTTACTTACACCTTTGTTCAATAGTTTTCACGTGTAATAAGCTTTCTATTGATTGCCCAAAGCCACATGCCTGACACATGCCAGTTCGGTTATGTGAAATGGTCCAGAGATGCAGGGAACTATTTGTGGATTCAGGAGCAAAGCATCTGCACTTTCTTTTTAGAACACACTAGTGTAAATGCAAGTTACCTCTCTCCATTCACATCTGTGGTGAATAGAAGTTAGCAGGGCCAGTTTCTTTAAATTTTCATGTCTGAAATGTAGTATAGGTTGGTGGGAAATGGATGGTCTCCTACCTGGAAAAAGGTACACAGGGCAAAATGGGGGAAGTAAGAAAGAAATGATGGGTCTGTCGCAACAAGGGCAGGTTAGGATCTGCAAAGATTACATTTGGGAGAACCCAAACCAGGGGATTGTGAACAGGCATTAGTGGTGCTCAGCTGATATAACCAGGGCTGAACAAGTTGCAGAGAGGATGATCATTATATTGAGGTGTTCTGTTGCTGCTGTAAGATCAGTGTTGGCTTGCCTTCTATCTAGGGCCAAGGTAAAGTTGAATTAGGGTCAAGTCCCTCCTCAAGGCCCTTTCAGTGTCCTCAGGAGTACACATTCTAGCAGGCAGGTGTCCTCAGTGTTTTTGTGAAGTTTCAGGTCTGAATTCCTTTAGGCTATTCATGTGTGTTGTTTTAGGTATTTCTTAGAGCCTATAAAGAAACCCTGGTTGCACCGTGGTTATATGCTGGTACTGTAGCCACAATGTTGTAAATTCGGTCCTAGTGGAGGGCTCCAGGGTTGACTCAGCCTTCCATTCTTTCATAGGTTGGTAAAATGAGTACCCAGTTGGTTGGGGGCAATTGGCTTACAGATTGTAAACAACTTAGGGAGTGCTAGTTCACTGATAAGCAGTATAGAAATGTACTTGCTATTGCTTATTTCAGTTCTTTTGGGGGGGAATGCACAAAGGAGGACTTGCAGGGTTTGGGGCAATATAGAATTTTAGTTGGGAGTGAATTCTGGACTCTTGGGGAAAGGTCTTCTTACTAGAAAGATCGCTAGCTTTGCTCCATTTGCCTGTATTGCTCCTCAGATCCTTTTTGGCAAGTTCTGTATCTGTGGAGCCCACCTGATAAAAGGAGCCTGAAAATGTAGCTGCGGTCAAATTGCAGGGGAGACATTCCAAAACGCTAGAGAGGGAGCAGGACGATTGGTCAGTCAAAGATTTTTGCTGGAGAAAGGGAAGTAGAATTGAACACTGCTAGGTGGGATGGAGTTGAATATAATGGTGATGCAATTTGGCACGTCCCCTGTATTTCATAAATGGATTGCTGGATCCTGAAAATTCAAGATCCTTGCTTTCCAGGTGTCAGGGTGGTGTGAGGAGGCACTTTCCAATAACTGGTAGCAGAAGTGGCAACTGAACTGGCACTGGTAGCCCTATTTGGGGGGAGGGGGTAGCCAACGTCGTCTTCACAGTAGCACTGCCAGCGGGTGTTTGGTAGGACAGGATTGTTAGCTTGAAGGGAAATAGCTAAGGAAACAGACTGAGGAGCTCAGTGGGCAGGTTGCATCAGGAGAAGAAAATGGCTCTTTTTAGATCACATTCTTGTTGATTATTCTGTTTGCTGTACAGGCCTGAAAATTATATGCACTTCTGAAAATAGTTGTGGGTCATCATTTTTAAGACCAGCATGGGGGAAATTATCCTCACCCCATATGGAAAAAGAAAAAACTAGTTTGATTTTTGCTGACCTAATTCTGGCTCTGTAGATTGGTTCTTGTCATGCCACTCTTGAGACACATTTCAAAAAAACACAAATACCAGGTTTTGGAAGATGTTGGCTTGGCAGAGCCTTCCGTCGAAAAGATTTTTTCATTTGCTTTAAGGACATAGACCATTTTCTTAAGGTGAAGCTGTTTGTGCTTGTTGGCATCAACAGCTTGGCCAAGAGACTTACCAATTGTCATGCAGATAATCAGCCACCTAAATGTTGTGCGTTGTTTCTAGAGCACTTCCTGTGTAGAAAAGAAGCTTTGTACCATTTACTCACCAGCTGCTCTACTACTCAGAGGAGGCTGCAAGGCAGTGATTTGCAGAAGGTTGTCCTAGCATGCAAGGAGCTGCAACATCCTAGTGGTGTGAAATAGCAGTTCACACATACTACAGCTGTGTATCCTTCCCTTGAGACTGATACTTGGGGCATGGAAACCTCTCAAAGAGCTGGTTTACATTGTCTGGGCTTGTGTATCACTCTGGTTCTGTGCAGGCTGCTTTCACAGGGGTGGATGTTCACTGTTAAGAGAAGGCCCTGATGTATAGTCTCTTGAGTTGGCCATTCCCCCACCCACCTTGGAAGTCCTTCTTTAAGTTTCCCCTCCCCAGAGGACCAATTTGCAAAGAGTCCCAGTAACCATCATCCAGTCTTAGGAGTTGTGGCTGAAGAAATTGGGATGAAAGTCATCTCAGGAGCTCTGTTTGTATATAGCTGTATAAAGTATATACTTTTAAATTTGACTGTAAAGCAGTTGGGTAGAAAGAATTGAAAAGCTGGGAAGTAACTAGGGTGCAGTTGGGGGGCATTTTGGATGGCCCCCTAATATGAAGCAGGCAGTGAAATCTGGGAAGAGGTTTGAATGGTGACCACATGCAGAAAAGTTGGGAATGTGTTGCCATCCCTGAGTGATTCCTTTGGTGGCGGCTTCTTCAGGAATTCTTGTAGTATCATCTTCATTTATGTTTACATTTTGGGACTCCGTTATTGTTCATCTGCAGAGATTCAGTCCCTTCTCCTCTTTGTGACCCGCTTCATTGCTGCTGGTGACCCCACCGATACCCTCACCTTAAAACATGTGCTCTGATGCAAGACTTTCGTGGAGGGAGGGGGGGGGGAGAATAAAATTCAGTCAATAAAAAGAATGCATATAAATCATTGTACTGGCCCAGAACCACATCGATGAACGTCGGCGGTGCCTCCCAGCCACGACTCCAGGAGAACTGAACTGTGTGTACGAGTATTTGCTCCTGTATTTTATGAACCATAATAACCCAGTCATTTTTTTTTTTTTTTTGCAGTTCAGATATGTAATTTAAAAGGCGCTTTTTACCATAAGTGTTATTTAAGTTTTTGTTTTTAATGATTGATGTTTATTATTATTATTATTATTCACTAGAGGAACTTTATGGTTGAACTGGTTGGAGCTACAGGGAGCACTTCAGAACACAAGTCTGTGGGCTTTCACCCGCGAGCAGCAGCACGGTGGCTTTCCCCCCACCTGCTCCCCCCAAAGCACAAATTGGTTTTGCTTGTTTGTGTTAAAAACACCACTGATGGCTCCTGTGGATCACAACACAATTGCCTCAATTGCGATGGCCATTGCTAGAACGTCCATTGTCTCTTGTCTTGGTCTCACTGAGAATCCTCTGCCAGCAGAATGGGATGGCGGGTGCCATTAACACCACATGCATCAAAAGGAAGAGGGTGAGGAAAGGAGGAATCTCATTGCACCTTGAAGACTAACTGATCTGTTTTGGCACAATCTTTTGTTCATACGGATCTACTCCCTCAACTTCCCAGAGTCATCAGTGCTTCAAGGTGCTGCAAAGAGCCCTTCCCTGTACCACCTACCCCTTTCCTTTTTTATGCTGTGGCAGATTAGCAGGGATACTTATTTTTTTAAACTCATACCCCATGGCCATGTGAATCTACTCATTGTAGACCCAGGCTACTAAAATGGTCCCTGACCCTTGCTATTCTCTGGGCCTTTCCACAACATCCTTAACTTTACCCACCCACATTTTATTTTAATTTTTTAAAGCAAAGCATGTTTATGACTCTCAATCTAGTAGCAATGTCATCGTTGATACTCTTTCCCTGTATTTATGAGAGGGGTCTAGGGCATAAACCAGAAAAGCATGCGCTACCTTTATGGTGGTGTCCCAGTCCCATTCCCCTCGCTGCCAAATACCACTTTTTGGGCATTAAGGCAGGATCAGTCTCCTGTCAGAGAAGAAGCACTCCCTTGAGGGAAGACAATTGAAATCTCTACAGTGACCGAGTCTCATCTATGCATTTATTGCAGACACATGCAGACTCAGGGGCTTATCTTGCATTGAATTAATGCCACCCAGACTACAGTCCTATCTGTGTACAGAGGAGTCCCATTGTGGGCCATGGCAGATGGATTTCCTCCCTGCACAGGTACGAGGAAGGGATCTCTGTTGTGAAGTCGAAGGCTTTCATAGCCTGCATCCATAGTGTTTTGTGGGTTTTTTGAGCTATGCGGCCATGTTCTAGAAGAGTTTATTCCTGACTCTGAAGATGCCAGCCACAGATGCTGATGAAACATCCGGATTAAACTCTTCTACAACACGGCCACACAGCCTGAAAAACTATGGATCTCTGTTGCTTAGATTGCAATGGGGAAATGAAAGGAGCGATAACATTCTCATCTGAACAGCAGAGCTGACTTTGGTGACCAGTCCTACAGCTCCATAGCTTTTGTTCAAAGAGATTTTTCCCCATTTTCTTTAGTGCAATAGTCAGGTTTTCTTGAGGCAATGATCTTTGTACTTTTTTATATAGCTTTTTTTTTTTAAATTAAAATAAAACTGCACACAGACACAGCACTGTAAGCTAGAGAAGAACCTTTTAAAAGGAGAAATTGGAAACAAATCCACCAGCTTAAATAAGCAATAAGGACCATAAAGTATCATGCAATTAATTAATTTTATGAAGGAATTCTGAAAGCAGGCAGCTCTTTTCATACAGCAGGATGTGGCAAAGAGAAGGAAGGGTGCAGTGCAGCAGAATTGAATTGGTTTCGCCTATTTTAAATCCAGGTTTACATCTCCCATCATCCACTGAACAGTGTTTTTTGGGACCATTCTGGTATGACGGCTGTATGTCATGCCAAATTTGGTGTTGACATTCCTGCAAAACAAAACACAATTTAACAGATTGTGCCTGTCCTCACTTTGTGTGTTTGGGGCTTTGGATTGACCCTTATTGGCAGCAATTGATGCAGTGATCCACTGAGTTTCCACTTGTGGCAACATAATGTTTAGTCATATCTTTACCCAAAGAGCTTGCATCTTGTACCAGGAGAGATAGAAATTAAATAAGTATTTTGAATATATAAATAAAGATGTGTAGAGAGGTTTAACTCACAACACCCCTGTGAGGTAAGATAGACTCAGAGCTTACACCTGGCCAAGTGGTCCTTTGTATATGTGGACTTCAGCTCCCAAAATTCCCGACCATTGATGATACTGCCTGCCATTTGAGGGGGTTGAAGTCTAAAATACATGAAAGACCAAAAATTGACAAGGACTCTTTTATACCACATCACCTCTCCAGCGATGAACCAGCAAATTGGGCTGTTGCTTGTAGATTGGCACATGAAGCTTCGACTTTCTTGAGATCCCTGACATTTAGGGATAAATGCTATGTTTCTCCTGTACAGACTATTGCCGTATGAAGACTGGACTCAACAAACCTTACATGCATTCACCATGCAGAAAATTAGAGAACCTGTCCATGGGGGACATTTCAATACAAACTGTTAGCAACTGTGGCAAGAAATACATTATTGATTATTATCTGTGAGACTCAAAACAGAGAGGCTTTGAATTTTCACTAGCTGTTAACCAAGAGCTTTGGAAGTGGGAAAGTGGAAGTTACTACTCTTTGGCTTCTTTGGGAATTGCAGTCTAAGAAACTTAATTTTTCCAAGATTGCGTCTTCTTTTTTCCCCCTGCCTCTTAGCTTGGCTTATTCTTTCATTTGAAATATGGTTCCATGTCTTCTTTACGCAAACATGCAAAACCTGAGAGTGTTTAACTTCATTTTGCGCATTGCCAGATGTGGCTACCAATAATAACAATAATACAGCCAGTCTTGTAATGCCTTCCTCTGAAAAAGCCTTGGTTCAGATTCTGTAGCACATGACAGACATTTTGTTCGGGTGAGAGGAAGGAGATGGGAGCAGTTTTAGAGTTTTAATTTTATAAAATTAATTATGAACTCTGCAGGTTGGGTAACCTGGATTTAACATTTTATTCGAAAATTCAGAAAAATAAATTAATTAAGTAAATTGATAGTCTTCCACGTTTTAAATCCAAGGACTTAACGCCAGGCACAGGAAAGAAGCCTTTGCAATTTTAAGTCAAGAGAGCCCCACAGCCTCAACTTGTGAATATGAAGTGTAAGTCTGTATTATCATTATTTTGTTCCAAGGGTCAATTAGTGATCTCCCTGACAGATTTAAGCCAAGAGTTTGTAACTGTATGATATTTACTGTAAGATGTAGAACGTTGGATAACTATTAAAATGTTTCCAAAAAAAAAAAATCATTCAATGTGTTGATTGTCCATTTTTCAAAATAACTTTAAACAAAGGTTTTAAAATGTGGCTGGATGTTTGCAGTCTGTCATCCCTAAGATTCATCCTTGTATACATAAGTTTGTTGGTCTAATTTTATTCATTTTATGAAGAGATCACTCTCAAATAACTTATCATGAGAAAAAATCTCCCATCCAACCTACCGTCACACTCACGTTTGGTAAAATGGGGAGTTTGGGGCTGTTGTTCTTTTAAATGAGGAAGAAATGGTTTGTCCAGCAGCTGCGTGAGTTTTTCCTCATATTTTCCACATTGTTCCAGGACTTTGGAGAGGAATACATTTTCCCTCTGCAGTCCAGAAATAATGCAACAATTGGGGGATTCTGGAGCAATATGGTGGCTGAAATCTAGTGATTGTTCAGAAGAGCTCCAACACTGAAAAGATCTCCCAAACAGTGAATTTTCAAACTTCCAGCTTGACTTAGGTTATAACACAGTTCTGAGGTATCTGATGGTTTCATTTGTTTATCTAAAATTTATCGTTTGTATTTCCCTCTCCTTACTACTAGCAACACCATACTACTAGTGGAAAGCATCACAGACTTAGGACAATTACTAAGGAAGGTAAAAGAAGAAAGTGCAAAGGCAGTCTTACTTCTGAACATAAAACAAAAATAATGACTACAGAGAATCTACATAAATTCCATCTAGACAATGAGGAAATAGAAATAGTGAAAAGAGTTATCATATCTTGAATCAAACATTGATCAGAACGGAGCTTGCAGTCAAAAAATGACTAGGAATGGGAAGGGCAGCTATGAAGAAACTGGATAAGATCTTAAAGCGTAAAGATAACTAAATACCAAAGTTAGAATTGTCCAAGCCGTTGTATTCCCCATCATCATAAACGGATGTGAGAGCTGGACAGTGAAGAAAGCAGATGAGAGGAAAATCAACTTACTTGAAATGTGGTGCTGGGGAAGAGTGGCGAGGATACAGTGGACAACCAAAAAACAAGTGGGTCTTTGAGCAGATAAAGCCAGAAATCTCGCTGGAAGCCAAGATGATCAAGTTGAGGCTGTTGTACTTTAGCCACATCTTGAGGTATGGATCACTAGAAAAGATAATAATGCTGGAAAAGGTGGAGGGCAGCAGATTGCACACCAGATGGACAGAGAATTGGAGGTCACAATCCTGAAATTACAGGATCTAAACAGAGCAGTAAAGGAGAAGGTTTCATGGAGATGTCAGGGTTGCCATGAGTTGTGGGCAAATTGATAGGCTGCATCAATAGAAGTATAGCATCTAGATCAAGGGAAGTAATAGTGCCACTCTATTCTGCTTTGGTCAGGCCCCACCTGGAATACTGGGTCCAGTTCTGGGCACCACAATTCAAAAAGGATGTGGAGAAACTGGAGCGGGTCCAAAGGAGGGCAACTAAGATGGTGAAGGGTCTGGAAACCTTGCCCTATGAAGAACGCCTTAGGGAGCTGGGGATGCTTAGTCTAGAGAAAAGAAGGTTAAGAAGTGATATGATAGCCCTGTTTAAATACTTGAAGGGATGTTATATTGACGAGGGCGCAAGCTTGTTTTCTGCTGCTCCAGAGACTAGGACCCGGAACAGTGGATGCAAGCTCCAGGAAAAGAGATTCCACCTCAGCATTAGGAGGAACTTCCTCAGTATAAGGGCTGTTCGACAGCAGATCACACTCACTCAATTAAAAGTGCTGTGGTCTCCCGCCTTGGAGGTCTTTAAGCAGGGGCTGGATGGCCATCTGTCGGGGATGCTTTGACTGGAGTTCCTGCATGGCAGGGGGTTGAACCGGATGTGGTCTCTTCCAACTCTGTGATTCGATGATTGAGGGCAGTTAATAACAATAGATTTCCCTCTCCAAGCCAGGGCATTCAGTGCAACTGATGGAAATGTACAGATGAAACCAATCCAACCACTACAATGCATTAAATAGAGAGGCCTACAAACTGAGGCTAGAACCACCACAGTCCAGTATGATCAATTTAACACTTGAAGTTGGTTATTCTGTATATCATTTTTCAAAATGACTTAAGAATTTATGACATGAGGTTTGAAAAGTGGAATAAGAGCAAGTTAGTCGTGTCTGTGGCTGTACCTTATCACACAGCACTGTGTGTGTGTCCAGTAATTGGTCTGTTCCGTCCATTGCTAGTTCCTTCTCATTGACAGGCAAAACCTGAAAATGCCCCCCAATTTTGCTGCTTTTCTACTATTGATTCATGTGTGATGAGTTTCTCTCGAAGCAATTCCAATACACAGGGAGATACATGGTGTGAGTAGGTGTGATTATGTTCCTCTACCTCTTCTCTATTCCCAAGTAAGCTGTTTATTTTTCCAATTTTCTTTCTTTCTTTCTTTTTTTAACTTACTGGGTTGCACTAAAAATAAATACAAACCAAAGGGCATGCTGGGAAGGGCATAGGGCAGGGAGATGGAGGTGATGATGATGATGATGATGATGATTTTATTTATATTTCCTGTCTCTCCCTGCGGATCGAGGCAGGATTACATCCAGTAAAATACATACAAAAATATAATACAAGATGGGTGCGTGGTAGATAGAACCCAGAAAAAAAGCTGCACCATGGCAGTAACTGTCCTCAACCTGGTATGTTTGCATTTCCTAGACTAATACGATAGTGACACCTTACCTTACAGGTTATGAGGCATCTTTCCGTGAATGCTGTCACCATTTGTGGTTCGAGAGAGACACTTCAGTAGATGATGGTGATGGTACAAGCTCACCTTTTAGTGTCAGGTGGGTGAATGCTGGTTTTTGAGCCTACAGGGTGGGGTGGAGAACTTGAAGTCGTCTGGGTGTTTGACACCAACTCCCATCATCCCCATCCAGCACAGCCTGTGGTCTAGCTTGATGAGAAATGTGGTCAAACAAAATCTGGACCACCCCTGTTTCTCTAGTCTTGAACATCCTCTACTCATGTTTCCTGGCACAATGGATTCCTGGCACACTACACAAAATACTGGCTAACACTCCAATCTCGTGAGGATGCCATTCACCAGTTTATCATATCTCCTTACTGGTTCCCAAACAGACCACATTCAAAAACTCCCTCCACCATTCGTATGGACATCCATCCATTCTGGCCTCCTGCTTTCATCCCTCAATGACTATCCATTATAGCTGAGCTTCTCATCTGATCACCAGACCCACAAGTTTTGCATTTCTACAGCTATTCATACAGTCTGATTATAAAAGTCCCATCTTGTGCACTAGTGAACTCCGTGCATCTGAGAAAGTAGACCAAGCTTATGAAAGCTTATGTTACCACTTCTTTAAGTTATTACCAAATTAGACACAAGCCATGATATGTTTTTTTAATTTTTATTTTATTAAATTACATAACAACATACTACGCATGTAAAATGTTAAAATACGAACTGAAAATCAAAATGGCCTTTTTCAGCATTTCATATGAGCTGAGGGTGGACCAAATGGTGCAGTTTCAGAGTATGCAAAGAAAATAAATTATGTTTGTGCAGTCTTGTCTGGAGTAGTTAATCTTTTAGATCAGTGGTCCCCAAAGTGTGCCTTTTAAGATATTTTGGACTTCAGCTCACAGAAGCCTCAGCCATGTTAGCCAATAGTCTGGGATTCTGACTGGGAAGTCCAAAATCCCTTAAAGAGCACAGTTTGGGGACCACTGCTTTAGAAGCTTGAATTTGGTGAGATAATTTCTCTGTACACTCTTTCAGACGTGGGAAATTGGAAGTATAATCCAAGGGCAATCCAAACGCAATCATGGGTTTCACGTTATTGCGAATTAAATCTTCTCACGTAATTTCGGGCAAGGAGGGGTCATTTTCGGGTAATGGGAGGTCATTCCAAACGCCTTCCGAATGCAATGGGGATTCACGCGAATTTGCTAAACAAGCGAATTCATGTGAATTCACATTGGCTGCATTCGAAGTTGGGAGAAATTCCTCCAGTGTGAAAGAGTCCTGTGAGTTTATTATTAACTACCTCGACTGAAGGTGACCCTCCCAAGTCACTCTGTCATCGACAGTCCTGCTGAGGTCTTGCAGACTCAAGGCTTCCTTGGCTGAGTCTACCCATTTGGAATGTGATCTTTCTCTTTCCCTTCTCTTTTTCCAAGCATTATTGTCTTTTTCAGTGCTGCCTTCTCCTGAAGTGGCCAAAGTACAGCAGCCTCAATTTCGTCATCTTGTAGGGAGAGCCCAGGCTTGATTTGTTTTAAGGCTGTTTATGTTTTTAGCCATCTATGGGATCCGCACAACTCTTCTTCTCCAGGGCTCACATCTCCATGAAGACCATAAACCAAACCCTAGTTAAGCAAACCGAGAAAGCGAGTCCTTCTAGCGTTCTCCCAACATTTTGTAATCTCCTGCCACTGTCAAGAAAAACGCTATGAGTTCCTTGTGCTGCACCTTATTTGTTCCTGTGAAGATGGATAGCAAAAGCAGAGCCCAATATTGGGTTGGTTTGTCATTGTGGAAATGAAATCAAGGACTTCTCCCCAAAGGCTTTCAACTGATGGGCAAGATAACTACATATGAAGAGAAAACCCTGCTCTATTACACTCCCTCCCATAGACTGGGGATACAGCCCAGCTTTTCCAACTTGCCACCCGCTCCCTTTGCCCTTGGCTCTGCAGCAAGGCTTCTTGTTCTTGACATTTCTGAGCAATAGCTGAGCATTTGGGAGCTCAAAGGAAGAGTCCAAATTAGTTCATCTATTCTC
This sequence comes from Urosaurus nigricauda, assembly GCA_034509955.1. Classification (NCBI taxonomy): domain Eukaryota; kingdom Metazoa; phylum Chordata; class Lepidosauria; order Squamata; family Phrynosomatidae; genus Urosaurus; species Urosaurus nigricauda. Next base: position 4,547,843 of record JAOEGL010000003.1, read on the forward strand.
AGTGCTTTCTGCCTCCAGAGTGCAGTTTAAATACTCAACACCACCATCTGCTGGACCTTCCAAACTAATGCATTCACACAGGAATCTCGTTCCCAACATTTGGGCCTCTAGATGTTTTGGACTTCAACTCCCAGAATCCCTTCCCATTGATCATGTTGGCTGGGGCTTCTGGGAGTTGAAGTCCAAGATATCTGGAGGACCAGTGTTCAGAAACTAATGGTCTATACTTCTGCCATCACAACCTTAGTACCAAGTCTTTCCCAATGAAATGGCCTCCTCCAGATGTTTTAGATTACAACTCCTGTCATTTGAGGCTGATGGGGGATGCAACCCCATACATCTGGGGGTTGTCTAATTTCATGTTCCTGGGTGATGGCAGGTTCTAATCTACATTTATTTCCCCATTTCACAACAATGAATTTGCCACCAGCTGTTGCAATTCAGAAAATCAATTTTCTTCCAACATATTTTATTTTATTTTAGCTTTTTGCACCTCCTTCTGTGCCAAATTACAGAAAGGGCGGGAAATATGTGGTCCTGTGGATATTGGTGAGGTATAACTCCCATCATCCCTGAGCAGAGACCTCCCTTGGGAATTAGATTCCAATGAAATCAGAATGGCTCCATGTTCCACACCTGTTTTAGAAAGAAAGTTGCCATCTATATTTCAGTTTGTGCCAATGGTATACCAAGGATCAGTTCACCAGATGCACATGAATCAGAGCTTGGGGAAGTAGCTTTTTTGGATTATAGCTCCCAGAATCCCTGGGTGGTTTCTGTAATTATTTCCTACCTTTTCCTTAAACCTGGAACTCAGGGGATTTACCATTTAAATACAATATAGGTTAGCAAGACAAACGTTCATCATAACATAGAACTAAGCTACTAATGATGCTAAAACAAGCGTAAAACAAGCGATTAAAATGTTAAAAAGCAGTTTATAAAATCATACAGTTTCCAGCAGTACAGCACACTTTTTCAAAAGAGTTCTCCATGTGCTGAGCACCTCTTCAAAACAGGCGCAGCACCCTGGATGGCTCCAGGTTTAAGTTGTTGTGGGCCTTCAAGTTGTTTCCTACCTACGCTGACCCTGTCTTCAGAAGGGTTTTGCTATTGCCTCTCTCTGAAGCAGAGAGAGTGTGACTTGCCCAAGGCCGCCCAATGGGGATTTTGTGACCGAGTGGGAATTCAAACTGACACTCACGGATTAAGTATGGGCTTCAGAACGATCTCTCCAAGGTGCTGAGCACCCATTCCCAAAACAGGTCTAGTACCTTGGATAATATCTGTACTTTTCAGTTCCGACTCAACCCCAGAGCAAACAGTGTCCTAGAAGACACTGTGTCTTTTTGTGTGTGTGTATGTGGTTATAAAAAAGCAGTGTCTTCTAAGTTCTGAAATAATTTATGGGAAAGCTGGTTTGTTTGGGCTGCAGTGCCCACAGTTCCACAGGCAAAAGAGGATGGTCAGAGAAACTGGAGCGTGTCCAAAGCAGGACGACTAAAATGGTGAAGGGTCTTGCAACCATGCCCTATGAGGAATGACTTAGGGAGCTGGGGATGTTTAGCCTCAAAAGGAGACAGTTAAGAGATGATATGATAGCCCTGTTTAAGTATTTAAAGGGGTGTCATACTGAGGAGGGAGCAAGCTTGATTGCTGCTCCAGAGACTAGGACGCTGAACAATGGATGCAAACTCCAGGAGAAGAGATTCCACCTCAACATTAGGAGGAACTTCCTGACAGTAAGGGCTGTTCGACAGTGGAACACACTCCCTCGGAGGGTGGTAGAGTCTCCTTCCTTGGAGGTCTTTAAGCAGAGCCATCTGTCAGATATGCTTTGATTGAGAGTTCCTGCATGGCAAGGGGTTGGATTGGATGGCCCTTGGGGTCTCTTCCAACTCTATGATTCTATGAATCTAGATGCAGAAGGGACCACTGCTCCTATTCTGTTAAGGGTTGTGCAGGAGACATGTTTCAGCAGCCTCCATCCCCGTCCACCTTGCATCTGTGGAAATTCCCCCTTCCATGCAACAATTAATGTCATGGGTCATGAGCTGCAAGACTGAGACCTGGAGAAAGAATCATAGAATCCTAGAGTTGGAAGAGACCCCAAGGGCCATCCAGTCCAACCCCATTATGCCATGCAGGAACTCTCATTCAAAGCATCCCCAACAGATGACCATACAGCCTCTGTTTGAAGACCTCTAAGGAAGTAGACTCCACCACTATCTGAGGGAGTTTGTTCCACTGTCAAACAGCTTTTACTCTCAGAAAGGTCTTCCTAATGTTTACATGGAATCTCTTTTCCTGTAGCTTCCACCCACTGTTCCATGTTCTAGTCTCTGAAGCAGCAGAAAACAAGCTTGCTCCATCCTCAATGTGACAAGGCTATCATATCACCTCTTCACCTTCTCTTCTCCAGGCTAAACATACCCAGCTCCCTAAATCTCTCCACATGAGGCATGGCTTGTAGACCTTTTATCATTTATGTCACCCTTGTCTGGACACGCTCCAGCTTCTCAACATCCTTTTTGAATTGGTTGTTGAGAAGCTGGAGCGTGTCCAGAGAGCCACCAAAATGGTGAAAAGTCTAAAATGATTAATGTCAAGAGCCAGGAGCTGCAGGACTGGGACCTGGAGGAAGAGTCTGATGAGGAGACAGAGGAAGAGACCCAGACAAATCTTCCAGACAGGGACCAGCCGCCAGCTCTTCCTGTTGCAGAGCAGCTAGCTCTCCCTGCTGAAGAACCTCAGCCAGCTCAACCTGTGGAAATGCAGCCTCAGCCAGCAGCTGATGAGACACAGAGGACCCAGCTGAGGCCAAGTCCCCAATCAAGGAGTAGGGACCAAAGACTAAAACAAGGATGCAACAAAGACTCTCAGCCAGGCTGCAGGCCAAGCAGGAACAAGGCAACTCTGATTAGAACCAGGTGAGCTCAGGCTATTAAGGAGCTGAGTTTCCTTCAAGCAAGTTTCCTGGCCAGCAGTCCCGTTCCTGATACCTGTTTCCAGACTCCAGCATTTCCTACTTCAGATGTCTTGGCTTCTTTGACCCTTGGACTGTGTGTTTACCTTGATTCCTGTTGTCTTGTTTGACTCGGACTGCTTGGCCAATGCCTTTCTCAAAAGGGACTTTCACAGGTAAGGACACTTTCTGGCTGTTTGTAATGCACTGCCTCTGTCTGCATTATCAGCTGGTGGTTCCTCCCAGGCGGCCTGTGTGGGTGTTTGGTGAACCAGGACAATTAAATCTGCAACAGCTCTACTCTCTTCAAATTCCACTGTTTCCCATTTCAAATGCCAACCCCTTCAGATCATATTAAAGTGCTTGGGACCATAGTGCATAAAACAGGCCACCTCTGCCTCCAGGTATGTATATACTGCTGTTGGATTGCCAGCTTCATGTGCAAGTGATGCAGGCCAAGAGGAGGCCTATGAGGATCATAATTCCTGCCATGCTTGCTAGCTATGTCTTTGGTATATGCTTCCTAATACTGGATGATGGGATATACTACCCTAATGATGATGCTGGGTGGAAGGATTGTTTATCTTTCAGAGCCCTGGGTATTGAGCAGATGCTGTGCGAGCTATCAAGACCAGTTAATAATAATAATAATAATAATAATAATAATAATAATACATTTTATTTATACCCCGCTCTTCAGCCAAAGCTATCAGAGCGGCTTACAATTTGTTAATTAGACAATTAAGTCCCCTCAAGATGGCAGTTCATGAGAAATGCCACTGAGTCCCAATTTTTAAGGAAAAGTGTGATAATCATCATGTTGCCTAAATTGCAGGGGGTCTTGAGAGGACACCCACAAATTGCATTCAATGGGCAAATAGATTTGGCTCAGTAGGAAGCAGTGAGAGGGATTCGGTAATGTAAAGCCAAGATCTCAAGCCTTTGCATACCAGTTCTGAACCCGGAGAACTCCAGAAGGAGGTTCCAAATTAGTTTAGATTATTTATAAAAGGGGAAATCAACACACACAATAAACGCACTCTTCTTACACACACATTCAAGAACTAACAATGAGAAGGAAGTGAAAGACAGCAACTTGCAGACTTGTCAAAAGGCACTGCTATACCAATCCTGAAGCATAGTTCCAATCACAAGGTTACTGGAATGAGGATGGCTCAGTAGCCACCTGTGATACATGGGGCGGCCGGCTACTGAGGGGTCCAGTTGAAATCGAACACAGGTTCTGTCTGGTTTCAAACTAGACCGAATCGCTATTGTCCAGGCACATGTATTTAGACTAAGAAATGGGTCTTGGGGCAGTGTTTCAGGAATCATAGAATCATAGTTAGAAGAGACCATAAGGGCTATCCAGTCCAATTCTCTACCGTGGGCACAAGCCCCATTATTTTTAATGGGGCTCCAACATATTTCCCTTATGCGGGATTTCCCTTACGCTGGTGTGTGTGTGTGTGGAACGGATCCACTGTGTAAGGGAAAGGCCCACTGTATACCCACATATTCAAGCATCCATGGTTTGAAAACATTTTAAAAATGTAAACTTTTGACAGATGTCAACTATAGAGTTATGCTGGAGGACCTAGAGATTCATAGAGAGGTGTTCTCTCAGGTGAAAACATAGTGGTTTGTTGTTGTTGTTGTTTTAATTTCGGTTTATCCACTTTCATGGGGGTCTTGTGATCCTAACATCGAATGTGGCAGACCCAGGGTATGTATAGGTATACACACAGCATGGGATCCCTGGCCATTTTGGGGGCCCTAGAGCATTTGTTCCAAATGCAGCATTGACAATCCAGCCTATCCTACCGACAAAATGGCCTTCTATATAGCATTAACTTCATGCTTTCCTCTTCCTTCTATTAGAGAGGCTGCAAATGCTGTCTCTACCCAGGAGAGGGCATCAAGCTCCCATCCGTTGAGAGCATTATTTTATTTTATGTTTTAAAAAAGCCTTTCTTATGCAAAGGCTGACTAATCTATGACAAATGCCCATGTGCCACTGTCATGGTCATCCAAATGGGTCATAATACATGCAGGTGGCCTGACAAGCAACTGATGGATTGGCCCAGGAGGAGCAGGACTAAATCTGGATGCTCTCATCTGCCTGGAAGCCCAGGACTTGCTTTGCCAGCATATTGTGTTGGGACTGAAAATGTGTCGGGACTACTAAACCCATCAGCCCCATCTCATTAGAAGCTCCATGTGCTTGGGGAAAGGGCAACATAAATATGTCACACAGGAGGATTATACCTAGGTATGCAGAGCCAGCATAGTGGTTTGAGCGTTGGACAACGATACTGGAGACCAGGGTTTGAATCCTGGCTCGGCCATGGAAACCCACTGGGTGACCTTGGGCACACCCCACTCTCTCAGCTTCAGAGGATGTCAGTGGCAAACCACCTCTGAAGAAAACCTGCCAGGAAAACCCCACAATTGTTTCGGCCGCCTTAGGGTTGTTGTAAGTCAGAAATGACTTGAAAGCACACAACAACAACAACAACAACATGTGGACCATAGGAGTTATTTTTGTGGACCCCAGGGGCCCTAGAGGCTTTTTAAAAACCTCTTTTTGTCCTTCTTGGGAATGTGGGGCCACAGCATTTCCATATTCCCCCCACAGCACACCTTTTAGAGGTAAGAGAGGCCTTTTTTCCAACACGAAGTGATGCAGAAGTTGACTTTTGGGTCACTTCCTAGCGGAACAAAAGGCCTTTCCTGGCCTTAAAATGTTATTTGCAGGCAAAACCCAAATTTCAAGGTTGTGTGGTGGGAATGAAGGTGCGGTGTCCCTCCAAGGTCCATGAGGAAGACAAATGCCTCCCTTAACCTGCAACAATTGCCAACTAATGTGCTAAACAGTACAACGAATAGTACTAAATAGTACAACCAATGGCATAGGGCATTCGAAGAAGATTCCAGCTGTAATGATTTTTTATTTAGAAATGTTTAAAAATCTCACTGGCCATACAGAATACAGTAGGCCCTCCACATTTGCTGAGATTAGGGGCACAAGACTTCTGTGAATGTGGAAAACCCACAATTTAATAAAAAGACTTTTTTTTTTACCTGAGAGAACACCTCTCTATCAATCTCTAGGTCCTCCAGTGCAACTCTATGGTCAACATCTGCCAGAAGTTGACCATAGAATCACGCTGTAGGACCTGCAAATGGCTAGAGAAGTGTTTTCTCTTGTTTGCTGTAGTAGTAATCTCTAGGTCCTCCAGAGCAAGACTATGGTCAACTTCTGGCAGAGTCACACTGAAGGACCTAGAGATTCCTAGAGAAAACATATTAATCAAATCCTCAAATAATCAAATCCACAAAAGTCAAAGCCACAAATGTGGAGAGCCAATTATAATCCCCCCACCCCAAAAAATTTGTGGGACACTTCAAGTTTCCTAAGGCTTCCTCCTTTATTAAGGAAACAAACATTTAAATATCAAAAATATCAAAGCCAAGCCTGTTCAGGTCTAGCTTTAAATCAGCAGAGTAGCAGAAAATGTGTCCTTGTCTAACTATACTTTCCTAAGAACTGAGACTGACTCAAAATAGCCAATACAAGTAGCTTGCAGCTTAAACAAAAGTTTATTGATAGCTTTAATCTATATATACATAGAGGCTATTTCCTAATCTAGCTAGTAAACCATTCAGGTTAAGAAGAAATACCCATCTCACCATCTTTCCAAAGAAAGTTGATGGAGAAGGAAGATGGAGGACCCAACAGGGCAGGAGAAAATCTTTGTGTATGTGAGACCTAAATGGACAGGGACTAAGTCATTAAAGTTACAGTGGTCCCCCGGGTTACGAATCCCCTGGGGTACGAAACCGGCGGGACCGCTGTCGTATCCCCCGGGATCCGAAAGATCCCCCGGGATACGAAAGGAAAAAAGCTGCGCGGTCCATTGAAAATAGCGGTCCCCCGGGAAATGAAAGCTTCTGGGTTACGAAAGGTAATCCGGAACGGATTACCTTCATAACCCGGGGGACCACTGTAGTTTGAATGAGAGACAGGGTGTGGATGTGGGAAATCCCTATCTATATAAGGAGTGGGAAAGGGAATGCAAAAATCTTCCAACAAAATAATAATCTTTTCTTCTGACCAACGTTCTTGCACACTGAATCAGAACTTATAGGAAGACAAAAGACTCTGACCATTTCTTCATTTTTGGACCTTGGCATGTCTGGCTGAGGGATTCTGGGAGTTGTAATAAAAAGGGACCATTTCCAGTCCATCTAGCTTAATTGGGCTTTCTAGATTGGCAAAAAGAAGTGTGTGCATGAAAGTCTAGCCTTTAGATGAGAAAAAGGGAAAGTGTGCCATGAAAACGCTTTTTTTGTGTTTTAGGGGAGAAGAAGCACCTTTAAAAAGGTGCTGGTTTTCCCAGCTTCTTTTTTAAAAACTGCGGAACAGCGCAGCTCCATCAAAAGGCTGTGGTGCAGCTGCTAAGCATTAAGGAAAAGGCAACTTCATGTCACACTTTCCTGCCAGTCTAGAAAGCCCCAATATTGTCTTCACTGACCAGCAGCAGCTCTTTGGGGTGTGGGAGCCCAATGGTCTTTTCCAGCTGGACCAGGAGATACTGGGAAAAGAACCACAGAAAACTGGTGGCCAATCTTTGAACCTCTACATGGCTTTAATTCAATGATGATGATGATGTGTGCATAGAATTTTAAATAAGGATGTTGTCTTGATGGGCTTTGTTGTTGTTAACCACCGTCAAGTCAATCGTGACTCATGGCGATCCCATGGATGAAACATCTTCAAGACTCCCTGTCCTCCATTGCTCTGCTCAGGTCCTGCAAATCCATATCCTTAATAGAGTTTTTAAAAATAGAGTCTATCCATCTAGCATACAGTCTTCCTCTCTTTCTGCTTCCCTCCACCTTTCCTAGCATTATTGTTTTTTCTAATGAGTCCTGCCTTCTCATGATGTGGCCAAAGTACGACAACCTCAACTTTTATCATCTTGGATTCCAGGGAAATTTCAAGATTAATCTGTTCCAGGATCCATTTGTGTGTCTTTTTGGCCAGCCATGGTATCCTCAGCACTCTTCTCCAGTACCACATCTCAAATAGATTAATTTTCTTCCTGTCTGCTTTTTTAACTGTCCAGCTCTCACATCCATACATGGTAATAGGGAATACAAAGGCTTGTACGATTCTAACTTTAGTGCTTAGTTGTATATCTTTACATTTTAGGATTTTGTCTAGTTCTTCCATTTCTTCCCTCCCCATTCCTAGTATTATTCTGATTTCTTGACTTCAGTCTCCATTCTGATCAATGTTTGATCCAAGGTACAGGAACTCTTTTACTATTTATGTTTCCTCATTGTCTAGGTTGAATTTGTGTGGATTCATCATGGTCATTATTTTTGTTTTCTTTATGTTCAACAGTTAGCCTGCCTCTACAATTTCTTCCTTGATCTTTCTTAGTAATTGCTCCAGGTCTGTGATGTTTTCTGCTAGTATTATGGTGTTGTCTGCATATCTTAGATTGTTGATATTCCTTTCTCCTTTTTTCACTCCTCTGTCTTCTGCATCCAAGCCTGCTTTTTGTACAATATGTTCTGCATAGAAGTATAGGCATCCTTGCCTGACTCCTTTGCAAATTGGGAACCATTCAGTTTCTCCATATTCTGTTATAATAGTAGCCTCTTGTTCTGGATGGGCTATGTCCAGTATTTCACAGCTTAGTCCTGCTTAAAAATTAACTCAGCGAGAGTAAATTTCTTCTTATAAATAAACAAGATGGAGAGTGAGGGAGACCTCATAGTTCATTCCCTGTGGGACTGACCTAGATTTCTATTTAAAATATAGAATGGCCTAGAAAGCTGGACATAAACAACACTGACGTGTCTCTGCATGTAACTCTTTCTTTACCTTGCTGCATTGTCTCTCTTAGCTTTCATAGCATATAAAGTGAAGGAGGGACATTCTCCCCTATATCCAACAACAGTTTAAGTTATCTTTGATTTAAAAGGATTATTGGATTTCAATTTTTAAAAAAGCTATAAGCAATGGTAGAGTTTGCAAGACCTGAGCTGGGCAGCTCATCACAAGGGATCTCATCCATAGGGCTGACATAAGTCAAAGTTGATTTGGTGGCAAATAAGATTGAAACAAGGAATGGTCTGACAGATTTGTTACACTTTTTGAAAAATGAACATCATCTGCAACCTTTCCTAGCTTGTGTGTTCCTCCTCATTAATAACTTTTGTCGTTTTCAGCACACTGGTGTTGCTCAGCCAAAGGTGTTGCGGTTTTTATCTGAGAAATATTGGGGGGTATGTGACATCATTGAGAGCCAGTGTGGTGAAGTGGTTTGAGTGTTGGACTACAACTCTAGAGATCAGGGTTCGAATTCCCACTCAGCCATGGAAACCCACTGGGTGATTTTGGGCAAGTCACACACTCTTAGCCCCAGAAAACTCAGAGATAGGCTCACCTTTGTTGTTGTTGTGTGCCTCCCGTTGGGAACAATGTTTTTAATACAGTGTAAAAATAGTTTGTATGGTTATAAATGAGAAGTAACACCAGGTTTTAACCCTTGGTCATTACCACTATATATATGTGCTCTAAAACCCAGGGCAAGTATGGGTTGAAGATAGTGGGTTGGAGTTGGTGTATTAATTTGGCGAGTGTGGATTGTAAATATATCAGACAAGTGTATGCTGACAGACGTCAAGAGCTTTTGTTGCATATATTGTACATATTGCAACAGGAAGATAAAAGCCTCCTAGGACTTTGGAAGAAGTCAACTGTGTCTGTGCTTCATTTCAGGTTATTCAGTGCCTTGTTGCCAAATACTGCAATATTGCATACTGGGTTGTGCGTCTGCATTCTGCTGTGTGTGAGTTACTGTTGAGGTCAAGCACCTCAGACAGTGCTAAATGTTGGCAGCTCTGTTTGGGCCTAGTTTTTCTTTGTTTTTTTCACTGTACACCTGCAGTACACAGAAGAGAGCCAACACTTCCAAGTCATTTTTGAGTTATAGTGACCTTAAGGGGAATCTGACCAAGGGTTTTCTTGGCAAGTTTCTTCAGAGGGGGTTTGCCATTGCCATCCTCTGAGGCTGTGAGAGTGTGACTTGTCCAAGGTCTCCCAGTGGGTTTCTGTGCCAAGCGGAATTCTAACCCAGATCTCTAGAGCTGTAGTCCAACACTCCAACCAGTATACCACACTGGCTCTCAACGATGTCACCTACCCTCTAATATTTCACAGATGAAAATGGTGACACTTTTGGCCAAGCAACATCAGAATTGAAGCCTGATCTCCAGGGTCATAGTCCAACATCCAACCACTACACAACGCTGGCTCTCAGATTTGCCTTAGGGTCACTATATGTTGGAAACGACTTGAAAGCACACAAAGATGACATGACATCACTTGGTAAGATCTCTAGAGGAATCTGGTGGATCTTGGTGGGTGATGTCCTCAATCTGAAATGTAAGGTCCTGCACTTAGGGCAGAAAAATGAAATGCACAGATATAAGATGGGAGACACCATAAGTTGAACATGAGTCAACAGTGCAATGCGGCAGCTAAAAAGGCCAATGCAATTTTAGGCTGCATCAATAGAACTATAGTGTCTAGGTCCAAGGAAGTAATAGTGCCACTCTATTCTGCCTTGGTCAGCCCCCACCTGGAATACTGTGTCCAGTTCTGGGCACCACAGTTCAAAAAGGATGTGGAGAAGCGTGTCCAAAGGAGGGCAACTAAGATGGTGAGGGGTCTGGAAGCCATGCCCTATGAGGAACGCCTCAGGGAACTGGGGATGTTTAGCCTGGAGAAGAGAAGGTTAAGAGGTGATATGATAGCCCTGTTTAAATATTTGAAGGGATGTCATATTGAGGAGGGAGCAAGCTTGTTTTCTGCTGCTGCAGAGACTAGAACACGGAACAATGGATGCAAACTGCAGGAAAAAAGATTCCACCTCAACATTAGGAGGAACTTCCTGACAGTAAGGGCTGTTCGACAGTGGAACACACTTCCTCAGAGATTGTAGTGGACTCTCCTTCCTTGGAGGTCTTTAAGCAGAGGCTGGATGGCCATCTGTTGGGGATGCTTTGATTTGGAGTTCCTGCATGGCAGGGGGTTGGACTGGATGGCCCTTGTGGTCTCTTCCAACTCTATGATTCTATGATTCTATCTGTATTTGGTTTCTCCAATCCCTTCTCCTGCTCCACCAAGAATGGTGTTACCCCAAGACCAGACCCCCCAATCACCCCTCATATTTAATATCGTTAATATTAAAAGGGACACTGGGGATGAGTGACTTAGACATGGCCCCACTGTGGAAGCCTGACCACTTTACACTTGGTCAACACTAGCAAAGGAGTAGGAGAGCACCCACCATGATGAGATCTTCCAATGCACCAGCATAATAATCCCTTTTGTGTGCAGAGGTCTACAATGGGTCATGTCCAAAGAAGATGGCCCCATGTTCATACCCAAGAGAGAAATGTTCTGGTCAGGAATGCAAATGTGTTTGTCCGAAGCATTCACACCGATCACCCAGACATTTGCTGCAGCTCCTGACCATTCTTTTCCTCCTGGAAAACCATTTAGCAGGAATTTAATCCTTTCTTTCTTTGTTGTCTGCCCCCAAGACAAGGTTTTGAGTATAAATATTGGTGGTAAAACAACGACTCCTCGGTGTAGTTTAAAAGCAGACAGGGATACTCTCAGTTTGACTAGGCTAAACTCCTCAATACGCCTGACATCCCACTTGTTGCAGCGGCTACTGAGTCTTCTCCGTTCCCATCGATTTGAACCATGATCCATGGTTGGTAATGTATCACCATTAGCAAGGCCTTAATCTATTCACCTCTCCCACCTTTGTTTCTTAATTCTTACTTGTGTGTGTGCATGAGTGTATGTGCTGCGTGTGTGTGCATTGGTTATTTTTTAAATAAAATACAAAAATCTTTTTGGATTTGTCTCTGGCGTTCTGTGCGATTTGGAACAAGTATAAACAGGGTTGATCCCAAGACCATAAGTTGCTCTGGTTAAACCATAACTCTCCTTTAAGCTACTATTAAGATCACCCTAAAAACATATTAGTCTGTGGGTGCCTTCCAGGACCCCAGCATTCTGGGTAATAATGGAATGGCTTGGAAAGGATGTTTACTGCAATGCAGCAGTAAGTCAGGGTCAGACTTGGGTCGTTGTGGAGGATGGAAGAGAATACCAACCTCTGTAATGACCAAAAAATGCACACATGCAGGTGGGCTTATGCCTGTGTGTGCCACTGAAAGGATGCCAGCCTTGGAGTCCTCCCCAGTATAATGATATGGAGGTGCCAAGCTGATGCAGCATTACTTCCCTGCTGAGAAGATTGTAATGATGGAGTAGTGCTGCACAATGTCTGATTTTCAATGCAAAAACACTTCTCACAAGAGACAAATTTTCAGTGGGTTTTTTAGGGATCTCTTTGGAAACAATTTGATTTTGATGGTTCTTGGGATTCTGTGGGTTTTATGGATTAACTGGTGTTTTCCTCCCAATTGCACTGAGCTAAAAATTGCACTCTGAAACGTGCCCCATTCTTTAAAGGGGTACAGAGATGTGGTTCATTCCCTGCTTTCATGCAGTCAGTCTTTGATAAGAACCCACAATTCAACTAAATTACTTGAGAGCCAAGCTTTCTGTTTAAAAAAAAGCAACTCATGTAATATTAACTATTCAGTGTCTGCATTGAAAAACATACCTCATAAAAGTCATGGTGCGCTAATTAAATGCACCATTTAATGCAGAGTGCAGCACACAATTAAATTTAATGCACCATTAAGAAGTGTTAATTAAATGCTTCTCTTGTTCTTACTCTCAGGAAACGGAATCTCTTTTGCTGTAGCTTGGACCCATTGCTCTGTGTTCTAGTCTCTGGAGCAGCAGAAAACAAGCTTGCTCCATCTTTCATATGACTTCCTTTTTTTACCTGAGAAAACAACTCTCTAGGAAGCTCTAGGTCCCCCCAAGGCAATTCTATGGTCAAGATCTGGCAGAAGTTGACCATGAAATTGTGCCGGAGGACCAATAAATGCCCAGAGAAATGTTCTCTCTAGGAATCTCTAGGTCCTCCAGTGTGACTTTTGGCAGAAGTTGACAATAGAGTCACACTGGATGACCTAGGGATTTTTTTTAGAGAGAACATATTAATCAATCCATGAATAATCAAATCTGCAAAAGTCAAAGCTAAAAACGTGGAGGACCAGCTGTCTTTAAACATGGCTATCGTGTGTTGCAAAAGCATGCACTGTGTGTGATGCAGGCATGGGTCTTATGTTTACCTACTAGCTTGGTCTTCCTTGCACACAGAAAAATTCCAGCAGAAGCCTTTTGATGAGATGACTTTTCTCTACTTCCCAAAGTCACTTATAAGACGGCTTGGTCAGGCAAAGTGGAAAGAGAGCCAGCAACGTCTTGATGGGCGCAGACAGGAGTGTGAAGCCCAGGAGGCATGTGTGCCAAGTGGAGAGCAAGTGAGAAAGCGGGTGAGGCTAAATATACACACACAACCAAGCCAGAACTGAAGGTCCCTTTTACCTCCTGGCTTAGTTGGGGAAGCAGTAGAGCAGGCAGGCAAGGAGATGTTGAGCTCTTTTCTCTGCTGTAGTTCTTATAGTTGATAAAGAGAACATTACAAGGTGTGTGTATGCGTGCAGAGTTCTTGTTTATGTCTGCAATGTGGCCCTTGGGGTGTGTGGAAGCAGGCATGGCGGAGAGGTGGTCAGGGTAGACTTCTTACAGTAGGGTGTGTTGTGTGCTGTGCTCTTCCACCTTTACAGCCTGGCTAGTTGTGTTGTTCTTGATGTTTGCATTCAGGGTGGCTTTGACTTACACCACTCTATAAGTGAGAGAACTCCAACAGCCCTGCTCAGGTCCTGCAAACCTAGGGCATTAGCAGCCTTGCTTAGGTCTTGTAAACACAGGGCATCAACAGCCTTGCTCAGCAGCCATACTCATATCTCGCAAACTCTCAGCCCTGCTCTGGTCTTGCAAACTCAGGTAATCAACAGCCCTGTTCATGTCTTGCAAACATGACAGGGCTGTTGAGAGGTGATATGATAGCCCTGTTTAAGTATCTGAAAGGGTGTCACATTGAGGTTGGAGCAAGCTTGTTTTCTGCTGCTCCAGAGACTAGAACATGGAACAATAGATGCAAGCTACAGGAAAAGCAATTCCTGGAGGAACTTTCTGACAGTAAGAGCTGTTTGACAGTGGAACACACTTCCTTGGAGAGTGGGGGAGTCTAGTCTCCTTCTTTAGAGTTCTTTCAACAGAGGCTCGATGGCCATCTGTCGGTGATGCTTTGATTGTGAGTTCCTGCGTGGCAGAATGGGGTTGGACTGGAAGGCTCTTGGGGTCTTTCCAATACTATGATTCGCATCAACAGCCCCGCTCAGGGCAACTGTGGCTTCCTTGAGAGAGCCAATGCATGTCATATTCTCCAACTGTCCCAATTTAGCAGGGACAGTCCTGATTAATGCTCTGCCATCCAAGTTTTTCAACTGTTTTTAGGATGTCCCAGTTTCTCTCTCTTCTTCCCACTATTCCTCCCCCACCTGCATTTATCCTCAGCTTACTTCAATTGCTGCATATGGAGTTCATTTGCGCTCAACTAACTCAGCAGAAAGGAAAGGAAACAAAAGGAGACGGCAGACTCCTGCCCTTCCCAGTTGGCTCAGGCAAAAGCAAACTGCTGGTGGCCTCTCCCAGTTTGTGTCTTCTTCCTCATTAATAACTTTGGCCATCTTGAACAACTCTGAAGTTGCTTGCCCACACGTCTGCTTTTAATTTGTGAGACGTTAGTGGCTATGCCATGTGAAATGTGGGCTTCCTCCTTCCCTCTTGGTTTCTGTTTTCCTGAGCACGCTACCTATTTACTGCTATTTTATTTACTGGATATTTCCTGCTTATCCTATCTGGAGGGGGAAAAACATTATTTGCGAATGCACGCATAGATCAGTCCTCCCCAACCTCATGCTGTCTGAGTGGGTTGGACTACATCTCCCAGAATCCCCTAGTGTGCTTTATAATTCCTTTAAAAATGAGCTGCAGGGATAAATGCAAAGTTGTCACTAGCTTGAGAGCCATGGAAAGCCGCTAGACTTCAAGGTCAGTCCACATTTTTCCAATCTGACCCCAGCAGAAAACCAATGTACAGAACATGCTGGCTGGAGAATACTGGGAGATGCAGTCCAAAAAAGGACTTTTCTGCACTCTCACAATTTATTAGATTAATCTACCCCCTTTCTTTTTAAAGCATATGATGCAGAAGCAGGGAGGATTAAAGAGAGAAGATAGGAAATTGTCGGATAAACGGATTCACGGATTATTTTCATTACTACTAATAAATTGATGTTTACTTGATCCTCTCTTCACCTTGAACTGTCATCCAGCATCTCACTGAAAAATATTTTTAGGGCTCAGATGTGAACAGGACTGTCGCATGGCAACAGTGGTTGCTATGTAAGCGGAGCAGTCGAATCATAGGATGAAAGGATCTTAAGAGTTGGAAAGTACAATAACACCCCAAATCCACAAAACAATGATACCTTCAGTGGGCCAACCAAAATGCACAAAATACACAATGCAAGCTTTCGAAGCGCCACTAGCTTTTTCATCGGGCAAAGATAATGTGGGTGCTCAAATAAAAGAATTTTTAAGTTCAATTTGCAAGACAAAGATGCTCCTCTCTTTACAGAAATCAATTTTTTTAAATTCCTAGAGTAACCACCTTGACAGATGGAGGAAAGGTCTGCTTGCAGGTATTTCACTCCAGCCCCATCTTGACAAAATGCAGGCTTGGGACTAAGATTGTCTTAATTCTTTTCCCTTCCTCTATGATGCCTGATGAAGAAGGCAATGGAGTTTTGAAAGCTTGCAATATGTATTTTATGCGCTTTGCTTGATCCAATAAAGGCATCACTCTTTTCTGGGTTTGGGACGTTATCATATTTTGGTACATGGCCAACATGACTACCCCTGGATATGTTTTAAGAGTTGGAAGAGATCCCCTGAGGGCCATCCAATCCAACCTCCTTCTGCCATGCAGGAAGACACCATCAAAGCACTCTTGACAGATGGTCATCCAACCTTTGCTTTAAAACCTCCAAAGGAGACTCCACCACACTCCGGGGAAGCTTGTTCCACCATCAGACATCTCTTACTGTCGTTCTGTCATTCTTCCTGATGTTGAGGTAGAATCTCTTTCCCTGTTGCTTGAATCCATTGCTCCGGGTCCTGTTCTCTGGAGCAGCAGAAAACAAGCTTGCTCCATCCTCGGTGTAACATACTTTCAAATGCATGGAGGCAAAAGCATGGAGGCTTCTTGAGAAATCCATTGTCCTTTGCCTACAAAGAGGCCTTACAGGAAAGGCGACATATTGGATAGCAAGAGAGGAGTCCTTGTTGAGATGCAAATGAACTTTAAATCTTCTAGACTTTGAAAATATCCCAATTGCCACATGGCTTAAAGAAGGAGGAGCCAGCCTGCTAAATACCCTCCCCATACCATTTAAACTAAGGGCAGAAACAACAGAATGCAGGCATTTTACTAACATCTCTAATTTTTCTCCTGTTTGGTTTGTGACATCTTACCTGATGAAACCAGTGGAGCTTCGAAAGCATATTATGCATTTCGGTTGGCCAATAAAGGTATCACTGTTCGGTGGATTTTTGTTTAAATATACTTTCAAATATTTAAACATGGCTATCACAGACTCTTAGAGTGGGAAGAGACCCAAAGGCCATCCCCATCATGCAATGCAGGAAGACACCATCCAAAAACTCTTTGTGAGAGATGGCCATCCAATCTCTGTTTGAAAACCTCCAAAGGAGGAGACTCCACCACCCTCCCAGGCAGCCTCTTCCACCATTGAACAGTTCTTACTGTCAGGAAGTTCTTCCTAAAATTCAGATGGAATTTCTTTTCCTTAGTTGGAATCCATTGCTCCGGCTCCTATTCTCTGGAGCTGCAGAAAACAAGCTTGCTCTATCCTTAATGTGTCACCCTCTCAAATACTTAAAGAGGGCTATCATATCACCTCTTAACCTTCTCTTCTCCAGGCTAAACATGCCCAGCTCCATGAGCTGACTCTCACAGTTTCCAGATAGACCTGGGCTACGAGGCAATAGATTCAAGGGACCCTGCCCTCCCCAAAACGGCCATACAATTCCCAGAGGCGGTGAAAGTACTGCAAAGCCAGTAGCTGTTCCCTCTTTGCAACCTCCCTGCCTCCCTCACACTTTCCCAGAGCAACAGTCGGGAGTAAAGCAGACATTTTGCTTCCCAGATTGTTTTTATTGACCCATAAATACAGAAACCGAAACCAACAGACTTAAAAAGCCACCCATGGCTCCTTAACACAATGTCCAAAGGGGAAAAAAAACCTAACTCCACCCCATTCCCCAACATAACACAATACATGGTCAGTAATAAATAATACAAGGGGCAGAAGCTGGGAGAATATAGAGTAGACCGCTCCATGAGGGACCATACTCACCCTTGCTTTGCCCACATAAATAACATTTAATGTAGAAAATGACAACAGGAATGACAAACAACAAAAATGTTGTGTTGGCTAACAGGCCAAATTAAGACTGTACTAAGTACAAGCTGCTCTTGTTGGGTTAGAAGAAATTGTTGGAATTATTAGCCTTCACAACATCCCTAACTTCCTATTCTCTTGCGCCACATGCCGAGGTGCACAAGGGAGCCATCAGCCACAGGGTAAAGCTATGGGATCACTGGGCCATAGAGTATATTTAGCACACATTGGTGGGAATCCTATTGAAGTATTACACCAGACGTTGTGCATTTTCTAAGGTTGTCCAGCAGTGGTGGAGAACACGGGCAGACAGGAAAATCTGCCAACTCTGAGCGACCTCTTTCTCCGAGGCCGCCTTCCCGGTGCTAGCATCTATGCCAATGTACTTAGGTAAATGCAAATCTACATGTAAATCTACGCCAGTGTATGGCACCAATACTATCGCTTCTTGCCATTTCCACCAGTAAAGCTGCTATGGTTTAATTGCTAAGGCATGCCCGAGGTCCAAGGTTTTTTCAAGTCTTACTCATGTACCTATGGCCCACTCCAATTTCTACCAAGACAGGCTGGCAGGTTCCTTGTTGGTGGACTGCCCCATCCATTTTGGGTTCTAGTTGGAATTTTAAAGGACGATTCAAGTTTATTGAGTGTTATCCCCCCAAATAGCACTAGCCACCACTAATTCCTACATATGGTGCTTTATGGAGCAGAAGGGGGAAGATGCAGGCCAACTAGAATTCACCTTCCTCAAATGTAGCCTATTATTATTATTTTAAAAGAGAAAATGTTTAGTGTTTCAGGGTAGCAAAAATATGGTTAAAAGTAACTCTCTCTCGCCTTTGAGTAAAATGTCTTCTAAAATCTCAAAATGCCCAGAGGACTTCAAGTCATTAATGCCAAAACGGGGAACCTTCGATCCTCCAGATGTTGCTGGACTTCAGGTCCC
This sequence comes from Urosaurus nigricauda, assembly GCA_034509955.1. Lineage (NCBI taxonomy): Eukaryota > Metazoa > Chordata > Lepidosauria > Squamata > Phrynosomatidae > Urosaurus > Urosaurus nigricauda. The sequence continues at coordinate 4,566,325 of JAOEGL010000003.1, forward strand.
AGCAGCCACAGCTAGCATGGCCTACAGGAAAGGACTACTACAAGATTTGTAACACAAATTATCTGGAGGGCCAGCCAAATCTTTGGGTTTGAGTGTCAGTGCCCTGTGGAATTAGTTTTGTCCCTTGGCCATTCTCTGCCTGGCCCAAGATAATAATAAAAGAAAAATTAAGCAAGCAATGGTGGGAAACCATTAAAACTAACTTGAGTTGTCCAGTTTCTCCAGGTCACAGTTACCTTGGGGTAGAACCTTAGTTTGTTTACTTAATCTGGGTATTTTATTAGCAGGCACTCATGTGCCCAAAACTCTGTTTAAGGGCTTGCTATTTTTTGAAGAAAGAAAATGGGTTTTTGAGTCCCTTTTGTTGAAGTTTTGGAAATATTGATTGGATGGCCTACTACTGGCTGCTGGTTTGTTTCTCGGCACGATTCATGGGAGAAGGTCTCTTCTGTGGCTGCTTCCACCCTTTGGGAAATGCCTCCCTCCTTAAGACTCTTCTGTTTTTAATCTGTTTTAAAGTAATAATAATAATAATAATAATAATAATAGTAATAATAATAATAATAATAATAATAATAAATTTTAATAAAGAAATATTTTAATTGGTTTTAATTCTGCAGATATGCTTGGGGCTCTTAGTATCTGCTGAGGTTTGGTTCCAGGACTCAAAGTGGATACCAAAATCCATGGATACTCAAGTTCCATTAAATACAACGGCACAGTAATATGGTGCCCCTTATATAAGATGGCAAAATCAAGGTTTGCGTTTTGGAATTTATATGTATTTGAATATTTTAAAGCTGTGGGTGGTTGAATACATGGATAAAGGATCCATGAATATGGAGGGCCAACTGTTTTTAATACTGTTTTAATCTTGGTTTTTGTATGTTCTTAACTATTATTGTACAGTCAGCCCTCCTTGTTCATGGATTCAAGCATCCACGGTTTGAAAACATTTTGTATATACATTCCAAAAAGCAAACCTTGATTTTGCCATTTTATACAAGGGGCACCATCTTACTGTGCCACTGTATATACAGTAATAGGACTTGAGGAGCCACAGATTTCGGTACCATTGAGCCATGGCAGTTAAAGTGGTGTCACACTGGATTATTTCTGCAGTGCAGTGTCAAACCGGATTATTTCTGCAGTGCAGATTATTATTATTTTATTATTACAGTGGTCCCCCGGGTTACGAAGGTAATCCGTTCCGGATTACCTTTCGTAACCCGGAAGCCTTCGTTTCCCGGGGGACCGCTATTTCCAACGGACCGCGCGGCCAATTTAAAGGGGCCGCACGGTTTTTTTTATTCGCATCCCGGGGGATCCTTCGGATCCCGGGGGATGTTTTTTGGTCCCGCCGGTTTCGGGTCCCAGGGATTTCGTTCCCCGGGAGATTCGTAAACCGGGGGACCACTGTATATTTATTTATATCCCACCCATTTCCTAAAATTGGGATTCCGGGTGGTTCACAACATTAAAAAAAACAGTATAGATGCAGCCAGAGTTGACACTACTGAGTTAGATGCACCAAAAATGTGATATGGCAGCTGTCTGCTTCCCTACAGTTTGTTTCTGCCTGGAGTGAACTTTCCCCTTCTCCTTTGTCAGTGAAACATCCTTAAATGCGTACTTAGAAACCTCCTCCATTGTTCAGTGCAGCTTCTTTCCAAGTAAGTCTGCCTAGGATAGATTGCAGGACACTTTTATTGTTTCTGGGAGGATGCAACAACAACAACAACAACAGCTGCCTTAATACAGAGAGCCCTTGGTATCCGCTGAGATTTGGTACCAAAATCCATGGATGCTCATGTCCCTTTAAATGCAGTGGCATAGTAAAATGGTGCCTCTTATAGAAAATGGCAAAATCAATGTTTGATTCTTAGAATTTATATTTTTTGCAGTATTTTCAATCTATGGATGCTTGAATCCATGGATTAAAAAAAAAATCTATGGATATGGTGGGCCGACTGTATTTCTTAGGGCTTGATCATTCAGTACATGTCTGACTGATAATTCCTGTAGATACTCAATGACATGGAAGTTTTGGGGGTCCAACTGTACCAGATAATTTGGGAGGAGGGGCTCAGCCCCCAACCTAGTCTTCGGGAGATCTGAGCCCCCAATTCTCCTGTTTCATGGGTCATGGATGACAGAAATAATCAGGGACCCCACTTTTCATGCCTTGAGAAAATATTGTTGCTTCCATTGTTGACAAAATGAGATATCCTCCCCACTCAAATATTTCATATTCTTCAACTGTTCTGATTTGGCAGGAATAGTCCTGATTAATCCTTTGTCATCCCACTTTTTCAGCTGCCTAGAAAATGTCCCAGTTTCTCACTCCTCCCCATGTTTTCCCCCTTTGTCTTCGCTTACTTCCGTTGCTCCAAAACTGATCTCAAAGTGCAAAAGTAGTTTGCGCTCAATTGCCTCAATGGGGGAGGAGAAGAATGGGGAAAACCTTGCCCTTCCCAATAGGCTCAAGCAAAAGCAAACTGCAGCCAACTTCTCCTAGTGTGTCTGTTCTTCCTCATTAATAACTTTTCTCATCTTGGCACAGTTTGATGTTTCCTTTCCTTGGCCTGGCTGTCATCTGTGAAATTTTGGAGGGTATGCAGCTTCACTGAGGGAAGATGCCGGGATTCTAGCCATCAAGTCCAGTGAATGTGGAAAAGCTAAATAAATAAAGGAATAAATACAGGTCCCTTTCAAACATTAAAGCCACTCCCTCCCACACCAAACATTGTGGTAATGCCTACAGAGAAAACAGACTCCCTCTCTTCTTCCATTCTTCAGAAAAAAAGACTACCTGGCCTGGTTGGCGCTACCAGGAGGGTTTGAAGGCATGTAAACAAAAGCCTGTGTTGAGTGGTTCTCCAGTTTGGCAACACAAGGATCCCTTTCCCCCCATCCCAATCTGATCCCACCCTCAACCCCACTTCCTTCCCAATCGTCCTTTTCTCCAAGAAGGTTGTTAAAAAGTCTATGCAATGCCAAGGGTGTCCTCTGGAGTTTGGCGCTCCAGTTGGCACGGACGGCGTTACCAAGAGTGGAGGTGGGGGACCAGCCCCACAAGGCTCCAGGGTTCGGGTGATTCCCCTGTTGGGGAAGGAAAAAACAAAACGAGGACTTGTCCTTCACCTTCCACGATGCCCACAGTGCGTGCATGTCTCTGGTGGGCACTTTAGCCTGGCACCTCCAATTGATCCGCTGTTCCATCTTCTGCTGTGGCATGGCAGTCAGATGATGACCTGGAAGAAATTAGAGGAGAAAGTTGGCGAAGGAGGCATGAGGATTGGGGAGAGATGTTTGCGAGAAAACCCAAGGAGAAAAAAAAATAGGGGGCAGAGCTACCAAGATTTGCCTTGCAGATACCAATGTTGTTCCTTCCTGGAATGTTTGGTGAAACGTTGATAAGAGTATCTTTTTGCAGTTTACAGAAATAAAGTTGGCAGTCATTGCCTCCATGGATGGAGCTGAAGGAGATCGTGAGCACCCCCACACAACATCTCATCTGCAAGGCTGACTCCAAGAGCTCTTCTCCCACTTTGACCAAAACCCCATTTTGTGATCTACCATTTTGTATCGTATCGTCTGCAACTGAAGATCCACAAAGGAGAAAAAGCACAGCCAGCAATCCAGAGAAAGCAAAGCAAGAACCTATCCTCAAATGCAACAAATATAATGCAAACACCACTCTGCATCCCAGCTGCACCAAAAGCAACACTACACAAGATCTGTCAGCTGAACCTTCTTCCCAGGGAAAGCAGGCAGCGGCAAATTGGAGACAAAGGGATTTACCTTCAGATCACCAGCTTACTCTCACCCACTCTAACAATGAAGGGACTGTCCTGGGAAAAGGAGGGATTGAATCAGGTTGTGGTAAAATATGGGAAGGGTGCAGCACTCACCCAGGGATGCTATATGGCTTATGATAGAGGTAAATGGCATCGTAACAGTAATATAGGCTGAATTTCGGCATGGTAGGTGCCATGTTGGCAAGTTGACCTCATACTTGTTCTCCCCCCCCCCCTCTTTTCATAGAATCATAAGAGCTGGAAGAGACCACAAGGGCCATGCAGGAACTGACATTCAAAGCACCCCTGACAGATGGCCATCCAGCCTCTGTTTAAAGACCTCCAAAGAAGGAGACTCCACCACTCTCCAAGGGAGTATCTTCCACTCTCGAACAGCTCTTAATGTCAGGACGTTCCTCCTCAGGTTCAGGTGGAAATTATTTTCCTGTAGCTTGTATCCATTGTACCATGTCCTATTCTCTGGAGCAGCAGAAAACAAGCTTGCTCCAACCTCAGTATGACATCCCTTCAGATACTTAATCAGGGCTATCATATAACCTCTCAACCATCTTTACTCCAGGCTAAACATACCCCGCTCATGGTTTCCAGACCCTTCACCATTTTGGTTGCCCTCTTCTGGACATGCTCCACATCCTTTTTGCATCCCACCCTTTCTCTGAGACACTCCAGGAGGACAGATAGCCCTCCATATCCATGGATTCTACATCCACAGATCCAACTAACCATAGCTTGAAAATATCCCTAAAATATAAATCAATTCCAAAAAGCAGACCTTGATTTTGTCATTTTATAGAAGGGGTGCCATTTTACTAAGCTTTTGTATTTAATGGGACTTGAGCATCCATGGATTTTAGTGTCCATAGGAGTGCTGGAACCAAAGTTCACTAGATCCCAAGAGTCCACTGTACAAATCCAGGTTATTCTCTTTTATCCTCTGAGGACGGGCTGGCAATTGTGACAGCAATTGACTTTGAGTCACCCAGTGACTGTTACGGCTGCTCTGAGTCCAAATCTTTCACCTTAAATGAATGTCTAATGGTCCTACCCCTCACTCCCTGACCTGTCCCATTCCAATTTTGTTCCCCTTTCATCTGCCTTCCACATTTTGGAACCCAATCCTCCTCCTGCACTCCAAGCTGTGGTCTTCCTTTCAATATCTGAAAGAGCAGCCAAACCGAATGATAAAGCGAGCTCACTTTGTTCTGCCAACCGGTTGCCCTTATGGCACTTTAGGGACAAAAGCTTCTTGTACAGCCTGCAGAAACCTGAAGAACTCTCCAGAAGGAGAGCATTAGCCAATGTCAACAACCAAAATGCCCCTCCCACCTGAAAAATCCTCAACACATTTCCCAAAGTGAAGATGGGTAGCACGAATCCCAGATGCTAAATGCTGCTCTTCTAATGACTCTCCAGGCATTAATTTGTGTCAGAACTCTACAAATTATGTTGCAGCTGCTCAATCTCATAGTGACAAAATGATGCCCCACCATTACTCAACTCCAGTTTTGCAAATCATGAAATATCAACCCTTTACATTTGCAGCTGTCAAACAGTTCTTACTGTCAGGAAGTTCCTCCTAATGTTGAGGTGAAATCCCTGTTCCTGGAGCTTGCAGAAAACAAGCTTGCTCCATCCTCAACGTGACACCCCTTCAAATACTTAAACAGGGCTATCATATCACCTCTTAACCTTCTCTTTTCCAGGCAAAACAAACTCAGCTCCCTAAGTCTCTCCTCATAGGGCCCCTTTGCCATTTTGGTGGCTCTACTTTGGATACGGTCCACCTTCACAACATTCTTTTTCATAGAATCATAGAATCAAAGAGTTGGAAGAGACCACAAGGGTCATCCAGTCCAACCCCATTCTGCCATGCAGGAACTCTCAATCAAAGCTCCCTGATAGATGACCCTCCAGCCTCTGCTTAAAGACCTCCAAAAAAGGAGACTCCAATCTGTTCCGAGGGAGTGTGTTCCACTGTCAAACAGCTGTGGTGCCTAGAATTGGACACAATATTATTCCAGGTGAGGCCTGATCAAAGCAGAATAGAGTGGCACTATTACTTCCTGGATCTAGACACTATAGTTCTATTAATGCAACTTAAAACTGTATTGGCTTTTTAGCTTCCGCATCACACTGTTGAGTTATTCAACTTGTGGTCTACTAGGATTCCTAGAACCCTTTCACATGGACTGTTCCTTGACTAAAGTGTCATTTGGTAGCTTCAAGTGAAACTCAGAGTGGATTCATTGTCCACTGTCAAAGGAGGCACAAGCCCTTAGCTGCACTGGAATTGTCACATACCTTACTGGTGAGCACATGATTTTGGAAAAGACAGGAATTTATTTATTTATTTATTGGACTATATCTGGTTTTAATCCCAAAATAGGATTCAGATCCAAGAAGATACAAGAGCAGTTCTCTAGGTAATGGAGAACACTGGCTGTCAAGTCAAATGGAAACAGTCACACCATCCACGACCTTTGGATGGAGCTCTTCCAAAGGCACCCAACTCCCCATAAATGTTCCCGACTTTAAGGACCACTTTGGCATCAAGAGCCTTCCAAAAGTGGCTACCCTCACCTCTTGTTGGCCGTCCTCCGTCGTCAGCCATTTTGGCTTCACTCCGTTGCCGACCAATGGTTTTTGCTCTGGAATGAGGCAGGCGTAAGGGGGCTCAGCCGATTCTGCCCCCACACTTTCTGAAATAGTTTTCACTTCGGAGGGGTTCGGCTTCTGCTCAGGGATGCGAGCCACACGGAACCTAGCCAATGACAACAAAAATAATCACAAATACATGCATACATTATGAATGTTATGATATGACCAGAGTGGCAAGAGTGAGATGCAGTAGAATTTTAAAAAATAGAAGAAAGCCAGTGACAGAATTAAAATAGACAAACTAACATGCTTGCTTAAGAACAGATCAACAGAAAAACATAAAGAAGAATGGTCAAAAATCTTAGTATATATGGGGGGAAATTGGAAAAAGAAACAAAGTGAATGAAATAGGAGGGACAGAATATTTGCCTTCTCTGAATTTTGAGATAACAGAACAATACTTTAAGAGAACAGGACAGAGTTATATTATAATTTCAGTAGAAAGTGATACGAGGGGGTATCCAAAAGTTTTAATGATCACCTTTTTAAAAAATTGACAAAGTTTGTTTTGGTTTCTAGTTGTTAACTTATCTCTGTGTAGTCGCTATCTATTTACACATTTTTCCCAGCATTATCTTGACCCTCCGAATACCTGATCTTGTAGAAGTCTGCAGATTGCGCCTTACAAGGGGGTATCGTAAAGTAATAATTATCACCCGGAAGTTATTATGGCATATTGATGAAATTTTGGCAGTGTCATCCTTGGTCCCTAAATGCATGTTGCTAAGAAAATCAACTCATTGCATCCTTCATTTTTATGATTGACTGTGCCAGAAGTGACTAAAGTGTAAAATCCTTGTCAGGTGCAATCTGCAGACTTCTACAATAGCAGGTATTCGGAGGGTCAAGATAACGCTGGGAAAAATGTGTAAATCTAGATAGTGACTACATAGAGGTATGTTAATAACTACAAATCAAAACAAACTTTCTGTCAATTTTTTTAAAAAGGTGACCATTAAAACTTTTGGATATCCCCTTGTATAATAATGGAATAATATTCGGAGAGGTGAAAATTTAGGAAGTCTTTATTGTTTAATGTTTTACTGTACCATTGTGATTGGTATTGTAAAGCAGAATAAAGTAGTATATTGTATTGCAGTGTAGTGTGGTATAATGTAATGTTTTTGTATGGTGGTCTACTGCAACGTAACAACGTTGTAGATGCTTATATGTTTATTCATGGTTTCATTTTGTCTTTTATGTCTGTATGGTTTTCAAATTATTTGTACTGTAATAATAATAATAATCACATTTATGCACACACCAATGATGCAATGATCTAGGAAGAGGATTCCCTAGCACTGAGCCAGGGGCAGTTAAATCACTCTCAAACTGGATTATTTCTGCAGTGTGTTTTGGACCAAAGTAATCTTTCAAAATAAATTCCACTGTTCCTGAGTTGTTTCTTACCTATAATTTAATCATATTATATTCAGTTTCCTTCATGTTTAACATTTGTACGTCCCTTTGTTATTCTAGCAAAATAATTCCTAGATCCCTTTCACAAGTAGTCTCGTTCAGCCAGGTGTCCACATCCTATATCTATGCATTTCATTTTTCCACACTAAGTGCTGTACCTTTCATTTCTCCATATTGAATTGCATTTTGTTAGCTTTAGCCCAGATTTCTAGTCTATTCAGGTTATTTTGAATTTTGATCATGTCCTCTGGTGTATTAGCTACTCCTCCTACTTTGGTGTCATCTGCAAATTTGATAAGTATGCCCCCAATTCTGTCATCCAAGTCATTGATAAAGATGTTCAATAGCACTGGGCCCAGGACAGAACCCTGTGGGACCTCACTGGTCACTTTTCTCTATGTTGAAATTCATCTTGTTAGCTTTGGCCCAGCTTTCTAATGTATTCAGGTCTTCTTGAATATATTAGAAAGCTAGGCCAAAGCTAACAAAATGAAGTAGTGTCAAGCGACTTGATTTCTGCGGTGTGGATCAGCTCTCAGAGATACAGAAATACCCATGGTGAAGCTTACCTGCCAACAGAAAGGATGGTGATCTCTCCTGGTCTGCCTGACTTATTTCCAGTTTTTGCATGCTTGGTGGTGGCCATGTTAGGAGTAACAGAACCGCCGGCAGCTGTCTCTGTGGCAGGGAGGACCTCCGGCCATTTCTTCTGGCTGCATCGAGTGCAGCTAGGTCCAGAACGGGTGGCTAAGCCTTGGACGGTGTGCAAGTGGTGTTGATGCCGACAGATGTGGGGAAACTGAGGCAGGAGATGCAACCTGGTGGAAAGAGGAGAACATTGTGAGGAACGAGTAGAACAGTCACGCAAAGGACATATGAGAGACTCGCTTCCCCAATTGCCAAGTGTCAGTGTATTTTTATAATTTTATTTTCTTATATACTGCCTTTTTCCCAACATAGGGACCCAAAGCAGCGTAGCAAGATTGCTTCAGATTTTTTTCCGCACAAGAGGTTTCAGATTTTTAAGGTGCGAAGATTTTAAAGTTTTGGCCCAAACTTCAGTGGAGCTAGCCAAGATGCAGCAGCCATGTGTGAATACAGTTCAGAACTCTGGATAGCTCCTGGAAAGTAGGCTTTACTCTACAAAGGCTGCGTTCACACTGGAGAAATAAAGCGGTTTAAGTGCCATGGCTCAATGCTGTGAAATTCTGGGAATTGTAGTTTGTTGTGGGGCCCAGAGCGGAGCTCTGCTCCGCTCTGGGCCCCACAACAAACTGCAATTCCCAGAATTTCACAGCATTGAGCCATGGCACTTAAACCGCTTTATTTCTCCAGTGTGAACGCAGCCCAAAGTTCATGCTGCCAACTTCTTCCTTCCAGTTAGTCTCAAAGAGGCTACAAGATCTCTCTAAAAAAATAGGTAGTGGGGGGAGATTGGATTGGATACAGGAAAGAAAACTGGGTAACACTAAAGGAAAAGTCACACGTCATACTTGTTAACGGGTTTGTAGACGGGTTGAGCAATCTGTTTGCTGTGATAATCCTTCAGCATCTCCTCCAGGACGGCTGCATTCTCTGTTGCCATGAAAGAAGGAGAGTGGTAGAGAAGGATTCGGATAAAGAAAGAAATCAGTTAGAAAAACAAGGAGACCACAGTGTCTTGTCTCTATAAGCCTGCTTTGCTAAAAGACATTGGCGAGTTTTTACTAAGATGTCATAAGCTGCGTCAGAGGTCTTAAAAAACCAGAAAATGGATTCTACCCCCCCTTCAAAACTAAATATGGGTTCCTTATAATGCCCACTTTTGTTTTTGGAGATGCCTGCTGTGGGTTTTTGGAAGGGGGGAATTGTCCCCAGGACCCCTGTAGCTTACCCATCCCAGTATATTTGAAAAAAATTGTTTTATTTATTTGTTTGTTCGTTTGTTTGTTTGTGGTGGACAAGGCCAGATTCATAAGAATTGGAAGGGAACCCAAAAGTCAACTAGTCCAAGCCCATGCCATTTCCAGAATACACCACTAAAGCACCCAAAAAATAGACACACAGCCTCTTGGAAAACCTCCACTGAAATAGTTATATCACTGTTCTACTGCTCTTACTTTCAGAAAATTTAGATCCAATATTTAGCTGAAATACAATAAATATTTATACTGTTGTGTGCCATCAAGTCATTTCCGAATTATGGTGACCCTAAAGCAAGCCTATTACGGGGTTTTCTTGGCAAGTTTCTTCACAGAGGATTTGCCACTGCCATTCTTTGAGGCCGAGAGAGTGTGACTTGCTCAAGGTCACCCAGTGGTTTTCTAGGGCTGAGTGGGGATTCAAACCCTGGTCTCCAGAGTCACACAGTCCAACACTCAAACCACTACACCAGGCTGGCTCCCATATACACTACTACTACTACTACTACTATTACTACTAATACCACCACCACTGTCAACTGCTGCTGGTGGTGGTGATTTATTATTTTTATTATTTACATTCCCACCTTTCCCCCAATCTGGGACCTGGTGATGTTCTAACATTAAAACTAAAAAAATCCACACTATACAAAAGTTAAGAAGATACAGTAGGTCCTCAACATTTGCAGGGATTGGGGGCACAGGACCCCCATGAAAGTAGGAAAATCGTAAATAAATAAAGACTACTTTTTTAATCTGAGAGAACATTTCTCTAGGAATCTCTAAGTCCTCCAGAGTAGCTCTGTGGTCAACCTCTGGCAGAGTTCTGCTGGAGGACCCAGAGATTCCTAGAGAGAATGTTAATCAAATCTGCAAATAGTCAAAGCTGCAAATTTGGAGGGCCAATTATAACTAAACTTCCATCAGAATTTTTTTTAAAAAAAGTACGGCTGTAAAAAAGAAAAGCAATAAAAACAGACAAAACAGGGAAAGGCATTCCCAAACAAAAGAGGTCTTTACCCACCCACCCATACATAGCGTGACCAGATGTCCTAACCACTGATGACGATAGCAATAGCAAGTACATTTCTATACCACTTATAGTGCACTTAAGCACTCCCTAAGCGGTTTACAAGGTGTAAGCTAGTTGCCCTGAACAAGCTGGGGACTCATTTTAGTGACCTAAGAAAGAATGCCAGGCTGAATCGACCTGGAGCCCTATCTGGGATTGAACTCACAACCTTGTGGTTTGTGTGTGAGTGGCTGCAGTACAGGCATTTAACCACACAGAACTAGGTGTCGCAAAATGTAGGACACTCAAGACAAATGAGAGCTGTTCCCAAATGAAAGCTAAAAACACTAACATACACTTGTCTCTCCACATTCGCTGGGGTGAGGGGCACAGGACCCCCATGAATGTGGAAATAACAAAAACACTATGGACACTATGGACTCACATGGGTGATAAATAGCCATGCAAATGTTATAAATCATCTTAAAAGCGCAATGAGGGTTCACATGCCCATGCACTTCTCTTATCAGTGGATCATCATGGACGTGTCCCCACTTGCTTCTTCCATGACTAAAGCGTCCTTGAAGCCTTCCTATGGTAATAACGGGATCTTCCGTTATGCGCTCCATGACGCTTTGGTCATGGAAGAAGTGAGCAAATTGTCTGTGACAATTTACTGATGGGAGAAGCATGCAGGCTCGTGAATCCCGATGACACTTTTTAAACAATTTATGACATTTGCATGGTGATTTATTCACAGTAAGCCCCCTGTCTGATAAACAAACAGCTTCATTTCTATACCGCTTCATACCGCCTAAGCAGTGTCTAAGCGGTTTACAACTGTAAGATACTTTCCCCCAACAATCTGGGTACTCATTTTAGCGACCTCGGAAGGATGCAAGCCTGAGTAGAGCTTCAGCCCTTTTGCTGGTCTTGAACTCGCCACCTTCTGGTTTTGAGTGAGTGGCTGCAGTACAGGCATTGAACCATTGTGCCACCAGGGCTCTTATGATAAAGTCCTATGTTTTCAACTGAGAGAAAACCTCACCTCTCTAGGAATTTCTAGGTCCTCCAGTGCAACTCTGTGGTCAACAACTGCCAGACATTGACCATAGAATTGCGCTGGAGGAGTGACAAATGCCGAGTGGAGTGTTCTCTCTTGGAGTCCCTAGTGCAACTTTTGGTTAAAGTTGACCATAGAGTTGCACTTTAGGACCTAGAGATTCCTAGAGAAAATATATTAATAAAATCTGTGAATAGTCAAATCTGCAAAATTCAAAGCCACAAATGTGGAGGGACGAGTGCAAATGTAAATTCCTGCTTCTTAGTCATGCTCAAAATGGAGGACAGAAAGTTGAAACGTAGGGCATGTCCTGGAAAAGGAAGACATTTGGTCACCATTTGCCCACACAGGACTCACCTTTTTTCTCTGTGATCAAACGCACCAAGACCCCAATGGTGTCTTCATTGGCATCTTCTATCCTGTAGGCATTATTGCTTCCTGGGGGAGATGAGAAAGGGAGAATTGAAACACTGCATGATTGTACAGTTGTACAACACAGCACAACTCAACAGCTGGCGCTGTCACAAGGGTTGGTATCATCCGGTTCGTCATCACTGACTTAGCCACTGCGTTCACTAGAAGACCTGGCAGACAGTGGGAATATAGTGGGATGCTTCTACAATCCTTCCCTCTGCCCACTCTCTACCAGGCATTGAATGGCTCGGGATGGGGGCTTTGGTGGCACTACAAGGGGTGGTAAACCACTCAACATAGCATAGTTCTGCATACAGAACTGATACACTATTCTGGGCCATGGAGGCTTACCACCTATATGACCTCAGTGGCACAGTGCCAGTTCTGTAGCCACAAGGTTGTGAATTCGATCCCAGAGCTCCAAGGTTGACTTAGCATTCCATCCTTTCATAGGTCAGTATAATGAGTCCCCAGCTTGTTGGGGCAATTGGCTTACAACTGCTTAGAGGTTGCTGAGTTCACTATGAAGTGGTATAGAAATGTAAATGCTATTGCCAGCTCACAAATTCTGTGGGGCCAAAGATTCCCCACCCTTGTATTAGAGACACTCAGTTGCTTTGCGTCTCATTTGGTTCGCCTGGAATGTAGAAGAGTTACCATGGCTCCCAGAACTGCATCTTCACACAATCAACCATGGCCTATATATAGAACTGTAGTTTAAATACATATATATTTTTCCCCACAAGTTCTTGGCTCCTCTCCGAGGCCAGGCATTGTGGCAAGCTTCTATAATGGTCCAAGTGCCCTTTGCTTCTGCTTTGAGCCCAATGGCTCTCTAGATGCTTAGGACAGAAGATGGAGGATTCCAAAAAAAGAATCAAAAGCATTTCTGTGTCACTTTTCCCTCTGTGGCAGTGAGAGGATTCAAGAACCACATTATAACATGCATAGATCTTGGAGGTCCTAGGTCTAATCTGCACTGCAGAGATAATGCAGTTTGCTAATGCTTTAACTGCCATGACTCAATGCTATGGAATTCTGAGATTTGTAGTTTTGTAAGACGGTCTTCTCTGTCGAAAGCTCTGGTGCCACAGCAAACTACAAATCCCAGGATTCCTAGCAGTTAAAAGAGGTGTCAAATTGCACAATTTCTGCAGTGCGGATTAGACTCTGAAAGGTGCTACTTGCTCTCTTTTCCTGGCTGAAAAACAGCAGCCAGACGATGCCAAGGCGCACTCATCCCACCCTCCTGCAGCCACTAATGGACCGTTTAATTATACATGCATGCATGCATATTGTGCCAGTGGTGTTGGGTGGGTAGCAGCCCTCTGCATCTGTCACCAATGGGATCCCAGACTTTGTGTGACACTAGTGAAATGTCACATTTTGCAAGACAAAGCAGTCCAAGCAGAGAGATGCCCCTAAACAAGATCCACAAGACCTAGAGCTTAGAGACATTACATTAGCTTTAGGGTTATGGTTCCCAGAATCAGGGACTGTCCCAAAAAATGTGGGGTTTTTTGGATAGGTGGTTCCTTTGCAGATGTTGGCTGCTGCCACACTGCAGATTTAATACAGCCTGACACCGCTTTAGCTCTCATGGTTCTATCCTAAAGAATCCTGGGATTTGTTGTGGCACCAGAGCTCTCAGACAGAGAAGGCTAAATATCTTGCAAAACTACAAACCCCAGGATTCCATAGCATGCAGCCATAGCAGTTAAAGCAGAGTCAAATGGCAGTAATTTTGCCATGTAGACGCAGCCCTTGTCAAGGCAACGAAGAAGGCAGAACAGCCATTTTGAAGCTGCATGTGCATTCTTGTAAATGCATCTCATTACCGGCTGGGCAGTAATTCAAATTGTGCAGCTGGCTAAAGGATTCTGGGTGCTGTCGTCAAAAAAGAGGCCATTTCTCTCAGCTGGTTTCCCACCCCACAAGGATACCATCCTGCTCACCATTCCGCTCAGATTTGGCTCCCTCCTCATCCGCGTCCTTGTGAGCAGTGCAGTGGTAGCCCTTTTTCATCAGGAGGTTGCAGAAAAGGATACCCAAGAGACCCATCACGCAGAAGACAGGGACAATGGCCAAGACAGCATACTGGGTGGCACTCTCCTCCGCCTTCCCATCGCGGGTGCCGTTGCCCGGCGGCTTCTCTTCCCGTCTCTGCACGGCCTCGGCGTTGCGCGTCAGGCGTGTCAGCCACCTCTTTGATCCTGAAAAGTGGGAGCAAAAAGGATTACAGCCAGCTCTCCATATCCATGAATTCTTTATCCACAAATTCAACCATCCATGGTTTGAAAATATTTTTAATATATATATAAATTCCAAAAGGCAAACCAGGACATCATGCCTTGGTCCAATGGTTGGTGAAAGTATCTCCTGCCAAATGCTGTTGCTCTGGCTTCTGAGGGACAGAAGAGCAGCCATAATCTCCTGGAGGTAATCTCCTCCTGCATTGACATCCCCCTTTCCTTATCTTTTGTGTCTTATTTAGATTGCAAGCCTGAGCTCTGGCTAAACTAACAATTTGTAAGCCACTATGGAAGAGCCAGCGTTATGTGGTGGTTTATGCATTGAACTACAATTCTGGAGATCAGGATTGGATTCCCCACGTGGCCATGGAAACTGGGTGAACTTGGACAAGTCACATACTCTCAGCTTCGGAAAAGCCTGTGAAAGTTTCACTTTAGAGTCTCCATAGGTTAGAAACAACTTGGAGGCATATAAGCAACAACAATTCACTATGGGAGCCTTCCTGGCTGAAGTGCAGAGTATAAATACTCTAAATTAATTAATATAATAATAATAATAATAATAATAATAACAACAACAACCTTCACTTCTTCTAAACTAAACAAATGCCATGGGTGGGGATGGGTGCTCACTAGCTCTCCATCAGACTCTGCTCCGTCTTTGTCCCACTGGGGCCCCACTTTATTAAAAAAATGGCCCAAAATGGTCTCCTATAGGATCCAGAAAAGGATTTTATTTTAGGCAGCAAGTCAACTAGATTTCAATCTTTGGTTTACTAGCTGTTAAATAAAGACCTTCTGGACCTAAAACTCTACAGAGATGTCTCCGAAGTTGTAAAATGGCCAACCACACTCCCAAGAGACTTTGTGGCATTTCGGTCCACAACATTTTTTCTTTTAAAAACAGCAACAAAAACCCTGGTGATCCAGGGGTCTCAAAAATGGCTTTTGGAATTTGTTTATAGCCCAGGGGTCTGCACTTTCTTCAGCTTACTCTATATTGAAGTTATCTGAAAGTTGGGCAAGTTCTCTGATCTGAAGGCCAATGTTTTGTCCATTTTGGGCTACTTTCAGAACCTGGAAATGCAAAAAATAAAATAAAATAAAATGATATTGGATGTGAGTGGACATGCACTTTCTGCTCTCATTTGTGAGTCCTGAGGCAGTCCTTTAATCCTCTCCATGCAAAAAATACCACACTTGGAGGCCTCCATGAACAGAAAAAACTCCTTTTTATATCAATTGTTTTCCTACCCTGGGGCAGAAGGGTGGCTCAGTGAGACCCCACTAAAAGCCTTGGGGGTCCACACTGTGGCCATCCCCATTCATTTTAAGAAACAACTGCAAACACACAAACCCTTTCCATCCAATCGAATGCCTTTCCTGGGCATATAGAAACTAGGAGAGGTTTCCCGCACAATCAGATTAACAAATCTCTTGACAACAAATCCTGCCTGTTGTTATTCCCCCCCCTCTTTTGTAATCACATTTAATCCGATAATTATATCTATGATTAGCGGGTTAGGTGCTCATTTTAATTGCCGTTCTGAAACAGAGCTTAAAAGAGTCTGATTGTCTGGGCTTAGAGAGGCTCCGTGTGAATCAGGCCCCAAATGAGCCAAGTTTGGGGATTAGAAGCATTCGCTGGATTAAAAACCCTGTTAATGAGATTCCTTCCTACATAAATTCCTGTTGCAACATCTATGTGAGCAATCACAGTATTCTTCCATTTCATCTCTAGTTTTACAACATGCGCTATTACAAATAGCTAAATTGCAGGAACAGCAGGGATGCATTTTGCTTGACATTAAAAAAAACAACAAAAGGAATTGGGAACATTACAGGTCTTGCTTATATAATTATTAACGAACATATATTGTGCCCCTCCTTTTTTCCTGGAACAGGTCCAGGAGAAGGCCACACAAGGTCTGGAAAGTCTGGAAAACTACGAAGAGTGTCTCGGGGAGCTGGGTACGTTTAGCCTGGAGAAGAGAAGGTTAACGATAGCCCTGTTTAAATATTTGAAGGGATGTCCTATTGAGGATGGATCAAGCTTGTTTTCTGCTGCTCCAGGGACTAGGACATGGAGCAATGGATTCAAATTACAGAAAAAAGAGATTCTACTTCAACATTAGGAACTACTTCCTGACAATGAGAGCTGTTTGACAGTGGAACACATTCCCTTGGAGAGTGGTGGAGTCTCCTTCTTTGGAGGTTTTCAAATAGAGTCTGGATGGGCATCTGTTTGGGGTGTATTAATTGTATGTTCCTGTATGATAGGGGGCTGGACTACCGCTTTAACTGCCCTGGGCTCAGTGCTAGGGAGTTCTGGGCATTGTAATTTCTTGTGGCACCAGAGCTTCCTGACAGAGAAGGCTAAATGCCTCACAAAACTACAGTTTCCAAAATTCCCTAGTATTGAGCCAGGGTAGTTAAAGCAGTCTCAAACTGGATTATTTCCGCAGTGTGTTTTGGACCGGAGTCTATTATTCTAAGTATTTCTTACCCAAAATAGATTGGACCACTTGGTTAGTCTTAATTAAAGTAGACCCACTGAATGCTGAGTCAACACACCAGTGAATTCTAGGCTAAATCAACAGAAGCATAGTGTCCAATCAAGGGAGACAGTAATGTCACTTTGTTCTGCTTTGGTCAGATCTCCCCTGGAATAATGTGTCCAGTTCTGGGCACCACAATTCAAAAAAAGATGTTGACAAGCTGGAACAAAAACAGAGGAGGCAGTCAAGATGGTAAGAGGGCTGGAAACCAAGCCCTGAAGGAATGGCTTAGAAAGTGGGGCCTGTTTAGCCTGGAGAGGAGAAGCTTGAGAGATGCACAATGACCATCTTCAAATACCTGAAGGGATGCTATGTAGAAGATGGGGCAAACTTGTTTTCTTCAGTTCCAGAGATGACAACACAAACCAATGGACTCCAATTACAAGAAAAGAGATTCCACCTAAATGTTAGGAAGAAATTCCTGAGCATAAAAGCTCTTTGACAGCGACTGAGACTGCCTTGGAGGCTGGTAGCCTCTCCTTCTTAACAGAGGTTGGATGCCAGATGTAGACACCTGAAAGACAGGAGGTTGGACTACATAGCCCTGCAGTTCCCTTCCAACTGATCCCATTGATTCAATGGGTCGACGCTAGATAAGACTAATAATAGGACCCAGGATTCAGTCTCTTTCACATCAGCTTTGACTTAACATGAGCTGGATGGTCTGGATGTTCTCTGTTCATCTGTTTCTCTTCACACCTGTTCCCACATCTTTCCGATCTTCTATCATTCCTTTTTTTTTTATCTGAAACATCACTGACATGACACTAATGTGTAAAAGCATAATAACAAACATTATTTCACAGACGTGAAGAGAGGCTTAGAGGTAACATGATTGCACTTTTTAAATACCTCAAGGGATGTCCCAGTGAGGAATGAAAGAGCTGCAAGAGACCCCAAGGGTCATTCAGTCGAACCCCATTTTGCCATAATCCAAGCCCTCCTAACAGATGGCCATCCAACCTTTCTTTAAAAACCTCCAAAGAAGGCAGTAGCATATTACATTTGAACAGCTCTTACTATCAGGAAGGAGGGGACAGGTTTGTTCTCTTCTGCCCCAGAGGATAAGACCTGTTTTAATGGTTTGAAGTTACAGGAGAGTAGATTTCATTTGAACATTAGAAGGAACTTCTTAACAGTTACAAGAGACTAGATTTCGATTAAACATGAGAAGAAACTTTTTGGCAGTAACAGGAGATCACCACACTCCATATCATTCAATGGTGGCTCATGCACGCAAATGCATAGACTCAGGCACATTGCTGCCCATCGAAAAATCTGAGATCCAGCTGTTTGATTTTTTCTTATCTGTGGAGCCCCTGGAGTAAAAACCCTACAGATGGGAAGGATGATAAAATCCTGATAGTATAATATAATGAGGCCTTCGAGGCAACGTCTTTCAAGGTGTTAAGAATTGCTGGCAGGAAACACCTTTGCATAATCCACCACATAATCCATGTGCTTTTTATCACATTGGTAACAAGGCTCCACCCAAGTTTATCAGCACGTGAACGGTGAATAGATTTTTGGCCTCTCTGCCTCCTAACATCTAGGCACTATGGACTTTTATGGAGGCTTTGTTGGGAATAAGGTGAGGTAAAGAGTTTTCAGAACAGAGTTTTCCATCTTTCGTTGGGTCATAAGCAGAAGCCAACACAAGCTTCTGCGGACTTCATGGAAACTTGGCTTCACATCTCAGCTCGGCCCAAAGAAACCAGGAAAGGGAAGGATGGGGCAATATTTTAAGGCAGAGATTTGTTGCTGTGTGCCTTCCAAGTCATTTCTGACTTATGGCGACGCTATTGCGGAGTTTTCTGGAGCTGAGAGTCTGTGACTCATCCAAGATCACCCAGGATTTCCATGGTGAGGAACCGAACCCTGATCTCGAGAGTCATAGTCCAGTGCTCAAGAGTCATAGTCCAGTGCTCAAACTACTACACCATGCTAGCAGGGATAAAGAGGGCACATGTATTTTTTAATGTATTTCACATACTTTAATGTTATTAACTGATTGTTACTATAACACCTTCTCCTTCCACACCTTTGGACACTGAGGGAGAGAATAAAGAAATCCAAATTAAAAAACAGACCAACTCAGGGGTTGTTGCTGCTTTGCATGTGGGCAATGTAGGTGAGTCTGTTTTGGGGTTTAGTCTGAAATTTAAAGAATTAACCAAAGTGTTGAACTTTTATAGAAATGCAACCATCCTTCTTGGCATGCATGTTTGCTACTCAGTCTGAATTGAATAATTCAGGATTTTTATTTGGGAGATGTAAATCCTCATTTATTTTGCCCTTCCATGCAAAGACAAATATTTAGCATTTAGCATTGCTTTCTCCTGACTGCAGGAGAAAGAGAAAATTTATGCAAAATATTCTCCCTAAAATGACTAGACTGTGACTATTCGACCTTGCCAAAATGGCTAGGCTGTGGCTTTTGTACTTTGACTGTGAGATGGCAGGAGTCATTTTAAAATATAATAATGCTTAGAAAAGGATAGACAGGTGACGGGAGTGGTGTAGTAGTTTCAGTGTTGGACTGGAATTGCGGAAGACCAGGGTTCAAATCCCCGCTCAGCTATGCAAACTCACTGAGTGACCCTGGGCCAGTGCCTCAGAGGAAGGCAAGGACAAATGCCCTCTGAACAAATCTGAGGAAGAAAGCCATGAGATAGGGTCACCTTAGGGTTGCAATAAGTCAGAAACATCTTGAGAGCACACAACAACAACAACAACACAGGGGAGGGCAGTAGTAAAGGAGAAAGGTTGCATTACAGGTAGCTAAGAGTCCATCCAGCTGCCTTGAGTTTGCAAGACCTGAGCAGGTCATTTGATGATCAGGGCTCTTGGAGGTCTCTCATTCATAGGATCACTACAAGCCAAAGGCAACTGTATGTCAATTAACAACAACCAATTCTCTCTGTATTTGAGCATCTCAAAGTGTACTGGGGGATTCTTCTACATAGAAAAGTATCTTTTTCCTGCACAAATAATCCCTTGCAACACTTCAGGAAGTGAAAATCCATTTGCATTTCTGTCCCCAGAACACTTTTGGGATGTTGAAATCCCAGGAGAAAAATGCCCCAAAGTCTGGCTGCTCTTCCTGATGGGGTTTTCCAAATGTTAGAAAAAACCCTTTCCTCTTTTGAGCAGGAAATAAATAATGGAGAATGTTCCTTCTGTCTCTATCTACATAAGCCCATACGGAGCATCTTCTTTCGCTCTCACCTGGGCAACCTGGGACACCTCTGTGGGCAGATGAACAAGGGAGGCAAATGGCTCTTGGGTTGGTCTCACCTTCAGGACTATAATACCTGCAAAAAGCAAAAAGAGGAGAGAATATCAGTGGAATGGGTAAGGAACCACCACTTTGAACACATCCCATCTCATCTAGTGCATGTGCGTGCCTTTAAGTGGCCTGTTGACTTATGGAGACTCCATGTATTTCATAGGGTTTTCTTAGGCAAGGGATACTCGGGAGTTGGCATTGCCAGTTCCTTCCCCTGAAATATAGCCTCCAGGACCTGGTGTCCATTGGCAGTGTCCCATCCAGGTATGAACCAGGACTGATCCTATTTACCTTTCAGATTATGTAATATCAGAAGCTAAAACGAACTGGTTTTAGTTGGTCCTTGGATGGGAGTTAATACCAGGGGTTAATACCGGGGCACTCCAGGTAGAACAAGGAAGAAATCTTGCCAGAAAACTTGAAGATCCGAAACACTATGGAGCTATCTCAATGGTTTCCAAACTTTGGTCCTCCGGGTATTTTGGACTTCAGAATTCCTGAAAGCTGGCCAAGCTGGCTGAGACTTCTGGAAGCTGAAGTCCAAAACACTGGAGGACCAAAGTTTGGGAAACACTGAGCTAGATGAACCAGAAGACTTAGCATAAGGTGGTTTCCTAATATTCTTACATTTTTTAAAAAAGGCCCAGCTGTACCATCATCTTCCATTAGGACCAAGGCCTCAACAGAGCTTAGAATGGGGACTTTTCCCAAACTCTGATCCCCTATCCCTTTTCTTAAATTCTCACCTTTCAAATTTCCTTCTTGCTTTGCACTGAATATACCTGCACCCAGTTTCACATACAGACACCATGTGAAGCTGTATCATGCACATTCCAACCTAACTTATTCACTTATTCTCTCAACTTTCTAGTGTGGGAAGGGTGTGCACATATACACACACACATAGAGGTGGTAACCTACTTATTATCCAGACATAGGGAATACCTGAAACCAAATAAGCTGTGGTTCCTTACCAGCAATTGTGGTGGACCAGACAAACAGTGACTTTGTGAATCCATCATTCTGTTCCCACAGAGGCTACCAAAAGCCACAAATGGGGAGTCCACAAAAGCAACGCGACACCATCCTCCTGCTTCTATTGACATATCTCAGGTTTGGGATGTTGGCATATCTCAGTTTCACAGTCTATTGGGTGTTACTGGCTGGACCACTAGAGTTTGATTCAGATTCGATTCAAGAATCAAGTAATCAATGAGATTTTATTGGACAATCTGATGCCAGCTCGGCCATGAAACCCACTAGGTGATCTTGGGCTTTCAGCCTCAAGAAAAAATTAATGGCAAATCTCCTCTGAACAAATCTTGCCAAGAAAACCCCATGACAGATTTGCCTTAAGGTTGCAATAAGTTGGTAATGACTTGAAGGCACACAACACAGACACACAAAGCAAATCAGACCTGAACTCTCCCTAGAAGCCAAGATGACTAAACTGATACGGTTGTACTTAGAGACACCATGAGAAAATAGGACTCCTAAGAAAAGACAATAATGCTTGATAAGGTGGGAAAAGAGGAGGACCACATTCCAGATGAATAAACTCCATCAAGGAAGCCACAGATGACCTGAGTTTGCAAGACCAGAGCAAGGTGGTTGATGACAGGGTGACTTTGAGATCTCTCATTGATGGGGTTGCTGTAAGTCGAAGTTGATTTGATGCTTTTTAACAACAAGCCATTGAGAGCTTGACCCTCTATGAATTTATCTAATGACCTCTTAAAACTGAGCGGGGTTTTCACTATCACCCAGTAATTCTTGAAGTGGTTGGGAGAGCAGGGAAATTTACGCCAAGTCACCTTTCTTCCTCCAGAGTTTTGGACTACAATCCCTGTCATCTCTTCTTATTGGCAAGGCTGGCTGCAGCTTCAGGGAGCTGAAGCGCAAAAGGTTTGGAAAGTCAAATGCTTCCCCTCTCCCTACTTAGGCCTCTATAAAGCCTGACTGGCTTTAAAGTGTCCCAAGATTATTTGCTGCCTTTACCTGCTGAGAGTGGCTATTACAAGCATCTTGACTTTGTTTGCTGATTTATTGAATAGATAAGTCTTTGGAGATCTTGAAAGAAAAGTTTGGGAGTGCATTCTGTTTTCTTGCAATGACAGGGGGTTGAAATTATTTATTTTATTGTTATCCTGCCTTTCTCCCAAAGTGGGACATATATAAAACAGCATAAAAATCATACAATTAAAATCGTAAAAAATATAAAAAATTACAAATATAAAATTTAAAACATGCAAAGTTGAAAATAATAATCTAAAACCAGGACTTGTGGTCCTTTCCAACTGCATGATTCTATGGTTTTATCATTCTACAACTGAATAATTATGAAGGAAGGAAAGAAGGAAGAAAGGATTGTATAATTCTAACTCCAAAACACGTGTACTTTGGGAATGGAGTTGGAGAGTGAACTTTTCCACCCAGAATGTAGAGGCTGATAGTTCAGGAAGCAGGGGAAATGTCCCGTTTTTCACCTTGGCAAAATCAATGTGGGGAATTTGCATGAGTCAGGCTTACTTGCTCTTGAGTCAGCAGGCTTGGACTGAGCAGAATGTGACTCAGGGCCTGTACAGTTTCTCTCCTCCCTCTGGCCTAGAACGCACAAGTGTGATGGAAATCAGCCAAAAGTTCAGGGTGACTCACTGAAACCCGTCCACCTTTGCTTTCCCCACCAATTTCCTCTTGAGAAGTTGGGATTCCGGTTGTTCTCTGTGTGCGGAAGTTACGCAACTCACAGAGCCTTGCTTTTCAGAATTGTCACCAGACTGATTTGTTGCAAGGGATGATACTAATTCTTCACGTCAGATGGACTCTAAACAGGGATGGGCATTAATGTGGTTCTCCAAATGTTTTTGGGTGACAATATCCAACATCTTGCACCACTGTGAATGCTGGCTGGGGTTCTTGGGGATTACAGCAATAGCAATATCAAGTGCATTTCTATACCACTTATTAGCATACCTAAGTGGTTCATCTCATTATTCCTACCCTTGCTCAGAATGGACATCTTTTTTTGTCCTAGGATACTAAAGCCATAAGAAGAAACAAATACACTGCACATGAAATATTCAAAGGCATGATCATGTTAATTTGCATCAGTATGCAAAGGGATTTTCTAGCACCTTTGAGACTAAGAGAAAGAAGCTGGTAGGACAAGCTTGCATAAACTGGGTCTTTTTCATCAGATGCATGGATTGAAGCACCTGTGGAGAGAGAAAGAGGATGCCTCTCTGTACCTGAACTAGAGTACTTTGAAGAGATTGGTGGATTTCCACTCCGTTCAACTGAACTAGATGCTTTCTTTCCGTTGTAGTTGCATTCAAAAACATGGCCGTGTTAGTATATAAAGGGATCTTGTAGTACTTTTGTGGCCGAGAGAAACAAGGTGTAGATATGGGGGGCTGGGATGAAGGCATCGCTCCTGAGTAACAACTTTCAACCCAAAATGAAATATTCTTTCAGTCCCAAAATTTCTAGCATTGTGACGAGTGAGACATTGAAAATGATTCACACCTAGAACTCCTCTAACTGCTATGTTTCCATTCCCTGTGCCTAGCTCTTTTCTTGGGATGCCTAAACTGTATTTCTGAATACTCAACTGAAGTTTTAAGGTACAGTTTTCTCCTGAAAAAATCTAGTGTGCCACTAAACTACAAACATCAGGATTCAGTAGCATGGAGCCATGGAAGTTAGCCAACTGAGCTACAACTGTGTATTGTGTAAGTGATCTTCGTTGAATACAGGGCAGAGAGTGTCCCAAGAAGCAAAATGTTTGGGGCCAGCCCCACACCCTACAAAGCTCACCTGGAAATGTGCTGCTCCCCATATGCCTTTTTTTTAAAACACAGGGTGTATTCACATTGCAGGAATAATGCAGTTTTACACCACTTTATCTGCCATGACTCAATGCTATGGAATTCTGCGATTTTTGAGATACTTAGCCTTACCTGTCAGAGAGCTCTGGTGCCCCACAAAACTACAAATCCCAGGATTCCATAGCACTGAGGCATGGAAGTTAACATGGTGTCAAGCTGCTTTATTTCTGCAGTGTGGATGCAGCCATACAGGATGTTACTCAGAAGATGCCTACGTGTTCCTTAACAGCTCAACAGCACAAATCACCCCAGGCGATCTACTCTGAATTTCTTTTCTGTAAAAGGGGATTCATAGAGTGCAAAAGTTTGGAAATCACTAATCTGGGTCAGCCATACATCCGGATCACCCTCCCAAGAGCAAGCACAAGATCTTAAATGGGGAAAAGTTCAAAAGGACACATGGGGGGCAGCTAAGCCATGTGAGCCTCAGGTTGCCAAGAAATTTGCTGCAACTTGCTCTTGCAGAAAATTTCTTCTGAAACTCCAGTGGCAAAATCCACCAGATCACGAGTAACGGCAAAAGCCAACCCCAAGCTGTCCCCAAGGGAAATAATATCCCAAGGTCTTCTTCACACTACACATTTATAACACTATGATGCCACTTTAACTGCCATGGGTGTCTTCTGTAGAATCATAGGATTTGTCATTTGGAGAGGTGCTGGAGCTCTCTGTGTGATAATCCTAAACCACAAGTTTGAAACAGTGCAGGTTGAGTCTCCTTTAGCTGGAATCCCGAAATCCAAAATACTCCAAAAACCAAAACTTTTTTCATGGGTGGTTGAGATAGTGACCTCTTTGCTTACTCAGGGTTCAATGTACACAGATTTTGTTTCATGAACAAAATTGTTAAAAATATTGTGCCGAAAATTACCTTCAGGCTATGTGCATAAAGTATACATGAAACAAATTAATTTTGTTTTTAGACTTGGGTCCTATCTCCAAGATATTTCATTAGGTATATGCAAAATGCAAAAAACTCTGAAATCCAAAACCCTTCTGGACCCAAGCATTTTGGGTAAAGGAAACTCAACCTGTACCAATTTCAGTTAACCTAGCCATGCATTTCTCTGTAAAACTGGGTCTAGTCTCCAATATATTGAAAATATTTTGTCTAAAGTTACCTTCAGGCTATGTGTATAAGGTGTATATGAAACATAAATGAATTTTATGTTTAGACTTGGGTCCCATTTCCAAGATGTCTCATTAGGTGTATGCAAAATCCATTAAACTCCGAACTCCCAAACACCTCTGGTCCCAACTATTTTGGACAAGGACACTCAACCTGCATTTCATCATTATTAGTATTAAACAGTGTAGCACTCCACTGCAATCTATTTGAAAGGTAAATGGCTGCTCCTGGAGGTTTCTAGAAGAGGCAATTCACTTCTTTTGTCATCATCTAGGACTCTGATGGAATGAGGATCACAAAACTAGATTTTGGGGAGTATCACATTTGTCCCCACTTTGCTCAGCCCTGGTGCAGGCAATACTAACCTAGCATCACATCTCAAACTGCAGATACGAGAGGATGGGGATGATGAGGGTATTCGGAATACACGATCAAAGCACCTCTGTCAGATGGCTATCCAGCCTCTGTTTAAAAACCTGCAAAGAAGACGACTCCACCACCCTCCAAGGCAATGTCCTTCACTGTCAAACAGCGCTTACTGCCAGGAAGTTCTTCTTCTGCCTTCAAACCCAACGCACAAGTAACTACACCACTGTGTAAAGCTAAGCACAATCCAACTCCAAACAATAAAAATCTGGCAGAATTCCACATGCATGGAATACTTTATTCTGGGTGTCTAGAAGGCATGCAGAGATGGTGGCAAACTGAATGGCACACAAGGTTCCATGCTCAAAAAGGAGTCCCTTCGCTGCCTCCAGAGCAGGAGGATTTGCCCCTGCTGTCCCTGCCCTGCAAGAGAACAGATAGTAAATTGATAAGCCATGTTACCCTGGCATGCAGTCCCCACACAAGGTGTCTGCCGTTGCCGTCCCCGGGCTGGCACGGACTCTCTTCTTGCCCTCACAGTGGGTATGCGATGAGCAGGGTTCCAGCCCATAGCTGGGAGAGAAAGAGTCTGCTGAGCAAGGCTTGCAAATCATACCCAGTCCTTCCCCATTGCCACATTTCTATGGGGAAAATCAAACAAAAGCAGAAATAAGACACTGTCACATATCCCATAGCACCTCAGGCTGTTTCTTTCTATTCATGTTTAATATTAGGCATGGAAACCCGTCAAGCCAGATGTCATCCATCCTGAAACCTATCCTGGGTGAGCTTGACCAAGTCACACTCTCTCAGCCTCAGAGGAAGGCAAAGGTGGACCCCTCTGAACAAACCGTGCCCGTGATAGTTTCGACTCTGGGTTGCCATAAGTTAGAAATTACTTGAAGGCACACCATAACAAAATAAAGCTGCAGTTGTCAGTTGTCGCCCACCCATGTCAGTAATTGGCAGAATATTGTGCAAAGCCATAGCATCTTCATGAAATTTCAACCGTTCGGAAGAAGAAGTGAAAGGGTTATTACTTTAAAGTCTGAATTATGTGTTTGCAAATGCAGCAGCATGGAATACATTAAGATCTACTAGCTAAGCTTGTAACTGATGAAAGCCAGTTTTTGACATGCGTTAGATGCCAGCTTGGGTGGCTCCAAGTTTTGGGAATGGAGGTGTTTTAACAGGTTTTGGCTTTCTCTGCCTTAGCAAGTTAACCTCCTTCCTCAACAGGCAATTCAAATTTGGTACTGAACTGTGTGACCTGCATAAATCATGCAAATAGATTGCATAATTTTTTTTATTTTGAAATTTTAGAAGGAATGAAACGAAACAAGGAGCTAGGTTTGGCTTGGTGCCAGAAATCTAATTCAGAATGGCTTTGGAAACTTCAGCAGCTATTCCTCACAAGTCTCAAAGCAGATTCCAAGTAATGAGTGCTAGAAAATAAATATGAAAGCAAAGATTCTCTGTCTTCTATATATATTTATATTGCACCCGATATTCAGGGACTATAAGGAGTTGGCATCGCCTTTTTCTCACCCCTCCTTTCCTCTCTCTTTCCATTTTCCTCCTCAGCAGCAACTGTTACGCTGGGGAAGGGGTGGCGCTTTCCTGACCGTGTGGATTGTCAATGATGCGAATGCATTCAAAACCCATTAAAAGGCAAGGAGAGTTTTATCCTGAGTCTCTTCATTGTTGTTCACACAACTGATTATGTGAATCTTTTGTAAAAACTCGGGAAAAAGTTTGATATTGATTATCCTGGGATAAGTGATTTCCTTGGCAGCCCTCCAAACTTAATTGAGTCCATTTAGGATGTTTGTGAACCATGGAGATTTAACCTCGATTCATCCTGGATTATTTTCACAGTGTAAATAACCCCTTGGATGAAGAAACTTTCAAGGACATGCTCTTCGTCCCAGGCTTCCCCTTCAGGGAAAAAGCCTGGGACGGAGCAGCCTGCAAGGGTGCATAATAATAATAATAAATCCCACTCCTCTGAATGATTGAAGCGGCTTACATTACAATAAACCTGAGGGCAGGGAACCGTCTAATTAAAATATTGTATGTTCAGCACTGTGTAAATTTACAGCACTATATAAATAAAGATTAAATAATAATAATAATAATAATAATAATAAACCAATAAAATACAATATCAATTCAATATCATACAATGGCATTATAACCCTACCCCTCCCTAACCCTCCCATCAGTAATAATAAAATACAAGTAAATTATCAGTTATGAAAACTACCATTAATAATTAAATAATCAACAATGATGAACAATAACCAGAGCAGAGGCAACTAGGCGATCGTCAACAATCAGTCACAGATTCTTAAGGTATTGATCCTACTCTGGAAAGGCCTGCCAGAAGAGATGTGTACACTTGCTCCTCTGTCCCAGGCTTTTTCCCTGGAGAAAAAGCCCAGGATGGAGCAGCTGGGACCAGGGAGAAGAGTCCAACCAGGTGTCACCCCTCTTCTGGGTGTCACCTGGTGTCTTCCGCACCCCCCTTATAGTGATGTCACTAACCACCAAAGAGAAATCCCACCATGACATGCACCCTCCATTAGGTATCTAGAGATGTTGCAGGTACGTTTGCTTACTCGGTCTGGCTCCTCTCCTGGCGGACATCCTTCACAGGTGACGCAACGGCCCTCGGCGTTCTGGTACTCCGCTACGCCACACGTTTGCGCCCACACCTGATGCCAGGAAAAAGCCTGAAACAAGGGGGGGGGGATATGATAAAAACTGAGCTACTTTTGCTTTTGTATTTTTGGAAAATGGGAGAGGACAGCACCAATGACAGAAGGACGAGCAATAAGGATTCTAGCAATGCGATAATTTTTGGTTATGGCTGCTAGTAACCGCAATAAATGTATTTAGTTGCTTCTGTAATGCTACACTAAAAAGTTAGAATGATAGATTCTTCATTTTTCCTTTTTTTTGCATTATAGTTTACTATTATATTTTACTATTGCTTTTTCGTATTTTAATATTGTATTCTAGTATTGCATTTTAGTATGTTATATTGAAGTGTAAATATTAATATTAATGTTTTATTCTGTTGTAAAGTGCCATGTACATCAATGGCACTACATAAACAATTGATCATTGTCTGCTTTTGGATCTCCCCTCTCTTTCATTACAGTAAGGACTGCGAGTATCAGGGCTCTTTGTTTAATGTATTAGTTAGTTCATGGTTATTGTTTTAGTTTAATATATTAGTTTAGCACATTAGTATGCTGTTTCAGTTTATTTTTGGACATATTATTATGTACCTTCAAGACATTCCTGACTTATGGTGACTTTAAGGCAAACCTATCCTTATTTTCTGGGGCTGAGAGTGTGCGAGTCGCTCAAGGCTTTTATATTTTTTAACTACATTTTATTCTTTTAATGAGTAATGTGTAATGAGTAATGGGTAATGTGTTTTAATACTGTTAACAGTTTAATTCTATCTGAATGCTCACTTCGGTATGTTTTTGACTATATTGTTCTAAATTGTAAGCTGCTTTGAGTAAAAAGCCATAAATAATAATAATGAGGAGGAGGAGGAGGATGTTGTCACTCACTGGGTTTCGATTCTTGAACAAGGAATTGAACCCTTGCAGTCCGATGCTCAAACCACTACAACATGCTGGCTCTCTGGCTTAGACGTACAGTATGGGTGTGTATGGTTTTTTGTGTGTGTATTTGTGTGTATGTATGTATGTATGTATGTGTGCATTTATTTGCATGTATATCTTCTTTTTTATGTTCCCTGTCTTTTTCTTTCCCCCCTTCTTTTTTGAATGTTTTATTATGCTGATGTTGAATTAGACTGTCTATTACAAAATTAACAAATTAAATAATTTTTAAAAAGGCAGGGGGGAAGGATAGGAAAAAGCATGTCAATCCTCAGGGTCAATCCAAGACTTTGTAACTTCCAGAGTTGAAAAAGAAGATACCCTCCATTCCACATACAAAAACAGAGTAGACAGGAGGCAGCTGAACATTTCTTTAGCTGCCGGCTCACAGGTTCCAGGTTAGTGGGGCGATAAATCCACTTCTGTATTTTAGTCTGAACATTAAAGATGCTGAAATGCTGACCCTAGGAGTGGGTAGGGTTTAGCACCTTGGATGGATCTTTTTAAAGTTCAGATTCAGAGGAAAAGAAACCCCTTTTTTGCTTCCAGAAGAATTTTTAACCTTAGGAGTTGGAATGGAAATGGAATCCAGTGTCTTAGGTCATGCATAAGTAGCCTTCCCGCTATTGTAGGAATGCAGCTTCCATCAGCTCCAGCTGGCAAAGGCATTAATGCAGGATGATGGGACCTGCAGTCCAGCAATATCTGGAATGCTACAGGTTGCTCATCCCTGCCGTAGATGAGTTGACTGTATGATGTGTAATGCATATGACAAAGACTTAAACGTACTTGGAAATGTATATGGAAACAAAACCCACAAAGACAAGAGACCTTCCCAATAACAATGCATACCACAGAAGAATTTAAAAGAAACCTAACAGTGGAGCAAAATACCAGTAAGCTAACATTTTACTAAGAAAGAAAGAAAGGGGAAAAAAAGCCAACAACAACAACATTAAGATGTTTTTAAGAATATAAAAGGACAACAAATCTTGGGCTACATCTTGTATGAAACTGCACAGTGAGAAAGGAAATAGTTTGTTCATATGAAATGTTGGTGTGTTTACCTTTAAGACACTGGTTTGGAATTGGAGTAAAGTAAATTTTTGCTGCAGATTACAGCTCAGCAGATCATAAAAGTAAACTTTCCATCCTCTGACTCAGTTAACAAATATACAGTACACTTAAAAACACAGAGACCAAAACCCCCTGAGTTTTCCATTTATCACTGACACAATCGCCAAAATATGTCTAGTTTCTAGAAAGCTGGAAAAACACAGCAAACCTTGTTGCAGTTGTGAAGTGGATACGGAGTGAGATCTGGAGTTAAACACCAGCTACAAAATGGCCAGGAACGAAAATGTCTCCTGTTGACTATGATGAAAGGCTGGAGGTGGATAATTTCCAGGCCAGCAGGGCAGTAAATCCATTCCAGATTTTAGCTGCAACTTTAAAATAGGCAAGGTGCTGAATCTTATCCCCGAGATGAAGCTCAGTAACTTTGATATCTCCTTCATGGTTCAAACTAAAACCCACATTAGATCCACCACCTGCAAAGAAAAGGAAGATAACATCCACTACTGCCTATTGATATAGGTCAGTGGTTCCCAACCATTGGTCCTCCAGATGTTTTGGACGTCAGCTCCCATAATTCCAGACCATTTGCCAAGTTGGCTGGTGCTTCTGGGATATCTGAAGTCCAAAACAGATGGAGGACCAAAGGGTGGGAACCACTAAACATTAAGAAGAACCTCCTGAGGGAAAGAGCTGTTTGAAAATGGAACTGACTTCCTTGAAAGGTGATGGACTCTCCTTTGTTGGATGGTCCTAAAAACAGAGGTTGGAGACCAATATCTTAGGGCTGCTTTAGGGACTACAAAGGCCATCTAATCCAGTGGCTCTCTACCTTTGGTCCTCCAGATGTTTTGGACTTCAGCTTCCATAATTCCTGAATGTTGGCCAAGTTGGCCGGGGCTTCTGGGATCTGCTGTTCAAAACAAAGAGAGGACTAAAGGTTGGGAACCACTGATATAGGAGATTCCCACTGAACATTTAAGAAGAACTTGCTGAGATAAAGAGCTGTTGGAAGGTGGAACAGACTTCCTTGGAAGATGGCAGACCCTCCTTTGTTCGACATTCCTAAAAAGTGAGGCTGGAGACCTATATCTTAGGGATGCTTTTGCACTAACTTCTTGCTTGGGCATGGGGTTGAACTAGATGATCTTGGATAGGTACACCATCTCCCATAATTAAAGTTCCAGATCTTGGTTTCCTTTTCTTGGTTCTTTTTATGGAAATGAGTGTGCTCTGCTGTGGAAGACTAGAGGAGACAAAACAGTTTTCTTTGTTGTAGTAATGTTGATGGTTTCTTCTTTTTAAATTTCCTCCCTGATCCTCATTAAGGGCTCATTTACATTGGCCAAAAATACTAACAGGAGTAGTCTGGCCCCAGAGCTGCCCTAAATTCCCCCCCGTTACTTCCACATGCCATAGCGATGCCAGGTGGCTGTCAACTCACATGTCCCCACAGCCATTTGCTGCCACCGCTGGCATGGGTTGTTCCTTCTTAGGTCAGAAACAAGGGACCCAGCTTTGATCAAATGGCTGGGCACCTCGCTGTAACTTCCGAGGGAGCAATGTATGCCAACGGTGGTAGTGCTGGGCAGTTTTTGTTTGGGCATGGGGATAGAGATTATGTTTTATTGATGTTATGCAGATTATGTTTTACTATGTAATTTTTTAAAATGTATTTTATTGTGTTTGTTTGTAACCTGCCTTGATCCGTAGGATAGGTGGGAAATAAATAATATAGACTTATACTTACACTATTATTATTATTATTATTAATTATTATTATTATTATTATTATTTATAAACGCCCACCTTGCATTGCTTCAGAGTGCTCTGGGTTCCTTTTTGGTTTTACAAATTTCGTTTTACCACTTTGGGCAGCATGTCTACATAGGCCAAATGAACAAGTTTCCTCCTGTCCTCACAGCGCCCTGCAATAAAATGGATGGGGCAGATTCAGTGCAGAACTGCCCTCTTATGTCGTGAAAACAGTCCGCACTTGAATTGGGGATTTGACCTTGCAGCATGAAGACAGGGCACTGTGAGCGCAGGAGGAAAATGGTTCGTTTGTAGACATGCCCAAAGTGGCAAAACCAAATTTGTTTGGTTCAAGGGTTCAGGACCCTGCAGCTCTGTTTGTAACAAAAAATAAAAATCAACATGCGATTGTTTTCTGAATGAATGCTGCTTTGAACATATCAGATGTGATATTTTGATGCCAAGCCAAGTTAAACATATGTTCTTAAAATCAAACAAAAGTGGCTTTCAGTTTGTAAATGCTTCAAAGACTTTTCCCATGGCTCCACAGGTGGTCCAGTTGGACCTCTCCTTCTTTTCTTTCTGCCGGCAGGTAAAGACACTTTTATTTAGATGGGATTTTGAATTTTGACTATGGAGTTTATCAGACGGGAGGAAGTTCTCTTTATTTCGAATGGAGCCAATTGGAGCCAATTTGAATTCACGTGAATTCGCTAGTTTAGCGAATTTACATGAATTCCAATTGCATTCGGTATGGGTTCAGAATGACTTCCCATTACCCGAAAATGACTGCCCTTTGCCTGAAATTGCGTGAGATGCTTTAATGCGCAATAACGTAAAACCCATGATTGCGTTTGCAATGATTTTCCTTTTGCCCGAAATTGCGTGAGATACTTTAATACGCAATAATGTGAAACCCCATGATTGTGTTCGGATTGCCATTTTCCGTCGTCTGATAAACTCCTAAGGA
Organism: Urosaurus nigricauda; assembly: GCA_034509955.1. Taxonomy (NCBI): domain Eukaryota; kingdom Metazoa; phylum Chordata; class Lepidosauria; order Squamata; family Phrynosomatidae; genus Urosaurus; species Urosaurus nigricauda. The sequence goes on from JAOEGL010000003.1 coordinate 4,599,537, forward strand.
GCTGTATTGGTGTGCAGTATGTGTGTATGCATGTGTGTCTATATTTATATCATCTGTATTTATTGTATATATTCATGCACAAACCTAGAAATTTTAGTCAAAAAATTAACCCAAAAAACCTGGGTCAACTTATTCATGGGTCAATGTAAGTACTGTATGTTAATTATTATTTTTTAAAAAAGGAATCACCTCCTTTTCTGAGTAGAGTGGGAAAAGGTGAGAGCCGAGTCCATACTGGAGGAACCTAAAAGAAGCACCAATCCCCTCTATTTTCTCCAATGTGAAACTACTTCTGGCTGGAAAATGGTGGTGATTGTTTCCTCCTTATCCATCCAGCCTTTAAGCAGAAACATTTATGGGATTTTGTAAGTTCTTTGGCATTGTCTTCCTTGGCTTCATCCTCTACATCCTTTGCTTTTTTACCCTCAACTTATCCACGGATCATATCAAAATTCATAATTTTGGCCCCCAAACCTGCCCTGGACCTATCCACAAGATCGACTTTTAGTCGAGTATATATGGTGTATAAATGTTTGTTGAAACTATAGTAGTTTATCACACTAGGGGGCAAACAGGATTTGAATAGGAATTAAACAGGAAATGCCTTATGTTTAACATAGGACATTTCCTGTTTAATTCCTGTTTAAATCCTGTTTGCCCCCTAGTGTGATAAACCAGTGTTCTTAGCCATTTTTTTCATTATGTTTTAAATACAGGTTGAGTCTCCCTTATCCAGAATTCTGAACTCATGAAATATTTCAAAATCCAAAATCATCCACATGGTTAGCTGAGACAGTGGCACCTTGCTTTCTGACGGTTCATTGTGCACAAACTTTGTTTCATGCACAGAATTATTAAAAATATTATGTATGAAATTACATTCTGGCTATGAATTATATGTTGTAGGATTATGACTATACACAAAAGCATGGGTGGGGAAATGGTTGCCATTCTTTTGTTGTATTAAAATTACACTAGATGAAATAAAACTGCACTTGTCAGGGCCACTTAAACTTCAGGCCAACTGTGATTAACCTTATTCATAGTTAGTGGGAACAAGCCAACTTCAAACCACAACTGACAAAGCTGACTAATTTCAGCTGACCTCCACATACCCTCCAACACTTCACAGATGAAAACTGGGACATGTGTGGCCAAGCAACATCAGAGTGTGGTCAAGGTGGCTAGAGTTATTAATCTGGAAGAACAGAGAAGCTAGGAGAGGCTACAGCAGTTTGCTTTTGCTGGAGCCTACTGGGAAGGGAAAGTTCCTGCCCTCTCCGGTCCTTCTCCCTCCCTGAGTTAGTTTTAGTGCAAACTACATTTGCACTTTGGATTCAGTCTGCAGCAATTGCAATAAAATGAGGAGAAAGGGAGAAACAGGAGAAGATAAAACATGGACATTTTAACAGCAGCTGAAAAAGTGGGACAACAGAGAATTAATAGGGGATTGTCTCTGTCCAAATCGGGACAGTGGGAGGGTGTGCCATGCATGTGTCAAATCCTAGTCCAGGGATGCTCAGACAAGTTTCATAAGTAGCTGAAAGTCTCTTTAAATTGGGAAAATTTGTCCCAGAACCAGCTGATGATTACAGGGCAACAACCGCATGTGATTCGGCTTTCGGCTTTCGAGCACATGTGGCAATCAAAGCTGTCATTAAGACTATGACAGGTCCTACCATTATGGTTTTGTCAGCTTCCCCTAAAATTTTCTTTCCCTACGTTGGCTAAGATTTCATCTGCCACATGGCTGCAATCAAGAGTTTTATTCTGGGAAAGAGAATGAGAGGCGACTTTCGCCCCACCAGCCCTAAGTGGTATTTAAGTGCAAAGATGTCCACGCTGCCATACTTGAAAGACTGATTCATTCGCTCTCGGGTTCACTCAAGGTTTACCGTCTCGGCCTGTAATTTCCAACTGGTCTGCCAAGAATCATTTGTGAACAAGCAGAGGACAGAGGGAGCCATGAAAAATCTTGGGACACCTTTTAAGCCCCAGTCTATGGAGCTCTGATGCCTCACCAAACTACAAATCCCAGGATTCTGCAGGATGGAGCCACGGCCGTTGAAGCAGTATTGAATTGCATTATTTTTACAGTGTAGACGCACCATCAGGTCTACAGAAGCTTATGCTACAACGCCTTCCACACAGTTAGCCACAAAGGTGCTACAAGATCCCTTTGTATAGTATTCTGACTACGTTTCTGAAAATGAAAACCAGTATTAAAGGTGCTGCCACATCCCCTTTTTACGCTGCATGGCTACTTTAAAAAATACTCCAGTGTGTGGCATAGTCTACTCTGTGGAGCAGGATTCAATGCCTGGCTCAGCCATGAAATCTACTGGGTGACCCTGGGCAAGTCACATACTCTCAGCCTCAGGGGAAGGTAATGGCAAACCTCCTCTGAACAAATCTTGCCAAGAAAACCCCAGAATAGGATCACCATAAGTTGGAAATGGCTTGAGAACATGCAAAACACACTATGTTAACATAATACTGAAGACATTGTGCAGTGGAGCCCTTCAACTTGTGGTCCTTGTGGTCACCCTGAAACCAGCAGTGCATTGGAATGCACTCAATGGAGAATGTGCCTCATGGAAATACAGGAGTGGGTTGAGAGTATTTTTATTTTATTTTTATTTATGGTATTTATACCCCACTCTTCAGCCCTAAAGGCCGAAGAGTACAAATAATTAAAGTTATAATGTTATTATCCAGAGCGGTAGGCATTTGGGCCACCTAGAAATAAAAATAAATCTGCAAGCAAAGCAAGACACAAAGGAGCCAATTCTTACCAAAACACCAAGTAACCACTATTTTACTGTATTGTGTGTACAGTACAGGGTCCACGGCTTGAAAATATTAAGATATATATATATAAATTCCAAAAAGCAGAGCTTGATTTTACTATTTTAGTAAAGGGACATCATTTTACTGTGCCGTTATATTCAATGGGACTTTAGCATCCACGGATTTTGTTACCCACGGAGGGTCCTGGAACCAACTCCCAATAGATGCCAAGGGTCTACCATATTCAGGGTGACCAGAGGTATCTTTTTCCAGGATATGTCCTACATTTCAGACTTCTGTCCCGGAGGTATTCTAAAATGTCCTCCCTTTTTGAGCGTGACTAAGAAATCCACTCTAAAGTGTTCTGAATCTCTTACATAGAGTTCACATTTTATCCTCACAATAAAGCAATATGTGAGCCTGGACCTACTTTTTCTGGTCCTCAGAATTGTGTTGCTGGGTTTTTTAAATTGCAGTAAGGGACAGTAAAATATACCCAACTTGTACGATTGGCTAAGTAGCTATGAACAAGCTTGTGATCTCTCTAAATACCAAATGAAAGTACAGGTTGAGTCTCCCTTATCCAGAATTCCCTAATCTAAAATACTTCAAAATTCAAAACTGTGAACATGGGTGGCTGTGACAGTGACACCATTGCTTTCTGATGTTTCGGTGTACACAAACTTTGTTTCAAGCACAAAATTACTGAACATATTGTGTATAAAATTACCTTCAGGCTATGTGCATAGTATACGAAACATAAATTTATGTTGTGTTTAATCTTAGATCCCATTTCAAAGGTCTCTCATTAGGTGCAACCACTCCTCCATATCCACAGACGTTTTTATCCAGAGATTCAATCATCCATGCCTTGAAAATATTTTCAAAAATATGTAAATTTCAATAAGCAAATCTTGATTTTGCCATTTTATGTAAGGGACAGCATTTTACTATGCCATTGTTTTTAATGGGATTTGAGCATCCATGAATTTTGGTATTCATGGAGGTTCCTGGAACTAAACCCCAGTGGATACCAAGGGCCCACTTTATATGCAAAATCCGACGAAACTCCAAAATTCAAAATACTTCTGGTCCTAAGCATTTCGGATAAAGGAGACTCAACTGTATTCATTTCACATAACCTAGCCATGCATTTCTCTGTAAAATTAATATATTGTCCACATGCATAAATTTCACGATACACCCATTCCTGGCTTTATAAAGGTCTGTCACCCCAAAACACAGGATTATTATTTTTTTAAAATTACTTTTGCCTCTCCAACTCTCAAATCAACAACATCCCTTATAATAAGGGACATCTACCAGTGCTATAAGGCACAAGCTTTCTAGCCCTTAAATAAGTGACATCCCTTACAATAAGAGACACCAAGCATCCTTGACTCCAGTTGAGGGAGAGGATTCTCAGGGTGACAGCGTTGCCTTAAGAATTCCTTTAAAATATATATTCTTGATCCCACTGCAGCTGTACAGCATTGGAGTGGCTTTTATAGACTTTACTGTCCAACACAAGAGTTTGCAAAACTTTTGCACTCTTAAAGTATTTGTAGACTATATGCATCTGAGGAAGTAGACTTTATGAAAGCTCATGCTGCCAACTTCTATCTTTCAGTTAATCTCAAAGGTGCTACAAGATCTCTCTACATACTGATTCTACCGACTAACATGGCCATATCATTGAATTTAAGGTTTTGTTGTCGCTGTTCAGTGCAGAGCTTGGAAAACCATGCATTGATCCTGAATATCTCTTTCTTAATGACATCAACTGGGGGTCTCCAGTGTCTTATGCATGCAATGGTCCTGACCTGACAACCCTACTTGCAAGGTAGGCTAAGACCTGAAAATCAGAGGGAGACGAAAGGTGAAGGAGACGGCATGGCTGGCTTAAGAAGGTCCCTTTGGTGGCCTTCATTGCTGAGTGGGGACTTGAACCCAGATCCCTAGTGCTGGAAGACTTCCGGGTAAAATAGAACTCCAGCTAGTTTAATTGCTCTCATAACAGTCCAAAGCTTGAAGAGTAAGAAACAAACACCATGAAACATATGTTGGAAGAAATTGTTTTAAAAGAAAGGTCATTCTGGATGATAACACGCAAAAGCCTCGACCAGAACTGCCAATGGGGTAGTCCATGGTTCCCTACTGTTTCTTTCAGGCTCTACTTACATGAAGAGCATTTTATTTTTTAAAAAATATGCAAAGCAACAGAAGCGTTTGATGTAGGGTAGAAACAGCCAGGTGGAGTGATGAAAAAGATAGATAGATAGATAGATAGATCTATTCAACAAGATAATTTTACTTACTAAAAGGAGGCTGATGACCACACAGAAATTCAGAGTCTTCTTCATCTTGTGGGAGCTCAATTTCAAGGCAGCTGCAAAGATGTCGCTGTGGCAGAGGGAAAAATATCATAGAATTTGCATTATTACCTACAGAGGTTCAGCTAGCCTGACAGATCTTATTAAACAGTCCTCCCAATGAAGCTGCTGCGGTCTCCTCTTTTTAATGAGCCATGCTTCCCTCCATCCCACATGCATTCCAGAAGTAGCACTGTTTATTTCTGCAAATTACGTCCAATTGCAGAGGAAACCTATCAGCTATGATTAAGTCAAAGGAAAGGAAATGAAGAGGTATATGGAGCCTTCCTCTCCGGTAGGAGTCATCATCCTATTTCCCTTTTCTGTTTATTTACATGGGATTCGAGGCTGTCGGAAATCATTTATATTATTGCACACCTTCCACGCTCTTTCCGACTTAAAAACACACCAACAATAGATCCTCAGCCAGAACAAAGGGCATAAGAAACCAACTACTAACAATCAGTCTAGCCCAGCATCTTGCTTCCCAAAACAGCCAGATCAGATGCTTCCAAAATGCCCACCAAGCCTGGCATGATGGCACCAGTTCCCGTTTCTCTTCACAAATGCCAGTCAAAAGTATACTGTTCCTGGATTTGGAGGCTTTAAATAGCAATAATGGCAGACAGTCATTGCAAGGCATGGCTCTTTTCCATGAATTTACCTGGTTTCCTTTTAAAGCAGGAGAATAATGGGCCCTTCGAAATGCTTTGGACTAACACTATCTCTTACAGTTGGCTATCCTGGCTAAGGCTGCATCTTCACTGCAGAAATAATTCAGTTTGACACTGCATTAACTGCCATGGCTCAATGCTATGGAATCCTGGGATTGGTAGTTTGTTGTGGTACCAGAGCTCTCTGACAGAGAAGGATTAATGTCTCACAAAACTACAAATTCCAGGAGTCCATATCATGGAGCCATGGCAGAGAAAAGAAGTTTCAAACTGCATTATTTCTGCAGTGTAGATGCAACCTAGGATTAGGATGATGATGATGATGATGACGACGATGACAATGGGCCTTGATTCCAGGAAACCCTATGGATACCCAAATCCATGGATAATGATGTCACAGTAAAAGCAATGGCATAGTACAATATATATATATAAAAAACAAGCTTTGCTTTTTAAAATGTATATATTTTAAAAATATTTTCAAGCTGTGGATGTTTGAATTCATGGATTAAAAAAAACACGTGGATATGGAGGGCTGATTGTATTATTATCATCATTATCGTTTAGATAGCGGCATCTGTGTTTACGCACAGACATAATGGAAAGTAAAACAAAATAGGCAATACTGATAATTCAATGTACTAAAGATATGAAAGAGAAAGAGAAAGATAGGACCACTGAGACTTGCATTCCAATGATATCTAAAATGCTGCATGATTCTCCAACCCAGTTTATAGTTTTGATTAGAACTACACATCCCGATGATCCATCCTAATAAACAAACATTTGCAGAGGAAACCTATCAGCAATGATTAAGTCAATGGCCCTGGTATCAACTGAGCAGTGTATCTGTTCTGGGTTTCAATCCAAACTTTATAGGAGCTATCCAAGATGCTGAACCTATTTTTGCAACTTCCATGTCAAGGGGAGCAATGGATCTTTTCTGGATTTTAGCTAGAACTTCAATGTAACGCCCCTTGAAAGCCCCTTTCTAAATCTGAAGCTGTTCAGTGATTCCCAAATGGCCTTCCAGGTGTTTTGGACTTCAGCTCCCAGAAGCCCTAGCCAGCTTGACCAGCAGTAAGGAATCCTGGGAGCTGAAGTCCAAAACATCTGGAGGCCCAAAGTCTGGGAGCAACTGCAAAAGTGCAACTCCATTAACAAGCAAGTTCTTACTCTGGCCCTGTGGTTTGGCTGTCTCTCTTCAAAAGAAAGCCAAGTTGCTATAAGTCACCCCTGGAACAAACTACGGACGACGCTCTCCAAAAATATTCCATCACCACTGCCTTTTTTGAGAACGGTGTGCCATTAAAATGAACCCTGGCCATGGCAGCGGTTGTAAAGATCTATCCACAGGAGGCTAATTGTGCAGAGAGCGCCCGCAATGAAATGCCCAGTATTCATTTAACTTGATCGATTTGTCCCCTGGAGAGTCCCCATCCGTCACTCTTCCAACACTACAAGGCATCCTTGCGCTGTCAGCAGCCCTTGGCACTGCCTGGGTTGGCAACTGCAGAAGAAGGGCTGGCAGCTTGCTTTCCTGGCGCTGGCGGCTGGATACATTGCAGGCAGTGTTACTGGCAAGGACAACGAGGAACTGATCAAGTTTCAGGGCCTCGGGAAATTTCAAGCATCTAGTACAACTTGCACTGTGAGAAGTGGCATTGTTTACAGTAGCATTGCCAGATCTCAGGGCCTGATCCCTCTTTTCTGGAGAGAAATCTCAGGGCGAGAGCTCTTAAAAATGTGCCCCTGTGTTTATAATCTTACTTATGGTGTTGATTTGGATGGCATACTCGATGCAGCCATGGTTGGTGCTTAATGGATTCATGCTTGCTGACCTCACTAGGACCCAGTGGCAACACAAGGAGAGGTTCCAGTATTTCAGGATTTGGGCCCAAACCTGGTAGTGGTAGTCTCTAGAATAAATTGTTCTGCAGAAAAAAAAAGAATCATCAAATCATAGAGTTGGACGAGACCTCAAGGGCCATCCAGTCCAACTCTTTTCTGCTATGCACCTATTTCTCACAACCCACAAGCAAAGCACTCCCTGTGACAGATGGCCATCCAGCCTGGGCTTAAAAGCCTCAAAACAAAGAGGCTCCACCACACTCCAGGGCAGCATCTTCCACTGTTGAACAGCTCTTACTGTCAGGAAGTTCTTTCTAATATTTAGATGGAATCTCTTTTCCTGTAATTGGAATCCATTGCTCCATGTTCTGTTCTCTGGAGCAGCAGACAACAAGCTTGCTTCTTCCTCAATATGACAACCCTTCAAATATTTGAACAGGGTTATCATATCACCCCTTAACTTCTTCCCAGGCTAAACATCCCCATAGGGCTTTACAGTTTCCAGACCTTTCACCATTTTGGTCACCCTTCTCTGGACACGCTCCAGCTTCAACATCCTTTTTGAATTGTGGTGCCCAGAACTGGACACAATATTCCAGGTAAGGTCTGACCAAAGCTCAACAATCCCCCCATCCAACTTAGTATCAAAAATCCATTTTTTTGGCTGAAAAATTGCTTCAGTTGGCACATCTTCAGCACAAGCCATCACCTCCAAAGTCTCAGAAAATAGCCCCCACATTGCCCAGAAGTGATTCTGGTAGCATAGTCCATCAAAGGATGGCCAGAAAGAGATAGAAATTGATCTCTGACCCTCCACATGTGCCTCTTTCCATGGTTTTAAGAGCAGCCTGACATCAGCAGGTGATGATGCTCATCTGCATGCAAAGAAAAAGTTTCACCTTTTTGATGCCAGAATACGGAGCGACTTTTAAAGTCCTTGGAAAAACCCAAGGCTGAGCTTGTTTCTTAGCCAGCTGGCATTCCCAATCCTGTCTAGTTTACTTCCAAGGGGCTCCAGAAAAACAATGCTGCTGAATCCGCTCCTCATTCAGGGGGAAAACATGGTCATTATAAGAGCTATTATAAGTTTTTATAAGCTATTTTAAGTTTGCTCAGTGGGCTCAGTTGCTCAGGATTTTTAAAGAAAGCATTCTTAATGGGATTTTTAATGTATGATTACTGAGAAAAGAAACAGAAAGTGAGAGGAGAAAAAAAAAAGGAAGGAAGGAAGGAAGGAAGGAAGGAAGGAAAACAGGGAAAAGGACATTCACAGGCTATGAATGTGGATTTGGCACAGACGGTTTCCTGTTTTGGGGAAAAGGTGGGGTACAAAACAAGATGCTGATGCTGATAATTCTGTGCAATGATATATTGGAACACAGGCAAAATAAATAAATCAATAAATAAATTTTAAAAATGATTTGTCCTCCAGAAAGCAACTGGAGATTTTAATGAGTACAGGGCCCCCTCCATGACTATACTCCTTCTGACTTTTTTAATTTCAGGTTTCCCCATTTGTTCTTCTGTCTCCTGCAACGCACATGTGAGCCAAGAAACTTCTAGAGAAATCAGAAGACTAGGTCTTGGAGGGGCAACTGGGAAGGAACTGGACGAGATCCAGACATATAAAGATACATAACTCAATACTAAAGTTAGGATTATCCATGCCTCGCATCTCCGGTTCCTATGTGTGATATGTATGATTGTGAGAGCTGGACAGTGAAAGCTGCTGGAGAAGAGTTCTGCAAATACCATGGACTGCTAAAAAGACAAATAAATAGGCCCTAGAGTAAATCAAGTCTGAGCTCTCCCTAGATGCCAAGATGACTAAACTGAGATTGTTGTACTTGAGACACATAATGAGATGGCATGACTCACTAGAAAGGCAATAAGGCTTCTTAAAGTTGAAGGCAGCAGGAAAAGAGAAAGACTGCATTGCAGATGGATAGTGCCAGCATGGCATACTGGTCCCAGTGTTGGACTACAACTCTGCAGACCATGGTTCGATTCCCAACTCGGCCATGAAACCAACTAGGTGACCTTGGGCAAGTCACATTCTCTCAGCCTCAGGGGAAGGCAATGGCAAACCTATTCTGAACTTTCATAGTCAAAGTCAAAGTCAACTTGGCCGCAGTTAACAACAAACTTCTACTGAGGGAGGTGTTTGCTAATAGATCTGCTCTTCATATTTCCCCCCAAAAGGCTAACACTCTGGGAAATATAATAATCCTATGGGACTTTAAAATTCAAACTGAAAATAAGAATATAATATTCCAAGCATAACTGTGGCAGAGAAAAACAAAGCTTGGATTATCTTTTGGGCTGAGATGAAGAAAGTTTGAGTTGTCACTTTTGTAAGTTTTTAATTGTACTGTGTTTTTAGACTGCAAGCTGCTTTGAGTCCAAATTTTTTGGGGAAAGTGGGGTACAAATAAATTTGATGATAGATAGAGCAATACAGGGGAGAGCAGAATTGAAAATGACAAAAGACTTAATCACTTGGAGACAAATTGGTTAAATCCCATGAAAAACGAGATATTAAAATTCAGAAAACACCTGAAAATGTGGGATTTTTTCAGACGCGTTTGTCTGAAAGAGAAATAATGCAAACATAACCCAAACAGAAAGTCGACAAAAACGACTCCTTTTTACTTTCGGAATTGGTCCAGTGTGATAAAGCCCAAAGAAAGGGAAAATTTTATGAAATAGTAAGACCTACTGCAATTCAGTACTTCTAGGAAAAGTGAACAACTGTGATTACAGCAATGAGAGGTGCTTCAAGAACAATTTCAAATGGGCTAACAAAGCATTTGAATGAAATTGCCATAGATGGGATCACAAAAGCACAATTGCAAAAAGCAACACTGCTTGGAATGGGTTACATTATCCATACATTATAGTACCTCCCTAATTCCTAGATTCTTGGGACAGAACCTAAATCATTTAATGGTCCAAAATATCAGTTGGAAATATCTGGCAGACTGTGAAACCTAATAACAGTAAAAATAGTAACCATAACCACCACATTGACACCTTGCGATAAATTATGTTCCCAAAAAATACATTTTTTTGAAGTTGACATTCATCAGATACATGTTCATCTCTAGATAAAGCACCATTGAACGAAAATTGGTGAACATTTATCTTCCCAACAATGGATTATAAATCTGGGCTTTCTTAGTAATAAGAAAAGTCAGGGTGACTGAGGAACAATGAGGAGCATCTCTCACCCAATCAATCATCATCATCATGCTTCCCCCCCCCCCCCCCCCAAAATTGGGACACAGCTTACAAATTAAAAGAACAAAACAATGAAGTGAGCATTAAAATAGAATTAACATAGAATTAAACTAGTCACATTTTAAAATACACCATAACACTCAGGGGAAAAAAGAACACACTAGACAGTTCAAATGTCATAGGGCTTTTACGGCTAGCGGTTACCTAACAAAGCCTTGCCACTCATTATCTACCGTTAATTACCAGTCCTAGCATTTTTCTGCAGTCTTGGCAAATGGGATGCAAATGACTTTAAATAAATGAAGCCTTCAGTACCCTTACAGGAGAAGAAAGAGAGAACAAATTGTTCCTCCTCCAAAGAGAAAAACCAAAGAGACTTCATGAAGCAGTGGTGGCATTGTGCAGCTCTCCAGATGTTCTTGGATTGCAAATCCCATCAGTCCTCCCTGGCAGCCCAGCCAGTGGTGAGGAATGTCCAGAGCTGCAGTCCGGTGACATCTGGAGAGCTACATGATTCCTTCCCATTTCTGTGTAAAAGCCACCAAGAGATGACAAAGGTAAATATGAAGTTTCTTTGGTAGATTGCAACACTAGAAACCCCATGCTTACAATGGCCACATATACACATTTCACATTAGTTTTGCTCACAATGCTGGTTGCTTAAGCACAGCCTGGAACAGTTCAGCTGAACTCCAACTCCCCAGATCTCCCCATTAGCATGCTGGCTGGATGAATCTGGGAATAGTAGTTCACTGGAGGAACTTTTAAGGCAACCATGATCCCCATCAGTCAAAAAGCAAAGACCTTTTGATTTAGACAACCTTTTGGCTATTCAGTGGGTGCATATACGCTGTGCTTTTATTCTTATCATGTTTTAAATGCTTTTAAATTAGCACTCTTTTAAATGGGATAGCTTAATTGTTTTTAATGTTTTTTTTTAAAAAAAACATGATGGAGCGATTCCATCTAAAGTTTAGGAAGGATTTCTTTACTGTAAGAGCTGTCCAAGAGTGGGGAAAACTGCCTTGCGGGGTGATGGACTCTCCACTATATCACACTAGCTTTTGTTTTCTTGGCTACATTTTTCCAGAAGTGATTTTCCATGGCCTTCCTCTTAGGTTCAGAGAGTGTGACCTGGACCAGGTTACCCATTGGATTTCCACAGTTGAGTGGAGATTCGAACCCTGGTCTCCCAAAGTCCAGCATTTAAACCAGTGCACCACACTGGCTCCTATTTTCTGGTCGGCTGTCTTCGTCGCCCTGCTTTTTCACCAAACTATTAATAGAGAAACATTTGTTTTGGATGCCAACTGCAAGACCAAGAAAAGAAAGAAAGAAAGAAAGAAAGAAAGAAGCAAATCCACAGCAAGAACAGAGCAATCCCTGGGGGATGTTGTTACTCTGCCATCAATGCACCTGGCATCTCCCTGCAGAATAAAAATCTTTAAGGAAAGAAATGCCCATTTCATACCAGCCTCGCCAGAGACCGTCTGTCAAAAGGCTGCTACTTGGAACACTATGGATGTCATGTCTTTAATTAGGCCAGAACCAGCAAAGCTCCCAATTAGACCAGTGTCAGGATAAACCTTCCTTGCATGGACTGTCGTTGCCAACTGGGAAGAAAGTCCTCATTTCACCTATGTGGGAATGGCTTCCTTGCCAAGGATGCGGAAAATAATTTCATTTCCACAGAGGTGGGAGAGCAAGAAAAGAGGCACTGCAGGCTTGTGGGCAGAGATGGAACAGAAAAAGTGGAAATGGGAACCAGTAGAGGTAGGATGGAGGGAAAAACTACTACAGTGGGCCCTTGGTATCAGTTGGGGTTTGGTTCCAGGACCCCAAATGGATACTCAAGGCCCATTAAATACAATGACAGAGTGAAATGATGCCCCTTATATAAAACGGCAAAGTCAAGATTGCTGACTGGAATTTATATATTTTTTGAATATTTTCAAGTCAAGCATAGTTGAATCTGTGGATAAAAAGTCCATGAATATGGAGGGTTGAGCGTACTCTATATACAATTGTCACCTCCTTGTGCCACACAATCCACACACCCCCCAATGCATTTTCAGTGTGTATATACAGCTAGCCCTCAGTATCCACGGATTCCTTACCTATAGATTCAATCATCCATGGCTTGAAAATATTTAAATATATATATAAATTCCAAAAAGCAAACCTTGATTTTGTCATTTTATCTAAGAGACACCTTTTTACAATGCCATTGTATTTAGTGGGACTTGAGGATCCATGGATTTTGGTATCCGCCGAGGGTCATGGAACCAAACCTCAGCGATTACAAAGGACCCACTATACTAGGATGGTTAGATTCCCCTCCATTTCCCAGAGTCTCCATTTTAAAAAATCCTCTCCATTTTCCAGTTGCCAGCTCCCACTCCACTAATTTCAAAATTAGAAGTGATTTCTGCACGCTTCCTATTTGATGTTTTTTATTTTGGTTGTCCATAGGACTCTCAGTGTCCCAGAGCACAAAATTGACTCTTGGACCTATTAGAGTCCTCCAACCCTAGCATGGAGCAGGGCTGAAATGCTGCACAGTGTGTCAACAGGTGGAGTTACGCATTGATGGTGCTATGTGACCCTGGTGCCGAAGGACTATGTTCTGCAATTGAATGCACACCCCAAATAAATGTGCAACCAAATACACATGCATTTTCACACGTGAACATGTATGCATTAAGGCACCTCATGCACCAAGCTGCTTCCACAACCTTGGACTGAACACAGAGATGTTCCACATCAGACCAAAATAGCTCATCGCTTCCACTAGGACACATGCATAAAACATGGTCTTCTAATAGAAACCACATCTCCCACAATCTCCAGTCCTCCATGCCCACTGGCTGTGGAATTCTGGAGTCCCCAAAAGTCAATTCCATCCAACCCACCCCATTGTGAGAGGGAGGCATATTTAAATACATACACAATAGACAGCTGCTGCAGCATGCCTACACAGAGCCATTGCCTCCCTCTTTCTGTGCCCAGCTGTGGCATTTCTAAAGCCACCCTTTGCCTCTCCATGCCAAGGGAGGAAACACAGATGGCTCTTTTGTGGTGGCTGCAGAAGGTGACGTGTTGTGTCACGAGGAAACGTGTGGGTCCCCCTCATTGTTCCCAAGCAATTCTCATGAAAGAAAGGCTCTCTTTATCAGAAAAGCCATGGGAAAAATAATGTCAACAGGAGTCAGCTGCATAACTGGAAGAAAGCAGAAGTCCCTGGTCCTCCAAATGGGCATATGGAGGAAACAGCAAACCCTGAGTTTGTGTTGGGAAGGGGGAAAGGGAAATCTGAAGAGAAGAGTTTGAGGGGAACAATTAAACTCCTAGCCTACCAGATCTTCCCTTGCAAACTGTCCCTCTATTGTTGTTGTCATCATCACCGCGTTACTTGAATCACCCTCCTTTGGAATTCCGAAATCCAAAATATTCCAAAAACCAAAAGTTTGTTCAGGGGTGGCTGACATGTTGACACCTTTGCTTTCTGATGGTTCAGCAGGCACAAATGAGGTTTTGTTAACAAAGTTATTAAAAATATTGTAAAAAATTGCTTTCAGGCTATGTGCATAGGTTGTATATGAGCCATAAATGAATTTTGTGCTTTGACATGAGTGCCGTCTCTAAGATATTTACTTATGTATGAATATGCAAACACAAATACACTGAGCCCTTAGTGTCCACTGAGGTTTCATTCCAGGACCTAATGTGGATACCACCGTCTACGAAGACTCAAGACCCATTAAATACAATGGCATCGTAAAATTGTGTCCCGTATATAAAATGGCAAAAACAAGGTTCTCTCTTTAGCATGTATATATTTTTAAAAAATATTTTCAAGCTGTGGATGATTGAATCCATGGATACAGAATCAGTGGGTATTGAGGGCTGACTGTATTCCAAAGTACAAAGAATTCCATAATCCAAAACCTTTCTAGTCCCAAGCATTTCAGATAAGGGAGACTCAACCTGCATTATTGCTGCTGCTGTTGTTGCTGTTGCTGTTGTTGTTGTCGTCGTCATCGTCATCATTAACATCATTCTCAACCCAAAATTAGGACTCTAAGGCTGCATTTCCCAAAGATGAGAATCACGCAACCTTCCAGATGTTGTTGGTCTGCAACTCCCAACAGCCCTTTGCCAACATGGCCAATAGTGAGGCACACTGGGAGTTGCATTCCAATCTGGAAAGCTGAATGATTTCCACCACTGTGTCCTGCAGTCTCCTGGCTGTATAAATAAGTAAAACAAATAAATGTGGCTCTAGGTCAAAACTTTCTTTATCCCTACCACCCCTTGAGCTGGTCTTGTATTCAGATTAGAGGCCAGAAGGAAGCAAAACAATGATGGGGAGGGATCGGACTGGCAGTGAGTTGTGTGTGTGTGTGTGTGTGTGTGTGAGTGAGGTGGCTAGAGAGTGAGCCAGAAGGTTTATCATTCATGCCAGTCAAGGGTCCAGACAGAGGGTAAGCCTCGTGCAAGAGGGCAATACCATACCTGCCAACATTTTACAGGTGAAAACCAGGACATGTGTGGCCAAGCGACATCAGACTGTGCCCAAAACGGCAAATCATAGAGTTGGAAGAGACCTCAAGGGCCATCAGTCCAACCGTCTTCTGCAATGCAGGAAGACACAATCCAAACACTCCCAACAGATGCCCATCCAGCCTGCTGCCTCTTCCCCTATCAAACAGCTCTTACTGTCAGGAGGTTCCTCCTAATGTTCAAGTAGTTTGAATCCATAGCTCTGGGTCTTTTTCTCTGGAGCAGCAGAAAACAAGCTTGCTCCATCCTCAATATGACACCCCTTCAAATACCTTAAAAGGCCTGTCATCACCTCTTCTCCAGGCTAAACATACCCAGCTCCCTAAGTCACTCCTCATAGGGTTTTATGGTTTCCAGACTTTCCACCATTTTGGTCACCCTCCCCTGGACACGCTCCATGCAAACAGACACAGCATGAAAATATTTCAAACAGGAAAAAATCTAAAAAGCAAGCTTTTTTATTATTTTCTACAAGGCACACGGTTTCACTAAGCCATTGTATTTAATGGGACTTGAGCATCCACAGATGTTGGTATCCATAGGGGTCCTGGAACCAAACTCCAGAGGATACCAAGGGCCTGCTGTATGAGAAATCTTTGACTACTTCGATTTCCTCATCATCTAGAATGAATTCATGTAGATCTTGCATCACTGCAGTAGAGAATGAAAAAAACTGCTGATTTGTCAATCCTGCCCCAGTGGAGAAAGTAGGTCAGTTTGGTGGAACAGCTTGAAATTTATGCAATGTCAAACCTCTACCCCCACCCCATAGTTTTCGATGACTAGGGCACCACAAAAATCCAACTTCCCCTCAAGATAGTTCCAACATAAGTGGCTTTAACCCTAGCCTGAAAGATTGCCTGTAACTCTTAATTTCAGTGTTTGCATTCCAACCCATACATTTGCAAAAAATCTGGAAAACATGGAACGAGCAAATTTTGATGAAGGAGCCACAACTTTGCAAGGAAAGACAATGCCAGAGAGGGAGCTAAACCCACTCAGCCCGTAGCATGGCAGTGTTGACTGTTGCTGAAAACCCCCGTGGGGCTGACATTAAAAATGATGAGAATTCAGGGCCGTTGCTATGCTCTTCCGCGACATCAGGCCTCTTGATGCTCAGCGTTGCAGAAGCACAGCTGTGCCTGGCGAAAGGGACTCTGCGTTCCATTTCTGGTAAGGAGGCTTTTTGGTAAAGCGGAATTAATGATTGCAGACGGCTGCTAAGGACAGGCTCCAAAAGCCTGGCTAGGGAATCAGAAGAATCAGATATTTATCTTTATCTTTTTCTTTTGCTTATTATTTCTATTTATAACTCAGCCTGCATTTAAAACAAACAAACAAACAAACAAACAAACCAGGATGTACAACAAGAGCATTAAAACATCCTGGGTGTGCATGTGTGCATGGATCTTTGTCTCAGAATTTACTCATGGGCCTCAGTAATATTTTGACAACTCTCGGAATCCGAGAAGAGAAACGGCAACAATACCCGGTACATGTTTATTAGCATCTGCTAATAAACAAACATATAGTGGTGTAGTGGCTTGAGTGTTGGACTATGACTCTGGAGATCAGGGTTCAATTCCCAGCTTGGCCATGAAACCCACCGGGTGACCTTGGGCAAGTCATGCTCTCTCAGCCTCAGGAGAAAGCAATGGCCTCCTGTAAACTAATCTTGAAAAGAAAACCCCATGATAGGGTTGCTGTAAATCGGAAACAACTTGAAGGCACACAACACACATAGACACACAAAATAAATAAAAACCCAGCATGGTGTAGTGCTTTGAGTATTGGACTATGACTCTGAAGACCAGGGTTCAAATCCTGGCTCAGCCGTGGAAACCTACTGGGTGTTCTTGGGCAAGTCACACACTCTCAGCCTCAGAGAATAGGAATGGTAGCCCCCCCCTCTGAAGAAACATACCATAAAAACTCTGTAATTCTCCTTATGTGAGATAGATAGATAGGTAGATAGATGATTGACAGATCACTAGATCTAAAGTTTCTAAGATCTGGTCTCCATCAACTTCCCTTCTTTATAGGTTGCCAGGTCAGGACTATCTCGGGCCCACAAAAATCATATCCAAAACTTGAGATCCAGGAATAAGCCTTTGTGATCTCACAGGAGGACAGAGCTTGTAATATCATTAAGAATGATGCATTAAGCATCAGCCACATCTGTACAGAGGGTATCTGTGTCTTCAAGTTACCTGTCAACATAGGACAACCCCATGAATTTAATGGGTTTTAAAAGCAAGTCAGAGTCAGAGGTAGTTTGCTACTTCCTTCTTCTGAAACACAGCCTACAGCACCTGGTCTCCCATCCAAGTGCTAAGCAAGACTGGCCCTGCATAGCTTCCAAGATCGGAGAGGGTCTGGTGCTTCAGTGCATTTGGGCCTTCCTGTACAGAGCATGCCAACCAAACCATTCAAATGAAAAGAAAGAACCAAGTTTAAAAAAATGAGATGAACACACACACACACACACTGCCTTTTAGATGATTATTGCAATGTTTTTTAAAATGTTTTTTTTAAACCTGTGAGCCACCTTGGGTCCCTTATGGGAGAAAGACAGCATGCAAATAAAATAAAATAAAATATACCCCTTTCAAGGCCCTGAGATTTCTCCTACTGACCCTGAGGACTGGAGATCTCAGTCCCTGAGTATAAGAGAGAAGGTTGCAGAACTGAAACCAAGTTGATGAAGTGGTACTGAATCTTTTACTCAGAATCTAACCAGCTAACCAAGCAATTGATGAATCAAATAAACATAGTTAGTTCTGTTTCCAAAGATCTATGGTGGAAACTTTCATAATTTAAGTTCATTTAAATCCTTACACCTTCCCTCTCCCCTCCAATCTGCTTTGCTAAATAAATAAATAAAATTTAAAGTCTAGGAACACAGAGAGCCGTCAACTCTGCATATTTTTGTAGCATCACACTGCAAGCACTGAAGCAGAAGAAAGGAGTGCTGTCTACAAATATATTTTTATATTTCTGTGGCTGTGTGTTTAGAGATGATATTGCCAATGGTTGTTTTTAGCACGGCTGAGAGAGTGCGAAGAACATCCCCAAGCACACAACCCAGGCAGTTTTAAAGCTTCCTCTCGCTCAGTCTCTCTTGGCTGTTTTGATGGACAACTTCCAGCGTCCCCAAGCAAGATAGCCGATGGTCAAGGAATGTGGGACATGTAGTCCAAGAAAACATAAAACCCTTCAAGGTATGAAAGAAAGTTTTTTGTAGGTTTTTTGGGCTATGTGGCCATGTTCTAGAAGAGTTTATTCCTGACGTTTTGCAGGCATCTTTGGCTGGCATTTTCAGAGAATGCCAGCCACAGATGTTGGTGAAACGTCAGGAAAAAACTTGTCTAGAACATCGCCACATAGCCAAAAAAAAAAACCCCACAAAAAACTATAGATGCCGGCCATGAAAGCCTTCGACATATGTATGAAAGCATTACCAGAAATTGGACGTTCCAGCCTGCAGGGATGGGAATCATGCGACCAGAGCAGATGGGAGCTGCAGTCCAGCAACATCTGGTGGACCATATGATTCCTTCTCTTAGGACAATCTGAAGTCCATAAAACCACACAATCTGTCCCATAATGAATTCTGGGTAGAAACAGCCTCCTATCAAGACCATGCCCTCTGATCTTTCATCTTCAAACCCAATTCAAACATGACATTAAAAGCAAAGGGGCTCCTATATAGAGTTGCCAATGTTTAGGGCCTGGCCTTGACTCTCATATGTTTGTGGGCCATTTGCAGGAGGGAAACAAGGGTGCAAAGTCTCCAGTTTGGGGGGGGGGGGGCTCAGCTGCAGGCAAGAGGAAAGGGCAGGATGTAAAACACCGCACCTAATTTTCAGTTTGCAAGCCTTAGCTGATTTCTCGTTGCAACATGCAAAACACCCTACAGACAGTCTATGGAGATCATCAGATGGGGGACGAAATGCCCTGGTCCTATCTTTTTTCCATTCTCATAACATGATCGCGAGATATTCTTATAATGTCATGCTTATCTGAACATTATCCAGTCTGGAAAGCATGATTGACAGCAATGGTGCAGAAGAATTTCAGATGACATCCCGCAGATCCTTACTTAACACACATTTTCCACCCCACACATTAAGTCCTGAATTGCAAACAGCCTTTGGAAACTGAGCCTCTGAAAACTGAACTGAATTGGAAAGCATGCACTGTTCTCCTCTCTGTAAAAAAGTTTTTGAAAACTGCTTCAGTTTTCAAAGGATACTTGCAATTCAGGACTTATTAAAACTTTTTTTGCAGAGAGTAGAAAAATGCATGCCTTCCAATTGTCCCAGTTTGGCAGAGACTCTCTATCCTCCCCCTTTTCTTTTGGTTTTGGAATGTCTTCTCTCCTCTCCTCACTTTCTCCCTTTACTCTCAGATTACTTCAATTGCTTACACTGACTACAAAGTGAAAAAGGAATTTGCTCCTGAGTGACTGGATTAGAGAGTTGGGCCAAAAGTAACAAAATTAATTTCAACAGGGAGAAATGTAACATATTACACTTAGAGGGGGAAATTGAAATGCACAGATATAGAATGGAGGATACCTGGCTTAACACGATGACATGTAAAAGGGACCTAGGAGCCCTAGTAGACCACAAGTTGAACGTGAGTCAACAGTGTGATGAGGCAGCTAAAAAGGCCAATGCAATTCTAGGCTGCACCAATAGATGTATAGTGTCTAGATCAAGGGAAGTAATAGTGCCACTCTATTCTGCTTTGTGTCCAGTTTTGGGCACCACCATTTGAAAAGGATGTTGACAGGCTGGAGTGTGTCCAAAGGAGGGTAGCCAAAACTGTGAAGGATCTGGAAAACATGCCTTAAGAGGAGACACTTTGAATCATAGAATCGTAGAGTTGGAAGAGACCCCAAGGGCCATCCAGTCCAACCCCATTCTGCCATGCAGGAACTCTTCATCAAAGCATCCCCAACAGATGGCCATCCAGCCTCTGCTTAAAGACCTCCAAGGAAGAAGAAGACTTAGGGAGCTGGGTATGTTTAACCTGGAGAAGCAAAGGTTAAGCAGGGATGTGATGGCCATGTTTAAATATCTGAAGGAATGTCATGTTGAGGATGGAGTAAGTTTGTTTGCTGCAGCTCCAGAGAATAGGAACCAGAACAATAGATTCAAACTACAAAAAAAGAGATTCCACTAAGACATTGGGAAGGGTTTCCTCATAGTAAGAGCTGTTTGATAGTAGAAGATGCTGCCTTGGCATGTGATGGAGTCTCCTGTTTTGGGAGGTCTTTAAACAGAGGCTGAATGGACATCTGTCACAGTGCTTGGGTTGTGTATTCCTGCATGGCAGAATGAGCTTCAAAAAGATGGTCCTTGGGGTCTCTTCCAACTATAGGATTCTATGATTCTATGACTAAGTAGAGAAAGATGAAAGGATGGAGTGGAATTTTGCCCTTCCCAGCAGAATCAGGCAAAGCAAACTGCTGCAGCCTCTCCTAGATTGCATGTTGCTCCATATTAATAATTTTTGCCCTCTTGACCATACTACAATGTTGCTGAGCCAGATGTGCCCTGGTTTTCATCTGTGAAATTTGGGAGGGTATTGTCAACTCTAGTTTAGGTTAACTAATAGGATTTCAGACTAAATCTATCACTACGTATCATCTACTATGTGAGAAAGTCATTCAAATTTTTTTTAGTTGCAGCAAGACAGCTGCATCTCGCATCCAAAGCCCAGACTTAGAACATTCCTCTCTGGATCTCTTTTTCAATCTGCCTTCAATAGGGATGGAAACTACTTAAATTTTGTTGAGGATTCTTGCTGAAATGATCAATTTCACATCTGATTCTTGTTGCTTTGTTAATAAAGTGCACCTTAACTCAGAAATGCAGAAACACATGGGATGGAGTTGCAGAAATACTAGAAGGAATAGAGATTGGGTGTATTTCATGGCCATAACCCTTCAGTCCTCTGGAAAGGAGAAAAAGAAGTATTGTCTTATCTTCAGTGGGAGAAATAATATTCTTATTTCTTACAGCTGGCATTAGAAAAGACCATTGTCCGGAGATGGCAAAGGGGAGAGGAGATAACATCACTATGCCTGTGAAATTCTCCAGCGAAACTGCTTTTTAAAAGGGAACGGATGACAAAAAGTTTCCATTAGAGTCACTTCACCCTGAGGGTTGGCAAACACGTCTTTTGCCATGTCTGTCACTCTTTATATGGAAACTGACACTCTAGAAGAGACTGATTCTGGCACTCCTCAGATGAGTTGGGGAGTGTTTGAGGCCATGTGAAGGAGCAGCATTGAAGGAGAAGGAGCCTTTCTGCTTTGGGGTTCAATCACACACAACAAGCGAATGAGCAAGCGAGCTAAAGAAAGACACCACAAGCCCTTGTAAACCTCACAAAGATGGCAGATCCCTTCTAGAGGGAAGGACTATTACACAACAGATCTTTGTCACTGTTCCACAATGACCTTTATCAGCCAGGCACAAAGCAGCTTGGAAAGCCCTTGGTTATTTTGTGGAAGCATCAAGATGGCCTCCAAGGGCCAAAATCAGAAGCCAAGCGATAAAGCTGGGTGACCAAAAAGGATGATTTATGGAACAGTTGGGTACATGGAAGTTGTCCGACACAAATCAAAGCCAGGGCATCACTAGAGGGGTGTGATGGGTGCAGAGCGGATTAGGTGACACTCTAAGGAGGGGTGACACCACTGCCCCCCAAACGTCAACCTTTTGGCAGATATGGGCTCTGCTGTTCACCTGTGTCCCTTTAAAATGCCCAAGAAATGATGCTCAGTGGGAGGAGAAAGGAGAGGCCTCAGATTTTTAATTTTTAAAAAATTCTTTTAAAATGTTCTTTAAAAACATCACAGCCTAACCAAATTTTCACTTTAACACATTAAACTTAGGCTGTGTATATGACATTGCAATTTAAAGGTATAATTCTAATTTTCCGAGCATGGCGTAATGGTTTGAGCATTGGACTACAACTCTGGAGACCAGGGTTCGATTCCCAGCTCAGCCATGAAACCTATTGAGTAGTCCTGGGCAAGTCACACGCTCTCAGCCTCAGGGGAAGGCAAGGGCAAACCTCCTCTGAACAAATCTTGCCAAGAAAACCCCAGGACAGGTTTGCCTTAGGGTCACCGCAAGTCAAAAATGACTTAGAGGCACACAACAACAAAGTTGCTACTGCCACAACATTCAGCGATATTACTATTTATGAGTAATATTAGTACACAAAATATAACTAAGGATTTTGTATATTATGGTATGGAAGGAGGTCAATGGGAAGGAGGTGAAGCCATGAGTTACCACACTCAGGGTAATGCCAACCCTAGTGATGCTACTGATCTGAGCTTGTTTTTACCTTTGGTTGTAACTTTTGCAAGGACAGGCTTGGTGAAGATGCTCTGGGTCACTTCTGCCGTGATACCAAAAGCCTCCAAAAGCAGAGGAGCAACAGTGTCCAGGGTTTTGTTTTAAAGCAAATTTTCCGGCGATAGAAATGTCCAGCCAGACACTCTACATTAAAGAACCAATTAAAAGAGGCAAAGCATACTTTTTCCCTTGCTTACAACCCATAGAGTAGTGGTTTTTCCCCAGGCGTTGGTCATTCTTATCTACTATGCTGCAATGACTCATTTATTTATCTTCCTTAACTCAGTTATCTATCTCTTCCTGCTGCCACATCGAACGTGTGCCTCCAAATCTGGCACTTCTCATTTGGTGTCTCTGTGGTTGTTTTGTTCTAGATTCATTATAATCCTTGAATGCTTTTAAAGCTTCCACAAGAGTTTTGTGCTCTTAACTTTCTATTTCAGTCCACCACCACCAATGCATAACACACTTAAGGGCTCGACAGACTGGCATGTGAGCAGCATGGGGGCATGGTGTACAAACACTGGCCACCCCGACTCCGCCCCATGCCGCCCGCATGACAAGACAGCGGGCAGTGTCACACCACATCTTCACGGTGTTGAGAAGGTGGAGCGTGTCCACAGGAGAGTGACCAAAATGGTGAAGGGTTTGGAAACCATCGAGCCCTATGAGGAGCGGCTTGGGGACAGGGTATGTTTAACCTGGAGAAGAGCAGGTTAAGAGGTGACATGACATCCCTGTTTAAATATTTGAAAGGTTGGAGCAAGCTTGTTCTCTGCTGCTCCAGAGACTAGGACACGGAGCAATGGAGTCAAGCTACAGGAAAAGAGATTCCACCTAAACATTAGGAAGAACTTGCTGATGGTAAGAGCTATTCAACAGTGGAAGACAGTTCCTTGGAGAATGGTGGAGTCTCCTTTGGAGATGTTTAAACACTTTATTCAGGAGGATGGCCATCCTTTCAGAATACTTTGACTGTATATTCCTGCTTGCCAGGGGATTGGGTGGGATGGTTCTCATGGTTTCTTCCAACTCTATGATTCTACGATTCCTAATGTCACTTCTCTATGCATCTGTTCTAAAACTGGCAATGAACTTTCATGGGTGTGGTACAATGCTCTCTGTGCTGTTTTCTCCACCCCATTGTTTTACATCCATTTTACGCCTTTTTAATCAATAAGTGAATAGGAAGTTGGCTTCAAGGTTGCAGGGGTAGGGTTGCCAGACTGAAAACTCTCCTGCAACCCCCCCTCCCAATCCCAGGCATATTCATATAGAAAAAAGGTCATTCAAACAGCTTAGACCCAAGTCACATGGGAATCGCATAGAATGGTTACAAGCAATTTAAATTCTACAATTTTCCTCCAAAATCTCCCATCCCACATTAGATGGGAGAAATGACCTAATTTGGAGGGAGCAGGGGGCACATTCTGTGCTGTATTTTTAAACAGCTGAAGCACCAAAATGGATCTCATTACACCTCTTCAGCTATTGCTGGCGATCAATACTATTCTCTTCCAAGGAGATGTACAGTCCCTAGATTTGGATTTATTTATTTTTTTACTTTGAATTGCTCCAAATGCTCTCAGTGTAGACTTCGCAGGCAAATGTTCTTGCACACTGCTAGTTAAAAATGCCCTAGGTGGTATTTCAGTTACTCAGCTTGCTATCTGGCTAGCTAAGAAGCCAAGAAAAACCCAGAAACACTGCAGTTCCATTTTGAGCTGTCATCTTCAGCTGTCAACAGATGAGCTTAAAAATAAAAAAAGAACTTCAGTGTATGCAGACTAAAACTCCCAGATTGCCCAAACAAGGATTCTGGGAGTTGTAGCCCAACAAGGCAACGTTTCCCTTGTTCTGGTAAATAGCCAGCACTATGCTTGACACTAACCCAGCATGCATTAGCAATCTGAATATTAAACTAGGACTCTGGGAGATCAGGGTTCAAAACTCAACTCAACCATGGAGACTCACTGGGAGTCCCTGGTAAAGTCATAGGGGATTATCAGACGAGAGATGTCCAGTTACTGTCCTGTCATGTTCCTGTCATATTCCTGTCCTTCCCACACGATCGTGGGAAGGACTTTCAGATGGGATTTGTGCTTATCCCATCCAGGAAGCACAAATGGTGGCGATTGTGCAAAATGCTTTCAAATGAAGTTGCACAGATCCTGTCATTATCCTGCCATTCACCTGTCATTAAAGCGACACTGGCTAACATTTTGCATTAATGGAAATTCACATTAATGCAGTGCTGCCTTAATGACAAGTTAATGGCGGGATCAGCGCTACGATTTGAAAGCCTTTCATGCCATGGGAGTGATCCTGTCCCATGTGAAAATCTCCTTACTCTCAGCCTCAGACTGCAAACCTCCTCTGAACATCTTGCTGAGAAACCTGTGATAGGTTCTTCGTATGGTTGCCATAAGTTGAAAACAACTTGAAAATACACAGCAACAATGATAAATAGAATGAGGCCATTACAGGACAAGTGGTATACAGGTCAACACTTGTATTCGCAAAACCAGTATCTGCAGATTTAGTTATAGGGACACGTTCTGTAGGAATCACATGGGAAAATGCTTAGGAAGGTATCCTTTCTAGAATCTCTAGGTCCTCCAACACAACTCTATGGTATGTTTGTACCCATAAGTCCTTTATTTTAATAGGGTTCACTATTATCTGCGGGTTCCAGTATCCGTGATAAGGACATGGGGGTCAACTTGTCTATCTTTATTCAGAAGGAAAGCACACGCTGGTATTCATTCTTTTCTAAGTGCCACAGCTAAATGGTCCTGTTTAAGCATTTGAAGGGGTGTCATATGGAGGATGGAGCAAGCTTGTTTTCTGCTGTTCCAGAGACTAGAATGCTGAAGAATGGATGGAAGCTACAAGAAAAGAGATTCCACCTTAACATTAGGGGGAACTTCCTGACAGTAAGGGTTGTGTGACAATGGAAGACACTCCCTTGGAGAATGTGGTGGAGTCTCCTTCCTTAGAGGTTTTTAAAAGAGGCTGGATGGCCATCTGTTGGGATGCTTTGATGGAGAGTTCCTGCATGGCAGAATGGGCTTGGACTGGATAGTCCTTGTGGCTTCTTCCAACTTTATGATTCTATAATGCTATGAGGAAGAAGAAGAAATGGATCTCTAGACTGTGGTTGCTTCCACCATTTTGTTTGTCTGGACAGGAATTGGGAGTGGCTCTATAAATGATAGCAGCTCCCATTGGTGGGAGCTCTGGAGAAACATCCCTATCAAATGGTAACTCCAACCCTGGTGAGCGTTCACTGGAGTCTATACACTGGATATTTTGTACACCCCGAATATGGATTGCCGTATGCAAACCCTCCAACATGTTGCAGTTTCAAAATCATGAACTATCATATGGCCAAGCAGCATCTGAGGATAGGGTAGCTGGCAGAATTTTTGGAGGAGGAAGAATGCCAAAGAAGGAAGGGGCATCAGCAGTTTGCTCTTTACTGAACCAACTGGGAAGAACAAAACCTCCTCAGTCACCTCCTCTCCTCTCTCCATTGCTCAGTTAATTCCCTTCTCCTCATTTTAAACACTCTACAGATAAATAATTTGAATGCAGTTTGTAGCAATTTAAGTGAGCTGACAACAAAGGGGGAAAGTGGGAGGAGGGGAAAAGAGAAACCAGGACATTTTAAAAGCAGTTGAAAATGTGGGATAACAGAGAATTAATCAGGATTTGCAGCAAGATGAGGGCAAAAGAGGAAAGTAGGAAAAGAAGAAATTAGGACATTTTAAAAGCAGTTGAAAAAGTGGGGTGACAGAGGATTAATAGGGACTGCCTTTGCCAAACTGGGACAGTTGGAAGGCAGGGCAATATCGGTATAGGTCCTTACTCTCTTCCTCTTCAAGTTCAACTAGCTCTGGACTGACAAAGATTCATTTAGGTTTGCATTCTTTAAAACAGCAGAGTGGTCTTTAAAATAATCCGTATCACCATTAGAGGCTGGTAAACTACCTTCTTGGACTATAACTCCCAGAGTCTTCTAGTCGGCTTAACAACTTTCTAAATTCTGATCTTGGTTCTGGCAAAAGGGTCACCTTCTGAACATCTTGCTACCCTCCACCCAAAGCTTATTAAGAGATGCAAAAGCCAGGTGAAAAACTGGCCTCATTCTGGGGCCAGGGTTGCATGCACATTCCACATTCAGAATTTGGAAAAGTTAATTTTTGGAGTCATGCTGACTGGCAGAATCTGTGAGTTGCAATGAGCAAAAAAGAAAAAGAAAAAGCAAAGAGAGGTAATAATTCCAACTTGGCCCCTAGTTTCCATGAGTGGCATCTGTGCAACTCTGGAATCGAGGTTTCAACTATGTGGGCCAAACACAAAGAGTTTTCCCAGATTACAAGATTAACACCCACTGCTGGGAAATAATGAACCTTCGTTGAGTCAGAGATGGCGGGTTGTCAAACTGGCTTGAATTACCCCAGAGGAGATAATTAACTCTCATACGCCAAAGGCCTCCTAAGCCTTTATAAGAATCTTATTTTTAAACTTTAGGCCAGAAAAGCAGAGAACACAGTTCCACCCTTCCCTGCAGGGTTTTCGAAATAAGACAGGCAGTGCTCAAGAGAAGCACCATTCCCCCTTCGCAGGCACACAAGAGAGAGACAAAACATGAAACTTGGGGGTTATTCAGACAGTGAAAATAATCCAGGTAGAATACAGGTTGAATGTTCATTGTTCACATATATTTTGAATGCATCTGAGTAATGGGGGGGGGGGGGGACTGCCAAAACCCTCACTTAACCAGAAATAATCAATCTTAGTTTTTTAACCTGAGGTTTCCTAAAAGATTAGTATTGTCGACCGCGTGAATTACAAGCACAAATAAAACTGCGTTGCACATGTTCCATCTCACCTGAAATATTGTGTCCATTTCTGAGCACCACAGTTCAAAAAGGATATTGAAGTGTCTCCAAAGGAGGGCAATCAAAATGGCGAAGGGCCTGGAAACCATGCCTTATGTCATGAGGAAAGACTTAGGGAGCTGGGGATGTTTAGCCTGGAGAAGAGACGGTTAAGAGGTGATATGATAGGTCTGTAAGGGTGTCATACTGAGAATGGAGCAAGCTTGTTTTCTGTTGCTTCAGAGAATTGGACACAGAGCAATGAATGCAAGCTCCAGGAAAAGAAATTCCAGCTCAACATTAGGACAAACTTCCATACAATAAGAGCTGTCTGATAGTGAAAGACAATCCCTTGGAGAGTGATGGAGTCTCTTTCTTTGGAGGTCTTTAAACAGAGGCTGGATGGCCATCTGTCAGGGAAGCTTTGATTGTGAGTTCCTGTATGGCAGAATGGAGTTGGACTGGATGGCCCTTGTGATCTCTTCCATGATTCTGTGATTGTATGTTTCAGATAAGTCTGCACCATTGATTCCATCTTTATTCAAGTGCTTGCAGGTGTAAGCAACAGAACTTGCAGAGATGTGGTTCCATAGTGTGAACAACAAACCTGGATGTGCGAGTGATATTATTCACAAAGTTGCACTAAAAGGGCTAATGTCTGAATGACCCTTGAGCAATGTATGTATGCGTCCACGACCTTGTTCTTAGTCTAACTGTCAGAACACAAGAGTCGTACTAGAGCAGACCCTCTTGTCCAATATTGTTTCTTACGAAATGATACCCAGTGAGTCCTCCATATTCACTGGAGTTAGTGAGGGGAAAAAATGCAAATAAAAAAAATACTATTTTTAAAACCTGAGAGATCACCTCTCTAAGAATCTCTAGGTCCTCCAACACATAACTGCACTGGAAGACCTAGCTCAATATCTGCTGAAAGTTGACCTTAGAATTATAGTGGAGGACCTACAAACATCTAGAGAAGTGTTCTCTCTAGGAATCCCTAGGTTCTTGGATGCTGCCCACTGAGTCGCATCGGAGAACCTTGAGATTCCTAGAGAGATTTGTTAATCAAATCTACGAATAATCAAATCTTGAAAAGTCAAAGCTGCAAACACAGAGGGCCAACTCTGCATTTACAGCCACTGATACTGGAGGTCGGGTTGCCAGATCTCAGGGTCTGGCCCCAAGTCTCCAGTTTTCAGGGCGGCTCTCACCAGGCAGGGTATAAATTCTCCAGTTTTAAGGGGCTCAGTCCCAGGCAAGCCACAAAAGCAAAGCTCCAGTTCAGCTATTGACAAAGCAGCTTGCTACAATTTGCAAGGATGACTTGATTTCTTGCTGCAGTCAGTGGGCTCCAGGTCCTTCCATTCATTTGAGGAATTAGACCATGCCTATGGAAGCTTAGGCTACAATATCTTTAACTCAGTTAATCTCAAAAATGCTACAAGATTTCTTTGCGTACTCATATTGGGGACTAGCACAGTGATGTCTCTGTATTCTACCCATAATCCACATGGAATATGCCTCAATCATACTAAAGCTTTTTGAAACAGCAAGGGATTTTCCCCATAGGAATGGAGGGAGGAAGCAACTCTCTTTCTCTCTCTGTGCTGCCCCAGGGAGAGACTGCACCCAGATAATCCTCTTCCTCCTCCTGGCACAGCCCACCTTCCTCTTGTGTGGCCACATTCCTAAGGCCTGTTTTAATACGCACTTGAGTTTTGGGGACCCAGCGAAGGAGTCTTTGATTAGCATGGTTCTTGCACACTTCTGTGTCATCAGCATCATCAACATCATCATCATAATCTCCTTCTCCTCTACAATTCCCATGGGAATAGGACTGAACGCCATGCCCAAGTGATAGCCATCTTCCCAAGAACCTCATTTGTTGGGCCACAAATGTTTGGACACTACCTTCTGTAGAAGGTTGAATATTCAACAGACCCAACCAATTGTCCTCCATTGTTCTGACTTCCCTGTCTTCAAACATAGAAGCGCATGTTAGAAATGGACTTCTGGTTATTTTAGGAAGTCGCAGTTTTGGCCATTTCTTGGCCAAAAATGTGACGGAGCCACAATGGCGAAGGTGAAAATTGGCCCTGTTGCAGTTCCTACTGGAAGAGCTCTCTGGGGGAGATGAAGGCAGATGGGTTTAGTTCTAAATTGAGGTATACTGCCCCTGACAATGGAAGATCTGCTTAGCTAGACTCATTTGCCACAAATCTGTGTAATCTTTTTTCATTATTATTATTATTATTATTAAAATTCATACCTGATCACTTTGCAGTGCCAACACAGAGAATGGTTTAGATCGGGGTGGGAAGTGTGTGAGCTTCCAAATATTGTTGGATTGCAAATCCCAGCGCTCTTGGCCAACAGCTAAGATGGACAGGGATGCTGGAAACTGCAGTCCAACAACGTCTGTATGATTCCTACCTTGATTCGAGACCTTTCAAACAGCTTAAGTGATGGCAACTTTTTTTAGAGTAAGGATCTAGAAGAGAATCACTCTTCCTGAAAGCTTCCCAAAGAATCAATTCTAATCAGGATTGGCTGGTTTAAACCAGGTTGTCTTAAATAATGGTTTAAGGCAAGGTTTATATCATGGTTTAAGCCAACCTGGTTTAAACCAGCCAACCCTGATTAGAATTGCTTCTCTTTAAACAATATGAAACAACAACAGCCACTGTTCTTTAAAATTTTATTTTTCGTATACTGTATATTTTAAAAAGTGTGGCTATTATTACTATTTCCCAAGCCTCTTACTACAACAACAACTTTCACAAATTATTGGCAGTTATTCATTATTAGACCAGTATCCAGAGTCAGTAGCTTCTTTTTAACCACTGTATTTTATAGCCATTTTGATATAAATCCTTCCATTGACATCAATTCAACCAAAATAACTTGAGGAGCACTTTTAAAAGATCAATTATTATTTTAAATATAATTATGGTTTAAGCTAGTGGCCTTAACATTTAAACAGCATTTCACTACTAAACTTCCTGATGTACTCCTATAGTGATATAATCCTATACTCCTAGATATAGGCTAGCAACTTGTCAATATAATTCCCAAAGTTTTGTGCAAAGATGTCAATCATGTCAAAGCCTAATACCTTTGGGTTGTTAATGCTTTGGGTCAGTCAAAAAGCATTAAAACATGGTTGATCAAGCTTCCCAGTACGTAAAGTAATGTTTCACAGTAGTAACGTAATAAGCAGGATTCAATTTTTTTCATTAAAACATTAATGCAAAAAATCTGGTTCAAACAAAAAAACCCCGAAAACACATTTTTTTGGTTTAAAAAATGGTTTTTTTTGGGTTTTCCCCCCAACTCTGCTCTTATTTTTTGCTAGAATTAACATCCGCATAGAGGCACAACTCACAAATAAACCAGCAGTGAGTAAAATAGGAAAAGAGGAATATTACAGCCCACCCAAGAGAGAAATGCTGCAAGAGAAAATCTAATTTAAAGGGAGACAGGGATAGTAACCTAAGACGCCCGAATGGCTAGAGAGGAGTTCGGGCAAGAAAAATATTTCATGCTCAGCCCGATATCCAGTTCCCAATTTTGCTCAACTACAAGAGAGCCATGCGCTTATTTTATTAAATAATTAATTTATATCCCACCTTCCTCCTCATATAGGATCCAAGCTGGTTTGCAAGCACTTAAAAAAATAAATCAGGGTATAGGGTTTTAAACAATAGTTCTACAAAAGTTAAAACACAATTGAAGGACGGTTCGGTTAAAAAACAAACCCACAAGGTTAAAATAAGATAATGCACAATTGAAACACAGACTGCATCTGCGCTCCAGAAATGATGTGCCATTTGACATCGCTTTCGCTGCGATGCTTCCAACATCAGATGAGATTTGGTGACTTT
Organism: Urosaurus nigricauda; assembly: GCA_034509955.1. NCBI lineage: Eukaryota > Metazoa > Chordata > Lepidosauria > Squamata > Phrynosomatidae > Urosaurus > Urosaurus nigricauda. The sequence continues at coordinate 4,631,182 of JAOEGL010000003.1, forward strand.
AGAGGATTTAGCCTTTTGCTAGTCAACAAAACAAGATGAGAGAGAGGGTCTTGCCTTGCCTCTTGTGGAAGGGGCAGTGATTCCAAAAAAGTAACTTTTCAAGGGCCTGAGTTTGGTATTATTTGTACTGTTGTTGTTGTGTGCCTCCAAGTCCTTTCTGACTTATGGCGCCCCTAAGACAAAGCCTGTCGCAGAGTTTTCTGCACCAGCTTCTTCAGAGGTTTGCCATTACCATCCTCTGAGGCTGAGAGAGTGTGACTTGCTCAAGGCCACCCAGTGGGTTTACAGTTAGAGGGCCATAATAAGGACGGAGGACAGATTCCCTCCCAAGAAGCAGACACTATCGAGGCAAGCTCTTTCTAGGCAAAATCTGACCTCGCTTTAATTGTTATGGTTCTGCCCTATGGAGTCCTGAGATTTGTAGTTTATTGATTGACTGAATGATTGATTAGCTGGTTGATTTTATATCTCACCTTTCTCCCAGACTGGGATTGAAAAATGTCTTACAAAGTTCAAGAAAGGGCCTAAAACACTATGAAGGCAGGGAATTTGAAGGATCCCTCTCCAAACTATTTGAAGGATCCCTCTCCAAACGATGGAAGTTAAGAGTCGGATCAGGCTGCAGCGTTGACTGCTTTGGTGGACAAGTGACAAGATACGACAAAAGCAGCTGGCAACAGTGGAAAGAGGAAGAAGGGATTTTCTGGAACTTTGATTTTTCTGGAAACAAAACAGGATACGAAGACGTGATGATGAAGAGGAAATCTATAGTCGCAGCAGGTGTTAAAATAGTCATTTTGGACAGGAAAAAGGACTAACTTGTCTGTGAATGAGCATGCTCTGAAGCTGAGAGAGTGTGACTCACCCAAGGTCAATCAGTGGATTTACAGTTATAGTTAGGGAATGGGGTGGGTCGCAGAGGGAAGAAGGGGAGAAAAATCATTCATTTAATAATTATTTATTTCATTTCTATGCCGCTTTTCTCCCAGAAAGGGACCCAAGGCATCTCAACAGATAAAAACATTTAAAAAAAACATCACAATCAACATTTAAAACAGTATAAAATGACATAAAAATATACAAAAGTTAAAAGGTAACAACTCAAAGCACACACAGTCCATATCAAAGCCACCCTGGCATGGTTACATATTAAAACAATTTAAAATTTATATATTAAAACCAATTATATCAATTTAAAAACAATTAAAATCAAGAAGGAGATCCTCAACACAATTCAAAGTTGTGAGATGAATTACGCTATGCTTCATATTTTGTTGTTTACTTATATTTTAAAAACAAAATTAAAATCAACTAGCTAAAAACTATCAATTGTCATTGAAAGCATACTTTTTAATGTATAAATGGATGGGATGGGATCAGAATGAGGAGTCTTGCAGGGTCACTGCTAAAATTCATAAAAATCAATTGCTTGTAATTATAAAATATAGAGTTTTATTTATAGTCAGAGCCAGCATGTGCTGAGTGTTGGACTAAGACTCTGAGCAAGTCACACTCTCTCAGCCTCTAAGACTCCCAACCTTAAGGCAGAGTTGCCAGACACTGGAAACAGGGAAGCCAGCATCAGTATTGGACTAGGACTCTGGAGACTAGGGTTCGAATAATAGCATCTTTCTACATTCCCATTAGAATGAAAAATATCAGACGGCTGTGTGTTAAACTAAAGGTTTGCTAGACCCAATTAATTAAGATTTATTTTCAGAACAGAAACGTATTAATTACAGGAAGGAAAAGGTTGGACTAGTTAGCTATTACATTATATCCTGTTTTTAAAAACTGGTTCAAAGGACCTTGCATCATAACGTTCAGTGGATAAAAAAAGAAGAAACGTGCCATGAAAACCTTATTACAGGTTTGACTTAGGGTTACCATACGTTGGAAATGACTTGAAGGCCCACAACAACAAGCACAGAATCCCCAGCCAGCATGGTCAATGGTCACGGATTCTGGGGGCTGAAATCCGAAATATCTAGAAGATCCAAGGTTGAGCAAATCACAGGGCTCATTCCCACTACAAAATAATCCCGTATGGAAACTGGGTTATTTTGTGATTGAATCTCTTCGGGTCCGTTTACTCCCCTTGCGCTCCCCTTTGTCGTTCACAGCCCCCCCGATATGAATCTGACCTGTCGTTCCCACTTGTTGAACATGGCTTGGATTCAGGTCTTTTCAAAAGAACCACCCAAAATACAGTGTCAGGAAAGAGCGGTTCTTTTGCGTTTGCCTCGCTTCATCACGGTTGAAACCGAGCACAGTAGGATCGGAACTGGTTTCAAGTGGGAACGACAGACATATAACCCGATCAGCAATTCACTTTAAACCCTAGTGGGAATAAACACACAGTGTTCTTGGAAGCTCCCTTCAAGTCTCTGGAAAATGGTCCCAATCTTCCTTTCTCCCAAGTCAAGAAAATGGGTCCACCACCTTCCCATCTCGCCCACCACCAAGGTTAACCAGGCTAAAATAAAAGCAGAGACCGAAATCGCCAAGGCTTTGTGTCTCCAGCCCCAAATCACGGTTTGAATGGACAGCAGCTGTGCATAAAAATGAGCCTGGATTATTTACTGGCTTGACTGCAACCTCCCGCTGCATGAAATGTGGCTTCTAGCCAAAGTGCACTCTTACCGCACAGTATTTATTGTTCTCGTCGACACAGATTTCTTTTGTTTGCCAGGAGGGTGGGCATGAGATCCCCCTCCCCATTTCCCCCTCTTTCTGAAACATCTTTGTTGCAACAATAGGGAAGCAGCTGAGACAAACACAGAGGGGGAGATGCATGGCAGAGACGTGAGGAGCAGAGCATCCTTTGCTAGGGAGAGTGACCAAGTAGGTCATGGCATTTCCATGGCGAGAAGAAAAACAGGGACATTGAAACGAAGGTACAGTAATATCCAATATCCACCAAACAGTGACACCTTTAATCGGCCAACCAAAATGTACAAAATACATGATGCAAACTTTGTGCATGTATTTTGTGCATTGCACTTGGCCGATTAAAAGTACCCCTGTTTAGTGCATTTTGGATGTCATTGTAGCTTGCTATATGACCAACATGACTACTCCTGGATATATTGCAAGAAAGGGTGAGGGATGAGCAATAAGCCAACAGGAGTGGTGATGACAGAAGGGTCCAGGTTGATAGATGACACCATATCAGAGGAGTAGCTAATACCCCAGAGGACCGGATCAGAATTCAAAATGATCTGAATAGATTAGAAAGTTGGGCCAAAGATAACAAAAGGAATTTCAACAGGGAGAAATGTAAGGTACTGCCCTTAGGCAGAAAAAAATGAATGTATAGATATAGGATGGGGGACCCCTTGGTTAACAAGACTATGAGTGAAACGGATCTAGGAGTCCTAGAGGACTACACGTTGAACATGAGTCAACAATGTGATGCAACAACTAAAAAAAAGCCAATGCGATTTTAGGCTATATTAACAGAAATATAGTGTCTAAATCAAGGGAAGTCATAGTGCCACTTTATTTTGCTTTGGTCAGGCTTCACCTGGAATCTTGCGTCCAGTTCTGGGCACCACAATTCAAAAAGGATGTGGAGAAACTGGAGTGTGTCTAGAGGAGGGCCACCAAAATGGTGAAGGGTCTGGAAACCATGCCTTATGAGGAGCGACTTAGGGAGCTGGGTCTGTTTAGCCTGGAGAAGAGATGGTTAAGAGGCAATACAATAGCCCTGTTTAAGTATTAAGTATTCCAGGGGATCCCTGGTAAAGAAAATGTTAAGAACCACTGTTCTAAAGCGTTCCACTGTTTTTTGTTTTTTTTTTGGGCATCAATGTATAATTTATATTTATAATATTGTGTTTGATTACATACTTTAACATTCAGAATAAGCTGCCTTGTGTCCCAGGCTTGGGAGAATGGTGGGATACAGGGGGTTGGACTAGATTGCCTTTTTGTCCCCTTTCAGCTCTTAAGATTCTATAAAGTTTATCACACGAAGGAGATTGGGAGTTTATTCCATGAGCATCCCAGAAAAATTGGGCAATTACGCATAACAATTCCACACGCCGTCACACAAAACCCACCATTAAAATGGTCACAAAGAAGCATTAACGCACATCTTTTTTATTTCTGGGATTTCAGCGACAATGTGTTTCCGACATCACTTTATTCGCGCAATTGCGTGTGATAATCATTCTCCATTTTTGCTTTATTTGCAGGATGCTTTAAATGTGCTTTAATTTGTTTTTAATGCCAAGCTTAGTCCTAGTGTGATAAACTCCTAATATTCTAGTCACCTCCACCTTCCTGATTCAAGATGTCAAAGAAAGCCAAGTTAGTTTATTGTCTTCCATTTCTCTCTAGACCTGGACACACTTTGCCCAGATGTTTTGGACTGCAACTATCACAATCCCCTATCCTTGGCTGTGTCATGTGGGGATGATGGGAATCAGAATCCAAAACAACTGGAATCCAAAATCAGAATCCAAAACAGCTGTCTACCTTTGTTCTCATTTGCTCTTCCCAGTTTAGCTTACCATTAATTTTTTTTTAGTTGGCGAAAATACTTTCATCTCAAAGTCTTAGATACTTCTCAGGTACCTAACAGCATTTGGAAACCTATTAAACACTTAAAATTAAAATAAATCATTGAGAGCTTCAATCAGGCAGTCAGTGAGAAAAGCAATTACACTGTCTGCCTGTTTTGACTTAGAAAACGGAGTACTATATAATGTGGAAAACTTCACAAACCTCCAAGAGTCACAAGATAAAAAGGGCAGATGGATACCAAGCCTAGGTCCGTGTGTATAATTTGGATATTTATGGTTTGCATAACCCAAGGTCCCTGTGTTGGCATTCTGGGCTCTGTTTTGAATAAGAATTCAACCATTACTTTGGGTGCATCTACACCGTAGAAATAAGGCAGTCCGACACCACTTTAATTGCCATGGCTCCATCCTACAGAATCTTGGGATTTGTAGTTTTGTTACACACCAGCACTCTTGGGCAGAGAAGGCTAAAGACCTTGCAAAACTACAAATCCCAGGATTCCATAGGATGGAGCTATAAAAAGTGATCACTTAAAGTGGAGCTTTAAGGATAGAGCTATGGAAAGTGATCACTTAAAGTGATGCCAAAGTGCATCATTTCTGTAGTGTAGATGCACCCTCTGATAGGGAGAGAATAAGAGACAACAATGTACTGTACTGTTTTGCATTATTGTTGTTGTTGTTGTTGTATTTATTTTTATCCCCTTTTCCCAGAACTGGGATGCAGAGTGGCTCACAATATTAAATGAACAATGCAGCGAAAAACATAGAAAAGTGGTACATTAAAACAGGATAAAACTGTTACAATATTAAAATTGATTGCCTATTACTCTACTGTTTTAAAACAATTTTGTACTTTTTAAATTGTATTGTTTTTCAGTGCTTTTATCTTCTTAACTGCATTATATTCCTTTAATGCATAAAGTATGTATGTTTTTTAAATTGTAAACTGCTTTGAGTTCCAACTCTGGGTTAAATAAAGCAGGATATAAATATATTAATATTAATGATGATGATGGAACTTCCTTTCTGCAGCAAAAGAACCCTGGGATTCATAGTTTTGTGAGAGATTTAGCCTTCTCTGTCAGAGAACTCTGGTGCCACAACAAACTACAAAATCCTAGGACTCCACAGCATTGAGCCATGGCAAGTTAAAGTGGTATCAAACTGCATTATTTTTGCCATGCAGATGCAGCCTTGTTTAGTTTTCGGTGGACGTGAGCCTCAAGGCGAGTGTAAAATCTGCTGCTATAATTCAGAGGATGGTTGCTGTAGAATCCCTTCCACATCCAATCCAGAAGTTGGGAAAGTTTATTCTCTCTGCTTCAGACTGACTTATGCTGAGACACCCAGTTGGAGACACAGACTTCACTTCAGGAAGGTCTGTGTCAGCCTCGCTATTCTTCAATCTATTTATTAGACCATGTTGTTTTCCTCCAGAGGAAATGAGCACTACATGCCCCAAGACAAGCACCACCGAATAAAATTGCAGGTGCCAGAAAAGAGCAGACAATATATTACATACCATAATTTGGACAGATTGCAAGTCTCAGCGGTTCCAATTATACCGGGCTTTGCATTCTTCGGAAACAGGGAGACAGCAGAGGGCAAGGAAAGGGGGAGAGGACCTGTAAGGTTCAGACCTCCTTTGAGAAGAAGATAAAAATAGATTGTGGACCTAAATAAGTACGTAGTGAGATCAAGGAGTCAGCACTTGTTTTCGGCTGGCAGGAAGGAAAGTGAGAGAGTCACAGGTCCAAATTTGGCACTAGTACTTGGACTACATTGAGTGTAATGGTTGGAGCGTTGAACTGCAACTCTGGAGACCAGGATTTGAATCCGAACTCAGCCATGTAAACTCACTGGGTGACCATGGACACGTCACACTCTTTCGGCCTCAGAGGATGACAATGGCAAACCTCATCTGAAGAAACGTTCCAAGAAACCCCTCATGATAGGTTCACCTTAGAGTCTCCATAAGTCAGAAATGGCTGAAGGCACACAACCACCACAACAAACAAACAAAACAAACAAACAGCTTCATTTATATACCGCTTCATACCCTTAAGGAGTGTCTAAGCGGTTTACAATTGTAAGCTATTTGCCCCCAAACAATCTGGGTACTCATTTTAGCGACCTCGGAAGGATGCAAGCCTGAGTCAAGCTTCAGCCCTTTGCTGGTCTTGAACTCGCAACCTTATGGTTTTGAGTGAGTGGCTGCAGTACAGGCATTTAACCACTGCACCAGCTGGACTACTTTTAAAAGACTGGCCAAGACGGAGTATTAGTACACTTAATATGTTGCACAGTGGTTGTGCTTCGCCACCTTGTTAGGTAATAGTGTAGTCGTGCAACCAATACATTATGCATCAGCAATGCGCAGGACCCAGCTGTATACAGAATGTGAAATGCCCATCTCCAATGGCAGCGAATGTTCATCAGTGTCTCCACAACCATGAACTGAATGCAGATGTTTTGCATCCTTCCATAGGACAATGTAAGCATCAGACTTCAACAGGATTGCAGCCAATAAAAGAAAAACTTCAAAAGAGTTTGTTGGCTCCACTCTGTCTTCTGCAGGTGTGCAGTGAAAAAAACAAACTTGGCCTTAACAGAGGTGCCAACAACCAGCACTGTCTGAGGTGCTTGACCTCAACAGTAGCTTGCAAACAGCCAAGTGCAGAAGCACAACACAATGGGCAGTATTTGGCAACCAAGCACTGACCAACCTGAAATATGGCACAGGCATGGCTGACTTCTTCCAAAGTTCTTGGAAGCATTTATCTTCCAGCTGCAATATGTACAACAAAAAATCTAGCATATACCGTCTGTTATATTTACAATCCATACTATCCAAACTCACCAAACCAATGCACCAAATCCTCTCTCCAATCTATTATCCTCAACCCACACCTGCTCTGGGTTTCAGACTCCTTATATACATAACTAATTACAAAGGATTGGCACCTGGGAGTTTTCCCCATTTACATCCATATAATTATTTTTATATTTCCTTAAAAGGGACATTTAACCCAACATAGTTTGGAATAGTGGCCTTTTAAGGACTAGATCTCCTTGGGTGACTGGCAGACTCTGAGAGCTGTAATCCAAAAAAGATAACTCCTCCATCCTCTGGATGGCCATCTGTCAAGGATGCGGACATGGCAAGACGCTTGTTCTAAGTGGGAGATGACCTAAACAGTTCCCACTAACTTTAAGACACACAGAACAGAAAATCCCAAGGCTAAGGGCATTTGCACTGATGGCTTTAAAACCCTCGTGATAGAAAGGATTTTTTTAAAGGTATCTTTGCAAATGTATGCAAAAAATGACTTGGAGGAACACAGCAAGACATTATATATTTGCATTTTAGGATCTTAAGTCAGAAACAACTTGGAGGCACTCAATAACAACTAGCTCTGTTATAGCTGCCCTTCCCAATTCTAATTTTCTTCTGAATTCTTGACTGCAGTTTCTCTTCTGATCAATGTTTGATCCAAAGTATGGGAAATCTTTGTTTCAAGTTTCTCATCAACTAGAATGAATTCCTGTGCATCAGAGATTCCCAAACTCTGGTTCTCCAGGTATTTTGGACTTCAACTCACAGAAGTCCCAGCCATCATGGCCAATGCCCAGGAATCCTAGGTGTTAAAGTCCAAAGCACCTGGAGAACCAAAGTTTGTGAATTACTGCTGTAGATCTATCATGGTCATTATTTTTTTGCTTTCTTACCATTCAACATTAACTCTGCCTTCACAGTTTCTTCATAGCCATGTTAGTTTGTAGACCAGTAGGTAGAGAGACCTTTGAGACTAACTGAAAGAAAGAAATTGGCAACATGAGATTTCACAGACAAGTCTATTTCCAAATGCACCTGAGATTTATGGCTATGAAAGTTCATGCTGCCATTGCTAACGTCTTTCAGTTAGTCTCAAATATGTTACAAGATGACTTTTTTATTAATTGTTCCAAGTCTATGAAGATTTCTGCTAGTAGCATGGTGTCATCTGCATATCTTAGATTGATGATGTTCCTCTTTCTGATCTCCACTTCTCCTTCCTCTGAGTCTAAGCCTGATCTGCATAAGATATTTTTTGCAAATAGGTTGAACTAATACCGCAGGGTGACAGAAAACAGCCTTGCCTGCCCCCTTTTCCAATTGGGAGCCATTCTGTTTCTCTGTATTCTGTTCTATTTGCAGTGTACTCTTGTCCGGAGTAGAGGTCATGCATAAAGACAACCAAATGTAGTGGCACTCCCATTCCTCTAAGAGCAAGCCATAGCTTTTCATGATCTATGCAGTCAAAGGCTTTATATTTTTTAAAAATACCACCAAGGTGTGGTTAAATGGGACCCTTCAAGGACAAAGAGATGACAGAATTGCTTGGTATCCAAGCAGGGCTTGGAAGAAGCAGCAGACAGAGTAGCAGCAGATGCTGCATTGCAGATAAACCAGGCAGTAACGTCTTACCTGTTGCAAGATTAGAGATAAAGGGAGAATCTCCTGGAAACAGTGAGAGGGACATGGTTTGCATAGGGGAAGATGCTCTAAATTTACAACCATGCTGTGTTTATTTGCAGCTTCACCTAAAGCTTGGGAAAGTTACTTTTTTGATGACTTTTTCTCAGAATCCCCCACCCAGCATGCCCATGCTAGCTGGGAGTATTATAGGAAATGTATCCTTCCCCAGAAGTAACTTCTTTAAGTTCTGTGCATCACACAGGAGTCCTTTATTTCAGTCTCCTCTCCTCCAGCATAGAGCCCTCCAGATGTGTCCGACTACAACTCCATTCATCCCACAGTACATGCCATTTGCAGCTGAGTCCAAGTATGGGAGAAATAGGATCAGAAGATTTTTCCCGTCACTAGTTGGTTGGTTTAGGAATATGCAAAGTGTGGCCATTTAGAAATAGCTGGATTGCAATTGTCCTTAGCAAAGCCAGTGGAGAGCGATGCTAGGATTTAAAGTCTAGCAACATCTGGAGGACTTTGCCCATCCCTGATTCAAATGACAAGAAAAGAGATTCCACCTAGACATGAGGATGAAATAATAATAATAATAATAATAATAATAATAATAATAAATAATTTATTTATAGCCCGCTCCTCTGTCAAGACAATCCGAGCAGGTTACAGCAGATAAAAAATTATAGAGTAAAACAATTCCAATAACCCACTACCCAACCTCCCAACCCTGGTGGTGCAGTGGTTAAATGCCTGTACTGCAGCCACTCACTCAAAACCATAAGATGGCGAGTTCAAGACCAGCAAAGGGCTGAAGCTTGACTCAGGCTTGCATCCTTCCGAGGTCGCTAAAATGAGTACCCAGATTGTTTGGGGGCAAATAGCTTACAATTGTAAACCGCTTAGACACTCCTTAAGGGTATGAAGCGGTATATAAATGAAGCTGTTTGTTTTGTTTGTTTTAAAATTAAACTAGCAGCAAGTTAAAACCAGAAAGACAAGTAAAACATAAGCAATATTAGAAAAAAACAACAATTCCGTGGGTGATGTAAACTGTGGCATCATAGGTCAAGGTATCAGGAGCTGGTGGGGGAAAACGTATACCAGTTCAAGAGCTGGGAACTAAGGGATTTTTGGGAAGGCTCCTTGACTCCTAAGAACTATCTAACAGTGAAACAGAGTGCTTTGGAGTTGGATGAGTATCTCTCTGGAGTGCTGTAGCTGTGTATTCCTGCATGGCAGGGGTTGGTACCTTGGTGCCTCTTCCAACTCTAGGATCCAATGATTATGTGACCCAAGACTATTTCTGCTTCTGTGAGGTTTCTAAACGATATTGGGTGGGCGTCTTCTCGTAGTGCTGTAATGTTATGATCTTGCATGGAAGAGGTTGGCGTAGATGACCTTTGGGGTCCCTTCCAACTCTTACGTTGCGATAATTCTACAATATGCAAGAATGTAGCCCTGGTCCTTCCTGCTTCTTAGAAGGCCCATCTTACAAAACTCCTTTTTAATACAGCAGGCAATTCTCCGGCACACTTCTTGCAGCCAGACATTCAGAACAGCCTGGCCTGGGTTGCCTTTACTGTAACAACCTCCCTGGCAAGCTAATGAGGCCTTCCTTACTCAAAGTCAGAAGATAAGCAGATGCAAAACAGAGAGAGGGAGGAAAGCCCAGGATGAATACCAAAATAAAGCATGCCGCCCATCGCTCAAAAGGAAGAGGGTGTTGCTCTTTCGATCAAGTCACTGCAGGCTTTCTAAGCACTCATCAGACAAGGATGTGACTGCTAGGAAGACAAGCCATTGGTACAGACTCACACACTCACAATTACACACAGCAGCAAGCTGTAGAACAGGCTCTTCTTCCTCTCACCCAGGGGTCTCCAGGTGCGTTAGACTACAACTCCAATCCTGCTGCCTGGAGTGATGGGAGTTGTATTCCATGCCATGTCCCCACACACCCCGTTTAGTAAATAATATGTACCGCAAGACTTACTATGGAAGTAAATCTTGATGTGGGAATTCTGTGACCCTGCACATATTGCAAGTACAAACAGATCCTCAGCAGCATAGCCGATGGGTTGCTGGGAGCTACAGTCCAGGAATACATGGAGGATTGATGGATTCCCAACCTCCCAGCTAATGGAGCCACCTACACCTCGTGTTTCACAGGCAGATGGATTGAGAGTCTTGATTTCAGAATTATCCCCAAAGTACTCTGGGACTACATGTCCCAGCTGCTTTAGACAGCATATCCAATGGTGAGGAATGCTGGGAGATGAAGTCCAAAAAAACATCTGGCCACCTCCAGCCCTCTCCCACCTCCTTTATCCCTGCCGATCTCATGCCATTCCCAGTTGGGTGGGATGTGTACCACTTTAGATGACAGTGGACCAAAAAATAATACCTAAATAAATCCCCATACATAGAACTCTAGGAAGTAAGGGAAAGGGTTTTATGACTTTCTGATTTATGCTGGTCCTAAGACTGATCACGGGGTTTTCTTGGCAAGATTTCTTAAGTAAGAGTATAAGAAGGGATCGTGCAGTACCTTTATGACTAACTGCAAGGAAGACATTGTAACATAAGCTTTTGTAGACTTCCTCAGAAGCATGGACTGAATTGGTCCTTCCTGGGCACCAGTTCACTCCATGCATCTGAGGAAGGAGATCAAGTCTACGAAAGCTTTGGTCCTTTCTGGGCACCAGTTGATGCCTCTGAGGAAGGAGATCAAGTCTACGAAAGCTTTGGTCCTTTCTGGGCACTAATTCATGCCTTTGAGGAAGGAGATCAAGTCTACGAAAGCTTTGGTCCTTTCTGGGCACTAATTCATGCCTTTGAGGAAGGAGATCAAGTCTATGAAAGCTTTGGTCCTTCCTGGGCACTAGTTGATGCCTCTGAGGAAGGAGACCAAGTCTACGAAAGGGCACCAGTTTACTACATTTCTCCAAGGAAGGAGACCATATCTACTAAAGCTTTGTTCCTTCCTGGGGATTTGAACCTTGGTCCCCAGAGTCGTACTCCAATGCTCAAACTTCTACACCCCACTGGCTCCCTAAGTCAAAGCTGACTGAACAAAAATTAAAAACAATGGGGTGGGGTAGGGTGGGGAGATGTTATTTCTTGCTGTTGCTTTCAAAGCAATCCATTAACTACAGAAACAATATCTAAAGGACTGCAATCTTCCCCATCTAAGCAAAGCAAAATATGCAGATGTACCTGATCTACCCCAGCTTCTTTCTCTTTGCCAACCACCGTGACAGAATTTGCATTTCCTCTGTGCATAATTTGGATTTTTGGAGAGGGAGGGCAGTTTTGGCTCATTTTCTCCATGGACTTTGGCAACATGTTTCCAGGAAGAGAGAGATGTTCTTTCATGCCCTGTAATTTACTGGCTTCCAAAACTAAGCATTCCTCCTAAAAACCACTTCACAGAAGCTTTTCCTACCAACATCCCGTCGGACACAATCTCTCATTTTCTCCTTCCGCCAGGGTCACCAGACAGCTAAGTTTGCAAATTAAACCAAGGAATAGGTGTTATCCTGGACTGTCAGAAGGTTGCTTATTTCAGGACAGAAAGCTGAACACTGACAAAAGCAGACAGGAAGAGAATCAACTTAATTAAGGTTTGGTGCTAGGGAAGAGATCTGTGGATACTTTGGGCCGCAAAAAAACCCCATGAATGGATCTTAGGGGGCATCTACACTGTAGAAATAATTCAGTTTGACACCACTTTAAGTGCCATACTTCCATCTGACAGAATCCTGGGATTTGTAGTTTGGCGAGGCCCCAGCGAGAGGGCTAAATACCTCGTAAAACTATAAATCCCGAGGTTCCACAGGATAAAGCCGCAGCACTTAAAATTGGGTCAAACTGTATTATTTAGATGCACCCCAGATGAGATGACATCTGGTGCCTTGACTTGACAGCAAACAGGAACAATCAAAAACATCTGTGGTTATAGCCAAAGGGTTCTTTGGCAATCTCCCATTCATAGGGTCACCGTAAGTCACAGTCTGCTTGACAGCAAATAACCAAAGTCAGCTTGACAGCAAATCTCTGAATATCAAAGCCTTTAGACACTTGCTTTTTCCACCTAGAAGTGTTTAACTTCAGGCTTTAGTTTGGCTGCCTTCCTTGCAAAGGACCTAACTATAATTTTCTTCTTCTCCCATCAGTTAAAATACCTGCCTTCATCTCTAATAATAATAATAATAATAATAATAATAATAATAATAATTTTATTTATAGCCCGCTCCTCTGTCATCAATCTCTATCTAAACTCCATCCTCAGTCTGCAAGGCTTACTTCCAAATGTGGAAAATTTAATTCTGGGGACTACAACACCCTGATTTCTCAGTCTCTCACTGGGAAGATATTCCAGGAGATGCAGCTTTTACCAGTATTTTTTCCATGCACCGGCTTGTTTCTGAATAAGTGACCACAGGATGCCCATATAGGATCCCCATATACCCCGTAGGATCTTGAGGACAGAGATTAAGGGCCCTTTCACACTGCACAACTATAGCACTCTGATTCCATTTCCACTGCCATGGCTGCATCCCATGGAAACTTTGGATTTGTGGTTTAAAGAGGAAACTTTAGAATTTTAAATATTTATAATAGAATAGACAGTAGAACACACTCCCGCGGACAGTGGTGGAGTCTCCTTCCTTGGAGGTCTTTAAACAGAGGCTGGACGGCCATCTGTTGGGGACGCTTTGACTGGGAGTTCCTGCATGGCAGGGGGTTGGACTGGATGGCCCTTGTGGTCTATTCCAACTCTGTGATTCTATGATTCTATGAATGGGTGTGAGAGCTGGACAATGAAGAAAGTGGGGAAGAAGAAAATAATTCATTTGAGATGTGGTGCTGGAGAAGAGTGCTAAGAAGACAAACAAATGGATCCTAGAACAGATCAAACCTGAACTCTCCCTGGAAGACAAGATGATCAAGTCGAGGCTGACATACTTTGGCCACATCATGAGAAGGCAGGACTCATTGGAAAAGAGAATAATACTAGGAAAAGTGGAGGGGAGTAGAAAGAGAGGAAGACTGCATGCTAGATGGGTGGACTCTCTTAAGGCTGTCCCAGGCCTCAATTTTGCAGGATCTATGCAAGTTCTCTTCGCCATGTGGGGAGAGGGACAAAGGGCAGTCAAATTTAAAGTCCATTAGGTGGCTTAGAAACCAGTTCTGATGATCGTAAGATTGGAAGGTTGGCAGTTCGAAGCCCTGTTTAAGTATTTGAAGGGGTGTCACACTGAGGATGGAGCAAGCCGACAGATGGCCATCCAGCCTCTATTTGAAGAACTCCAAGGAAGGAGACTCCACTACACTCCGAGGGAGTGTATTCCGCTGTTGAACAGCCCTGTCAGGAAGTTCCTCCTAATGTTGAGGTGGAATCTCTTTTCCTGCAGCTTGCATCCATTGTTCCGCGTTCAAGTCTCTGCAGCAGCAGAAAACAAGCTTGCTCCCTCCTCAATATGACATCCCTTCAATTATTTAAACAGGGCTATCATATCACCTCTTAAGCATCTCTTCTCCAGGCTAAACATCCCCAGTTCCCTAAGTCACTCTTCATAAGGCATGGCTTCCAGACCCTTCACCATCTTAGTTGCCCTCCTCTGGACTGGCTCCAGTTTCTCCACATCCTTTTTGAATTGTGGTGCCCAGAACTGGACACAGTATTCCAGGTGGGGCCTGACCAAAGCAGAATAGAGTGGCACTATTACTTCCCTGGATCTAGGCACTATACTTCGATTGATGCAGCCTAAATTGTCTTTTCCAATGATTCATGCCTTCTCCTGATGTGGCCCAAATATGACAGCCTCAGTTTGATCCTCTTGGCTTCAAAGGATAGTTCAGGCTCAATCTGTTCAAAGATCCATTTGTCTTTTTGGCTGCCCACAATATTCTGAGGACTCTTTTCCAGCTCCACATCTCCAATGAACATTTTCAGGGCTAGCCCTGTTGGCCATATAGCAAATCACAATAACCTCCCAAACCCACAAAACAGTGATACTTTTAGTTGGCCAACTGAAATGCACAAAATACATGATGCAAGGAGAGCTCCAAAAGCTTGCATCGTGGGTTTTGTGTATTTTGGTTGTCCAATTAAAGGTATCACTGTTTTATGGATTTTGGATGTTAATATACATCTAAAATGAATTCATGTTCTTTCTGTCTGCTTTCTTCAGTGTGCAACTCTCACATTCGTACATGGTGATGGGGACCACAATGGATGATCCTCACTTTAGTGTTCAGTGTTATATGCCCTTTTTTTAAGCCGTGAGAAAACTGTAGCCAAGCAGTTTGTCAAACAGTGAGAGAAACTGAAGAAACTTCCCTCTTCAGACTCCTGTTTTCCAAGGCCCTGTTTCCAGAGCTTGCTGCCATCTGAGCAGACAGCATGGAAACTCACAAAGCCAGGAGAGCCACAGTTGCCTTTTATGCAACCCAAACAAAAGCCAATTTCCAGATTTTGGATAGCCCTTCTGACCAACGAGGTGCTGCTTTTGATTAGTTCAGTATAACTTTAAAGCTGCTACTTTCAGACACAAAGCATCTGACCCAATTCTTCCTCTATAACTCACAGAGCCCTCCAAATGTTGATGGAATGCAGGGCCCAGAATTCCTTGCCATTGCTAAGCCTGTTGGGACTTGCAGTCCAACAACATCCAGGCAGACACAGGATTCCCATTTTATAAAACCGACAAAGGGGCAGAGCTTGGGAATGTTACTTTTTGAACTTTTTGATTATTTGTGGGTTTGATTAGTATGTTCTCTCTCGGCATCTCTAGGTCCTCCAGCATAACTCTGCCAGAAGTTGAACATAGATAGAATTGTGCTGGAGGACCTAGATGTTTCTAGAGAAAACACTTCTCTAGGCATTTGTAAGTCCTCCAGCATGATTCGGTTATCAACCTCGGGCAGAGCTGGAGGACCTGGAGATTCCTAGAGAGGTGTTCTCTCAAGTAAAAAGAAATGTTTTTTTTTTTTAATTTGCAATTTTCCTACATGCATGGGGATCCTCCACCCCTAACCCCAGCGAATGTGGAGGGTCCACTGTACAGGAAAGGTGGGGCTAATGGCTGCCATGTCAGTGGAGAGGTCAATCCAATCCAGGATTTAACTCCAGCTTTTGCCAGCTTGACCACTCTCTGATGTTACTTGGCCACATGTGTCCTAGTGTAATGCAGGAAAGCATATGGCAAGTAGTGGTTTGAGTGTTAGGCTACGACTCTGGAGACCAGGGTTCAAATCCCTACTTGGTCATGGAAGCCAACTGGGCACCCTTGGCCAAGTCACATTCTTGCAGCCTCAGAGTAAGGCAATAGTAAACCCCCTCTGAACAAACCTTGCCAAGAAAACACCATGATCGATTCA
The DNA here is from genome assembly GCA_034509955.1 of Urosaurus nigricauda. Classification (NCBI taxonomy): domain Eukaryota; kingdom Metazoa; phylum Chordata; class Lepidosauria; order Squamata; family Phrynosomatidae; genus Urosaurus; species Urosaurus nigricauda. The sequence continues at coordinate 4,647,565 of JAOEGL010000003.1, forward strand.
TCTTTTTGTTGTTAACTGCCCTCGGGTTGATCTCGACCCATGGCAACCCTCTGGATGAGACAGCTCCAAGACCCCCTGTCCTCCACTGCTCTGCTCAACTCCTGCAAACTCATACTCAAGATCTCTTTAGTAGAGTCCATCCATCTTGTATGTGGCCTTCCTCTCCTTCTACTTCCCTCTACCTTTCCTACATTACTTTTTTTTCCAACAATTCATGCCTTCTCATGATGTGTCCAAAGTATGACAACCTGAGTTTTGTCATCTTGGCTTCTAGGGAGGTTTCCGGCTTGATCTGCTCCAGGACCCATTTGTAGACCCAATCAGCCCTGGTGGCGCAGTGGTTAAATGCCTGTACTGCAGCCACTCACTCAAAACCATAAGGTGGTGAGTTCAAGACCAGCAAAGGGCTGAAGCTCGACTCAGGCTTGCATCCTTCCGAGGTCGCTAAAATGAGTACCCAGATTGTTGGGGGGCAAATAGCTTACAGTTGTAAACCGCTTAGACACTCCTTAAGGGTATGAAGCGGTATATAAATGAAGCTGTTTAGGTCTTTCTGGTTATCCATGGGATCCTAAGCACTCTTCTCTAGCGTTGCATTTTTAATGAATTTATTTTCTTCCTGTCTTCTTTCTTAACTGTCCAGCTCTCAGATCCATACATGGAAATAGGGAATACAATGGCTTGTACGATTCTTATTTTTGTGCTGAGTTGCATATCCTTGCATTTTAGGATCTTCTCTAGTTTCTCATAGCTGTCCTTCCCATTCTTAATCTTCTTCTGACTTCCTGGCTGCAGTCTCCATTTCTATCAACGTGTGATCCCAGGTATGGGAATTCTTTTACTATTTCTGTTTCTTCGTCTAATTCAGATTTGTGTGGGTTCTCGGTGGTCATTCTTTTTGTTTTCTCAGGATCGCCATAAGTCAGAAACCACTTGAAGGCACACAACAACAACAACAACAACAACAACAACACTTCTCCTGTTTGCCAACTGTACAGACAGCAGAGTAAGCACTTTTGGAGACTAAATGCTTGCTTTAAATAAGACCACATAATAAATAAGACCAAATCTATGCAATTAAAATTAGACTTGGCTCCGAAAGAACTCTTGACTTCCTAGAAGATGAGATTCACTTAAGGATCATCAGAAGGTGGAAATGACCTGAAGGCACACAACAGCAGCAGCAGCAGCAGCAACAACGGAGTTTATCATACGACGGAATTTGGGGGTATAATGCAATGGCAATCTGAACGCAATCATGGGGTTTCACATTATTGCACATGAGTGTATCTCATGCAATTTCGGGCAAAAGGGAAGTCATTCCGAACACAATCTTAGGTTTTACGTTATTGCGTATTAGAGTATCTCACGCAATTTCGGGCAATGGGGGGTCATTTTGGGGAAATGGGAAGTCATTCTGAATGCATTCCAAACGCAATTAGATTTCACATAAATTCGCTAAACTAGCAAATTTACGTGAATTCGAAATGGCTCCATTCGAAATTGGGAGAAATTCCTCACATGTGATAAACTCCAACAACAACAACAACAACAACAACGCGCTCCTGCACTATAATAATAATAATAATAATAATTTATTTCTAGTCCGCCCCTCTGAACAAGCAATCGGGGCGGATTACAACAAGAGTTAAAAACAGTTACAGTTAAAATATCCCATCCTTTCCCTTACCACCCCCCTTAAAAAAGAATTAAATCACAATACAGTTAAAACATAGAATAGCTAAAATAGGCAATAAAAAAAACAGCAGCAGGGAAAACGGACCTAAGGCCTAGGTCTTCTAGGAATAAGGTACAAGGGAAGGAAAGCTGGAAAAAAGACGATTCTAGGGCCTAAGGTTAGGCTCAGGATTGGAGCTGGGTGATATTCACATTCTCTGGGAAGGCCTGCCGGAAGAGGTGCGTCTTCAGGGCTTTTTTGAAGCCTTCTAGGGATGAAATGAGACGCATCTCATCCGGCAGGTTGTTCCACAACTTGGGGGCGACAGCTGAAAAAGCCCTCTGGGAGGTCTGCACCAACCTTGTCTTCATGGGCTGTAGCAGGTTCCTCCCAGAGGACCGAAGTGTGCGGGGAGGTTCATATGGAAGGAGACGGTCCCTTAGATAAGATGGACCCAAGCCATGTAGGGCTTTAAAGGTTAAAACCAACACCTTGTACTGAGCCCGGAAACTGGTCGGTAGCCAGTGGAGAGCTTTTAGCACTGGAGTAATGTGCTCTCTCCTAGATGTACCAGCAAGAAGCCTGGCTGCCATATTTTGGACCAGTTGAAGTTTCCGGGTTAAGCACAAGGGTAGCCCCATGTAGAGCGCGTTACAGTAGTCCAAACGTGAGGTTACCAGCGCGTGTATCACAGTTTCCAGGTCCCTCTTCTCCAGGAAAGGGCGCAGCTGGCGTATCAGCCGAAGCTGATAACAGGCACTCCTGACCGTCGCATTCACCTGACTAGTCATGTGAAGCGACAAATCAAGGAGGACCCCCAAGCTGCGAACACAGTCCTTAGAGGAGAGTGTGACTCCATCTAGGACTGGAAGTTGTATTCCCAAACCTGGTTTCGGGCCTGTGACTGTGAGCACCTCTGTTTTGTCTGGATTAAGCTTCAATCAGTTTTTCCTCATCTAATCCATTACTGCCGCAAGGCAGTCGTTGAGAGGGGAGATGCCATCAGAGGTCTGTGCAGACGATCTGGTCACGGAGAAGTAGATCTGAGTGTCATCAGCGTACTGATGACACTGAGCTCCGTGCCTCCGAATGATCTCACCCAGCGGCTTCATATAAATATTGAATAACATCGGGGACAGAGTGGCGCCCTGAGGGACGCCACAGCTAAGCTCGATTTTAGAAGAGCAGCTGTCCCCGAGTCTCACCCTTTGAGATCTGCCAGAGAGGAAGGATCGGAACCACCGGAGTGCGGTGCCTCCGATCCCCAACTCTCTCAGCCGATCCAAAAGGATGGAGTGATCAATAGTGTCAAAGGCCGCGGAGAGATCCAAGAGCACCAACAGGGTCACACTACCCCAGTCGATGCTCAGGCGGAGGTCGTCTGTCAGAGCAACCATGGCAGTCTCGACTCCGTATCCTGCCCTGAAGCCGGTCTGGAAAGGATCGAGATAATCGGTTTCTTCCAAGACAGCTTGGAGTTGGGAGGCAACAGCTCTCTCGATCACCTTGCTGAGAAAAGGCAGCAAGGAAACTGGTCTATAGTTGTTTCTGTCCAGGGGATCAAGGGAAGGCTTCTTCAGGAGGGGCTTCACGGCCGCCTCCTTCAGACATGATGGGACATTGCCTTCCCTGAGGGACGCATTGATCACATCCCTAAGGAATGTTCTCAATGCGTCCCCTCCCTGGACGACCAGCCAAGATGGTCCCGGATCGAGAGAGCAAGTCGTCTTCCTCACACATCCAAGCAGCTTGTCCACGTCATCGGTACTCACCGATTGAAACTCATCCAGTAAACTGACAGCAACGGAGTTGCTGGATACCTCACTCATGGACACTGGACAAAGGTTGGCGTCCAAGTCGGCTCTTATCCGAGAGATTTTATCTGCAAAGTGGATGTTAAATGCCTCACAACAGGCTGCTGTAGGCTCTAGCAAGGGATTTGGCGCAGGGGGAACCTGCTTCAGCTCCCCCACCACTCTAAACAGCTCTGCCGGGCGGGACTCTGCAGACGCAATGCGTGCAGAGCAGCGAGATCTCCGCGCTGCACGCAAAGCCTCTCCATAGTTGCGAAGATGCAGTCTATAGAGAGCTCTGTCGGATAAGAGGCGAGTCATTCGCCATTTGCACTCTAGTCGTTGTCCAGCCCGCTTCATCTCCCTGAGCTCCTCCGTGTACCAGGGTTTCCGGTTAGGAGCGGGCTGGAAAGGACGCTCGGGAGCGATCGTGTTGATGGCCCTGGCAACATCGGTGTTCCAAGTGTCGACAAGGGCCTCAGCAGAATCACCGGCATTCCCAACCAACAAACCCTCTAGGGCCTTCTGGAAACCAACAGGTTCCATTAGCCTTCGAGGGCGGACCATTCGAATGGGTCCACCACCCCCGGGGAGGCGGAAAGTGGCTTTTAGTTCCATCTTGATCAGGAAATGGTCCGTCCATGACAGTGCGGAGGTTTTTATTACCTCCGCCCACGGATACTCCTGTTCCGTACTAAAAACCCCATCGAGTGTATGACCCGCACAATGAGTAGGCCCATTGACTAATTGGGATAGGTTCATGGCTGTCATGGATTCCATGAACTCCCGAGCTGCTCCAGATAGGTCAGAAGAGCTGGTCTCGAGAGGAATGTTGAAATCGCCCAAGACAAGAAGTCTGGGCGACTCCAACAGCAACTCAGAGACCAGCTGAGTCAGCTCGGCTAGGGAGTCTGTTAGACAACGGGGTGGCCTGTATACTAACAGAATCCCCAGACTATCCTTGGTCTTCAGGGTTAGGTACATGCACTCGATGTGGGCTGTTTTCTGGACAGGGGCTGTTTTCCGGACACCCTATACCTTGGGTGGATTGTGCCCTGAAATTGTGACATATATGGCTTCCTTCCCTGCGATTTGGCCAGGCTCACAGCCATGTGCAAAGACAATATATAGCTGTATTTTATAGTGAAGCCATCCTTGCCACTGAAGGATTATTTTTCTAAGCCTAAAAATAATGTGAGCTAGTCTTAACTTGAGGGTGTGTGAATATATATATCTATACATATACAGTGGTCCCCCGGGTTACGAAATTAATTGGTTCCGGCTACTTTTTCGTAAGCCGAAAATTTCGTAACCCGGGGCCTATTTCCTATGGGAAATAGGTAATCCGTTCCGGAGGCCTGGCGGGGGCCTCCTGGCTGAGGAAGTGAAGGTCCGATCCGGCGGATCGGGCCTTCCTTTCGTCAGCTGCGGAGGCCCAGCCTGGCTGGGGAAGGGAAGGTTCCCTTCCCCAGCCAGGCTGGGCCTCCGGGCCTGACGCGAAAGGGAGGCCCGATCCGCGGGATCGGGCCTCCTTTCGTTGGGCGCGGAGGCCCGGCCTGGCTCCACAAGCCAGGCCGGGCCTCCGCGCCTGGGACACGAAAGGAGGCCCGATCCCCGGGATCGGGCTTCCTTTCGTTGGGCGCGGAGGCCCGGCCTGGCTCCCGAAGCCTGGCCGGGCCTCCGCGCCTGGGACACGAAAGGAGGCCCGATCCCCGGGATCGGGCTTCCTTTCGTTGGGCGCGGAGGCCCGGCCTGGCTCCCGAAGCCTGGCCGGGCCTCCGCGCCTCAGACACGAAAGGAGGCCCGATCCCCGGGATCGGGCTTCCTTTCGTTGGGCGCGGAGGCCCGGCCTGGCTCCCGAAGCCTGGCCGGGCCTCCGCGCCTCAGACCACGAAAGGAGGCCCGATCCCCGGGATCGGGCTTCCTTTCGTTGGGCGCGGAGGCCCGGCCTGGCTCCCGAAGCCTGGCCGGGCCTCCGCGCCTAACGAAAGGAAGGCCCGATCCCGTGGATCGGGCCTCCTTTCGGTAGTCCGTCCCTTGTCCTCCGAAGCCTGGCTTCGGAGGAAAAGGGAAGGGAGTCTGTCCCCTTTCTTCCGAAGCCTGGCCTCGGAGGAAAAGGGACTTTTTTTCGGATCCCGGGGGATCCTTCGGATCCCGGGGGATAATTTTTGGTCCCGCCGGTTTCGGATCCCGGGGTTTTCTTAACCCGGGGGATTCGTATCCCGGGGGACCACTGTATAAACTTATTATTTTACACACACTCAGCCCCTTGTACCAAATTTGTTAGCAGTTGCTATTGATGGAAGTCAGTAGTCTCTGGGCGGAGTGAAGGCTGTATTTAGTCAAATCCTCCCCACTATGGGTTGGACCTGAGTAGACCCATTCAATCCATTGTTGGATGGTGAATCAACGCATTGGTGTAGCCAACTGATTCAGCAGGGTTTACTCTACTCTACTTGGGAGTTGCCCTAGGAGTCAAGCCATTATTTCAGCAAGTCAATGACAGAGGCTGAATTGTGGATGAGCTGGCTTCGTGGGTTAAAGGATTTAGTGACGGAACTAGAGCTCCCAGCTCTCAGGGCCTGGACCATGGGTAAATATTTGCAGGGATGTCATGAGAGCCAGGGTGACGTAGTGGTTTGAGATTTTGGACTATGACTTTGGAGACCAGGGTTCGATTTCTAGCTTGGCCATGGAACCCACTGGGTGACCTTGGGCGAGTCACATTCTCTCAGCCTCAGAGGATGGTCACAGCAAACCCCCTCTGAATGTATCTTGCCATGAAAACCCCGCAATGGCGACCCTGTCCTTGGATTTTCTTGCCAAGTTTTGTTCAAAAGAGGCTTGTTCAGAGGAGGCCAATGCTCAGGTGGATGATGGGACAGTGAATCCACTCAGAATTTTAAGGGGTGAATCCTAGTCTGCTGTCAGGTTGGACTAGACCTCTGGAAGTCTAGGTTTTGAATGGCTAAATCAGCCTTCAAAACCCACTGGATGAACTTACTCACTCTCTCTCAGCCTCAGAAAGTGACAATGGTCAACCTCCTCTGAATTAAAATTATCAAGAAAATTAGTAGCAGATTGACCATTGGACTAGGAGCCCGGTTGGCCATGGAAACTCACATTGGGCGACCGTATGAAAGTCACACTCTTTTGAACAAATCTTGCCAAGAAAATGCCATGATAGAGTCACCATAGGTTAGAAGCCAGCTGAAGGCACACAACAACGACAACCGCAAGATCTTGGGACCTTGGCAAAGGACTGGAAGTCAGTGTTGGGGGACATGCAGGCCTCTTGGTGCGGTTGCACTGCAGTTCCGTAGAGGGATGATGGGAGCTGTAGTGCAGTATCTGGAAGTGCAGTATCTGGAACAAAATGTTCAAGCCTGCAGCTGTGCTGTATGTTAGCCCATGGCTAATGGAGCACCAGGGTCCTTTTGCACTGATATAACTCCTGCGTCGGCCGTGAGAATCCACTGGGTGACCTTGGGCAAGTCACACTCTCTCAGCCTCAGTGGATGGCAGTGGCAAACCCCTTCTGAAGAAACTTGCCAAGAAGATGCCATCATATGGTTGCAAGAAGTTGGAAATGACGTAAAAGCCCACAACAACAACAACAACAACAGATTATAAGGTATAGGTCTGCTGCCTTTTCCCTCAAGCTGGGATTCAAGGCATCTTGCAAATTAAAACAAACACATCGACGTTGAAACAAACAATAGCTCACTGTCAAAATGGCATCTTATTTTCAATAACGTTTAAAACCATTTAGAGCATGCAATTAAAAATAACAGAACAACCATTTAAAATCAATATGTTTAAAAACAGTAAAAATGAATAAGAAAAAGTACAGAGCCAGCCAGGCGCAGTGGCTTGAGCCTTGGGCTGTGACTCTGGAGACTAGGGTTTGAATCCCAGCTTGGTCAACCCACTGGGCGACCTTGGGCAGGTCACACTCTCTCAGCCTCAGAGGACGGCAATAGCAAACCCCCTTCTGAAGAAACTTGCTGAGAAAACCCCACGATCGGGTCGTCAAGAAATGCCTTGGGAGGCACACAACAACAAACCCTAAAAGCTCTTTCTTTAAAAACTCTGTTGGAAGAAAAGAAATCTCGGCCTGCGGATGGAAAACAGTTACGACCAGATGTCACAACTGCAAAAGAGGCACCGCAAAATGTAGGGCATTCAAGGGGGAAAAAATGTAGGATGTTGCAAAAAGCTGAAAACACTCCTGCAATGATAAACTCATGCTTCTTTGCCATGCGCAGAATGGAGGACCTTTGGGAATTCCTCCTGGACAAAGGCTGGCATGGAGGATGTGCCCAGGAAAAGGAGGACGCCCGGTCACCCTGTAAGGAGGGAATTTAAGAAGTTGCATCTTCTCTTCACACTTTGGTCCAAATCCCTCCGGCTCAAACGCCTTCTCTCTCGTGATTCACAGACCAAAGAGGCCTCTGGGTCTCCTTCACACTTGGCTGCCTCCCGTTGCACACATTTTTTAAAAACTTTGCAAAGGTTCGCTCTGTCACCAGAGCCCAGTCCAAGTGGCCAAGTTCCAGCTTGTGACTAAAAATACCAAGCCACGTGGGCCAAAGCACAACCCTGAATATTAACAGCCACAGACGCCGACTGTCGAGTTGCCAACTTTTCTCCCCCGAATAAGCTCTAGCGCCTTTAGGCTGCGTTGACACTGGAGAAATAACTCGGTTTAAGTGCCATGGCTCAATGCTGTGAAATTCTGGGAATTGTAGTTTGTTGTGGGGCCCAGAGCGGAGCGGAGCTCCGCTCTGGACCCCACAACAAACTACAATTCCCAGAATTTCACAGCATTGACATGGCACTGAAACCGAGTTATTTCTCCAGTGTGAACACAGCCTGAGTAAGAGTACAGCAAGGAGAAATACAGCAGGAGAAAAGCACACCTTTACATGTCCAAATTCCAATTCTTTCAGCCATTTGTATAAAGTTTTTTGTGGGTTTTTCGGGCGATGTGGCCATGTCCTAGAAGAGTTCTCTGAAGATGCCAGCCACAAATGCTGGGAAAACGTCAGCATTTTAAACCGAGACCCACTATGAATGCAATATATGGGGGAGGGGGGGGGGTTTGTGGGTTTTTTGGACTATGTGGCCATGTTCTAGAAGAGTTTATTCCTGATGTTTCGCCAGGGTCTGGCATCTTCAGAAAAAGATCTCCTCTGAAGATGCCAGCCACAGATGCTGGTGAAACGTCAGGAATAAACTCTTCTAGGACATGGCCACATGGCCCGAAAAACCCACAAAAAACTATGGATGCCGGCCAAGAAAGCATATCCTGGGGTTTTCTTGGCAAGATTTGCTCCGAGGAGGTTTGCCATGGCCTTCCACCCCAAGATAAAGAAAGCAAACCCTAAGGACAAATAACTTGGCTTCACCCACCTTTTGGGGAGATCCATCCGGAGGCCTTTCTGGCCAGGACTGGACCCTAGAGTCTGGGGTCTGAGAAGGGCCTGAGAAGGTCAGGGCAGCCAAGGTTGACCTTAAACCACCCCTAGAAAGCCAAAGGCCCCATCCAGGTGTGCCAAAAATTCAGATTCGTAGGACAGGCAGGTGTGGTGTCGCGGTTTGGAATAAGGCTCCAGAGACCAGGGTTCGAATCCCGACTCTGTCATGCAAACCCAAACCTTGGCCAAGCTACACTCTCTCAGCTTCAGGGGAAGGCACTGGCTAACCTCCTCTGAACAAACCTTGCCATGCTAGGAGGGGTTTAAGTTGGAAAAGACTTGAAGGCACACAACACACACACATATACAGACATGAAACATTTTGTCTTTCCACATGCCAAGCAGCGAACCAAGAAAACCCTGTGATAGGTTGGCTTTGGGAAGAAGTCACACTCTCTCAGCCCCAGAGAAAGGCAATGGCAAACCTCCTCTGAAGAAATCTTGCCAAGAATACCCCAGGATAGGGTCTGGATTGGTCTGAAACCCCTTGAAGGCGCGCAACAACGACAATGACAACAACAACAGAAGACAATAACCTCCAAAATCCACAACACAGTGATGCATAAATAAATATAATAATAATAATAATAATAATAATAATAAATAACAATAATTATTATTATTCCACCTTTATGAGGCCAACCGAAATACACAAAATACATGTTGCAACCTACCTTCTTTACAATTATTATTATTACTACTGTGTATTTCAGTTGGCCTCAGAGTTGTTGTTGTTGTTGTTATTATTATTATTATTCCACCTTTATGAGGCCAACTGAAATACACAAAATACATATCACAATCTGCCTTCCTTATAAATATTATATATTATTATTAAAATCCACAAAACAGTGATGTATAAATATTATTATTATTATTATTCCACCATTCTGAGGCCAACCAAAATAACCAAAATACATGTCGCAACCTATATATATAAAATTAAAATCCACAAAACAGTGATGTATAAATATTATTATTATTATTCCACCTTTATGAGGCAAACTGAAATACACAAAATGCAAGTTGCAACCTATTATTATTAATAATAATATTAATAAAAATAACAATTTTATTATTATTATTATTATTATTTTGTGCATTTTGGTTGTCCTCATAAAGTTATTATTATTATTCCACCTTTATGAGGCCAACACAAATACACAAAATGCAGGTTGTAAGCTGCCTTCTTCATATATATATATATATATATATTAAAATCCACAAAACAGTGATATATAAATAATAATAATAATAATAATAAGTATTATTGTAAAGGCATTATTATTATTATTCCTCCTTTATGAGTCCAACCCAAATGCCCCAAAATCCCTGTTGCCCCCTGCCTTCTTCCCCAGGAGAAGAGAGGAATTGAGGCTGCTTGGCCCTGATTGCATGAAGGGGACCCAGGCTGACACGTGTCAAGCAAGCATCCACACGTACCTGAGGACACGGGAGTCACCTTCAGGGTCAGAAAGAGGAGAGGAGAAACAAAGGAGAGGAAGCCTAGCAAAAAAATGAGCACCTGCCCTTCCCCAGTAGAGTAGACCCATTGACCCCAAGGGGTTTACACAGGTGTAAAGCCCTCCAAATGTCTCCCAGGGAGGATAAAAAGAGAGCACACCTTTACCTGGAAATCTCAAAGGTGCCCAGGTGGGATGGAAATGACAAGATCCTCAGGAAAAAGTCAGGATCCTGGAGCCATCAATCAATCCCTGCTTCCCTTCTGCATGAATGAATGAATGGATGGATGGAACCTTCAGCCTGCGTGGGAAAAAAAGGAGCCGGAGCCACGCCCCCTCCGCCTGCGTCACAATGGAAGGGGCCGCGCCCACTTTAGGGAAGCCACGCCCACTTTTGAGAGTCCTTTAAGACTCTTTCGGGGAAGGAGACTTACTTTCGGCTCTCTAGCGGCAGCTGGTGGTAGAGGCGCGGAACTGCAGCCCTTGGGATGGAAAAAAAAATACAATTGTATGCATTTAATTTTGAAATAATGTACATTGAAGCTTTTAGGGTGAAAATACAGCTTTTGGGATGGAAAGACACTGTATACATTTATTTTTAAAACACGTTTAAACTTTTAGGATGAAGATGCAGCTTTCAGGATGGAAATATAGGGTGCATCTACTCTGCAAAATCATAGTTTTGGAATCTCTTTTCCTGCAATTTATATCCATTGTTCCACGTTCTAGTTTCTGCAGCAGCAGAAAACAAGCTTGCTCCCTCCTCAATATGACATCCCTTCAAATATTTAAACAGGGCTATCATATCACCTCTTAACCTTCTCTTCTCCAGGCTAAACATCCCCAGCTCCCTAAGGCGTTCCTCATAGGGCAGACTTGATCTCTTCCAGGACCCATTTGTTTGTCTTTTTGGGCGTCTGATCCTCAGCACTCTTCTCCAGAACCACATCTCCAATGAATTGGTTTTCTTCGTATCTGCTTTCTTCACTGTTCAGCTCTTGCATCTGTACAAGGTGATGGGGAATGCAATGCCTTGGACAATTCTAATTTTAGTGCTGTGTTACTCTTTTTAAAAAATACATATTGTTTTATTGAGCACATAAAAACATACCAATGGCATACAAACATGACCTTACTCTTTCTACATGCTTTCTTAATAGTAATAATAAACTCTTATTTATATCCCGCCTACTCTGATTAGGACCGAGGCAGCTTACAGTAAAACAGTCAAAACGTAGTAAAAGAACAATATACAAGAGTCCCAAATTCTACTTTCTCCCCTTAAAATAACAATTGAATCACAGTTAAATTTTAAAAAATCCATACTAAAAAGATTAATTAAGACAAACAAACCGGAGGATGAGAAAATCAATAGGCTGCATAGTAGTCTACTCAATGGTCTACTCAATGGGTGGCTGAACTATTCCGGAAAGGTCTGTCGGAAGAGATTTGTCTCGACAGCTTTCTTAATGCTGTCCAGGGTTGTAATATGACAGATCTCGTCCTGCAGGCCTTTCCATAGTCTGGGAGCAGTTGCCAAAAAAGCCTTCAGGGTCACCATTTTTTCTGTATCCTTCCAAAGATCTTCCTTCCACATACCTTCTTCTCCATTTACTCTTACTCTCTACAAACTTATTTTACATCTATACCTTTACCCCTTTAGGATCTATTCTAGTTCTTTCATAGCTGCCCTTCTTATTCCTTTTAGTCTCCTTCTTATCTCTTGGCTGCAGTTTCCATTCTGATCAATGTCTGAGCCAACATACAAGTGGGTCTCTGTTTTATTTTATTTTATTTTTATTTAAAATATAAAACATACCATACCAACCAGACATTTCACCAAATGCATCACATTCTAATATTCTGTCTCTTTAAATCTTAACATCAAAACATTATAACAATTTTTTCTTCATCTTTACTTATCTTCACTTCCTTCTACTTTCTAACTTACATGCATTTGCTTATCCATCTATCTTAAACTTCACTCCTTCATTCCTTTCATGTCCCGTTTCTTTTCTTTTTCTTCTTTTTTGCCATTTTCTTCTTTCCATCCTCCTATTCCTATTCATACCTTCACTTACACTAACCTTCTATCACTTCCTCTCATCCTCTTCAACTTTCTTTTCTCTCTTTACCATTACATAGATCCTTCTCACATTTCAAATTATTCCATTTTAGCACATTTAAATACATATATTGCATTGTGAAGTTGAAGGCTTTCATGGCTGGCATCCATAGTTTTTTGTGGGTTTTTCAGGCAATGTGGCCATGTTCCAGAAGAGTTTATTCCTGATGTTTCACCAGCATCTGTGGCTGGCATCTTCAGAGGAGATCTGGCAAAACATCAGGAATAAACTCTTCTAGAACATGGCCACATAGTTCGAAAAACGCACAAAAAACCATATATTGTGTTCATAGTGGGTCTCAGTTTTAAAGGAGTTATTATCCAAGGTCCTGGGGCCTATTCCTTCAAATAAATTCACCACCTCAGTTAGCTCCTTTAAAGTTCTGACTGAAGCTCGGAGCGGACTCACAGCCCCACTAATGCATCAGCCACAATCCTGAACAACCCTACAGCTCACAAACATGTTTGCCACCCGACCAGTAACTAACCACTAAGCCCAGGTACATAACAAAAACATGACAAGAAGCCAAAGGTAAGCAGACGCCCAAAGTACCAAGAGCGCAAACATCCCCTCCGCCCACAACCCTCAGAACGTGAAGCAAAACAACAACCAAATGCGCTGCCCAGAAAGCACCAGACACAAAAGCCAAGCTTTTAATTATTTAATCCACAAGGTTGGTGTCTTTTGCAAAATCTCAAGTCACTTCTGAGTCAGCAGCCTGACTCCCACATTGTCTAAGACTGGGATGCTTTCAAAAATAAAAATACCCCCTTCTTCCAAACATAGTTATATTAAACCAGATGCCCATTCCCATACTGGTTTTGTACAGGATGAGTCTCCCTTATCCGAAAAGCTTGGAACCAGAAGTGTTTGGGATCTTGGGTTTTTAAAGATTTCTGAATACCTGTATTTGTGTATACAGTTAGCCCCCCACATTTGTGTCTTTGACTTTTGTGGATCTGATTATTTGCGGTTTTGATTACTGTATATACTCATGTATGAATCTAGAAATTTAGGTCAAAAAATTGACCAAAAAAACTGAGTCAGCTTATCCACAGGGCAATGTAAGTACTGTATCTTAACTCTTATTTAAAAGAAGGAAAGGTGAAAGGCAAGAGTATAATTTGTCCTAGAAGCAACAATCTCCTCTACTCTCTCATCCATCCAGCCTTAAGAGTGAGCAGAAAGTTATGTCTGCTGGAATTTTGTAAGTTATTTGACATTGTTTTGCTTTGCTTCATCCTTTAGATCCTTTGCTATATGTCCCTAACTTTTACCCTCAATTTATCCACGGGTCATAGCAAAATCCATACATTCCTCATACACATAGTTTGAAGGTAACTTTGTACAATCCATATTTTTAATAATTGTGTGCATGAAAGAAAGCTTGTGTACACTGAACCATCAGAAAGTAAAGGCATTAATTACTCTCTCAGCTAGCCATGAAAAAATGTTTTGATTTATTAAATATTTCAGATTTTCAAAATTCTGGAGACTCAGCCGGTATCATATAATATCTCTCTGGCTGCATCCGCACTGGAGAAATAATCCAGTTTGACACCACTTCAACTGTCATGACTCAATGCTATGGAATTATGGGATTTGTAGTTTTCTGAGATGTTTCGCCGACTCTGTCAGAGAGCTCTTATGCCACAACTAATGACAGTTCCCAGAATTCCATAGCAACGAGTCAGCTCTTGGAGGCTTCTTGAGATTGAGTGCCCTCCACTTAACAAAGGAGCTGCAGCAAAGATAGAGACATATTGAATGGCCAAGGGAATCTCTTCTTTGTTTTTTACAAATGGATGTTAAAATTCCTTGGACTTTGAAAATCTCCCAAATTGTGGCCTTCCTCTCTTTCCTCTCCCATCTCCCTTTCCTAACAATATTGTTTTTTTCTAGTGATCCGTGCCTTCTCGTGATGTGTCCAAAGCACGATAGTCTCCACTTGATCCTCTTTGCTTCCAAGGGGAGCCCTAGTCCGATCTGTTCAAGAACCTACTTGCTTGTCTTCTTGGCTGTCCATGGGATCCTAAGTCCACTTCTCCAGTACGACATTTCAAAGGAGTTGATTTTCTTTCTGTCTGCTTCTTTCACTATCCAGCTTTCACATCCGTCCATTGTAATTGGGAATACAGTGGCCTGAACAATTCTGACTTTAGTGCTCAGTTGTATGTCTTTGCTCTTCAGTATCTTTTCTGGTTCTTTCATAGCTGCCCTTCCCATTCCTAGTCTTATTTCTTGACTGCAGTCTCCATTCTGGTCAGTGTTTGAATTCTGTAACTATTTCAATTTGCTCATTGTCTAGACTGAATTTTTGTATTTCTTCTGGGGTCATTATTTGTTTGCTTTCTTTATGTTCATCCTCAGACCTGCCTTTGCACTTTCATCTTTGATCTTCCTTATCTTCCTTATTAACTTCCTTATTAACTCTTCCTTATTAACTCTTCTGCTAATATTACAGGGTCTTCCGCACATCTTAGGTTGTTAATGTTGATAATGTTGGAGACTGGATAGCCAGGTGCAATTCCTTCAAAAACATCTGGGAGGGGAGAAATGGAGAGCTGGGGCCACAACTATTTCCCTGTTTCTCCATCCTAATGCCAGGCTGTATTTCAAGGCTGATCAGCCTCCATCTTGGTGGGTGCATAGGGAGCAGTTCTTGTTGTTGTTTTCCCCCAGGTGCTGCTGTTTGTCAACAAAAACAGAGCAATCCCACCAACATCCAAACACCAAATAATTAGGCTAAATGCTCGGCCAGCGTTAGGCATAAACATTCTTTCAGACGCCTGGAATAGAGGCAAGGCTATTAAAACATTGCCAAGTTGTTTTCGCCCTTTGCTGTGGCGGCTGGGGCAAAACTGTTTTGGTTAATTTGAAGCTGTTGACAGGTTCAATGCGCCCGTGGCAGGCTTTTTGAATGGGTGAATACCTGGGCGGGCACGCCTGCCTCTTGAGAGAGTGGTTTTGTGCAAAACACTTGCCAACTTTGCACCTGGCACTTAACTGGCAGACTGGCATCATTAGCCCCGTCTTTTTCTCTTCGGCTGCAGGGGACTTGTTTTGCCATATGTAAAGGCCTGCTCTTGTTCTCTGTCAGGTGAGGACAATGCTGGTACTGTTGTCAGAAGAGATGATGATGATGATGATGATGATGATGATGATGATGTTGATGATGTTGATGATGGTGATATCTTTATGCAGGTCCTATTAGTCTTGAAGGTCCTTCTCAATTTAATTGAACACTATTCTCTTCTCTTTTTAGCCATGCCACTTCAACATGGCACAGTGGTTAGGTATTACAGCCTAGGAGAACTGGGTTCAAGTTCCTGGACTATCCCTTGGCCTGACCTACCTCACAGGTATGTTGTGATGAGGAAGTGGAGAGGACGAGAGCCATGTTTGCCTTGTCCTCATTGGAGGAAAGGTGCAGTATGAATCCAACTAGTAAAAATGATAAAATATCTAAGAAATGTGATGCTGCAAATGCTACTATATACATGGTGTATCCAATGCATCTGAGGAAGTAGACTTAAGTTTACGAAAGCTCATGCTGCCAACTTCTTTCTTTACTTAGTCTCAAAGGTAGGTACTACAAGATCTCTCTACATAACGATTCTACAGATTAACATGGCTATATCTTTGAATGCTACCATATGGGCTACATCTGCGCTGCAGAAATAATCCAGGTTGACACCACTTTAAATGCCATGGCTCAGTGCTATGGAATTCTGGGATTTGGAGTTCATTGCCGCACCCAAGCTCTCTGACAGAGGCAGCTAAATATCTCATAAAACTATAATTCCCAGGATTCCATAGCATTGAGCCATGGCAGTTAAAGTGTGTCAAACTGCATTCATTCTGCAGTGCAGATGCAGCCATTGAATTTCAATTGCTTTGGGTATGCATCTTCAAGGAAAGTGATACAGAAATATATAAAGGAAAATAAGTGTGATGCAGCAGCTAAAAAGGTCAATGCAATTTTAGGTTGCATCAATAGAAGTATAGTGTCTAGATCAAGGGAATAATAATAATAATAATAATAATAAGCTTTATTTGTATACTGCCCTTCCTGCGATCAGGGCGGTGCACAGCATAACAAGATAAAAACATATAAAAGTGAACAAGTATTAAAATTAAATAACATTACAATAAGGGAATCATATTAAAATAACAATTTTCAGGTCTGGTCATGTTGGGGGGGGGGAGTCATACAAGGGGAAGATATCAGGGATATGCCTGTTCAAATAGATGTGTTTTTAGGCCCTTTTTGAACAGAATGAGAGAGGTGGCAAGGCGGAGCTCAGCGGGCAACAAGTTCCAGAGGCTAGGGGCCGAGATAGAGAATGTTCTCTTCATAGTCGTTGATAGTTTAGCCTCTGGAACTCGTAGTAGTTGTTGCCCGGTAGATCTAAGTGTGCGGGGCGGATTATATGGGGAGAGGCGGTCCTTTAGGTACTCTGGACCCAAGCCATTTAGGGCTTTATAGATGATAACTAGCACTTTGTACTGAGCCCGGAAGCGAATAGGCAGCCAGTGGAGATCTTTTAATATAGGTGTTATATGGGCAGCCCTGGGGGCACCGGTGACCAACTGTGCTGCCATATTCTGCACTAATTGTAGCTTCCGAGAGTGATACAAAGGCTGCCCCATGTAGAGCGCGTTGCAGAAATCCAACCGAGAGGTTACCAGGGCATGTACTACTGTTTCAAGGTCCCTCCGGTCCAGGTAGGGACGCAGCTGGCATATCAGCCAAAGCTGAAAACAGGTGCTCCTGACCGTCGTGTCCACCTGAGAAGTCAGATGGAGCGACGAGTCAAGGAGCACCCCCAGACTGCGTACGGTGTCCTTAACGGGAAGGGTGACCCCGTTCAGGACAGGTGGAACCACCTCCATCCCTGGGCCAGGGGAACCTATCACCAGTACTTCCGTTTTCTCTGGATTCAGGCTGAGTCTGTTTTCCCTCATCCAGTCCATTACCGATTCCAGACAGGCCACGATAGGAGCGACGCCATCCCTGGTCACTGCAGCAGTCGGAGGCATAGAGAAGACTATTTGAGTGTCATCAGCGTACTGATAACTCCGCGCCCCATGTCTCCGGATGATCTCTCCCAGCGGTTTCATGTAAATGTTAAAAAGCATGGGGGACAGAATAGCTCCTTGAGGAACCCCAGATGTAAGGGCCCTCTTATCGGAGCAAACGTCCCCCAGCTGCACCATCTGGAATCTCCCAGAGAGATAGGACCGGAACCACTGAAGTGCAGTGCCTCCGATCCCCTTCTCTGCCAGGCACTCCAGTAGGATACCATGGTCTATGGTATCGAAAGCCGCTGAGATGCCCAAGAGCACCAGCAGGGACACGCTACCCCTGTCGATGCCCAGACGGAGATCATCGACCAGGGCAGTCTCAACCCCGTAGCCTGCCCGAAAACCGGTTTGAAATGGATCTAGATAATCCGTTTCATCCAAGATCCAAGGAAGTAATAGTGCCACTCTATTCTGCTTTGGTCAGGCCCCACCTGGAATACTGTGTCCAGTTCTGGGCACCACAATTCAAAAAAGATGTGGAGAAACTGGAGCGTGTCCAAATGAGGGCGACTAAAATGGTGAAGGGCCTGGAAACCATAAAGCCCTATGAGGAACGCCTTAGGGAGCTGGGGATGTTTAGCCTGGAGAAGAGAAGGTTAAGAGGTGATATGATCGCCCTGTTTAAATACTTGAAGGGATGTCACATTGAGGAGGGGACAAGCTTGTTTTCTGCTGCTCCAGAGAACAGGACTCGGAACAATGGATGCAAACTGCAGGAAAAAAGATTCCACCTCAACATTAGGAGGAACTTCCTGACAGTAAGGGCTGTTCGACAGTGGAACCCACTCCCTCGGAGGGTGGTGGAGTCTCCTTCCTTGGAGGTTTTTAAGCAGAGGCTGGATGGCCATCTGTCAGGGATGCTTTGACTGGGAGTTCCTGCAGGGCAGAAGGGGGTTGGACTGGATGGCCCTTGGGGTCTCTTCCAGCTCTATGATTCTATGATTCTATGATTCTAAGCCCATCCAGCCTGATTGGGGGTGCTGGGACTTCTCTAGAGGGTCATTTATAATAGATATACCTTTTTACAAAATTTCAGTTGATTCACACATACAGTATATGGTATCTTTGCTTTCAGTGCACGTTCATGTCAGTGCCTTCAAATTTCCTGTCACCTTATGGCAACCTCATGAATTTCTTAGGGTTTTCTTAGGCAAGGAATACTCAGAAGTAGTTTGGACAGTTCCTTCCTCTGAAATGGAACCTACAGCACCTGGGAGTAATCTCCTGTCCAAGTACTAAACAGGGCTGACCCTGCTTTGCTTCTGAATCAGAGAGGAATATGGTACCTTTGGGGTATTTAGGCACACATGTGCTCATCTTGAAATTGTCAAGCAGTTCTCTGAATCCACACATTTGTCCAAACATGGTCACCAGCTATGGGGTATTTATACCCAGGGTAGCCATGTTGGTCATGTAGCAAATTACTACAACATCCAAAATCCACATAACAGTGATACCTTAATTGGCTGATCAAAATGCAGAAAATACATATTGGAAGCTTTCAAAGCTCCACTGTCTTAGATTAACATATGCAGCGGCCAAGCTTTCTTCTGAGCATTTTCCCTCATCACACAAGAAGCCAAAAGGCCACTACTATGGAGATATTTATCACCAGTCTGTTAGGCGCCATGTTTTACTCAGCATAACCATGCAGTGCATTCTAGAAAAAAGTCAGAGAAAGACTCACTGAGATGCTGACGGAAGGTACATTGCACTGTCTCCTGAGGCATGGTGGCAATGTGGACCAAACCAAAATGGATCCAAATTCATGTAATGGTGAGAATCATTGCAACCTTTAGTGATGAGATGCAGGAATTTCCAAGTGCTAGCCAGCCCTATAGCCATGGGGCAAAGGAAGTGCTGGATGCATGTCTTCTTGTATGGCAAGGGGTTCGACTGGTGGTCTTTTCCAATTCAATGATTCTATGTGGCTCAGTGGTCAATGTGCTATTCCAAAACTTGGAAGCGGCAGAAGAAAAGGTCCTCTGGGTAAACCCTACCAGCCTAGTTTTTTGCTGGCTGCATTAAATTTTTTTTACCAGAGGACCTGTGTGCAGGACGGATTGTATGGGAAAAGGCAATCCTGTAATCAAGCTGGGCCCAAACCATGAAGGGCTTTAAACATTATAACCAACACCTTGTACTGTGCCGGGAAGCTAATAGGCAGCCAGTGTAGAGATTTTAATATAGGTGTTATATGGCCACCCCAAAATCTCCCAGTGACCAATCAGACTATCATATTTTGAATTAATTGAAGTTTTCAGACTAGGTGCAAGGGCAGCCCTATGTAGAGCGCGTTGGAGAAGTCGAGTTGTAAGGTTACCAGTGCATGCACCACAATTTTTAGGTCCTCAAGTTCCAGGAAGGGTGCAATTGATGTATCAGCTGAAGCTGATAACAGGCACTCCAGGCCGTCCCATCTATCTGAGCTGACATCTGGAGCGATGGATCCAAGAGCACCCCTAAGCTGTGAACACAGTCCTTTAGGGTAAGTGTGACCTCAAGACATTCGTTCAGAGGGCAGGATGAAATTTCGTAGACTTGAGCCTATGAAAGCTAATGCATTTGAGGAAGTACGCTCAAGTCTACGAAAGATCGTGCTACCAACTTCTGGTGATGTAGTCAAGCCTTTTAGTCCAAGTCTCAAGTCAAGTCTCAAGTTCCTTGCTTCAAGTCTCAAGTCGAGTCTCAAGTCCTTGCAAGATACATCCAAATCAAGTCTCAAGTCTTGGAGCAAATTTTTTAACAGAAAAAAAAAGGAGGCAGGGTGTGTTTCTTGGAGGGAACAGCAATGGTGTTAGGCAATGGACTTGAGGCAGAAGTTGAGATCTACTTGGCAGCCTGTCCCCTTTGCACATCAGAGGAGCCTTAAGTCTGAGTCCATTGGCTCAAGTCTACATCACTATCAACTTCTACCTTGCAGTTGGTCTCAAAGGCGCTGCAAGATCCTTGTACATGCTACTCTGTGTACTTTAATGCTCTACCACAGGGACCACAGTCCCATATGCACAATTTTGCTTCCACAACTGTCAGCTGGATGTGATTGTTACACATTGTCCAAAACCCCAACAGCACCCACCACTCTGTGTAAATAGTGCCACTATGTTTGTACATGTCACTAAGAGGCTTCAGCCAATGTCTTCAGCAGCATTATTGGATCCAAAGCAGGTAGACAGATCTTCAAATCTGTATCCTCTTTGGTCACAGATGGAGCAGCCAAGCAACTGGGCTTATTAATATAGTTAATATCAGGCTATATACATCGAGAGGTAACAGTATTTTTAAAATGATTTTTTAACCTCATTCCTGATTAAATTTCATATTGCTAACTGCACAAAGACCTGTTGCACATTTAACTTCCCTACTGCACCAAATGTGCTCAGTTGCACAATCAGAATAACGCCTGATGGAATCCATTGCAAATCACTGTTCAAATCCATTGCAGATCATTGTTCCACAAGACAAATCTGAATCCAAAGGAGTTAAAAATAGATGACAAAGGGCTTGGAAACCACAGCCTTTGAGGAAGGTGGGGGGAACTGGGTATGTTGAGTTTGAACAAGACCTTCAAGATGGTATAAATGGACAGCCTCATTCTACAATGTTGTAGAAAGAAATGTGTACCCCCTCCCCAAATCTGTGTCTGCCTGGTATTTGCATTCTTAACACCACTAGACAGCACACTATTGTGCAACTGTAGCTGATCCTAGCAAAAGTGCTGCCCCTTTGTGGACTTTATGCTGCAGTAGCATTGATGCTTTAACTGTCATGGCTCCATCTTATGGAAACCATGGGATTTTTTGTTTGCGTGACACCAATGCTCACTGACAGAGAAGGCTAACTATCATACAAAACCACACATCCCAGAATTCTGTAAGATTGAGCCATGGCAGTTGAAATGGTGCCATACTGTGTTAATTCTGCAGTGCAGATGCAATGTTTGTTGTGTTCTTCTGGACCCAGCAAGGTGGCCTCCATTTTTGCCCTGGCTTTGAGCATGCCTCCTAGGAGTCACAGGTGGATATTTTTAGTAAAAAAGAAAAAAGAAATGTTATGGTTAGAGGACTTTGGGGGACTCAAAAGTGGTCTTGTAGGCCACATATGGCCAGCCCATGGGGATCACACTTTCCCCACTAAGGCATTTTTAAAGAAACTGTTTCGAGGTATCCATTCTCCCATTCAAAAAATCTATGAATGGAAGCTTCTTCATTATATACAGTCTTGATATTCAGATTATGTTGAACGTTTTTTTAAAGGGGAGGAAGTCAATACAGAGCTGCAAATGCATTTAATTTAAAGGAAGAAAGGTATCTAGGGCTCTTATAAAAACTTAGACGAATTGGTTAAAAACATGACTGATCTGTAATTGTGTAAAATAAATACATTTGGTGATTTTTTAAACTTGTGCTTTGCTGTAACTTGAAGAAGCCATTGTAACATGGGTGGGAACGAAGAAATTCACTAATTAAATTCAGTTTTTATTTTTATTTTTGTTGGGTGTCCAAAAGCCAGGGCTGAGTGTTCATTTGGATATACAACCCTTATTTAAAAATTCCTAGTTCCCCACAGCTGAACAAGAGTGAGAAATAACACAGTTTGATACCACTGCTGTAGATCCATTCTATGGAATCCTGGGATCTGCAGTTTTACAAGGTCTTCTCCTCCAAATAGCGCTAGTCCCACCCAAAACTAGAAATTCCAGAATTCTGTAGGATGGGGCTATGGTAGTTAAAGTGGTATCAAACTGCATTATTATTTCTATATTTTAGATGCACCATAGATGTGATGCTGGAGAACTGAAAAGAATTAGATATTATTGTAGAGTTCTAGTTGGTTATGATAGATTTTGTACATAATGCCAGGAAGTTCAAGCCCACAAACCTCCTTGCAATGAATGCCCATTCATGTTGCCAATGACTGTTGTTGCTTTTTCTTGAAGCGGCACAAAGAGAAGCCGAGCAAAACAAGAAAATCACACAGAAAATCTGGGTTCTGACACCAGTGACCTTTAATGACTAAGAGCCCACAGTGACGGAAAAGGAAAAAATAAAATAAAATAAAACCAAACCCCAGGAATCATAATTGTAACATCTCACTGGAATTGGTAAATTTTTGGCAAGGAATGCAATTTTTTTTCTCTTCCCTGTTTCATTCTTGTCTTTAATGCGACGTTTAATAGTTATTATAACTTAAGCTGTGACTGGCACCCTCGCTTGTGTGCCCATGAAAACTTAAACAAGTATATAAAAATATGCCATTAAATTCATATCGACAATCAAAAGACTCAAGGACGTTATGTACAGAGGAGAAGCGATATATACCAATATTTACAGTAAGTCTTCAGTGGCCAAGGAGGTCAGTTATAAGCCCACAGGAAAGAGACAAAAAGTCAAAACTTTGGAGTCAGGAAAACTGCAAGAGAAATTTGCTAGCTGTCCAAGTGAGCACTGCAAAGACAGTCACAGGGCAATACTTAGAATTGCTCCCATCATGACATCAGTGGCTGTTATTTGTTGATGATGTAGGAACGGTGTACCGTGTAGTCAAACATTCACATCCCGGCTTCCATTTTGCATCAGGTTTCAATTCAGGAATCTTGACAACATCATGAGCCAAATTTTGGACTATGAATAAGGCTTCCGAACATCCACAGAATGCTTTCTCATCATCTCTTAAGAGACAAAAAACATAATAACCCAGCACATTCCTATCAACAGGGTTAAGGAGCAGACCTTTTGATACCAGATGGCACTTACTCCATGCAGAAACTTCACCAGTGTCTTGATTTTTGAGAATATTTGGAACACCTCCTTTCTAAGCCCAAGAGTTAAAAATGCAATTCCAAACCCCGACAATAAGTAACTAATCTCAAAACAAGACCAAAATAGATCTGTGAAGGACCCAGCTATTTTACACAGACTGATAATGCAGAAAGTAGCTACACATGGGTCACAAAATCTGGGAGGGAACTGACCGTATGTGTCATACCTATTTCTTGTGTAGAAGATGGAAGGACCATGCTGGCTAGAAGATTCTGGGAGCTGTGGTCCAAAAAGTAATTTTTCCAAGCTCCAGTGTCGTCATCTCCTTGCCAGGGAGGGCAATGGCTCTACCGTTGTGTTTTCCCAAAGTCAGAGAGCATACTTGCCTAACCTTATTAAACATGGTAGGACCTTCTTTTGAAGTTACAGGAGATTTTGATTGAACATTAAAAGGAACCTTTTGACAGTTGGAGTGGTTCAGTAATGGATCCAATTTCCTAGAGAGGTGATGGGATCTCCTTCTCTGAATGTTTTCCAAAAGAGGCTGGACATCTTCCTGCTGGAGATGCTTTAGCTGGAAATCCTGCACTGAGCAGAGGGTTGGATTCAACTCTATGGTTGTATGAATGATCTCAAATATCAGGGCTGGGATTTCTGTACCTGCAGATGATCTTGGACTACAACTACTAGCATCCCATAGCCTGCACAGTCAGTGGTAAGGGATAGTGGAAGCTGCAGTTGTATGCTAACACCTCTCACCTGGGTACAGGCACCACAATATTCACTAAATGGGAACATGAATCTGAAAGTGTGGCATGTCACCATTGTTAAGATCACAGTTGTAAACATGACCAGACAATGGAGTTTATCACATGAGGTTTTACCCATGAAGAAATGGGAATTAAAACAAGGAAATCCTGCAAAAGTGGGATCATTTTCATACTACGTCACGTATTAACGCATACAGAAAGTGAAAAAATACTGCAAAAGCAGGATTGTTTTCACACAACATCATGGGTTTTGAGCATTAACATGGAAATAAACCGCACAGAAAGTGGACAAAATCAACTGCTTTTTACTTGCAGGATTCTCCACTTTCTTTGTGGTTTATTTTCGCATTAATGCTCAATGCCCCTCATGAGTGTGAAAACAATCCCGCTTTTGTGGGATTTTTCCTGGATTTAAATCCCATTTTTGCAAGGGATTTAGGAAATTAACCTCCCGTGTGATAAACACCCAATGACACCATCCCTTCCCCACTTCTCATTTTGGGACTCCAAATGTTTGTTCATATCTGGTTCAGGTTCAGGTTCAGATCTGCCCCACAGTTAAGTGGCTGGTACTTTCCAAAACGAAAGAAAAACAATCTCCTTCACATTTTCAGCGATTTTGTTGAAAACCGGGATAACAAAAGTACAGTTGGCCCTTCATATCCATGGATTTTTTTTTATCCATGGATTCAAGCATCCTCCGTTTGCTCCTCACAAGTAAGTGAGGGTTGCGGATCTGAAGTTGCAGAATGAGAATATTCCAAAAATATAAATTTCAAAAAGCAAACTTCGATTTTGCCATTTTATATAAGTCAAACTCTTTTACTATGCCACTGAATTTAATGGGACTTGAGGATCCATAGATTCTGGTCTCCAGCGGGAGGGGGGTCCTGGGACCAAACCCCAGTAGATATCAAGGACCCGCTGTAATTTAAAAGAGTGGAAATAAGGATGCTGTCTGGAAGCACTAGTGTGGGTTTTTTGTTTATATTTTGCGGAAATAATTCCCGAAAAAGGAAAATTGCATGTTATGCACATCAAAGACAACCATGAAGAAAGTTATGTTCATATGAAGACCAGATGTTCCCATCAAGATAATTGCTGGAATCCCACACTGAACTGGAGGAGGGTTAGTTGCTGGATGAGAGAGTTGTAGTCCGAAAATATTCTGCTTCTTGCCTAGCTACATTAATAGTGAGGGGTAGTCTGACAATTTGGGAGGGTGGGACATTGCCCGTGTAATCCTCAAGATCCTTCTCAGCCGGTAAGGGGTACAAGGTACAGTTCTTGCAAGAGAAGAGGCTGGATAGTAAACCCTTTGACTCTGCCTCTAGGGATCCAAACCACTTCCTTCCTCACAAGTTTTGCTAGGCATCAGCAAACTCTGTGAACAGCATGATCCTATACACACTACCTGGGAGTAAGTATCACTGAATTTGGGGCTTCCTTCTGAGTAAACATGCGCAGGCTTGGGTTTGTCAGATGCCTCTGGATGGATGAGACTAAGGTCAGCAAAATTGTTCAGGTACCCTATCAACCTTGTTCAGCAAAATTGGCAGGTACCCTATCAACCCGGAGAGGTCAAAGGGTAGCTTAAAATGGAGTCCACATGGTCCCCCAGTGGAAGGTGGCCTAGCTTCTCTTCATTCCTTATACTAGAAACCTCTTCATCTTAACCCCCATGTCCAGAAGCCACCTATGATATGAATGGTGGTCTAACTTCAGATTGTGTTAGAACAGTGGTTCTCAGCCTTTGGTCACCTATTTGTTTTACAAGGATACTTCTTCCTGTGAACGTCTTGACTTTCTGCTCTCCAGGTAGCCAATTTATTTCTCTCAAACCAAAGACAAACCCAATCAGCTACAATTCTCTTTTTCTTTGTATCTGAAAGCCATCTCTTTCCATTTTTTAAAAAATGGATAAATTAAGTGCCACTGAAAGTCCAATATTCTGCTTTCTCTTGAACATCTGGTAGCTTGCACAGCTGACTTGTACAATGAGTAAGATGGGATGCCTTCCGTGCCATTTTGGAGTGAGGCACCCTCTGCCTCCTCAGCTTGCAAGCTGCCACTGGTAGCTAGTTTTTAAAAAAGAAAACATAAATACTATACAAGGAGACCGCGAGGACAATACAAACTGCTGCCCACATGCTCCTGTAACCCTGTGACAATACGGAGCAATAGAGACAATCCTGGTAACCAGAGAGGCCTAAATAAAAGTGTTGTGGTGAGGCCTTGGCCAATAGGTCTTTGTGACCCAGCCTGCTAAGCATGTGCAGAATCTGTGGGCAAACCTGCTCAATATTGCACATTTTCTTTCATTTTAGAGCCATGTTTTTGTTGCCGTCACGTTCACAGAATCAACAAAAAGTAAACTTCCTTCCACCCCCCAACTTCTCTCTTCTACCCCTAAACCGTACATGCACACACACATACACACACAAGATGCTCTGGAAGCCATCCTGGCTGGTGACTGTCATCAACATCACAATTTGATACAACCTACATACAGAACCACCTTTAATATCAATGTGTGGTCACAACCCTGGACTCAACACAATACAGCCCATGCACAGGGTGCCAAGGGTTGTGATAAGTGTCCACAGCCTTTCTCCAAACCCCAGCTCATACCTTACTCAGAAATGGTGCAAACCCCAGCTCCCCACGTCTCCCTTTTTCAGAACACCTCCTCACCACCCCAGTCAACAATAAATAAAAGTTATTTATACATATATTTTTAAAAACACACACACACATACACACCTATCCACCCCCATGTTATCTGTATGTTGGTGACATGGGAGTGAATGCACTAGGGTTGTTGAGGCAATGGTGTGGTTGGTTCTTGTGAGGAATACTAGAGGCTACTGTGTGCTTTCTACATGGATGGAATATAATGGTGACTTTGAGTGGAGTATCTGGACATCTATATCTGGTTGAGGAGTGTTGAGGGCACCCAATGGGCAGGAAAAAATGGTAAAGTTCCTACTTATATTGGGATCAGACTCTTTGGACGTCATCCAAGTATTGTTCATACAAGCCAGCATCTGGACTCTGAGGCTTCAATGGATCAAAATGGAGATGTAAGAACACCCAAATGCTTCTGGATTCAGTGTTGGGGTTTCTTATCAAGCAACACACACAAAGCAGACAATCCCTTCCTAAACAAGGCTAGGTTCTTGCATTGTTCTCTTGCTCCTTCTCTTCCTGTCCTGGAGCCTTCTGGAGTGCCCAGCGGATCCGAATAAGCCCACCCATGCTTTTCACGCATGTACGCCACGGCACTCGTAAAAACAGCAGACGGCATAGGCTGTGCAACATAGAACTGGTGGGGCAGAGGAAGGGTTGCACACTGTCCGTCCCCAGGCATCGCTCCTTCCGTGCGGTGGATCCAGGAGGCAATCGCGCGTACAAAGAGACATTCAAGATGGGCAATGAGACACAGCTACGAGAGCGGTACGCGTTCAGGGGTGGACGGCAAGGACGGAACTGGAGCTTTCCCTCTCTCCCTTTCCCCATTGGGATAGCCCTCAGACCCTCCAGAGGAGGAGATGGTTTGTGCTGTCATCCCGTCCCACTGTCTCACTGCTGTTGGTGAGTCGGAAATCCTCATAGCCATCTCCCCCGCTGATTACGAGCATCTTGGACTTGGAAGGCCGGTGCCTCAAGGAGTCTCTCTTCTCCAAGTCATTGGACTTCTCTGCACCTAAGTAGTGGAGGAACAGTAAAATGGCACATGTTACTCTCTGTAACCAACTTATCCAGATTTCACGACTGGAGCCATGTAAGAAAAAACACATGTAATTTGCAGGTAAGTATTGTGGGCCCTTGATATCTCCTAGGGTTTGGTTCCACCATCCCACATGGACACAGAGTGACCAGATGTCAAAACTGCAAAAGGAGGACAAGGCACCGCAAAATGTAGAATACAGTATTCATGAAAAATGTAGGACATTAGAAAATAAAAGCTAAATATAAACATAAAGTCATTTCATATGGTCTATTTACAGCTGTATTACATATACTGTATTTTCGTATATGTTCTGGGCTCTGTTTGAATACAGTTCAACAATTACTTTGGATACATCTACATCGAGAAATAATATGGTTTGACACCACTTTAATTGCCAGGGCTCCATTTTACGGATCCTGGGATTTGCAGTTTTGTGTGAGGCACCAGCACTCTTGAGCAGAGAAGGCCAAAGACCTGGTTAAACTACAAATCCCAGGATTCTATAGGATCGAGCTACAACATTTAAAGTGGTGTCAAACTGTTTTATTTCTATAGTGTATATGCACTCTAAATGTATCTTAAATTGACCTTCCACTCCCAGTATAGAACTCAAAAAATTATCATAGAATCATAGAATCACAGAGTTGGAAGAGACCATAAGGGCCATCCAGTCCAGTCCCCTGCCATGCAGGAACTCTCCATCAAAGCATCCCTGACAGATGGCCATCCAGCCTCTGCTTAAAGACCTCTAAGGAAGGAGACTCCACCACCCTCCGAGGGAGTGTGTTCCACTGTCGAACAGTTCCACTGTCAAAAAGTTCTTCCTAATGTTGAGCTGGAATCTCTTTTCCTGGAGCTTGCATCCATTGTTCCAGGTCCTGTTCTCTGGAGCAGCAAAAAACAAGCTTGCTCCTTTAGCTGCTGCATCACACTGTTGACTCATGTTCAATTTGTGGTCTACTTGGACTCCTAGATCCTTTTCACATGTTGTCTCATTCAGCCAGGTATGCCCCATCCTATATCTGTGCATTTCATTTTTCCTCCCTAAGTGCAGAACCTTACATTTGTCTGTGTTGAATTTCATTTTGTTAGCTTTGGCCCAGCTTTCAAGTCTATTCAGGTCATTTTGAATTTTAATCCTGTCCTCTGGGGTATTAGCTACTCCTCCTAATTTGGTGTCATCTGCAAATTTGATGAACACTGCCCAGCAAACTTCCAGCAAACAAAAGCCTGCCTTAAAATTATATATGTACTCTTATGAGTGTATTTTAGTGGTTTTATAGTGCTGTATTTTAACTGTAGGTTTATTCTTTTTAAAACTATTTTCTATTCTAAAATGTTGTTCCATATGTTTTCTATGCCAGGCTTGTGCCAACCCATTTTCTGTCCCTTATCATGCATTTTCTATACCAGCCTTGTGCCAACCCACCTTGTATCTCATTTCCATACGTTTTCTATGTCAAGCTTGTGCCACTCACCAGGATCCCTGGGCAAGGGAAAGAGGATATCAAAGCCTTCAGGTAGGTCGACGGAGGTGAGGAACCGGACATGTCCTGTGTGTCCTTGAGAAAGTCCCACCGGCAAAGGCTGAGTTTTCAAGGAGGTGGCATTGCCTGTGATGGAGAGCGTCAGCACCACTCCTGCGCTGGTCCCAATCCAGAGCAGGTCCTTGCATGCCAAGAGGGCAGTGATGCGTAAGCAAGCAGCCTTGTGCTGGCGAATAATGGCATCTGAACCTGTGCACCACCAGAGAAGAAAGCAATGATTACCCATCGTCTTATAAAGTATTATGTTGTACTGTATTCCTTTGCTTATAGAATATTCTCCCTCCCCTCCCTGAAAGATGGCACTCAGAAGCTTATGAAATAAAAATATTCATTTAAAAAAACCCACAGACAGAGGTAAAAAGGATAGAAAAAGTTATGTTTTACCCTCTTTTGCCATGCAGGAACACACAATCAATGAAATCCTGACAGATGGCCATCCAGCCTCTGTTTGTAAACCTCCAAAGAAGGTTTAATAGCCACAGTGAGCTTGACAGTTTTGGATGGAGCAGAAAGAGCTACCGGATAACTTCTTGTGCCCTATCCAAAACAAAGCACATGTACAAATAACCATGTACGCCAGCTAACAGGATTCTGGCCATTGGTTCTTCTTACTGGGTAGTGTTCCAGCCACAGATGTCCATGGTGGCAAGATGGGCCTGGCTAGGTAACTTCTGGTTAAGTTGAAAGTTGAAGCCAAAACCAGGGGGAGAAGAGAGGCTCAACATGATTCCAGGATTAAATTAATGTTATTGTCTCATGTGAAAAGCCCTTGACATTTTGACAAGTCACTTTCCTCAGGAGTGATGACAACAAGAATTACATTAAGAATACTGATGATTAAAACAATAAACTTACATAAGGTTTCCAAGTCAGTGCTCTTAATATAACAATTGCCATCAACTACCCTAGAACATTTAAGAAGGTGGTATGTCACAATGTAGAGAGAATAATGCATCACAAAATAAACATTATTTCACTTTTGAGTATCACCTTGAAGCCTCTTACTTCTCTTCCAGCAATGTATCCTTTTAATGCTGGCTTTTATTCCCTTTTCTCAGTATCACTTCTTCACCCACCACCACCACCACCACCACCATCATCATCATCATTATTTATTGTTATTATTTATATAGCGCTGTAAATTTACACAATGCTATACATACAATCTTATAACTAGACCTTTCCCCAAGGACACAAGAATCTCAACCAAGATGTGCTTTTCTCCCTACAATAATTATCCAAGGGAGATCAAGCTGTATCAAGGATGCCTAAAGATGATTAACTGGGGATTTGAACCCAGGTCACCCTGGCTTAAGTCTAGCACTCTGTCCAGTGTAGACTAGGTCCCAGGTCTCAGCTCCACCTTTACACTGAATATTCAGGGAAGCTTCAAAAAAGAAGATACTATCATAAAGATATCTTGTATGATTTGAACTCAGGACAGTTTCTTTGCACGCAGGGTCTGGAAATTATGTCCTATGGCAGTGGTTTTCAACCTTCCTAGTGCTGTGACCCTTTAATACAGTTCCTCATGTTGTGGTGACCCCCAACCATAAAATTATTTTCATTGCTACCATCGGAAATATGTGTTTTCTGATGTTCTTAGGTGACCCCTGTGAAAGGGTCGTTCAACCCCCCAAAGAGGTTGTGACCCACAGGCTGAGAACCGCTGTCCTATGAGGAGTGTCTTAGGGAGCTGGGTATGTTTAGCCTAGGGAAGAGAAGGTTAAGGGTGATATGACTGCCATATTTAAAATTTGAAATGCTCTCATACTGAAGCTGGAGCAAGCTTGTTTTCTGCTGCTCCAGAGAACAGGGCCTGGAGCAATGGATTTAAGCTACAGGAAAAGAGATTCCACCTCAACATTAGGAGGAACTTGGAAGAACCTGAGGGTAAGGGCTGTTTGACAGTGGAATATGCTTTGGAGTGTGGTGAAGTCTCCTTCTTTGGAGGTTTTCAAACAGAGGCTGAGTGGCCATCCGTTGGGAGTGCTTTGATTGCAAAGCAGAAGGTGATTTGTCTGGATGGCACTTAGGGTCTCTATGAAATAATCCCTGGTATCTATAGATGGGGAAGGAAAAGACCAGAGTTTAGAAAAGTTGCTTTTTTTTGGATTACAGCTCCCAGAATCCCATAACCACAATGTTGGGAGCTGTAGTCCCTAAAGTAGCATTTCAAATTAACACTGATCCTAAGCTGCATGTTAGACAGGACAGGAAAATGAACGAGAGCATTGTGGAAATGGGTGTTCAGCTGTTGCTCTCCTCCACCATCAAATGCAGCCTCTATGTAGAAGCCCAGCCTAGTGATCCTGAGTTATTCCACCTCCCTACCAAAAGCCGTATTTCATGGCAGTTCTTGTTCTTACCTGCCAACATCTTGTGGACTGGAGGAGTGATGTCAACTTCAGCCAACTGGTCATAGCTGGCAGGATGGTACAGCCTCACCTGCGCACTGCCCTGGAGTGTGACCCAGACCCCCACATTAGAGCTGACCATGCAGGTCACGCTGCGGTTGCTGTCCTGTCCAACATGAAATGTGTGCTGCAAAAGAGAGAGAGTGGATGAAAACTGGATGATGTTACTTGCATTTGGGCTAGTGAGATTAACTGAATGGTTAACTCTGATTCTAGCTGAGGATCAGGCCTGAAATCCATGTAAATTTCAGCTGCTAACTAGTGCCTGGTCTCCTATCCAGAACAGACCCATTATCAAGTTGTCTTTTCTCCAGAATTAAAATAGCTGTGTTAAAAATGTTTCTTTGAAAATGTGAACATCCCAGGAAGTTTGGCCCATGGAGTGCCAGAAATGAGGTATGTGAGTTCAAGACCGAGAAAAGGAAGTTGTGTTCCTCTTTCAAAACATGTTAGTTGGATTCTGATTTTTGTTGCTGCTGTGTGCCTTAAAGTTGTTTCCAAGTTATGGTGATCCTATCATAGGGTTTTCTTGGCAAGTTTCTTCAGAGGGAGGGTTACCTTTGCCATCCTCTGAAGCTGACAGCATGTGACTTGCCCAAGGCCACCCAGTGGGTTCTTATGGCAGAGCCTGGATTCAAACCCTGGTCTCCAGAGTCATAGTCTAACGCTCAAACCACTCCACCACATTGGTTCCCTGGACCCCAATTTTAGCACTTAGAAAATGATAGGTATTTTTTCTCTTTTTTAAAATCTCACTTCAAACGTTTGTTTTCAATGGAAACAAACACAACTAGTTAGATGGCCCCATGGTCTCTGAGTTCCACCTGTGGTCTCCTAAGATGCATCCTAACCCAACTGCACTCATCCATTCTCTTCACCTGAAGGCTGGTTTCCACTGCCAAACTGGTCTTCCATACACACTGGTCAGTTCACAATGTCTTTGTTCACAAATGACCATAGTTGAAACTGGACTTGCTTCTTCATTTCCATACACAAAGGATTTTGAATTTGAATCGACATTCTCACATACTAACGGCATATTTAGGTCTGTCCCTGGTTTCTACTCCACTATACGCATCTGAGGAAGTAGACTGAAGCCTATGAAAGCTCATGCTGCCAACTTCTTTATTTCAGTGAGTTTCAAAGGTGCTACAAGATCTCTCTACATACTGAATCTACGGCTAACATGACTATATCTTTGAAATATGAATGTTAAGTGCATAGGTGAGGATCTGAATTGAGATGGAAAGAAAGGCAAAACTGTACCAGAACTTGGAAAAGTTATTTTTATTTGAAAGCTCCCAGAATCCCCCAGGCAGCACAGCCTCGGATCATATGTAATAGCAATAGAAACAGCATTTACATTTCTGTACTGCTTCATAATGAACTCAGCACTCTCTAAGAGGTTTATAATGTATAAGACAATTAGTTGGATACTCATTTTACCGACCTGTGAAAGGACGGAAGGTTGAGTCAACCTTGGAGCACTGGCTTCGAACTCACAACCTTGTGGCTGCAGAACTGGCATTTAACCACTGCACCACCAGGGTTATTTAGTATTTATTTATTTAGTGTAAAAGAGAGTGGCAGACTTGGAAGGTGACACAGTTTCTTCCCTACCTCCTGCTGCAACGTGGATGTGTTGAGGATGATGACTCTGTTCTGGCATCCGCACCACAGGCGGCCACTCACAGCTACCATCTTGGTTATGGGGCTTCCTGGGGAGCCCAGCGAGAGGGATTTGGAGTTCTGAGAGTCCCAAAACCGTCCTGCCATGGAGACAAAGAGAGAATGAGAGAGAGAAGAAAAAGAAAAAAGAATTCATCTTGCCTCCCTTCCTCTGTAAACCCAGTCTTAAAGCAGCTCTCCAGTCAAACCCTTTACCTGCTTCTCTCTGGTAGGCAACAAGTTCTCCATTGGCCAGGGACACAAACACCTGGTTATCGAGGTACCTGTAGGGAAAGGGATGGTATAATAAGAATAAAAATATTTATTTCTTATCCGCTTCTCCCCATGGATCGAGGCGGGAAACAACAACGATTAGCAGACAAACAACATCAGTTAAAAAGACATCAGTTAAAACACACATCAAATTAAAAGGATGAATAAGATGTACACATATTATAACAATCCACATTAAAGATTCATAGTTTCAAAGTTCACAATTTAAAATCATCTGGATAAGCCTGCCAGAAGAGACTGGTCTTTAATGCTCTTTTAAATTTGGACTGTGAATCTCTTCTGGCAGGCCATTCCACAGTCTTGAGGCGGCTGATGAAAAAGTCATCTGGCTGGTAGTTGCCAACCTAATCCTGGCTGACTGGAATAAATGGCTGCCAGAAGACTTGAGCATATGGGGTGGATCATACAGAAAGAGGTGATGCTGTAGGTAACCTGGACCCAAACCATGTAGTGTCAGTTATGGTATCAATCAGAATGAGCAGAGTGACAAGGGACTTACTGGAGGACAAGGTGGACCATGGTTATCCTTATTCACATTGTCACAATTCCATATATATATATATATATATATATATACAGTATATATATTTAAAAAGCCAATAAATATCTGGAAGGAATTTTGGCTTAAAAGATGCATTCATACTTGCCCTTAGCATAAAACGGTAAAGATGTAAATCTCCATCCACACAGAAGAAATAATCCAGTTGCATAGCACTTTAACTGCCACGGCTCTATGCTATGGAATTCTGGGAATTGTAGTTGTGTGAGAGATTAGTCTTCTTTGTCAGAGAGCTCTGATTCCACAGCAAACCACAATTCTCAGAATTCCATAGAATTGAGCCATGGCAGTTAAAGAAGTGTCAAACTGCATTATCTCTGCAGTGCAGATGCAGCCTAAATCTTCTTCTTTTTTTCCCCATACCAAAATGAATAATTTTTCTCCCTGTTGGATGAAATGTTGTTGTTGTTGTTGTTGTTGTTGTTGAAACCCTAAGACAAATCTATCATGGGCTTTTCTTGGCATATTTCTTCAGAGTGGGTCTGCCATTTCCATCCCCCGAGGCTGAGAGAATGTAACTTGCCCAGAGTTGGCCAATGGGTTTACATGGTTGAGATCCTGGTCCCCACATTCATAATTCACTGATCAAACCACTACACCACACTGGCACGGTGTGAAATTAAAATACTTTAAAAGCATTTTTGGATGACCTTATTGCACATTGGGGCTATTTTTTGTGAAAGATCTGCTTCATAACTTTTATGCAATTTTTTGTGTGTACAAAACCCCAAGGTTATCCACCGCAAAACAAAAGGCAAAAGGTTCAAATTGCTAAAAATATCATGGTTGCTGGCCCTCCTTTTTAAGACGGAGTGTTTCCATGTATCAAGATACCCTATCTCATCAAAGATGAGAAAATCTGCAAATATTATTTATGTCTCTACTGTAAAACCAACCACCCACGGGTTTCTCCTAGAATTGAACCCATTTATTATTTAGGCAATTAAGAGATGGCAACATGAAGACAATGGTGGCCTTTCATGAAGATAATGATGGCCTGTCATCATTGGATGGTAGCTTTGAGGTTGTGTTATGCTGTGGTACACATTGGTGCTTTTCTCTATTGGCTTATCTGTCACCACTGCTCCAGTGTGGATTTGCAGCTGCCCAGAAATAAATGCAGCACATGATATAGTTAACCAAGGATCCTTGACACCAGAAGGTGAACTATACAGTCCACCCCTCATAGAGGTGGAAAACCAGTTGCAGGGTGGTAAGCTTTTCTGTTGCAACTTGCTGACATACTCCTTCATACTAAGAAAAAGAGTGAACATGCACAATTTCCCATGTTTCATAATTTGTTCTGTTTTTGCTAGTAAATGGTGGAGCAAGGAATCTAGTTGCTCACTGTTTAATCACTAAAAATCCTTACGGAAAGGGATCTTCTAGCACCTTTGAGACTAACTTGAGCAAAAGACATTGTAGCATAAGCTTTTGTAGACTTGGTCTAATTATACTACAATTTCTTTTGCACAGTTAGTCTCAAAGATGCTACAAGTTCCCTTTGCATACTGATATTTCAGAGCAACATGGCTATGTCTCCGAATTCTAGTAAAAATTCTATTCACCTCCTTCTGGATTCTTCTTTTTTGCATACACATTTCCAGTCATATGGACTAGAAACCTCCTTTCAAACCAATAAAGGTTAATGTTCTCAGGAAGCTGGATTCTGTGCCCACTGTTACATTCTCTAGCATTGCACTGGGTTTAGTTTCGATACTTACAGAATGCATGTTACAGAGGCCGAATGTTGCATCTTCATGCTATTCTTCCGGTTGCGGATATTATCTGAAGACTGATAGACATGGATGCTGAAACCCAACGAGAAGGAAGAAAGACATGAGATTCTGAACGGGAGTAAATGGCAGTAAAAAAGAGAGAAGGGGCTGTATTGAATTAGCATAGTCTGCTGGTAAAATATAACTCCCTGAAGTAGGCTTCCTAAACTGTGGTTCTACAAAGCCACACTGATCTTCCAGTTCTCCAAAGCAACTACCGTATATACTTGACTTGTGTACAAGTTGACCTCATGTATAAGTCAAAGGAAGGTTTCAGGGTCAGAATCCAGGGTTTTGATTTGACCCGTGGATACGTCGAGTGTAAAATCTAGGGGGCTATAAGGAAGGATGGAAAGGGGGAAATACCACTTTGGTCTCTCCTTCTCTGGACCTCTCCCAACTGAGAAAGGAAGCAAGTGGTTTTAAATGGAAAGTTGTTTCCATATAGGAAGCAAGGTCTTGCAAAAGGGACCAGAGAGAGAAACAAGTGGATTTAAATGGGGATATTTTTCCATGGGAAGCCAGGTCTTGCAAAAGGGAGCAAGAGTGAAGCAAGTGGATTTAAATGGAGAGGTTTTTCCATGGGAAACCAGGGCTTGCAAAAAGAGCAGAGAGAAAAACAAGTGGTTTTAAATGGAGAGGTTTTACCATGAGAAGCCAGGGCTTGCAAAATGGAGCAGAGAGAGAAGCAAGTGGATTTAAATGGAGAGGTTTTTCCATGGGAAGCCAGGTCTTGTAAAATGGATCAGAGAAAGACGCAAGTGCTTTTAAATGGAGAGTTTTTCCAATAGGAAGCAAAGGGTTGCAAAAGGGACAGGAGGGGGAATGAATTGGTGTTCAATGGAGATTGGGGTGTCAGGCTTTCTTGTTTTAGGACCCTTCTAAGCACTATTGATCTACTGACTCTTATATAAGTCTACCCCAAAATATTAGGGGCAATTTTGGGGCATAAATTTCTTGACTTATAGTCGTGTATATATGGTAATTGTTGTTGCTGTTATGTCCCTTCAGGTCAATTCTGACTTATCAGGGCAGTACAGACTGCCCAAAAGGGGCGTTCTGTACTCGTCCCAAGAAGCGGCCAGATAGGGCCAAGGCTGCCTCACTGGCAGCCCCAAAGGCCCCATTTCGCCGCTTCTGCAGTCTGTGGAGAAGTGGCGAACTGCCGCTTCCCTGCGGCCTGCAAGCGGGGTGCAGCAGGCGCCCTGGGCGCCCGCTGCATGCTGCTCTCCCCGGCACTGCCGAGGGAAGAAAGGGGCTCCTTACTCCTTGGGGTCCTTTAAAGGCTGCACCAAGGACCAGGCGCAAAAAAGGAGCTCTGTTGCAGAGCTCCTTTTGGCGCCGTGGAAAGGGTGCCCTAGGTGCCCTCCTGCAGTGCTATTATGTCAGGTGCGCACAGCGTTATGTGAACGCTGCACACGCCATGACATTTTTATGATGTGCCCGTATGGACGCCGCCATTTTAAAATGGCGGCATCCATACGTGTTAGGGTTAGAGAGGGTGCAAACACTGCACCCACCCTAACCCTAATCGCGCCGTACAGATGGCCTTTTTGGGCTGTCTGTACCGGGCCATCGTGTCCTTACTGTAGGGGTTTCTTGGCCAGATTTAGGCTACAACTGTACTGTAGGAAGAATGCAGTTTGACACTGCTTTAAGTGCTGTAGCTCCATCCTATGGAATCCTGGGGTTTCTAGTTTTACAAGGTTTTTAGCCTCGTAGGATGGAGCCATGGCAGTTAAATGGTATCAAACTGCATTATTTCTACAGTGTATACGTATCCTTAGTCTGAGGAGGCTTGCCATTGCCTTCCTATAAGGTGGACAGAGCAGGAATTGCCTAAGGTGGGTTACAATGGCTGAATGGGGATTTGAACCCTGGTCTCCCAGAGAACTAATCCAACACAAAAACCACTATGGCATAAAGCCAACCATACTGGCTTTCTACAATCATTGGCTGATCCTTTCCTCCATCTTTTATAATGCCTTTGAAGATTCTATAACCTCACAGCAGCCGGACTAATGACCAGGGCAGTTTAGATGTCTCCAGTTTGTTCTGTGGATTTCCCCAGGTTTTGCTCCCAATGAAGTTTGTAACCCATCTTTTTGCATATTGTGCATTTTGGTTGGCCCAGTAAAGGTATCATTGTTTTGTAGATTTTGGATGTACTTTCCTATATGGCCAACACAGCTACCCATGGATGTTTCCTGGATGTGAAGATACCACATTTTAGCCACTAGAAGGCAATCTTAAAGAGAGAATCAATGGGCTGGCACTTTACTATTTGTGAGGTTTCTATCTCCAACAAAGGTAATTTTTTCTTTTAATTTTGGACTGCATTGACATATTATACCCTAACAACACCTAAATGTTTTCCTGATGCAAAAGCACGGAGGCTTCCTGATAAATTCAGTGTTCTCTTCCTAACAAAGGGGATTGTGGCCTCACAAAGTATTCGAGACACACTGTATCTCCACGGCAGTAGCTCTTTGTCTTGCTAATGGAATTTAAAGTTTATTCCCTGGACTTTAAGGATTTCCCAGTGCCCACGTGACCATAAGGAGGAGTGCCCTGCCTGCATCCATACCATTTGAACGGAGACAACAGTTACAACATCTTGACAAAATGCAGGCCTGTGACTAACATCATCATCTTTTTTCTCTCTCTCTCCTGTATCCTTTTTAACACCTTTGCATGATGAAGAAGCCAGTGGAGCTTCAAAAGTTTGCACATATATAATGTGCATGTTGGTTGATCCAATAAAGGTATCAATAAAATGGATTTGGGATATTACACTGGTCCCTCCACATTTGCTGGAGTTAGGGGTGAAGGACCCCACGAATGTGGAAAAATTGCAATTTAAAAAACACTGTTCACCTAAGAGAACACCTCTTTAGGAATCTCCAGGTCCTCCTGTGCAACTCTATGATCAACATCTGCCAGATGTTGATTCCAGAATCATGCTGGAGTACCTACAAATACCTAGAGAAGTATTTTCTCTAGTAATCTCTAAGTCCTCTGGCACAACTCTATGGTCAACCTCTGGTAGAGAACATATCAATCAAAATCGCAAATAATCAAATCCACAAAAGTCAAAGCTGCACATGTGGAGAGACAACTGTATTGTACTATTATATTGCTGTTGTTGTTGTTGCAATTTGTTGTTGTTGTTAACCATCCTTGAGTTGATCTCAACTCATGGTGACTCTGTAGATGAGACATCTCCAAGATTCCCTATCTATCTTTTCTTAGTTCTTGAAGATTCGTATCACTACTACTATACTACTTCCTCCTTCTCCTCTATTGTAATTTGCTATATGGCCAATGAAGCTACCCCAGGACATCTTTTTGCTAGTTACACAGGACACAAAAGTTGTTCCACAAGTGCCCTTAGCCCCTGAGTCTGAAAATAAGCTAGGGCACAATTGTAACCTACCAGCCATCTTCCGTCCCCAGCCACATGGAACTCTGATAGGCCTCAGGGTCCGTGTTCAAGAGGTCCTCTAGGCTTCCCCTGGTGAATGACCCCCGACTTGACCGCCTCAGAGCCCGGCCATCCATAGGGCTCTCGCTGTTCCGGTTCTGGGTGAAAGTAGAGGCCAGGGGAAGGAAAGCTGCGGCATCTTGCTCCTCTTCTGAGCTGGTTGTTTCAGCTGTCACATCTTTAGAGCTTGGGATCTCTTCATCTGGCAAAGGAAAGGTGACACACACAAAAATCATCAACAAGGTGCCTTCCAAAGACAGGACTTTCATTCAATGGTGGGCAGTTGTGGTATGTTTGTATGTACCTTCAAGTCAACTGTTAACATATGGTGACCCCATTAATTTTGTAGGGTTTTTTTTTTTTTTTTGGGCAAAGATCCCTCAGAGGAAGTTTTGCCTGTATGTTCCTTTGAAATATAGCTTACAGCTCCTGGGATTCATTAGCAGTCTCCCATCCAAGGGCTAACCAGGGCTGATCCTGCTTAGCTTCCAAGATGAGACAAGATCTGATGTTTTTAGGGTATGCGTTATGCATTATTTTATGTTGTGTGTGTATGTGCCTTCAGGTTGCCTGTTAACTTATGACAACTTCATGAATTTCACAGGAATGCTTAGAGGTGTTTTGCCAATTTCTTCCTCTGAAATATAGCCTACAGCACCTGGTATTCATTGGTGGTCTCACATCCAAGTACTAAACAGGCCTGACCCTGCTTAGCTTCCAAGATCAGATGGGATCTGGTGCATTTAGCCTTCCTTTTGCCCCTACGGTAGACCACACTTATGCATGTTCAGCCTCAAATTGGCCTCATGCAAACTGGAAATGATGGGAAAATGATGGAAAGTGATGAGGTTGATTTTCTACATTTCAACCAAGCTTTGGACCCTGGGCCTGGTGCACAACTGTGATCTGGGTGACTTTTGGGGCCACTTTAGCAGCAATTGTTTGCACAGGACCAGAAACAAAACAAAACATGCTTTTTGAGAGAGGGCTGGAAGCTTGCAAAAAGAGGCTCTCTGTTCCTAGCCAGTGTCACTTTCTCATGTTTAACTCCACTAACCTATTCTATTTATAAATTAATCTATGATTTTTTCTTTATATGTATTTATTTATATTATATATTATATGGAATCATTGTTGTTGTGTGCCTTCAAGTTGTTTCCAACTTCTGGCCACTCTAAGGCAGACTTATTATGGGGTTTTCTCGGGCTGAGAGTGTGTGACACATCTAAGGTTACCCAGTAGGTTTCTATGGCCAAGCAGGGACTCGAACTCTGATCTCCAAAGTCCTAGTCCTATGCTCAAACCACTATGCCACACTGGTCCTCGCATGGAATTATATAGCACTTTTATTATTTATCACTACATAAAAATAAGAATTTAAATACTTATTCCCATACAAATTTAAATATGCATTTTCTTTTGGAATATCCCTTTGAATATCCATTTCCTCCCAAAACAGTATT
The DNA here is from genome assembly GCA_034509955.1 of Urosaurus nigricauda. Taxonomy (NCBI): domain Eukaryota; kingdom Metazoa; phylum Chordata; class Lepidosauria; order Squamata; family Phrynosomatidae; genus Urosaurus; species Urosaurus nigricauda. Next base: position 4,688,668 of record JAOEGL010000003.1, read on the forward strand.
ACAGAAATATGCATTCTTGTATTTGTTTGAGCCAAAAACTGCGTTGTGTGTTGTTCAGAGAAGTACAGAGTATGTAGTGTTGAAAAGCTAAGCTGTGATTCACATATAAGCATAGGAGATGTGAATCATATCAATTTGTACAGCTACTAGCTAAGATGAAATGCTTCAAGACATCCTAAATTTTTAGGGTGGAGAGATTGTTATTCTACAACTAATCTAGAATTATGTAGGTAGTATTTTATCTGCTGTTTTAAGATGGTTCCTGCACTAAATGTTCCCCTTTTCACTTCGTGACGGTAGTCATTTGAACTGAAATCCTGATAGTGTATTTTAGAATGCCTTTACTGTTGTATTGCATCTATTTGTGGTAGGCTATACTTATACACCCACTGGCTCCGTTTTGACGGCTTGTTCAAAAATAAAGATAAAATAAATAATAACATTTGGTCACAGTTTCTCACTGCATATGGAAGGTGTCACATAATTCCATGCAAAATATAACACTGTTATTCTTAAACTGATGAGCTGAGTAAGCAACGGCAGCTACTGAGCAAACAATCTCTGGGCATTTATAGCTTAGCAATAAATGTTAAGTTTAGTTTCTTAGGAACTAAAAGATAATTGCACCATGTGTTTAAATTTTTTTATCTTGCCATCCCAAAAACTTGCTCAGGGAAGCTGGAGACACATTCTAAAAATGGCTGGTTAACACTATATGTTCCTAGTATGAGGTGGGCAAAATGTGGGCCTCTGAGGCTCCCTGAAGGCAGTTTGCAAGGCCTCCAACTCCTCCAGATTCCCAGATCTATTGCTTTTCTGGCTGGTTAAAAACAACAAAATGTGTAACCTCCAGTAGTAACAATTCACCTTTTAAATATATTGCAAACTCCTCTACACGTTTATCTGTTTAGTTTAAAAACAAAACAAAACAACCAACTAAACCAGCTTTTCAATTCAGAAGGCAAATACTTACTATGCCTTTAAATTACTGTTTTAATTCTATAGATAGCTTACTACTATTTTGATCTTATTTTTCGTACATTTTGAGCAAACTGTGGAATGACTTGTTGGAAGAGATTCGACAGCTCAACTTGATGTCTGAATTTCAAAAAGTATTAAGCACCCATCTCTTCTGGCAGTTGATTTTAAACAATGAATTTTAAACTGATTTATTTTATATTTTGTTTTGGATGATTTTAACATGTCCTATATTTATGTGTTCCAACTTCTCATATATACTCAACTATAAGTCAGCCTCTCAAATAAGTCGAGGGCAGGTTTTGGGGCCAAAATTATGGATTTTTATATGATCCATGGATACGTTGAGTGTAAAATCTGGGGGCACGTAACAAAGGACGTAAAGGATGAAGCAAAGGAAAATTATGCCAAAGAACTAGCAAAATTCTGGCAGGTATAACTATTCTCACCCTAAAGGCTGGATGGAGGAGGGGGAAACTATGGTAGATGGCGGCGGCTATGAGATGTGTGGAGAAGATCTCTTCCAATTGGAAGATCTCTTCCAGTTCTATGATTCTGACATGCAGACAAGGCTAAGAAAAAGTGTCCATGGGGCTCAGCACATCACCTCTTTCCTAGCCAGATTGGGGCTGTGGCAACTACATGTTGTGGCTCCAATCTGTCCTTTCCACGGCGCAAAAAGAAGTTGCAAAAAAACACCCTACACACGGCAGCCACGGCGGTGTTTCACCACTTCTTTGGTGCTGCACATATAAACACTGCATCAAAGATGTGGCATGATGCTGCCCGCCATCTGGTCAGGTGGGCAGCATGGGGGAAGGATGGGGACGGAGTCGGGGCAGTCGGTCACAATGCCCCCACTCTGCCCTGACACTGGCGTTTAGTGCCGGTCTATTGAGGCTATATGTCAAAAAAGGATGAAAAGGCAAAGCAAAGCAAATGGTGACTACGGTCCAAAACATACTGCAGAATTAATCTAGTTTATGACCGCTTTAACTGCCCTGGCTCAGGGCTAGGAAATTCTGGGAATTGTAGTTAATTGTGGCACCAGAGCTCTCTGACAGTGAAGGCTAATCATTTCTCACAAACTACAATTGCCAGGATTCCCTAGCACCTAGCCACACACTTAAAGCTGTCTCAAACTGGATTATTTCTGCAGTGTCTTTTGGATCCAAGTCACCAGTGATTACAGCCTTTGACTTTCATGTGATAACTTTGCCTGCTTTTAACCCAGAAAAGATAACAAAATACTTAAACGTCTTATTCAAATCCTTCAAAGTCTGATTCCTCTTGGCGCTCCATTGAGGGGAAGCGCCAAAGAGGCGTCACCACTGTCATTTTCCCACCCAGACATTTAAAAAGGCCTGAAGTGGTGGCATCATGGTGGAGAGAACAGAGAGGGTTGGTGCTTCTTCTAGGTTCTCCCAGGGTGGACTACAGTTCCCAGAATCCCATGGTATTGAGCAATGGCAATTCAAGTGGTGTCAACTTGGATTATTTCTGCAGGGTGGATGCAGCCCTTAAGTCCTTGCCTAGTCCATAAAGTGATTGACTGAACTCACTTCCAAAGCTTGAGGAGATGGTGGAATGGCTGGCTTGGCTCTGGAGGGTGCCAGAAGGACTTGGTGAGGATTCATCATCGGTGTCATCACTGTCAAAGGGGACCAGTTCCCGGTTGGTGCTGTCCATTGGCTCCGAGAGCTCCAGAGAAGACCCAGAAATGGAGATATGCAAGCACTGCTGAGGTCCAGACTCCTCCAGTGTTGTGTGAACCGGTTCTGAGGATGGGCTGGTGAGAGATGTGGGACGTTCCCTGAGGGCAAAGTGAAGGGGGGAAAAACATGAAGCAACTGTGGAGTCAAGTCCAGCAACAACAACAACAACAACAAAAAAGAGACAAAAGAGGCAAGAGTAGGAGAAAGCAAGAACCAACAAGGCTGGGAATCCATAGCTTTTGGACACAGGATGTTTCAAGCCATAAAACACACAGGGGAAGGATATCCCCGAGCCAGCATGGCATGGTGGCTTGAGCACTGGACTAAGACTCTGGAGACCAGGGCTTGAATTCCCACTTGGCCATGGAAACCTACTGGGTGACTTTGGGCAAGTCACCCATTCAGCCTTCAGAAAACCCTGTGACAGGTTTGCCTTAGGGTTGGTGTAAGTTGGAAACGAACTGAAGGCACACAACCTCAAGTCTACATAATTGCATATGCCAACTTTTTTTAATATAAAAAAGTCTGGGCTCTTCCTGTCCCTATCCTGTCTGCTCCTGACCCAGGCACGAAGTGGCTGTGCTGGGGATCCGTAGTTCAAGAAATATATTTTAAAAAATCTACTTTCCTAACTCTCCCCTTTTCACCTGTATGTTCTCTTCAAGCCTGGCACAGAGGCGATGCAGAGGATCCTGGCAGAGCAGACAGCTATGCAAGCTTCGACAATGGGCTCTTTCCTGATGCTGAGAAGGCAGACCTGTCCAACGTAGCCATCGCTGTTACATACCCAGACCTCATAAGCGTTCTCAGGGTTGCTGTGGCTGGGAGAGGCACAGGAGAACTGGAAGAGAGGGCAGGGCATAGACCTCAGGTTTGGTGGGGCACCAGACAGAGAAAGCTAAATATCTGACAAAACAACACATTTCAGAATTTCATAGCCTTGAGCTAAGTGGTCTCAAACTACTTTATTTCTGCCATGTGGTCACAGTCTTTGAAGAACCGTTTCTAAGAATTTCTAGGACAATTTTTTTTAAAAAACAACTTAATATTGACCTGTTTCTTTAAAAAGGAGAATAAATCCCACAATGCTTTATATGGGATACATGGAAGATTCAAAGACCTAGCCGTGTTAGCCTGGAAAATCAAGATGCAATGAATCTTGCAGCACCTTTGAGACCAACTGAAAGACAGATGTTGTTAAGGTGTTGCAAGATTGCATGGGATATGTGACTATTTTAGCTTCATGGGATGAATTAACCTGCCTTTTCTTTAATACAAATATCACAAAATCTTCCTCTCCAACTACAGCGCTTAGAACAGAACTACTGCAAACAAGGTGCCTTATTATGCAAAAGGATCTTGCAGCACTTTGGGGACTAACTAACTGGGGACTAATTGAAAGAGAAGTTGGTAGCATGAGGCTTTACCAGATTTGAGCCTAGAGTCATCCCTCCACATTTGCGGATTTGAGTATTTGCAGATGTGACTACTGTAATATGTTCCCTCTAGGATAATCTCTAGGTCCTCCAGCACAATTCTGCCAGAGGTTTAGCACCTTGAAGATCTAGAAAGTGGATAATACTACTCTAGGCATTTGTAGGTACTCCAGAGGCTGGATGGGCATCCGTCAGGGATGCTTTGATTGGGAGTTCCTGCATGGCAGGGGGCTCGACTTGATGGCCCTTGTGGTCTCTTCCAACTCCATGATTCTATTATTCTATGTTGACCACAGAGTTGCACTGGAGGACCTAGAGATTCCTACAGAGGGGTTCTGTCAGGTTAAATGTTAAAGTTTTTATTATTTGAAGTTTTCCCACTTTCACAGGGTCCTGTGCCCCTAATCCCAGTGAATGTGAAGGGCCTACTGTACTTCCTCAGATGCATGATGCGGAATGGAAAACCCAGGGGCAGATCTATGAGGTGCTTTAGTGACATTTGAGACTGGAATGACAGCCAAAGCTCTCAGGTTTAAACACCTGCATACAGCAGGCCAGGTCTAATATATTGGTTAGGGGCATGTTGTTTAGGGAGAATATTGATTTCGTGGTAAAATCAGGCTTCATTTTAAGTATAGCGAAGTTAAATGAACAACATTAAAGTGCACTGCAGGTTATTTTCTAGACATTTGGCAAGGGGAACAAATGGCTTTTTTAATGCTTCACTGTGTAGTCACTGGCTGAAAAAAAAAAGCAGACTAAGGCTGCATTTGTAGTTTTTTTGTGGCACCAGAGCTCTTTGACTGAAACGTCTCATAAAACTACATTTCCCAGAATTTCATAGCATTGAGCCATGATAGTTAAAGTGGTGCCAAAATGCATTAATTCTGCAGTGAAGGTGCAGTCAATGTGGCAAAGTTGAGACCTACTTGCATTCCACTCCTTGTTTTCATGATGGGAATCGCCTTCAGGAACTCAGGATCCAGGCAGTTTTTGTTAGAAGCTGGTTATGGAAAGAAAAAGAAAAAAACAAAGAAGCCTGTAGCATATATAAATAGAAGTTGAGTCTCCCTTAACCAAAATGCTTGGGGCCAGAAGTGTTTTGGCTTTTGGATTTTTAAATTTTTTTTAGAATATTTGCATATACAAAAGGAGATATCTTGGAGATGCGCCCAAGTCTAAGGAATGAAATTCATTTGTTTCCTATACACCTTATTTGCATTGCATGAAGGTAAATTTAGACATAAGATTTCAAATAATTTTGTGCATGAAACTATTTTAATCATCCATACTGCTGACAGCAATAGTATATTTAAAAGTAACACCATGAAAGCAAAAGGCCAATTCATCAGGATTTAAATTCTGCAGTTTTTGTATTCATACTGAAGTGGCACCTATAAGGAAAAGCAAATTACAACCAACCAGTCCTTCCACAAAATGCCAGAGTCAAGACAGTATTATGTCTTTGGGTAGAACTCAAACATGTAGAAAACTAGAATACAGTAAGAAATATACCTGTACCTCAGCTGTACCAATTTAAATTGCTGGTGAAGGGCTGGAGATATAATCCAACATTTTCCCCTACAATGGCAACAACTAAAACCAAAGGGTGCATCTACACTTTATAAATAATGCAGTTTAACACCACTTTAACTGCCATGGCTCCAAACTACAGAAACCTGGATTCATAGTTTGCTATGAGGCACCAGCACTCTTTGGCAGAGAAGGCTAAAGACCTGGTTAAACTATAAATTCCAGGATTCCACAGGATGCAGCTATGGCACTCAAGTTACAACAAACTGTATTATTTCTACAGTGTAGATGCACCCTTTATCCAAGCTCACAGAAAGCCAGCAAGTTAGGAAGAAAGACAGACTAGTCTTCACCATGATACTTTTTTATGTATGGAGATTTATACATTTATTTGTCTTGCAGGAGAAGTATTCGAACCATGTGTCGGTCTGGAAAATACAGGATGTGATGAACTGTCAAACAACAATGAGCTACCTAGTTTCTTCTTGGTGTCTTCAAAAGCTTGCTCAAAGCTGTGGCGCGCATCTGGATTGGGAAACTCAAAGATGTAGGACTCCGTGCCGTCAGCCTTGGTGGCCGTCAGCTCCATCTTGTTAGGCGGAAAGGACATGGTGAAGGACAGGGACTGCTTCTCAGCCAGCTCACGGTGGATGGCCGCCATCAGGTCCTTGAGAACGTCATCCAGGCTCTAAGGAGTGTAAGGACAGATAAAAATTGTTAGTGGGGAGAATTACTGTCGGCTCTCCACATCTGCATCTTTTACTTTTGTGGGTTTGATAATCTGCAGATCTGATTAATATGTGCTCGCTAGGAATTTCTAAGTCCTCCAGTGCAATTCTGATGGACGGTGACAATACAGTTGCACTGGAGGACTTAGAGATTACTAGAGATAACACTCCTCTAGGCATTTGTTGGCCTTCCAGTGTGAATCTATGGTCAACTTCTGGCAGGTGTTGACCACAGAGTTGTGCTGGAGGACCTAGAGATTCCTAGGAAAGTGTTCTCTCTGGTTTAAAAAATAGTCTATTTCTATCTGTGGGTTTCCCACATTCACAGGGGTCCTGTGCCCCTACCCTCAGCGAAGATGGAGGGTCCACTGTATTGTTTTCAATTTCATTTATATCTGGCCTTTCCCTCACCCCTGGGATTTAAGGAGGGTTACAAAATTTAAAATTGGTACAGACAAAACTCACATCAGTAAAAACTCTATGATTCTATGAAAACATACAAAAGTACAGGACGACCTCCATATCTACAGGACCGGTACTCACGGTTTCACTTATCTATGTCCAAAAAAAATAGGTCCCCCCCTAGACATTTTACAGGTCCATGTAGAATCATGCTGGAGGATCTACAAATACCCAGAGAAGTGTTTTCTCTAGTAATGTCTAGATGCTCCAACACAACTCTATAGTCAATTTCCAGCAGAATATCTCTGGAGGACTTATAGATAACTTGTTAATCAAAACCACAAATAATGAAAACCACGAAAGTCCAAGCTCCAAAGGTGGAGAGCCAGCTGTATAGAATCTTCTATACTTATATTGATTTATTTATGCAAAGCTCACATGGGCTCCTGAAACAATGCACAATAAAATAGATAAAAACATTCTTTAAAAACTGACTTAAAAGCCAATTTCCGAGACCACCTTTAAAAACCAAAGGTCCCTGAGAATAATAATACACCTTTGGTCAGTCAGAGGAGGCTCCACAGAGATGGAAGGAGCCTGGCTTCCTTTGGGAAGGAATTTCACAGTCCAGGGAGAGCTGCAGAGAAAGCTTTGTTTTGTATGTTCACCAGCCTATCCTTTCAAGGTGGTGAGATATATAACAGGGTCTCTGTTGAAGACCCCAAACTATGGCCAGGCTCATACAAGAGGAGGTGGTCTCTTAGCTATCCTGGTATTCACCACTGCATTAATGAGATACATTAATAAGATGCATTAACGTTCGGCTGGTTTCAGTGACGTTGCACCGATCGCTTATTTCTATACTCCTTTGGCCCTTGGATAAGGATTGTTCCTACCTGATGGGGGAAGCTGAGAGTCTCAGAAAGTTTGCTGACTTGACCAAGCGTGCTGAGGTCTTCATCCAACCGAGAGATGGCCTTCTGGATACTTTCACGGTTGGTGGACTGAGAGGCCCCTGCAGCCAGGGAGAGATCACATCAGATGAGAGGAGGACTGTGGGATGCATCCGCACTCTAGAAATAATCACTAGTCTGGTGCCAGAATGAACCCAACATCCATGCCAATCAGTGCTCCATTGGAAGGCTCTTCCTCAACCAGGGTACCGCAGCTAAGAAGGCCCTGTCCTATGTTCTTGTACAATTAATTTACAGTTTTGTGAGTCATTTAGCCTTGTCTATCAGAGAGCTCTGGTGCCACAACAAACTACAGATCCCAAGATTCCGGAGGATGAAGCCATGGCAGTTAAAGCAGTGTTGAGCTGCGTTAATTCTGCAGTGTGGCAGTAGCCCAGGTGTGCATCTACACTGTAAAAATATTGTAATTTGACACCACTTTAACTGTCATGGCTCCACCCTACAGAATACTGTGACAGCACTTAAAGTGGTGTCAAACTGGATTATTTCTACAGTGTAGATGCACCCACAGAGGAAGTGTTCTCCAAGAGACTTCAGACAAATATATATAGGGAAAGGCGCTCCTTCACATATTGAAGTCCAAAGCCATTCAGCCATGCGGATGACAGGGTCCAGATTTGGCATCGGGGCTACAAATTGGACAAGTCATGGTTTGAAGTGGCATATAAACCCTTTGAATGCAAACACTGGGGCCACTACACTCCGAATTAATGACAGCGATACACTAAGTACAACAACAACAGGAACAGTAACAAACCTTTCACAATGTCAACATCTTCCAGGGGCAACTTCCAGAGCAATTTGTACTTGCTGGCTGTGTCAATAACACTGGCGGCTGTGTAACTGGAGAGAAAGGAATAAGGAGAGAAAAATAAAAATAGAGACGTTCCACATTGCCATACTGAATTTGACCACTAAGTGGCCAGGTTGGCATACTGTATTTTTGAAGAGATATATATGTACCTCACCGCAACTCATTTCACTTTCCTTTTGTATCTTACTTCCTTTTTCTTGGCACAATTTATTGTGTGTCTCATTGTAAAATGTTCAGATTTTCTTAGGTTTCTGATACACTTTTTACAAATACCTGCTTGCTAGAACTAGTTTTCTGGTGGGGCTAACTTAATATCTTGTTCATACCCAGAAACTGCATAATTTTCCCAGCTCCTAGAACCTCCCAGATTATTCCCTGACCCTTTGCATTCTGATGTCCTCTTATGCTGCTAAGAACTGTGGGCTTTACTATGTCTTGTTTTAATTTTGTTTTCTAACCTGTTTTAATATTTGCTTAGTTTAATTCCATTTTAAGGGGTGGGAAGAGGGGATGGGAATGTTGACACATTTTAACTGTAACTGTTTTTTTAACCTTGCTGTACCCCGCCCCGATTGCTCAGGCAGAGGGGCGGGTAAGAAATAATAATAATAATTATTATTATTATTATTACCTCTGAAAACCTATGCTTTGAGGATTACAAAATCTGGAAGAACCCAGCTGGCAGCTGTTGTCCCAAGCTCTGGTTTGGTGTTGAGTTGCTGTTATTCTACAACAGGGATGGGGAATGGGCTGCATGAGGCATGCAGGGCCACAATTTTGTAGCCTCATAAGCCCTCTGACAAAAGTGAATAAATGAACAATTTTTTTGAGATTTTTGTCCTCCAAACATCAAAATAGTCTTACAAAAACTGCATAACAACCTCTATACATACCTTATACAGTAGGTCCTTGGTATCTGCTGGGGTTTGGTTCCAGGGCACACACCCCGCCACCACCATGAATACCAAAATCCATTCAATACAGTAACATAGTAAAGGGTAGCTCTTACATAAAATAGCAAAATCAAGGTTTGCTTTTTGGAATTTATATCTTTTTGGAATATTTTCAAGCCATGGATGGTTGAATCCATGGATAAAGAATTTGAGGAAATGGAGAACCGACTGTACTCCTTCCATCAGCCAGAAATCAACAAAAACTGTAACTGATGTGTTCTGTCTGTGCAGACTATCTCATAAAACCAAAGGGAGCCAAACAATAATCTTTAATTCTATGATTCTATAAACCTTGATCTCCAGAATCATAAGTCCAGCATTCAAACCACTATGACGCTATGCTGGCTCCTATCAGAGTTCAATAGGATCTCTGTGAGAATCTGGTAGATTCTGCCATGTGTTTTGCTGTTGTATTAAATTGGCTATTGCCGTATTTTATTGTCTGTGTGTTTTAGAGTTTTATAATATGTGTTCAGAATGATGGGAGGTATAGTATTGGTTCAAAGAATTACTGTTGGTTCACAGAAGAGATCAATGCTTGGCTCAAGAAGGGACAGATGTCTGTGGGAAGATTTTCTCATGGGAAATGAAAGGAAAAGGCAAGAGTGAAAGTGTATGAGGGTGCTGTTTTAATTTATAAATGAATCAAAGTCAAGCCCGTGAAACCATAGGGCAGGGTGTTGCTCATTCTATGCTTGCAATTGTGGATGATGGTAGTTCTTTCTGCATATGTCTTACTGTAACTTACTGTAAGCCTGTGGGCAGGAAATGGTCTAATTAAAAATATTTTATGTACAGCGCAGTATAAATTTACAGCGCTATATAAAGGTTAAATAAAGGTTAATAATAACAACAACAACAATGATAATAACCTCTCCTGTTGCTAAAATAAAGTTTTGCTGTTTGAATATAAAAAAAGACTGATTTACTAACTGTTCTACTAATCCCTGACATGGTATTTCCTCTGCTTAAATACATCAGCAGGTACAGATACTGTGTTCGGGTGATGATACTATTTCTAATCCAGAGAACCTGTAGGCAATTATTCTGCCCCATGCACAAAGAAGCTTGAATGTCAATCTATGGAATTCTTTGGTGATATAGGTTGTGATATCTGTGCCATGAACTAGGGCCCAATGTGGTCCCCCAGATACTGTTGGATTGCAGCTTCCAGTAATCCAAATAAGCATCAGTGATGAATGCTGGGTATTGCAGTCGAAAAATAGCTGGAGGCCTGCACTCTGCCCATCCATGCCAAAGACATACATTTGCAGAAGGTAGGTTCTTTATTGGCTATTAGCCATCATGGCTAGGAAGAAAAGGACTGTGGTCTGTGATAATGCAAATCTTTTTTTTTTCCAGATGCTGAAGATAAATAGAATAATAATAATAAAATGGATATAATCATTACTAATCAGCCAGTATGGTTTGAAGGTTGTGGTTTGAGGGTTGGATTACAACTCTAGAGACCTGGGTTTGAAACCCCACTCAGTCATGGAAACACACTGGGAGACCTTGGGCAAGCTATACTTTCTCAGCCTCAGAGGAAGGCAAAGGCAAACTCCTTTGAAAAAAATTTGCCAAGAAAACCCTGGGACAGGTCACCTTAGGATTGCCATACGTCAGAAATGACTTGAAAGCACACAGCTTCAAATCTTTATGCCTGGAATTCCTGCCTGGCTATGGCTGAGTGGAAGTTGTTGGAATATTGGTCCGATCTAACAAGGCAATTCATAGCATGCATGCACCAAAACCCATGGTTATCATCTGGTAACTTGAGGTAACTGTAGTTGTGGAATCATCTCTGTAACTATTAGGTGCATGCAAAGGCACGGCAGGTTGTAGGCGAGGAAGAAGAGAGCTGATAAGTCATGGCATTCCCAAACTATCCCCACTTTGTCCCATCACTTTGTTTTGGAACTGTTCACTTACAGACTCATGGAACTTCGTCGCAGAGACCCTGACTTGCGCTTCAAAGTGGTGCAAACCAGAAGATCTGTGAAGAGGAAAAGAGAGCGGTCCTTCTTTCCACCAACAGCCTTCTGCAATGAGAAAAAGAAACAGTTCAGGGGATATCTATTGGGTTAGGTACCAATACCTTTTGGAGTCAAAGTGTGTCAGCTTCTGGACCAAGTAGACTTCTTTCATATGACAGAATGGCACTTGATTCATACTTGGAGGGATTAAAGCTCATATGTGCTCAAACGGTTTTAGTGACTTCTGAGTTTAAAAACTCATGGTCCAGTGAATGAATAAATAAATGAATGAAAAAATGGATGGATGGATGGATCTATCTATCTATCAATCATCATCTTCCTCTGCTGCCAAAGTAAAAACTGGAGATGGCTTCTGTACCTCCAATTGGGTGCCAGAGGAGAGTATTCTATGTATATCATGGGGGCTGTACAGATTGCCCCTAAGGGGCAGCCTGCAGCTGCCTCTATCTTGATCTGCACTGGATCAAGGCCGTGGCAAATGCACGCTGTGGCCCTTATTTCTTCTTTCCGCGGTGCAAAAAGGAGCCATGTGGCTCCATCCCCAGATCGGTCTTAATGGCCGGTCTGTCGAGCCTCATGGACTGACAAAAAGGCAAATGAAGAAGTCCTAGAGAAAATCATGCCCGAACTCTCCCTGAAGCCAAGATAACTGAACTGAGGCTCTTGTACTTTGGACATATAATGAGACAATGCGATACATTGGAAAAGTTGATAGAGCTAGGTAAAGTGGAAGACAGTAGAAAACAGGGAGACTGCATAATAGGTAGACTGATTCAATTAAGTAAGCCACATCCCTGAGTTTGCAAGACCCGAGCAGAGTAATTGATAACTGGGGGTCTGTCAATCACAGGATGACTCTAAATCAAAGTCCATATGACAGTATGTAGAGAGCATAGAGAGACAATATGTAGGACATTTGAGACTAACTGAAAGAAAGAAGTTGGCAGCATGAACTTTCGCAGACTTAAGTCTACTTCCTCAGATGCATCTGGACACTATATAAGAACAACAACAACAGAGAAGAGGGGATTTCAGTTTGCATAAGCTGCGTGACAAGCAACTCCTGCTGAAATTCCCTCATCTGCACAAGCATTAAAGTTACAGGAGTGGTGTCCAGTTTTAAATCTGACAACCCTCCCTCTGGCAGCCTTTCCTTTCCTGTTGCTTTGCTGATGTTTATTAGCATTCCGTAGCTGACAGTTTCCCTTGTAAATAGAAGCTCAGCAAACTTGTAAATAGAAGCCACACTAGCAATTCTCCCCCAATGATAATTCTGATCAGGGAATTAGTAAGGCAGATATTAAATCCCTTTCTCTCCCCCCCCCCCGGCCATTATTTTGATCAAATTAAGAATCCTGCTCAAGTGAGGAGATCCATTACAAATTTCTTGCATAATGCGTCGTTTGCTTCTCAGCCGCTGGGGAGGTGTGCATGAGAGTGAACACCACTGGTTCATTACCCCATTGTATAATTAAAGCAATAAACCTTCTTAATCACCGTAGGGAGCATGTTTTAAAAGCCCAAATTAAGCACACTTAATTCTACTAAGAATCCAATGCAACTGATAGGGAAAGGGAGTGTTAGCGGACTGCGGACATAAAACTACAGTATGAATCATTTTCAACAGTGGTCTCCCATTAATAGAGACTTTTGCTACACACTGTAACAACACCGAGTTAAAAGATATATCCACAGAGTAAAATTACAGCTGTAGGAACCCCCTTAATTGTCATGGGACCATCCCATGGAAACCTGAGATTTATAGTTTGGTGGAATTTATTTATTTATTTTCTTTGAATTATTTGAGATGCTTAGAATTCTCTAGTAGATTCACCTGAACTAATGTCCTCTGCATTAATGGCCTCTGGCTGAGACTTCATGAAAACACAAATCTCAGTATTATCTGAGTCATGGCGGTCAAAGTGGTATCAAAGTGTTATGCAATGGGTCCTTGATATCCACTGGGGTTTGATTCCAGGAACACCAAAATCCAAATCCCATTATATACAATGGGATAGTAAAATTGTGTCCGTTATATAAAATGGCAAAATCAAGGCCTGCTTTTGGGATATATTTTTAAACAACAGTGGGCCCTTGTTATCTGCTGGGGTTTGGTTCCAGGCCCCCCCGCGGATAACAAAATTTGTGGATGTTCAAGTCCCATTAAATACAATGGAAAGCGAAAATGGTGTCTCTTATATAAAATAGAAAGTCAAGGTTTGCTATTTGGAATTTATACTTTTTTAAAAATAAATTCTAGACATGGATGCTTAAATCCACGGATAAAAAATATCTGTGGAAAGATAAGGAGGGCCAACTATTTTCAAGCCATAGATTGTTAAATCCATGGGTACAGAAGTCCAACTGTAATTGCATTGTACAGACGGACCCAAAAGTGACTTTGCTGGCCACTGAAGAAAGGAAGCTCTCCACTTTATGGCCTGAATCTAACCAGAACTGACCCATTAAGTCAATGGGATTTATCTACACATTCACTCAATGTTCAACAATGGGGTCACTTTTCTTTATCTACTTTATTTAGGGCTAAGTATAGTAATAGGAGCCAGCATGGCGTTCAGTTCCCATCTTGACCATGAAACCCACTCGGTGACCTTGGGCAAGTCATATGCTTTCAGCCTCAGGGGATGGTGATGGCAAACCTCCTCTGGACAAATCCTTCCACGAAAACCCCATGATAGGTCTTAGAGTTGTTACAAGTTGGAAACAACATGAAGGCACACAACAACAACAGCAACAGTAATAGAAGAGCCCTTGTGGCAGGGTGGTTTGAGTGTTGGCCTATGATTCTGGAGATCAGGGTTTGATTCCCAGCATGGCCACAAAACCCACTGGGTGACCTTGGCCAAGTCACATGCTCTCAGCCTCAGGAGAAGGCAACCGCAAACCTTCTTTGAACAAAACTCGCCAAGAAAAACCCTTGAGGGGTCCATAAGTCAGGAATGACTTTAAGGCACACAATGACAACAACAACAACAACAACAACGACACAGTAATAGGATCTGGGGCTATTTTTGCCCCTGTTTTTGAACATGCCATCTCAACTCAACTGTTTGTGCACTCTACATTTCCTGTAATTTAGTTCTAAAGCGACGGGGATGGGGATGGAGAAGAGACAAGACACCTCTGGCTGTTCTTGGTTGCACAAATAGCTAGCGTGAACCAAATGAGGGCTTTTGTGTGAAAACAACTTATTTATATGGCTCCCGTGATCCCAGGTTGCCATAGCAATGCCCGGAAGTGCACGCTTCTGGGCTGAGGGAATTTTGATTTCTTATCTTCCATTTCAGCACATGGGGAGCTGCCCAAAATGCTTTTGTGGTGCCATCATCACAGAGCAGCGATGATGTTAGTGGTGGGAAGCAACTGCTTGTCTAAAAAGCATCCCAGAACATTTATTTATTTATTGGATTTATATCCCGTCTTTCTCCCAAAATGGGATTCAAGGCGGCTTGGGATGGCATGTGAGAGAAAAAAACAACAAAGGGACTAAAGGCACAATGGAAGGAAGGAAGGAAATTCTATGCCAGAGTGGCCCATATTCTATACAGTGGTCCCCCAGTTTACGAATCCCCCGGGGAACAAAATCCCTGGGACCCGAAACCGGCGGGACCAAAAAACATCCCCCGGGATCTGAAGGATCCCCCGGGATGCGAAGGAGAAAAACCACGCGGCCCCTTTAAATCGGCTGCGCGGTCCGTCTCCTAATGTGGTCCCCCGGGAAACGAACATTTCCGGGTTACGAAAGGTAATCCGGAACGGATTACCTTCATAACCCGGGTGACCACTGTACTGCCAAAAGCTGAAATCTTGGGTTCATCTTCACTGCAGAAATAATGCAGTTTGACACTGCTTTAACAACCATGGCTCCATGCTATCAAATCCTGGAATTTGTGGTTTGTTGTGGCACCGGAGTTCCCTGATTGAGAAGGCTAAAGATCTCCCAAAACTACAAGTCCCAGCATCCCATAACATTGAGCCATAGAGGTTAATGTGGCATCACACTGCATTATTTCTCCAGTGCAGAGGCACCCAAAGATATCCAATCTATACACACCAGTAGAAGTGGTGGCAAACAGAAGTGTTTCAGATTCTGGATTTTTTTCAGATTTTGGAAGATTTGAATCATAGAATCATAGAATCTTAGAGTTGGAAGAGACCCCAAGGCCATCCAGTCCAACCCCCTGCCATGCAGGAACTCCCAGTCAAAGCATCCACGACAGATGGCCATCCAGGTTCTGCTTAAAGACCTCCAAGGAAGGAGACTCCACCACCCTCCGAGTGTGTGCCACTGTCAAACAGCCCTCACTGTCAGGAAGTTCCTCCTAATCATAAAATCATAGAGTTGGAAGAGACCACAAGGGCCATCCAGTCCAATGTTGAAGTGGAATCTCTTTTCCTGCAGTTTGCATCCATTGTTCCACATTCTAGTCTCTGGAACAGAAGAAAACAAGCTTGCTCCTTCCTGAATGTGACACCACTTCAAATACTTAAAGAGGGCTATCATATCACCTCTCAACCTTCTCTTCTCCAGGCTAAATATCCCCAGCTCCCTAAGTCACTCTTCATAAGGCATGGCTTCCAGACCCTTCACCATCATTTGCATATGCATAAGGAGCTTTCTTGGAGACGAGATCCACCTCTATCTATGAAATTCGTTTATGTTTATGTTTATGTTATGACATTCATTTATGTTTCATATACACCTTATACACATAGCTTGAAGGAAATTTTATACACATATTTTCAGTAATTTTGTGCCTGAAACAAACTTTGTGTACATGTAACCATCAGAAAGAAAAGGTGTCATTGTCTCATCCAGCCAAGGTGGACAATTTTGGAGTATTTTGGTATTCTGGATAAGGGAGACTCAGCCTGTAGTTACATTAGGTTTATAGCTGTGTGAATGCCTTTAGGATCTCCCCCCCCTCCCCATGAATCCAGAAAAAAGCAAATATCCACGTCCCCATTGGTTACAATGGTAGCACACTCCTGAGCCCGTGTACCATTTTGTCCCTCTTTGCTTGCTTGCGAAGGAACAAGACCGCGGACTCCAAGTCCGCGAAAGGGGAGGGACGAGTGTATATATACACAGTATGACAGCAGTATGATTCCCACTCACACCAAGTGACTGTCTAAGAAGCGAAACTGCAATGGAAGGAACCTATCACACACCAAGGCAGTAATGGAACAGCAGCGAGACTGAGAGCCTATCGGCAGGTTTTGCCCATCAATGAAAAGGTGTGCTACAGAAATGAATGGAATGTAAGGCAGCAGAGGACTGACATGGCATTGTGTCATATGTACCCACCTGGCTTATCATATTTTTTAGCTTTGTGTGATAAAGTCCAGAATTTCAATGCCATCCCTCAAAGTATACAAAATTGTATAAAGGAAAGAATAAATAAGAAATAGCATGCAGATTTGCATAATTGACAAGGATTGCAAAATTCATCTTTTCTCAGCACAGAATATGGGACACTCTGGCATAGAAATTATTTCCTTCCTTCCTTCCTTCCTTCCTTCCTTCCTTCCCACAGCTGCAAGTACCCTTGTTCAGAATACACATTTATTTAGAACATTATTTATTTAAAAGCATTTATCTACGGCTTCTCTGACAAGCACTTTCCCTGAGATGATGAATAATAGATAACAACATTTAAAACCTTAAACACAGAAATAAAACAGACTAAAACCCCTTAAAGATAGTTTAAATGCATGAGAAACTGTAGCAGATGCAACAGGAGAAAACAAAATGACATGGCTCAGTGTTGTGGAATTCTGGGATTTGTAGTTTCATGAGATATTTAGCCTTCTCTGTCAGAGAGCTCTGGTGCCACAACAAACCACAAATCCCAGGATTCCAGAGCATTGAGCCATGACAGTTAAAGCCATGACAAATTGCATAATTTCTGCAGTGTAGATTAGACTCAGGGTGCCTCTACACAATGATGCAGCATGATGTTACTTCAACTGCCATGGCTACATCCTAACAAATCCTGGGACTGATAGTTTTGTGAGGCACCAGCACTCTTTGGCAGAAAAAGCAAAAGACCTTGTGAAACTTGTGAGATGTCCAGTTTGAGAATGTTGAGTCCTTACCACTTCCACCACCATCTCCTGCCGCAGGAATCTCCGGAGTGGGGCCTGGAGCTGGAAAGAGAGAAGACAATGTACTAATTAGAGTTTGTCAAGTGCTCAAATGAGATTATACCACTCAAAACCATGACAGAGTACACAAGATGGGAATTTGGTTTGCAAACTCAATACTAGATGGAGCATCTCATCCTATACATTCCTGCCTGAATATCTGGGACCCTATCCAAAATAAATGAAATGTCCTGCTCTCTTTTCCCGAAGTTTGAATCCATTGGTCGAGGTTCTTGTACCTAGCTTGTTGGGGACAATTGGCCTACACATTGTAAACAACTTAGGGAGTGTTAGTTCACTGATAAGCAGCATAGAAATGCACTTGTTATTGCTATTGCCAGTCTCTAGAGCTGCGGAAAACAAGCCTTTTTCCTCTTCGATGACATCCCTTCAAATATTTAAACATCACTATCATGTACTCTCTTAACTTTCTTTTCACCAGGCTAAACATTCCCAGCTGCCTAAGCCACTCTTCACAGGGTTTTATGGTTTCCAGACCTTTCACCATTTTGGTTACTCTCTTCTGGACATGCTCCTGCTTGTCAAGATCCTCCTTAAATTATAGTGCCCAGATCTGGACTCAGTATTCCAGGTGAGACCTGATCAAAGCAGAATACAGTAGTACTTTCATTTTTCTTGATAAAGACACTATACTCCTTTTGATTAGAGAGATCTTGTAGCATCTTTGAGACTAACTGAAATAATTTATTTCAGTTTATTTTATTTATTTATTTCAGTTAGTTTCAAAGGTGCTACAAGATCTCTCTACATAGTGATCCTACAGACTAACACGGCTATATCTTTGAATTCCTCCTCTTGATTGTTTTAGAAAGCCTTCTTGGTGGCTGATCCCATGTTGTGGAACTCCCTTCCATTGGAGGTCTGGCTGGCCTCCTCTTTTATTTCTTTCCACCAGCAGGAAATGGCCATTTTGTTTAAGGCAAGGATTTGGGTTTCAACTTGTTGCATCAGATGGTGGTTTTAACTGTATGTGTGTTTGTGTTGTGTTCCTATTTTATTACAGTGAGCCCTTGTTATCCACTGAACCCCCACAAGAAGAAGAAGAACAAATGCATCTTAAATCCCATGCCAGGAGAATATAAATTAAATAACTAGCTTTACGTTGGGTCTACACTGGCCAGAATACTCCAGGAGCAACCTGGAGTGTACTGGCCCTGAAGCTGCCCCGAATTCTTCCTGTTACCTGGACACTATGGAGCAACTCTGGCATCTCGTGCCACCACCGCCAGCATGAACCCTCCGCCCCCCCCCATCCGAGGTTGAAAATGAGGTGTCCAGTGTTGATCAGATGGCCGGGTGCCTCGTTCTGATATCAGAAGGAGTGACTTCTGCCAGAGATGGCAGCACTGCAGGATCTGTTCTAAACAGCCTTGTTCTGGATTTTCTGGGAAAATCTGGAGCAAATGGTGAGCTTTTAAGAAGTGTCTGGTTATGACCTACAAAGCCCTCTACGACTCAGGTCCTGTTTACCTGAAGGACCATATTCTCTAATATGGCTCACATTTTGAGATCTTCTGGGGAGTCCCTTCTCTCTGTCCCACAACCTTCACAAGTACATCTGGTGGGAACAGAAAAATGCAAGTGTTGGATGTCATATACACTCCCAGGTATTTTTGCAAAAACCTACATCCTCCATTCCCTCGATGTGGGACTCGATCTCTTGCACGATCCGGGCGTTCCTCTCCACCTCTTCGGCACTCTTCATCCCTTTGTTGATCCTCTCAGCTACTTGCTTGATGTTCCTCTGGGCTTCTAACAAGAATGGGTGGTCAGGGTGTTCCTCTGGGGTATGTTTCAGAAGGTCCTGGTGGGAGAAGGAAAAAAAGAAAAAGAAAAAAGAACCAGCAATAATGTGAATGTCATTAGGGTCACAGAAAGAGAATTAAATGTGCACCATATTTTGGATATACAGTGGACCCTTCCGATACGCAGGGGATCTGTTTTGGATCCCCTTGTGTAAAGGGAAAAACATGTACACTCAAGCTCCATTTAAAACCATGGGTACGGCGAGTGCACATGCCATTGTTTGAAATGGCGCATTCCTTCCGTGTAAGGTTAAAACTGCGTATGGTGCAGGCACACTGTAATGTTGAAATGGCAAACTGGGAAAAATGTAGACAGTAGGATTACAACATGTACTATGTTTAAGGGGCAAGTTTTATAAAATTATGTATAGATATTTCTCAGAATGGGAGGGTGGAAAGTTCGATTTTAGTTAGATTTTTATATGTAGTTATTTGGTTTAGGCTGGTTTGATTTAAAACATGATGGGTTTAGTTTTTTAAGGGGGGGGGATAGAGGGAGAAATTAGGTTTTTAAACATTATTTTCAGATTGCTATGTTTATTTGTGTGTGTATTTTGTTTTCAAGGTAGTGTTGCGTTTAGTTGTTTCGCTGCTGTTTGTTTTTTAATTTTGTATGTTACAATTTAAAATGTAATAAATATTATTATAAAAACTCCCCATTTTTATCCTCTTTGGATATATCTGTTGAGTGTATGTACTCCAGTTTACTGAACAAAGACTATAAACTGTGCTTTTAGACTACAGAAAGCTGGTAGAGAGATGTTACCAAATAAATAAGCCAAGCAATTGTTCTCCTAGAGAACAGCTTGCGTAGCAATCACTATATCTCAAGGGAAATGTGCTACAAGACTTCTAAAGTTGGAGCAGATTGTTGTTGATCTAAGGCAACATCGCCAAGCTGGATATTTCTCTTGCACCTACATCTGCAAAGCAACATCTTCGCGTGAAGGTCTGAAGACAAGCATAAATATTAAGCCATGCAAAACTAAGGCAGACCAGGCTTAATCCACTACTGCAGAGAGTGGGCAACACTGACAGGCTGGATGCAACCCTGCCTACCCATTTTGGTGGTTTTCAGATCCCTCTCCCTGAAAAACAATGGAGCGTTGCTGATCCTGGAAGCATCCAAGACTAGCAATTCTCCTCTAAAGCAAGGTTCAGGTCTGGGATTCATGTAGGCCTCCCAATGTTCTTGGACTGAAATTCCTAGCACTCCTTGCCCCTGACTGTCCCTGTTAGGGTGGCTGGGTGTTGCAATCCAGCAACATCTGGAGGCCAGCATAAGTCCAATTTCTGTTTTGAGGTATGTGTGTTTACCTTCTGGGGTTGCATTTCAAAACTGGAAGTCATCACCTGGTCACTTTTGGTTTGCAGAGGAAAATGGTTACAACTCAATTCTTATATCATTGAAAATGGCACCAATAATTGCACAACTTTGTAGGAACTGGCCAATGGATTAATATAAAACAAACCATGTTTGGGTAATGTTAAAACACCACCAATTTAATTTGTTTCTGAAAGTGGCTGTGCAATTTGTTTTATATCAAACCACTGTTCCTACAAAGCTGTATAACTACAGTTATCCATGGATTCTTTATCAATGGATTCATGCATCCACAGGCTGAAAATATTCCAAAAATGTATAAATTCCAAAAACCAAATCTTGATTTTGCCATTTTATATAAGGGTCACTATATTACTATCTATTGCATTTAATGGGATTTGGACATCCACAGATTTTGGTGTCTACGGAGGGTCCTGCAACCAAAACCCAGCAGATATTAAGGGCCCGCTGTATTGGAGTCATTTTCAGTAATATAAAATGGAGTTAGGACAATTAGGCTTTTTGGTGTATCACTGAAACATATTGAATAAATTGTTTTAAAACATAGATATTGTATCTTTCTTTGGACATTACATACCATAGTGCATGTAGAGTATTCCCATTTTGGAGTATTTGTCTCCAAGATTTTCTTTGCTAAGGAGTTAGGCTTTCCAGAGTCAAAAATGGAAGTGATTCCACTGTCTTTAATGGAAACTTAGAAAAGGGCATTTCAGCAGGCGTTGCTTGTTACCTGGCTATCTGACAAGCAAGTCCCGATGAAATTCCCTCTTCTACACATCCACTAGATCAAGGGAAGTTATAGTGCCACTCTATTCTGCTTTGGTCAGGCCCCACCTGGAATAAGACTGTGTCCAGTTCTGGGCACCACAATTCAAAAAGGCTGTGGAGAAACTGGAGCATGTCCAAAGGAGGGCATCTAAGATGGTGAAGGGTCTGGAAACCATGCCCTATGAGGAATGCCTCAGGGAACTGGGGATGTTTAGCCTGGAGAAGAGAAGGTTAAGAGGCAATATGATAGCCCTGTTTAAATATTTGAAGGGATGTCATATTGAGGAGGGAGCAAGCTTGTTTTCTGCTGCTGCAGAGACTAGAACGCGGAACAATGGATGCAAACTGCAGGAAAAGAGATTCCACCTCAACATTAGGAGGAACTTCCTGACAGTAAGGGCTGTTCAACAGTAGAACACACTCCCTCGGAGTGTGGTGGAGTCTCCTTCCTTAGGGGTCTTTAAGCAGAGGCTGGATGGGCATCTGTCAGGGATGCTTTGATTTGGAGTTCCTGCATGGCAGGGGGTTGGACTGGATGGCCCTTGTGATCTCTTCCAACTCTATGATTCTATGATTCTATGATTAAAAGTATCACTGAATACCAAGGTCAGGACTGTCCATGCCACCATATTTCCAATTTTTATGCATGGCTGTGAAAGCTGGACAGTGAAGAAAGTGGATAGGGAGAGAATAAACTAATTTGAAAAGTGATGCTGGAGGAGAGTTCTGCAGACACCATGCACTGCCAAAAGAGAAATAAAAGGGTCCTAGAGCAAATCAAGCCTGAACTCTAGAAGCTAAGATTCATTCGGAAAGGCAATGAGGCTTGGGAAGGTAGAAGGCATTAGGAAAAGAGGAAGACCACATTACAAGTGGATAGACAAAATCAAGGAAGCCACAACCCTGAGTCCTGAGTAGGGCTGTTTATAACAGAGTGACTTAGGTTTAATTTCCACTGCAGAAATAAGGCAGTTGGATACTATATTAACTGTCTTGGCTCAATGCTGTGGAATTCTGGGATCTGTAGTTTTGTGAAATATTTAGCCTTCTCTGACACAGAGCTCTCGTGCCATGATAGACTATGAATCCCAGAATTCCACAGGACAGAACCATAGCAGTTAAAGTGGTGTCAAGCTACGTTCTTTCTGCAGTGTAGATTAGACCCTAAAAGAGTCAGCATGAAGTAGTGGTTTGAGCACTGGACTATGACACTGGAGACCAAGGTTTGAATCTCTCCTTGGCCATATAAACCTGCTGGGTTACTTTGGGCAAGTCACACTTTCTCAGCCACAGAGGATGGCAATGGCAACCCCCCTTTGAAGAAACTTCCCAAGAAAACCCCATGATAGGTTCCGTCTGAGGATCGCCGCTAAGTTGGAAGTGACTTAAAGGCACACAACAACACCAACACCAACAACAGATTAGACCATAGAGGTATCTCATTCACAGGGAGTCATAAATTGCAGTGTGCTTTGTAGCAGTTAACAACAACATCAACGAACCCTTTCCAGTTTCCACACTGGCGACTCTACAAGAAATCATTCTAGGGCTGCATCTGTCCTGCAGCAATATTCTAGTTGGCACCACTTTAACTGCCATGGCTCAGTGCTATGGAGTCCTGGGAACTGTAGCGTTGTGAGACATTTAGCCTTCTCTGTCAGAGAGCTCTGGTGCCAGAACAAACTACAGCCTCCAGAATTCCACAGCTTTGAGGCATGGCAGGTAAAGAGATGTCAACCTGGATTATTTCTGCAGTGCGGATGCAGCCTAAGACTTTCTTCATGCCTAGTATATGCTCCATCACCTAGCAAAGGCACTGTTTAAATATTTGAGGGGATATCATCTTGAGGATGGAGCAAGCTTGTTTTCTGCTGCTCCAGAGAACAGGACATGGTGTAATGGATTCAGACTATAGGAAAAGTGATTCTAGTCAACATTAGGAGGAACTTCCTGACAATGAAGGCTGTTCGACAGTGGAATGCACTTTCTTGGAGAGTGGTGGAGTCTCCTTCCTTGGAGGTGTTTCAACGGAGGCTGGATGGCAACCTGTCACAGAGAGTGCTTTGATTGTGTCTTCCTGCATGGCAGAATGGGGTTAGGCTGGATGACCTCTGGGGATCTCTTCCAACTCAATGATTCTATGATTGCCACTATCCAGGCAATCTTTTGGGCACCATTAACAGCAGCCTTCTCATCAGACACAGAAAGGCTCCCACGCTGTTCCTTTCTGTTTCACAGTGCTAGGGAACTTGCCCTCTGCGGAGCTCCAAGCTTTCTGGAAGCTAAAAAGCAGGCAGCTGCAACAGGGGCCAGCCTAGACGTCTGCCTCTTTCCTATTACTGCCTCTCTGGGCTATTCATCACTGGGAAAAACAAATAAAACTGGCTGTTTAATTGGCCAGCAGCAAGCACAGAATGGCTGAGCTCCCGGGTAATTGGTGGTAATTTAGTGCCAAGGCAGTGGTACATGCAAACATCCATCAGGAACAGGGGCTGGCACAGAGGCATAGATGAGGCTTCGGGGAGGGTGGCTTGTCCATTCTGCCAGTGTTATTTGTGAGAGAGGCTGCACAGCCAAAAAGAGAGACTTGGGTTACATCCATACTGTAGAAATAATCTGGTTTGACACCACTTTAACTGCCATGGCTCAACGCTATGGAATTGTGAGAATTGTAGTTTGTTTGTGGCACCAGAGCAGAGCTCTTAATATTAAACAAAAGTAGTGTCTGAATCTATGTATTTCATACTATGTCATGTTTTATCAGTCCTGCTGCTCAATCTACAATTCCCACAATTCCGTAGCATTGAGCCATGGCAGTTAAAGTGGTGTCAAACCAGATTATTTCTGCAGTGGAGATTCAGCTTGAAAGTATGTTGTGAAAACTCACCCCTCACTCATGGTTTAGGAAGTCCTCTGATGCGGTCAGCACACACACGCGCGCACACATACATACACACAATTCCAAAGAGCAAACCTTGATCTTGCGATTTTATATAAGGGATGTCATTTTGTTATCCATTGTATTTATTGGGAATCAAGTATCCATGGATTTTGGTACCCACGGGGCATCCTGGAACCAAACCCCAATGGATACCAAGGGCCCACTGTACCTGCTTCTGTACTTAAATCTCAGCCAAGCTCTATCTTTCACCAGTCATTCGTGTAGCCTTCCCTCTATATTTTGTGCTTTAGACCCACCATTCTGGGCTCTGTCTCTTGCTAAACAGACATTTTTGCCAGGAAACCTCAGCCTCCTTCTCCTTCCTAGCTGATTCTCCCATTTTAAGAGATCTGAATTCATTGCTGCCTACTTAGGAATCATCCTTTTGTTGCTTCCATTGTCAAGAATTTGGTGGATGTTGACATTTACTGGCAACTCTTAAAGAGTGAAGGAGGCCCACAGAGAGATGTTAGAAGATGCTGACATTTACTGGCAACTATTTTCCAGTAAAGAAGAAGAATGAAGGATAAAATCTAACCCAGCGTCCTGTTTGCAACACTACCAAGCCAGATGTTTTCATAGGAAACATCTTTGGGGGGGGGGGGCACAGGACTGTCGCCAGCCCAAAGTGTGCAGAGGAAGACTGGACTTGGACATGAAATTTCCACCTGTTATGACCATATAGGTCAGTGATCCCCAAACTTTAGTCCTTTGGTTTTAGACTTCAACACCCAGAAGCCTCAGCTAGCTTGGCCAACATTCAAGGATTCTGGAACCTGAAGTCTAAAATATCTGGAGGATCAAAGTTGGGAACCACTGATATAGGGGGACTTGTCCATCTGCTGACTCCCCTTTAAGACCCCCCCCCCCAAAAACCATGATATATTACCTTAATTTATGGCTGCAAATTTAACAAGCTGGCAATATATTATGTGAAGTCTAGCATCTTCGCATGTGTTTTTATTTCCAACATGACTTCATGTAGGAATGTGAGAGTCTCCCAGTGTCTATTTCACTGCATTTCTTCCAGATTTCACAAGTATTTCTTTCCCTCATGTCTTTTGTACACGGTTATGAGATTACAAGACCTTTTTTTGTGGATTTTTCAAAGATACACATTCTGAACTGTGTCCATTTATTAATTAATTTATTTACAGTCAGCCCTCCATATCCATAATTTTTTGTCCACAGATTCAAGTATCCACTGTTTATAAATAGTATGTATGTATATGTGTATGTATGTATATATATATATATATATATATATTACAAAAATCAAAACTTGATTTTGGCATTTTACATAAGAGACACCATCTTACTGTGCCATTGTATGTAATGGGACTTGAGGTATCCATGGGTTTTGGTATCCATGGGTGATCCTGGAACCAAACCCAAGTGGATACCAAGGGCCCACTGTACTTTCTTTATATGCTGCCTTTCTCAATGGATAGGACCCAAGGTGGCTTTCTAGAATGACAAATTAAAAACGTTTACAATAAGTTTTAAAATCAGTTTTAAATCACCATATTAAAACACTATAAGACCAACCAAAAACCATACCAAAGTTAAAAACAGATAAAACATATATCTAAATAAGAACGTTCATAATTTTTTTTTAAAAAAAAATAAAACAAACACCCTCCATTTTCTGTTTCTTTCCAGTGACAGAAAACCAAAAGATATTTGCGCATTTCTGCCAACCGTCTTGAAGATCAGGAACTGTATAATGTGTTAAAAAAATAAACTTGGAAAAACCAAATTTATGTGTATTTATTTGCCATTCCAAACTCCAAGATACAAAGATTTCTGACATTTCCCACCAAGCCTGTAAAAAAACCCAAGTACTTCCAGAAATTGTTTGTTTATATCATCAGTGTCTATGATGCTCTACCAAATGCCAGAGTACAGGCCTCTGCCCTAAGCAATTTATAATCTAAAATTCAACATAGGAGGAAACAACACAGGTGAGGCAGACAGAA
This sequence comes from Urosaurus nigricauda, assembly GCA_034509955.1. NCBI lineage: Eukaryota > Metazoa > Chordata > Lepidosauria > Squamata > Phrynosomatidae > Urosaurus > Urosaurus nigricauda. Next base: position 4,715,225 of record JAOEGL010000003.1, read on the forward strand.
TTAAACAAGAGCAAATGAGAACAGAGTATAGTTGGTATAGTTCCTCATCTTAATAAGCAAGTACTCTGCTGAAACAGACGTACAATTAGGATAAGGCAACTACCAAGTGACTTGCATGGGCAAAAGACATTGCAGGTATGCAAATGAATGTGCTGGAAAAACAAGCAACAGTTATAGGCTGAAGGGCTGGATTACTGAAGGTGATATCACAGGCCGGATGCCAGTAGGAGAGTGTTAGCTCAATGATGCTTGAAATGAAGAATTTATTGCCCAATCAATTCAGTTTATGCAAACAGCACCTTTGGGAATATGTGTTAAAGACTAATTTATATAGAATCCTAGAGTTGGAAAAGACCCCAAGGGGCATCCAATCCAACTCCATTCTGCCATGCAGGAATACATAGGATCACAGACTTGGAAGAGATCCCAAGGGGCACACAGTCCAACTCCATTCTGCCCTGCAGGAATACATAGGATCTAGAGCTGGAAGAAACCCCAACAGTCATCCAGTCCAACCTGATTCTGTCATGCAGGAATACATAGCATCCTAGAGTAGGAAAAGTCTCCAAGGGCCATCCAGTCCAACCCATCCTGCCATGCACGAAGATGCAATCAAAGCACTCCCGACAAATGGCCATCCAGCCTCTCTTTAAAAACCTCCAAAGGAGACTCCACCACTCTCCAAGGGAGTGTCTTCCACTATCAAAAAGCTCTTACTGTCAGGAATTTCTTCCTAATGTTTAGGTGGAATCTCTTTTCCTGTAGTCTGCATCCATTGTTTTGGGTCCTATTCTCTGGAGCAGCAGAAATCAAGCTTGCTCCATCCTCAATATGACATCCCTTCAGATATTTAAACAGGGCTGTCATGTCCCCTCTTAACCTTCTCTTCTCCAGACTAAACATCCTCAGCTCCCTAAGTTGCTCATCATAAAGCATGGGTTTCCAGACCTTTCATTATTTTGGCCGCCCTCCTCTGGACACACTCAAATTAGGGAAACAGGGTGGGATAAGGTCTCCTGTCTCCCATACTGCAGATGTGATTTATTTTGCATATTTACATGACTTCACACACATATATGCACACAATATGAGTCTGGAATTAATTTTAGAAATCTGTTGAGATACACATTCGATTTGTTTACTGTCTTTGATCCATGCTAAAACTTAATGGAGTGCTCTTTAAGTGGCAACAAGGATTCCAATGCTATCCACTTCAGGATGTCTGGGTGGTTTCAATAAATCCCTCCTGGGATGCAGTCCAAATTGTAAAGGAGATGTCGGAGATCTTGAACCTAGAGGGGGAAGATTCAGCATCTTTAGCCTGGCCTTTAAAGGAAATATCCAAGGTGCTGAATCCACCAATAAGCCGAGCATTATGGACAGTTCCTTTGAAGTTTGGATGGATGGCTTCACTGCTCTCAAAGACATGGAAACCACCAGCCACTACTTCATCCAGCCAGCCATCTGAGCATGAACCTGACAGATCTCATAGAATAAAAGAGTTGAAAGAGATTATAAGGGCCATCCAGTCCAGCCCCATTCTGCCATGCAGAACTCACAATCAAAGCATTCCCGATAAAGACCTCCAAAGAAGGAGACTCCACCACTTTCTAAGGCAGTAGCGTCTTCTCCTATTGAACAGCTCTTACTGTCAGGAAGTCCCTCCTAATGTTAAGGTGGAATCTCTTTTCCTGTAGCTTGCATCCATTACTCCATGTCCTAGTTTATGGAGCAGCAGAAAACAAGCTTGCTCCATTGTCAGTATGACATCCTTTCAAATATTGGCCTTCATGCCAACCTTCTCTTCCCCAGGCTAAACCTACCTAGCTCCTGAAGTAGCTCCTCAGAGGGCTTGATGGTTGCCAGACCCTTCACCATTTTGGCCTCTCTCCACTAGATACGCTCCAGCTTGTCCACGTCCTTCTTGAATTGTGATTAGAACCAGATACAGTATTCCAGGTGAGGCCTGACCAAACCCCAAGGACAATTCTCACATATTGTTAGTTAGGTTTGGGACTGTGGTTCGGGTTTATGTTATTTATTGGATTTATATCCTGTCTTTCTCCCAAAATAGGAATCAAGTGTTATTGCAAGGGTTCATTGTCAGCTTCATGTATTTCCTGAACCCAATGAGATCGCTTATTCCCCTTCTTGTTCCCAAGTGGAGCCAACCTATCACCAACCAAAGCGCATCTTTTCTGCTTCACTGTATCACGGTCTTCTGCAAAAACAGCAAGGGATATATTCTGCCCGAATGAAAAATATTGGCTGGAACTAGAAAGTATCCAAATGGCAAAAAGACATTTAAAATGACTGAAAGATTTGTTGGGGTATTTTTGGGTCTCAGCAATTTGTTATTTCTTTCTTTAACAAGGTAGGCAGCTGAAACTTGGGGAAGCTATTTAAAATTATTTTCAACTTTTTACGTGAAAATGCTGCAGAATGCCTACATTCTTGACCTAGTTCGGAGTGGATTCTGCCATAAGACATAAGTCTGCGGATCTAAAGACCAATATTCCATGATCAATCTCAACTAGAATAGATTCATTGACTCAATAGGGTTTGCCTTTTTTACTGACCTACCAAGTTCCCATTGATTCCATGGGTCAACAGTAGCTGTCATTACAAATTGATTCAGGTCCAAAGGTCCCATCCTGCTACATCAGGATAAAAACACAACCAACAACCAATATGTTTCTAGAATTTAATATTACCATCCTAAACATATGTTACTAGATATTTATATTCTGCTCAGTTTGCAGAGACTTATCTCTAATTTATGGATGTAAGATCTGGCTTGTCTCACTCTTGCACATGAGAAAGAGATACATCAAACATTTCTTCCTTGCCTGCAAGACAACAAGGTTTCTCTTGTTGGTCTTCATGAAAATTTATGCATTTGTGAGACTGTTTTTTTGTGCAAATTATGCACTTTTATATAAGTACAATAATTGGTGCCTTGCTGCACAGGCATTTTAAAAAACAGAAGCATTAGATAGCTTGTTTGTTTCTTTGTAATCCATCAACCAGCCTTCTGGGGCTTACCCTGAGCGTATGTGCTCAGCTTCATAAATAGGAAAAGGCCCACAAGCCATGCAAAAATAATAATATAGAAAATGTGTGGTAAAAAAGTGTTTGTTGTCTGATCCTCCCACTGGTAGTGGCAAATTTTTGATGGGTTTGCAAATTCTTGCTATATTGAGATAGACTCTCTCAATGAGAATGAGAATGAGAGGATTCCTTCTCATCCTTAATTTGAGTCAACATGTTAAAGATTGGACTGTTGCAAGGCAAGCCATTCAGGAGCAGAAGGCTGTCAAACAAATAGGAGGGAAATGAAAGGGCCTTTGCCAGCTTTGCTTGGCACTGAAAGAACAAGTTTGATAACAGGCAGTCTCAGAGGATAGTGTATTCTCTTTCTTTGGAGGTCTTTAAAAGGGGTTTGGATGGCCACATCTCAGAGTGCTTTAGCTGTGGCTCCTTGCACCACCATGAGGTTGTATAAGATGACCCATGGAATCCCTTCCAACTATGACTCTATGAGTCTAACACTCAGAAAACCGAGGGTGCATCTACACTATAGAAACACTACAGTCTGACACTACTTTAAGTGTGGCAGTTCCATCCTATGAGATCCTGGGATCTGTCATTTCACAAGATCTTTAGCCATCTCTGCCAAAGGGGGCTGGTGTCTCAAAAAATTACAAATGTCAGTATTCTGTAGCATGGAGCAATGGCAATTTAAAGTGGTGTCAAGCTGCATTATTTCTACAGTCTAAATGCACCCAAGGAGACCAGGGTTTGAATCTATGGCTATGGTAATCCACTGGGGGAATCTTGTGCCAAGTCACACACTCTCAGCCTCAGAAGAGGGCAATGGCAAACTCACTCTAAAGAAATCTTGCCAAAAAAACCCATGATAGGGTCAGCATAAGTTGGAGATGACTCAAAGCCACACAACAATAACAACAACAATTGTAGAATGGAGCCATGGCAGTTAAAGTTGGGTCAAACGGCATTATTTCTACAGTGTAGATGCACCTGTGACTCTATGATTCTAACACTTAGAAAATCCCTGATTTGTCCAATGATTAAATATTTTTGAATAATCTTTCCATCTCAGCCATGATCTCACCAGGTTTCTGGGCAGGTATAATCAAAGTCTTGTGCAGAGAAAGGTCTTTTCATTTGGGCTTGTTTGGGGATGAGGGAGAGACTCAGCTCTCCAGAATGAGTAATGGCTCTTTCTTGGCAACAGATCCAAGCCCACTGCTCTGACTCAGGCATGTGAAATATCCAAGGAATGCAGCATGCCGGAATAGCAAGCTGTCACTGCAGCCCACCATCCGGGATGCAGGCAGCAGAACATTTGGACAAACTGAACTCAATTCCTCCTTCCCCATGTTTCTTGCAAGCCAAGTTCCACTGAAACACAGGGAGCAGCTATATGGAGCAAAGCAGTGCTTTGGCACATTTTCCTTTCAGCTCCTTGAGATTTGTTCAAGAGACCTTCCCTGAGATTCTCCTCCCGTTGAGCAAATTAAAATGAAATTTGCTGACAGGACTCTCCTCTTAGCAAACATTTTCAGAGAATTCATTCAAATGGTTCCATCTACAGAGGTGTAAAATCAGAGATCCCAAATAGCCAGGAAAGTGACTAGGCACAGATAGAGCAGAATACATGCCACATTTTTTGGACTGAGTGCAAAATTTAGCATCAAAGCATTCAAGAAAACAACAGGTTTCTAGCCCTACATCGAGTAAATATTTGTCAAGTTTGGAGCTGTTTCTTCAATCAATGTAGTTTGACAGCCCTTTAATTTTCATGGCCCCTCTGTCAGAGAGTTCTGGTGCCACAAACAAACTACAAATCTCAGGATTCCATAGGATGAAGCCATGGGAGTTAAAGCAGTGTCAAATTGCATTAATTCTGCAGTGTATCAGCAGCCTCAGAACTATTCAAGGTGATAGCTTCTTGAAAGTTCTGACCCAATCCCAGTGTGGATTTGTTACTCATTTGAAACAGATGTCATCAAAAATCCCTCTTGCACAACTCTGATTGTCCACCCAGGGGCTTTCACAAGGCTTGCTTTGCTGCAAACAAGGCAGAAAGGTCAGTCACATTTGGCTCACCTTGACCAGAAGCTCATAGCGTGGAATTCGTTGTACAGGCTTGATCATGAGGTCCGAGAGGGCCTGCTTTTCTTTGTTTTCCCTCATGCTTTGCTGAAAGAAAGAAAAAAGAAAGAAAGAAATATGAAATATAAAATTATGCTTGCATATACGATAGGAAGAAAATCATGGACTCTCCCTCTTTGGAACACTTTAAACAGCCATCTTTCAGAAGTGGTTCAGTTGTGGACTTCTGTATGGCGAAGGTTAGACTAGGATGCCCTTGGGGTTCTTTAAATCTCTCTGTTTCTCTGGTTCAACTTATTTTAAGATGCGGTTCTGGAGGAGAGTTTTCTGGATATTGTGGACATATAAAAAGTCCAATAAATGAATCTTACAGGAAGACCCAAACTCTCCCTAGAAGCCAAGATGACTAAACTGAGGTTGACATATTTTGGCCATATCATGAGAAGAAGGATTCACTGGAAAAGACAATAATGCTTGGCCATGAATCTGCAAGTGCTGAGCAGTATTGTTAAGGATAGGAGGAGTTGGATGTCTCTCATTTTGAAGGTTGAAGTCAACTTGAAGACAGTTACCAACAACAACAACAACAAAAATAAGATACCAGGATGTTTGGGAGGCATATCAAGAAGTATTAGTAAAATATTGGCTTTTTGTAAGATAGCCAAATTTGTATGGTTCCCCCATAACAGCGGCCCAATGAATGAATAAATGAATGAATGAATGAATCAATCAATCATGTAATCTCTGGACTCACTTGCCTCTTATTTTTACAAACATAGCAGAAAGAGATGAGATCATGCCATACCTCCAGAAACTTCATAAATGCTGGCTTGGCTTCCTTGGCAATCCTCACGGCATCTTTGGCATTGAGAAAGTTATCTATGTAGGCAGAATAAATATTCACCAGGATGTCCTTGGAAAACTGGAGGAAGGAATGAGTGAAAGATTTAATAAGATCTCTAGAAATTTCTCTCCATGTAAGGGAAGAAATCAGGAAGGTACATCATCAGCAAGAGATGTCATTTTCAGTCCAGCCACCTGGGGAATGTAATTTATAAACCAATTAATCCTGAGGTCATAGGATCATTAATTAGTTATTTTTGTTCAAGCCAATTTTGGATAAAAATTAACATGGCAAACATTTAAATTATTTACTATTATTTGTAAATCTTTAGGCTATTATTTGTAAATCTTTAGGCAACGATCTTGCACAGTGCTTGGTGTGTAGGTCTACTTCCGTCTTAATTCTGCAGGAAAACATGGATCTGGGGAATACAAAATCTGATCTGCAAAGAAGGAGACTCCACCACCTTCTGAGAGCATTCCCCTATCAAAGAGCAATTACCATCAGAAAGTTCCTCGTAATGTTTAGGTGGAATCTCTTTTCCTGAAGTTTGAATCTATTGTTCTGGGTCATATTCTCTGGAATACCAGAAAACAAGCTTGCTCCAGCCTCAATGTGACACCCCTTCAGAAACAGGGATATTATATCACCTCTTAACTGTCTTTTCCCCAGGCTAAACATCTCCAGTTCCCTACGTTTTTCCTCCTAAGGCATAGTTTCCAGACTCTTCACCATTTTCGTTGCCCTTCTCTAGACACGCTCCAGTTTCTCCACATCCTTTTTGAATTGTGGTGCCCAGAACTGGACAGTGGATTATTCCAGCTGGGGCCTGACCAAAGCAGAATAGAGTGGCACTATTATTTCCCTTGATCTAGACACTATACATATATTGATACAGCCTAGAATTGCATTGGCTTTTTTAGCCGCCGCATCACACTGTTGACTCATATTCAACTTGTGGTCTAGTAGGACTCCTAGATCCCTTTCACACGTAACTGTTACATGGATTTGTAACTGGTTGACCGGCCGAACCCAAAGGGTGCTCAACAATGGCTCCTTTTCATCCTGGAAAGAAGTGACCAGTGGGGTCCCACAGGGTTCTGTCCTGGGCCCAGTGCTATTCAATATCTTTATTAATGATTTGGATGACAGTATTGAGGGCCTAGTTATCAAATTTGCAGATGACACCAAATTAGGAGGAGTAGCTAATACCCCAGAGGACAGGATCAAAATTCCAAATGATCTGAATAGACTAGAAATAGGGGCCAAAGCTAACAAAATGAAATTCAAAACAGAGACGTGTAAGGTTCTGCACTTAGGGAGGAAAAATGAAATGCACAGATATAGGATGGGGCATACCTGGCTGAATGAGACCACATGTGAAAGGGATCTAGGAGTCCAAGTAGACCACAAGTTGAACATGAGTGCGATGCAGCAGCTAAAAAGGCCAATGCAATTTTAGGCTGCATCAACAGTAGTGTCTAGATCAAGGGAAGTAATAGTGCCACTCTATTCTGCTTTGGTCAGGCCCCACCTGGAATACTGTGTCCAGTTCTGGGCACCACAATTCAAAAAAGATGTGGAGAAACTGGAGCGGGTCCAAAGGAGGGCAACTAAGATGGTGAAGGGTCTGGAAACCTTGCCCTATGAAGAACGCCTTAGGGAGCTGGGGATGTTTAGCCTGGAGAAGGGAAGGTTAAGAGGTGATATGATCGCCCTGTTTAAATACTTGAAGGTATGTCACATTGAGGAGGGAGCAAGCTTGTTTTCTGCTGCTCCAGAGAACAGGACCCAGAACAATGGATAAAAGCTCCAGGAAAAGAGATTCCATGTAAACATTAGGAAGAATTTCCTGACAGTAAGGGCTGTTTGATAGTGGAAGACACTTCCTTGGAGAGTGGTGGAGTCTCCATCCTTGGAGGTCTTTAAACAGAGGCTGGATGGTCATCTGTTGGGGATGCTTTGATCGGGAGTTCCTGCATGGCAGAATGGGGTTGGACTGGATGGCCCTTGTGGCCTCTTCCAACTCTGTGATTCTATGATTCTATTCTATGTAGTATCCTTTATCCAGGTGTCCTCTCTCCTATACCTATGCATTTCACTTTTTCTACTCAGTACAGTATCTTACATTTCTCCCTGTTGAAATTAATTTCGTTAGCTTTGGCCCAGTTTTCTAATCTATTAAGGTCATTTTGAATTTTGATCCTCTCCTCTGAGGTATTGGCTATTCCTCCTAATTTGGTCTCACCTGCAAATATGATACCAAGGGAAGCTGTTAGCCCCTTCCTCTCCTTTAGCTACACTGAGGAAAGAGCATCTTTGCTGCAAGGTCGGTCCACCCCATCTCCTTCTCATTGAACACTTTACAATGCTTTTGCACCATTCAGCTGGTGTTTAAGCAGAGAACACACTTTTCTTATGTGAGAGGGTGCAGAGAAGAGCCTGGAGATCTGTAAACACCTCCACAGATGGGAGAGAGCTGTGCTTGGGAGGTATGTGCGTAGGAACCATCCATGTCATGCCACATGACAACCTCCCTGTTGTTGCCAACTTCCTCCCCATGAAGACGTGGATTGCATACTGAGTACTTCCTTCAAAAAGTCTCTTTCTCCTTGTTGTTTGTTGTTGTGCTCTCGAGTTCCTAGTTTTCAAGTGGCAGCATCTGTTCCGTGCCCTTTCCAAGAAAAAGTACTTTCAAGGGAAAAGGACGAGAGAGAGACACAGCGAGCGAGAGGCGGGTAAATAATTTGGGATTGATTAAGAGCGCAGGAAGGCGGCCATCTCTCCAGGCACTTGGATTCAGTCCAAATCCAACCCCTCTGCGTGGGAAGCAACACCTAAATCTATTTGGCATGTACATTTGCAACGGTAGGCTGCACCAAGCCTTCGGAAAGCCCTCGCGTGCCATCACAATTGCACTGTGGACTGTGGCATGTAGGATCTTGAAATGCTACATTAATGCAAAAATAAATGTATGCTTAATTTTAAAGTTTCTAGCCCTCTGTGTTTTCTGAAGGCTGAACAGCGAAGAAAAGGAATCCAGAGAACCAGAGCAATTATAGGGAATCCAGCAGACATTTAGACATTGGTCCTCAATGTGTGCTTAATATTGAACTACAGTTCTAGGAGAGCAGGGTACAAATCCCTGCGTTGCTAGGGAAACACCCTAGAGATGCAATAGCTGGGCAAGTGACACTCTCTCAGCCTCGGAGAAAGGGCAAATGACAAACCTACTCTGAAGAAATCATGCTAATTAAATCCAAGGATATAATTCAAAGACATAGGCATGTCTTTATCATTATCAAAGCAATCTTGTAACATCTTTGAGACTAACTGTGTGAAAGAAATTGTAACATAAGCTTTTGTAGACTTGGTCATCTGAAAATATAGACCAAGTCTATGAAAGCTTAAGCTACAAATTATTTCACACCATCTCAAAGGTGCTACAAGATACTTTTGCATCTTAGGACAGGTTCACCTTAGGGTTTCCATAAGTCAGAAATGACTTCAAGGCACACAACTACAACAACACCTCTCTGTGTACCTACGAGATGGCCTCTGATTGGATTTCTTTGCAGAACAACTTACTGTAGGAAGGAAGAAAATTTGGAGCAACAAGAACTGATGGAAAGGTTAACAGGGTCACATTGGACTGAGTAAAATCCATGGGGGCTGGCTGGTCTCAGACTCATCCATGTGACAGGATATAGAATCATAGAATCATAGAATCATAGAATCGTAGAGTAGAATCGTAGAGAGAATCAACAAAACTTCTGCGTTTCCCGGGGGGGGGGGGGTGTAAGATGACAATTATTAGCCATTATATAAGCCAGAACATGTTCAGTTCAAAGTGGTTCGCAAGCCAAGGGCACAGCATTTTCACCTGGAAACCAGGACCAGGATCCTGTTGGTGTTGTCTGTTCCCTTCCATATGGGTTTGTACTGTTATTCCCAACTAGGGAGAGAGCCGTTGAATCAAGTGGGCTCACCTACATGTGGATTCACCATATAAGAACTGACTGAATTAACCATTATTTTTTTAAATTAACCTTTCATAGAATCATAGAATCATAGTGTTGGAAGAGACCACAAGGGCCATCCAGTCCAACCCCCTGCCTTGCAGGAACTCCTAATCAAAGCATCCCTGAAAAGCAACCTTTATTTATATAGCGCTGGTTTGAATGGTTTTACTCTTGTTGGGACTAACCAGTGAGATTCCAGCCACATAGTTGCACATTTTTAAAGGATGCATGAAGATTCATCATCACTGCCTTCAGCGTAGCGTTTAATTCCCTGGGGTTTCAGAAACCACCACTGTGACGTCCCCATTACATCATGGGACAATAAGCAGGCACATTGGCAAATACACAATCAAATCTGCAATGTCAGTATTCAGCAAAAGGAGGCAGTAAGTAGCACAACCACTAGGGAATTATGTGACTGTGAATTTACAACTATGCTAACATGCCAAGCCAGCGTAACATAGTGGTTTGAGTACTGGACTACAACTCTGGAGATAAGGGTTCAATTTCCATCTCGGCCATGAAACCCGCTGGGTGACCTTGGGCAAGTCACGTGCTCTCAGCCTGACAGGAAGGTAATGGCAAACTTCCTCTTAACAAATCTTGCCAAGAAAATTCCATGATAGGTTCACCTTAGGGCCATCATGAGTCGGAAATGATTTGAAGGCACACAACAACAACAACCTAATGCATCTGAGGAAGTAGACTTAAGTCTACGAAGGTGCTAGAAGATCTCTTTGAACAACAACAACAAACACAATGTAGGACATCAGCCCAAATCTTCTACAGCTAAATCATGGGCTTTCCAATGGGAATGTTTAGGTCAGGTATGGGAACATCATTGGTGACAGCAAAGACAAAGGACATGTGGACCCAGCCATGCCAATGGACTGCAGGGTGAAGGAGACAGTTTGCAACAGCCAAATCGTGAATTTCAAGACTTACTATGAAACCTGCTTCTAGAAATTTAGTAACCATAGGGATACTGGTAAACCAGCATGGTGTAGTGGTTTGAGTGCTGTATTATGAATCTGGGAGACCAGAGTTCGAATCTTCACTCAGCTATGGAAACCCACTGGGTGACCTTGGACAAGTCATATGCTCCCAGGTTCAGAAGACGGCAAACCCCCTCTGAACAAATCTGGCTAAGGAAACCCTAGAGAAGGTAGTGTGGTGTGTTCGTTGTTGTTTTGAATTAAGACTAGGTGATCAGGGTTCAAATTGTTTTAACAATTTAACAAGGATACTAGGCTGAGTCGACCCAGAGCCCCTGGCTGGTACTGAACTCACAACTTTGTGGTTTGTGAGTGAGTGGCTGCAGTATAAGCATTTAACCACTGTGCCATCAGGGCGTCTTACTGCCATGACATTCAGGGATATATGGGAATTATGATTTATGGGCAGCATTAGGACAAAAAACATGACTCAGGATTCTGTATAGTGTAGTATGAGAGGAGGTAAATGGAAGGGGTGACACCATGGTTTATTGCACTGGGTGATGCCAACTCTAGTGACGCTACTGCTTGGTGCAATTAAGGTTGTGAGAAGGTTTGCACACAGATGAGGGCAGGCCAATGGCAACTGTGACCAAAGGGTGGATTTCACCAATGAATTGCTAGTTACCACTCCTATGCCTTTCATTTTCTTGTCAGTGTTTAGAAATATCTTACAAGCTTCTTTCACCTGCCTCCCTTTCCTTCTTCCAGCACAATCTACAGACATGAGCCAACAATGAAAAAAACATATTCCATGTGTGCGGGGGTCTGACAGCTGTACTCACAGATTGTATCAGGATGTCTCCCACTTTCTGCTTCTCGTGCCATTTCTGCATGCACTCAGAGATCTGCTCCAGGAACTCCTCATGATGCTCCAACAGCTCAGGAATCTGATCAAAGATCTCATCCACCAGAGAAGGGTCGCAGAGGACGGAATTTTCTGGCTGTTTTAGGGGCTTCATGTAGCCCTGCAAGGAAAAAAAAATGAAACAAGAATTCATTCAAATGCCTTGTTGGCTTGCAATATACTTATAGAATGTAACACTGCACTTTGCTAACAATAAACCCTTGACTGAATCGACATTCAAATTGTTCCTTTCATTTGTCCTTTGTGCCTAAATGGGGGAGGGGGGGCCTTTTGACATTTGCATCGTGTTCTGAAGCAGTCCATTGTCTAATGGTCTCAAATCATTATTCGACTCCTGACCCCCTTTGGCTCCAAACACCATCTAGGAAGGTGTGGGAGCAACTTTGCCAAACTATCACCCTCCCAGGGTTGTTTTAGGACTTTTTTTCCCCAACAGGAAATACTTGGAAGTTGAAACACTGGCAACATTGCACTGAAAACTGGAGAAAGGTACAATCCTGGTTGTACAGATAACTATGTACCTATAGAATGGTAACTGAAATATAATGGTATCAGCTGGATTTTGGTTCCAGGACCTGTCATGGATACCAAAATCAGTGGCTGCTCAAGTCCCATTATATACAGTCGAGTAGTAAAATGGTGTTCCTTATATAAAATGACAAAATCAAAGTTTGTTATTTGGATTCTTTAAAATATATATTTTCAAGCTATGAATGGAAGAATCTGTGGATGCAAAATCTGTAGATATGGAGGGCCAACTGTAGTGGTGAAAAGTTGGAGTTCCCTGATATGTTTGCTCTTTGTATTGTCTGCTCTGCTGTAGAGCTTGTAAATTTATTTTCAAGAGGAGCAGACATAGGAGTTTATCACACTGGAGCTAATTTCGGCATTAAAGAGAGATTAAAGCATACTTAAAGCATCCTGCAAACAAAACGAAAATGGAGAGTAATTGTACGAATGATTATCACACGCAATTACACAGATAAAGTGATATCGGAAATGCATTGTTGCTGAAATCCCGAAAGTAAAAGAAAAAAAAAAGCGTATTAATGCTTCTTTGTGACCACTTTAATGGCGGGTTTTGTGCAACGTCATGTGAAATTGTGTCGCGTAATTACACAATTATTCCAAAATATTCATGGGATAAACTCCCGATCTCCTTCATGTGATAAACTCCATAATGACATGCCAAAAGCTTCCAAAGCTGAGCAGGGGTAGGGCGACACTCTGGAGTCCCAAACCACTACTTTATTCCTGTGGATAGCTTTAGTGTGTCATTGTATTTATTCCTCTTAAAAGTAATTTTCCAAGCACACCTCTGTTGTTTTTTCCCTTGCAGACCCTTGCATTCAGGATTCATTTCACTTCCACCCACCTCTCCCTCCCTTAGCATATGGCCAGTGGTAAAAAACAAACCACGTTTTCTTTCTCTAAACTGCTCTGATTCATTCCAAACACAGATTTCTTTGGATTATTCCAAATACCACCTTCCACTTATGCCAGGGGTGGGCAATTGGATGGGGGCTAGGAGACAATTCCCCTACCATTTACCATCCCTGTATGTCACAACCTTGTTCAAGTACCCTCAAATATTTATTCCCCCCTCATTTCCCCTCCAAAATGGGGGTTGGAAATGTGGGCCCTTAGTATCTGCTGAGGTTTGGTTCCAGGACTATCTGTGGATACCAAAATTCATGGATAGTCAAGTTCCATTAAATACAATGGACAGTAAAGTGGTATCCCTTATATAAAATAGCAAAATCAAGGCTTGCTTTTTGGAATTTATATATATATATTGGATGTTTTCAAGCTGTGGATACTTGAATCCATGGATAAAGAATCTGTGGATATGGCAGGCCAACTATATAGCCCTTCCTATTGCCGTTTTTGGAGAGGGAAGGGTCAAAGAATGCATGGGGAAGGGATTCAAAGGGGTTTTTGGTTCTTTTTTGTGCAGGGGGTGCTTAGGCTATGGTTTGGGGGCCAATTTCCACCCCAAAATTACCACAATTTTGAGGGACTGGTGCGGGAATCCAGGACCATGAAGGCAGTCTATGGACTGCATGTGGCCTTTGGGCCAGACTTTCCCCACCACTGAGAAGACATTTCTGATAGTGATGCAAAGGAGAGAGGAGAGCCTTGTGTTATGTGATGTTGGGGAAAATGAGAAGCAAGAGGTGCCTCCATTTCCTTTGGATTGCTACCCCACTGGCAGTTAGGGCTTCAGCAATTGGAGTGGGGTGCCCTCTTTTCTGCCCACCACAACCATACTTTGGACAGAAAGAAAGAATAGAACATTATGCACAATTGGCTGGAAGTTAACTAAATTTTGCTGTTTGTATTAATGGGAAGAGTGAAGAAGACAACGAAATGGTATAATAATTCCAGATTTGCCGTCTTTTTTTTCCTACGTTTCTCCATAAGACTTTTTCTATGTATCTCACATGAAGAATATAAGTAAAGGACTTTGTTAAGGATTTTAAGTGAAAGACTTTGTTAAGAAATTGCAACAGCGATCGTACCATCACAGTACAACAACAAAAATGGTTTGTTATATATCTGAGTTTGTAAGACATTTTCTTAATATGCCAAGAGTTGAAGTGGCATTTACTCTGGTGGCTCTGTTCTTGTGATATTAAAATTTGGGACCGTCAGAAGCACATGTAGGGCAGAGTCTCAGAGCCTCACTCTCCAGCAATACTCATGGAGTGAAATAATAGGCCGTGGAGAGTTTGGGAAAGTTATTTTTGAAACAACTGTAAAGAGAACAAAACTAATGACCACAGAGGATCTCCACTATATTCTCCATCACCATGTGAGAGCTGGACAGGGAAGAAAGAGGATAAAAAAGGAGATCAATTCATCTGCGATACAGTGCTGGAGAAAGGTGCTGAGGATACTGTGCACAGCCAAAAAGACAAACAAATGGGTGCTAAAACAAATAAAACCTGAATTCTCCTTGGAAGCCAAGATGACAAAACTAAGGTGGTCATACTTTGGACACACCATGAGAAGGTACGACTCATTGGACAAAAGCAAAAATGCTAGAAATGCCAGAAGGTAGTGGAAAGAGAAGAAGGCTGCTTGCCAGATGGATAGAATCAATCAGGGAGGTCATGGGACTGAGCCTTCATGACCTGAGCACAGTAGTTGAAAATAGGGGGCCTTGGAGATGTTTCATCAACAGGGTCACCATGAGCCAAGACTGATTCAAGGGCAGTTAACAACAACAACAATCACTGGCACGCTTTCCAGGAATCACAGAATCCTAGACTTGAAATGCAGGAAGACACAGTCCAAGCACTCCCAACAGTTGGCCATCCAGCCTCTTTTAAAGACCTCCAAAGAAGGAGACTCCACCACTCTCCAAGGCAGCGTCTTCCACTGTCAAACAGATCATACCATCAGGAAGTTCTTCCTAATGCTGAGGTTGAATATCTTTCCCTGTAGTTTGCATCCATTGCTCCTAGTCTCTGGAGCAACAGAAAACTAGAGGTGAGAGCAGATAAACAGTGGAATAAACTGTTGCCTCAGAGAGTGGTGAAGAACCTCCTTCTTTGGAGGTTTTTAAACAGAGGTTGGATGGCCATCTGTCACAGGGAGAGTTTGGATGGAGTCTTCCTTCATGGAAATTTGCATCCATTGCTCTGGGTTCCTACAGTATATGCTCAACTATAAGTCAACCTCATGTATAAGTCGAGGACAAGTTTTGGGGCCAGAATTATGGATTTTTATATGACCCGTGGATAAGACGAGGGTAAAGCTTAGGGAAATGTAACAAAGGATCTACATGATAAAGCAAAGGAAAACAATGCCAAAGAACTTACAAAATTCCAGCAGACATAACTTTGTACTCATTTTAAAGGCTGGATGGATAATAATAATAATAATAATAATAATAAATTTTATTTTTATACCGCCCTTCCGAAGATCAGGGCGGTGTACAGTTAAACAGTTAAAAGCATATATATAAAAATTAAAACATTCAAACACAGTAAAAATAGAAGGTAGGGTACAATGTCCGCCAGGGCTTAATGGAACATCCAGTCCGATCATGATGAGGGAATAATAAGATAACATAGGAGAGGAAATCATTGGTAGGCTTGCTCAAACAAAAATGTCTTTAGCCCTTTCTTAAACAAATTAAGAGAGGCGGCTAAACGAAGCTCCGTGGGCAGTGAGTTCCAGAGGCTAGGGGCCAAAACGGAAAACGCCCTTTTTGCTGTTGACGATAATCTAGCCTCTGGAACTCTTAGAAGTTGTTGCCCAGTCGATTGAAGTGTGCGGGGCGGATTGTGTGAGGAGAGACGGTCCTTCAGGTGCTCTGGGCCCAAGCCATTTAGGGCTTTATAGGTAATAGAGGGAGGCCAGTGCTTTATAGGTAATAGAGGGAGGCCAGTGCTCCCAGGACAAATTACACTCTGTCCTTTCACCAGGGGATGGTTCCCTTTTTTAAATATGAAAGTTAAAGGACGGTTTCTACATTGACCCATGGATAGGTCGATGCAGGTTTTTCTGGGTCAATGTTTTGACCTAAATTTCTAGACTTATACATGAATATACACAGTATTCTCTAGAGCAGCAGAAAACAAGCTCGCTCCAGCCTCAACCTGACATCTCTTCAGGGATATCATACGATCTCTTAACCTTCTCTTCTCCAGGCTAAACATATCTAGCTCCCTACGCCTTTCCTCAGTGGGCTTAGGGCTTGTCAGATCTTTCACCATTTCGGTCCCCCTCCTCTGGACATGCTCCAGCTTGTCCAGAGCCATTAATCCCAGGGAATTCAGGGAACTGTAGTCCAAAATACCCCCGTAACTTTAATTGTTACTTTTGTATCTTTTTAATTGTAAGTTTTAGCCACTTTGTGTCCCAATTTTTGGGGAAGAGTGGGATACAAATTAATGTAATAAATAAATAAAATTTCCAACGGTGGTGGAGGATAATGTTGAAAACAGGCTAATGAGTAAGCTGCCCTGGCCTCACCTTTGCAACGGTGAAGAAAAATAATCAGTAACTTAAAGGTAGTTTGAAGAGCCAAGTCCAAATCAGATTGCTTCCTGGCGACATGTCCTCCATGTCTTCTAAAATACTAGACATAATTGAATAAGGTTTTAAAATAAACCCTTCTTTTTCTCCAAGGATGGCGTGTGTGAATAAGTCAGGAGCCTTTCCAAGAATGTCGCTGTGCCAAATTAAAAGGTTTAAAAATCCCAATTAGCTTCCTTGTCCTTCGGTAGAAGAAAGCATCTAAGCCTGGAGGAGCTGCTTTTTCCTCCTTTCCAATTAGTCTCATTGTCCTCCATTGAAAAGCTAAAGAGGAGGTTTAACAGTACAGCTTTTGACAGCATCAAAAGGATTTTACTGTGTCCTGTCACTCAGACAGTAATTCAATTCCTTGTAAACTTAATTTTGATCGCGTAGGAACACTTCAGACATTAAAGGATTGGAATTGAGACCTCTTTGGCTGCTGCCACACTGCAGAATTAATGCCGTTTGACACCACTTTAACTGCCATGGCTCCATCCTATGGAATCCAGGGATTTGTAGTGGCACCAGAGCCCTCTGACAGAGAAGGCTAAATGTTTTACAAAAAAAAAATCCCCTACAGATCCCAACATTTTATAGCACTGAGTCATTGCTGTTAAAGTAGTGTCAAACTGCATTATTTCTGCAGTGCAGATGCAGCCTTAGGAGTTTATCAGACGACAGAAATTGGAGGCATAATCCAATGGCAGTCTGAATGCAATCATGGGGTTTCACATTATTGAGTGAAAGACAACCATGTGCATTTTTGGGCAATGGGAAGTCCTTCCGAACGCAATCGTGGGGTTTTACATTATTGCATGAGAAACTATCACATGCAATTCCGGGCAACGGAAGTAATTCCAAACACGATGCAGCATCAATACACAATCATGTAAATTCGCTGAACTAGCAAATTCACTCCTTTCCGAACTGGCCCCATTTTCATTTCTTTCGAAACTGAGAGAAATTCCTCCCGTGTGATAAACTAGTTAGAGTAGTTGTGCTGCCTTTTCCCGCTGTATAGTCTTCAAATTTGGAAATTACATTCTAATGCTCTTAGATGGCATCTGCACTACAAAAATAATGCTGTATGACAGCACTTTACTTACCACGCTCTATGCTCTGGAACCCTGGGATTTGTAGTTTGCTGTGGCACCAGAGCCCTCTGACAGAGGCGGTTAAATGTTTTACAAAAAAACCCTACAGTTCCCAGCATTTTATAGCACTGAGTCATGGCTGTTAAAGTAGTGTCAAACTACATTATTTCTGCAGTGCAGATGCAGCCTTAGAGTAGTTGTATTGCCTTTTCCTGTTGTATAAAGTCTTCAAATTTGGAAATTACATTTCAATGTTCTTAGGCGGCATCTGCACTACAAAAATAATGCAGTATGACAGCACTTTACTTACCATAGCTCTATGCTCTGGAACCCTGGGATTTGTAGTTTGCTGTGGCACCACAGTGCTCTGATAGCATCCTAAATATCTCACAAAGCTACCGATCTTACAAGTCAGGTTATTGCCAATAATTGGAAGAACCCTACAGCACCCTATCTTAGACCTATGGTATAAAAAAGTTTGGAATTTAGCACTATCAGAAAGACTAACATGGCAAGTAAGATGAGCAAAAGAACAGAAAGGTAATAATACCTTTGAGGGAACAAGGTTCCCATTTATTTCCTATGTAAAGCAAATTAATGAGGAAAGAAGTCATATTCTATCGACCTATGGTTCCATTTGGAAAGGATTAATCCAACAGAACAAATAATTGCAGAGAGATTTACTTAAAAATACAACAACTCATGCTCGAGCCTTGGCATTTAAAGTGGTGCCAAACTGCATTAATTTTGCAGTGTAGGTGCATTATTTGCCACCTCTAGATCTCCTCCTGCTTTGACTATTGAAATTTCAAATCTTCTCTCTTACCTTCAAACGCCTCTCCTTGGTCTCTTTGTATCTGTCCAGGATGCTCCTGCCAAAATTGTTCCCTTCTCCCATCAATCTGGGGTCCATTCAAACTAGAGTTATAGCACTATGTTCCCACTTTAACTGTCATAGCAACAGCCTAAGGAATCCTGGGATTTGAAAGTAGTTTTGTACCATTTCTAGTCTCTTCCAACTTATGGGGATTATATCATGGGGTCTTCTTGGTTAGATTTGTTCAAAGAGTGGTTTGCCATTGCTTTCCTGAGGCTGAGAGAGTGTGACTTGCCCAACATATCTCCTTATGTGAAATCAAAGGCTTTCACATCTGGCAACCATAGTTTTTTGTGGCCAGCTGGCAAAACGTCAGAAATAAACTCTTCCAGAACACGGCAAAAACCTGCAAAAAACTATGCTTTTCTTTTGAACTGAGGAGTCCTTGTTGGGTTGAGGGTTGATAGGAAGAAACCTTGCATTATTATTATGTTTATCCACTTTTGTAAACCGCTTTGATCTTTTTTGGAAAGGCGGTATATAAATAAATTATTATTATTATTATATCTCCTTATGTATGTGCAACTATTCCAAACCCCAAAACACTTCTGCTCTCAAGCTTTTTGGATAATTAATTCATTTTGTTACCATCAATCAGCATATTTTACTTGGAAGAGGGATGGAAAATATGCAACTTTCCTGTCCCCATCAGCTCAGAGTAGCCTGGCCAGCGGTAAGTAATGATGGGGTTTATAGTTCAACGATATCTGTACTGCAGAAATGACCCTCTAGATATGATTGAACTACAAACCCCATCATCCCTATTCACTGACCGGATTATCTTGAGCTAATGGGGAAAGGAAGGTTGCATATTTTCCATCCCTCTTCAAGTGAAATATGCCTAATTCTATTAAATGAACCATGGACTCTTCCACAGAACCTGGGGTGCATCTACACTGCAGAAATAATGTAGTTTGACACCACTTTTTTTTAAAATAAATTTTATTATTTTTAAAAACATCTCCATACAATTACATCATTGCGAATTTGATAGAGGTTACAGAAGGAGAACAAAAACAGAAAAAAAACAGTGTTACCAAATTTGGTTACAACTTATTTTCCACGATTATCTACATTTTATCCTTCCGTTATATCCGTGTTGAGTATATCATATAATTTTTTTAAAAAAAATTTCTTATATTTATACTTAATGCAATTTAAAGAATGTTTCTTATATTTATACTTAAATATTCCTGTATATTTCATATATAAATATAAAAGCTTAACTAGAAAAAGCGGAAAAGGAAAAAGAATGTATAAAAAAAGGAAGAAAAAAGCTCATAACGTTCATAATTCCATCTTTTTTAGCTTTACCCTTGGCTTTCCCTTCTCCCTTTCCTTTCTACTATATCTTTCCTCCTTCCTTGACCCTCATCCAAATTCTTTCTCTTTGAATAACCTTTCCTTTATCTTCCATCTCATCTTCCCATTCTCTCTTCTCTTCTTACCTTCCTAATTTCATACTACTTTCTCATACCCTCATCTACTTGCCTAACCTTTCTGACTTCATTCTTTGCTCTTTCACTCTTTATCCTTTCATACCTGACTTCTTTCCTTTTTCCCACTGGGTATCGTTGCATCTATATCTCACCTTCTTTTATAAATAAATGTATATATAAATCTTTCTTGTAACATTTATCCTGTATCTTTCTCTATAATTTGTTTATAGTAACAGGTTTAATTCTTCTTACAAGTCTATTTAAAGATTACTTAAAGCTTTCGATCGGCTATTTCTCTGCGTACAATATATTCTGTTCTGACTAATATTTTAAACAATTTTCTTTTCCTTCCTTTCTATTTGAATTTTGTTTAGAGTAGATACCCATGGCTATTCATTATTCTAAGCTCTAAAAAAAATTGTTGCTTCCTACTATCCAATAATTTTGTTATCATTAACTTTTATTCAATTAGAATCGTATAGATTTCTGTAGCTTCCCTATTATAATCTAGAATTTACATCATATCCTAAGGTCGCTATGTTGCCCCATTCCTTTTTTAAATATTCTAATGTTTTGCCCCATTCCTCTTCTATTTTATCCATTTCCTGGTTTCTTATTAGCGATGTAAGTTTATCCATTTCAATTATATCAAATACCTTGATGAGCCATTCTTTAAGATTTGGTATATCTTTGCTTTTCCATTTTTGTATTAAAGTAAGCCTTGCAGTAGATATCAGATAATACAACTTTTTTCCGTAATCTTTGTCTAGTTTTTCATCCCACATATTCAAGAGGTAAGTTTCTGGTACAAATTTTAATTTGTTTTCTACTATCGAATTTATTACTTCATTTACTCTGATCCAATATCCTTTTACTTTTTTACAAGTCCATAAACAGTGGTATAAAGTCCCTGGTTCTTGCTTACATTTCCAGCAGAGATTATTTCCAGTTTTGTATATTTTTGATATCTTGTCTGGCGTCAAATATCATCTATAAAAGACTTTATAAAAATTTTAAGTTTTGGGAGGCTGAATATTTTAATCTTTTTCCCCATGCTAATTCCCATTTATCCAAATTTATTGAGTATCCAAAATTTTTCGCCCATTGTATCATGTTTTCTTTAACAATTTCTTCTTCCTCAAACCAATCCAAGAGCAATTTATATAGTTTCTTTATCCATTTAGTGTTTTCCTCTAATATTATTTTGTCAAAATCGTTTTTCTCTTTTTCAAAGCCTGTTGTTTTGAGGTCCTGTTTGTATCGTTCTTTAATTTGCCAATACCCAAACCAGTTTAAGTTATGATCTTTTTCTTTTATGTCCTGCAGTGTTTTCATAACCAGATTGCCTGTCTCGTTTTCTTTCAACAATTGTGAATAGGTAAGCCAATTTGAGTTCTGTCTTATTTCCGTCCTTTGAATGGCCTCCTGTGGGGAGAACCAAAGTGGCATCTTTGGCATAATCCTAAATTTGTATTTTTCCCAAACTTTTAACAAGGGTTTTCTAATGCAATGAGTATTGAAATTTTTATTCGCTTTGATCTTGTTATATCCTAAATACGCGTGAAAACCAAATATTAAATCCTCTCCTTCAAGGTCTAAAAGTTCTTTGTTGCTTAGAGTTATCCACTCTTTTATCCATACCAAGCAGCACGCCTCAAAATATAGCTTTAAATTTGGTAGCCCAAGCCCTCCCCGTCCAATCGTGTCTTGCATTAGTTTAAGTCTGATTCTTGGCCTCCTTTTCTGCCAGATAAAATTGCTCAGATCTCTCTGCCAGAGTTTGAAAAAAGATTCTTTAATTACTATGGGGAGGTTCTGAAATAAAAATAACATTTTTGGTAAAATTGACATTTTAATCGCTGCTATTTTTCCCAAAAGTGATAATTGTAGTCTATTCCAATTTTCCAATTTCTTTTTAATTTCTTTCCATGTTTTTTTGTAGTTGTTTTCGAATAATTCCCCTAAATTTTTAGAAATGACAATTCCTAAATATTTTGCCTTCTTTTTTACTTCTATTCCTGAGAGTTTTATTAGTTTCTTTTCTTTTTCTCTAGATAGATTTTTTGTTATAATTACTGATTTTTCTCTATTAAGTTTACATCCTGAAATTTCACCAAATCTTTCAATTATCTCATTCAACCTACTTATGCTGTTACAGGGGTTATTTAAAAAAACTGCGAGGTCATCTGCGAATGCTCTGATTTTAATTGTGTGATTTTTAATTTTTACGCCTTGTATATGTGCATCATTTTTGACTCTTTTTAATAGTCTTTCTATTACTACTATAAAGAGTAGTGGGGACAATGGGCAGCCTTGCCTAGTTCCTCTGTTAATATTAATGAAATTCGTTCTTTCTCCATTAATTATGATTTTCCCTTTTTGTTCCTTATAGATCTCTTTTATCCAGCCTATAAAATTTTTTCCTAATTCCATTTTGTCCAAAATTTCAAAAATCGTATTCCAATTAACCGTATCGAATGCTTTTTCCAAATCTAGTAGCAGCAAACCCAATTCCTTCTCGCTATGTTTCTCATATACTTCTAGGATGTTTAGGACTATTCTTACGTTATCTCTTAGTTTCCTCTGCGGTAAAAATCCCCTTTGTTCCGGGCCTATCCAATCTTTTAAATAATTTTTCAGTCTCGTGGCTAAAATAGAAGTGAATATCTTGTAATCTATATTCAATAATGAAATAGGCCTAAAATTTTTGATATCTTTTATGTCTTTCCCTTCTTTTGGAATTACCGTTACGTCCGCTTCCCTCCATGATTTTGGAATCCCCTGTTCTAGAATTGCGTTCGTAGTCATTTGTAGTGGGCCACAAAGTTCTTCTTTGAACGTTTTATAGAAAAGTGCATTAAATCCGTCTGGGCCTGGAGCTTTATTGTCCTTTAAATTCTGTACAGCAGTTATTACTTCTTCGTATGAGATTCTTTTATTTAGATCTTCAGATTGTTGTTTCGACGGACTTACATATGTCTCTTCTTGCTCATTTAAGTATTCTCGAATTTTATTTATGTCTATCTTTTGTTCTTTGTATAGATTTGTGTAAAACCTTTCAAAAGCTTCTTTGATTCCCTCTTGTTTGTTGATAGTAGTGTCTTTTTCCCTTATTTCCAGAATTGTTCTTTTTACTTGTCTTTTTTTCATCAATTCAGCTAAGTTTTTCCCTACTTTGTTGGCATGCTCAAAATTTTTTTGTTTTGCCTTTTTTAAATTGTTGCTTATTTCTAACACATTTTTCTTGTTTTCTTGTTTCCTGAGTATATTTAATTCTTCTATTACTTTAGTATTTCCTGGGTTTTTGATTAACTCTTTTTCTTTTATTGTTATTAATTCCAATATCTCGTTTTCTTTTTCTTTTCTCTTTTTTTTAACAAATGCCTCCTGATTAATTAATAGCCCCCTAAAGACTGCTTTCCCTGCGTCCCAAATATCAATCGTTTTTACTTCTGGAGTCAGATTTTCTTTAAAATATAATGCTATTGTCTCTTTTGCTTTTTCTACAAAGTTTTTATCTAATAGTAGAAAATCTTTTACCTTCCATACATAAGTTTTTTTTGTTTGATTAAAGGTTAGCATTAAAGCATTGTGGTCGGATATTGTCCTCGGTAATATTTCTATAGATTTAACAAATTTGCTAAATATCATTGGCGTCCAGATCATGTCGATTCTTGACAGCGAGAGGTGTCTATGCGAATAAAATGTAAATTCTTCAATTCCCTTATTGTGTAATCTCCAAATATCGCATAAACCATAATGGTCAGCCAGCTTGAAAAAAGACATTGGTAGCTTCCCTTGGTGACTTCTTGTTTCATTGTCAGATTTCCTATCTATTTGAGGTTCCACTACTCCATTAAAATCTCCCAATATTATAATTTTGTCATTTTCCAATTTACTTAATTCCCTGTGGATTTTATCATAAAATAAACTTTTATTTTCCAGCGGGCTGTATATACCTACTACTATGATTTTTTCCCCTTGCCACATTATTTCTACACCTAGGTAATGTCCACTGTTGTCATTTAGTACTTCTTTAGCTTGAATATTACGTTTTACATATATTGCCACCCCCTTTTTTTTTGTCTCGTTGCCGAAATAAAATCATTCCCCAAGTTTTTAAATCTAATTAAGTTTTTTTTCCGTTTTTTTAATGTGGGTTTCTTGAATGCAAACGATATCACAGTTTAATTTCTCTAGATAATAATTCACTTTTTTTCTTTTCCCTTTTAGATTCAATCCTTTTATGTTCCAAGTCAAAATCTTCATTACAATGGCTTAACTTCTTTTCAGGTAAGTGGTTTTTTATTATTATTTTTTCCTCTCTCTCTCTTTTCTTTCTCTCCCTTCTACCTTGCCTAGCTCTCCCCCCCCCCCAATCCTTTTTGGTTCTCTCTGTTGTTACCGGTTTGTGAGTTCCTGCATGGTAGTTTGACACCACTTTGACTGCCCTAGTTCCATCCTACAGAATTCTGGGATTCTGCAATATTATGAAGCGCCAACCCTCTTTGACAGAGTTAAAGACCTTGCAAAACTACACATCCCAGAATTACATAGGATGGGTCTACAGAGCTTAAAGCAGGGTCACACTGCATTATAAAAACCTTTCTTTTATGATTTTTGTTATTGTACATAGTATTTTGTTGTTCTTATGCTGGTCTGTGACTGTAATAAATATTTACCTTATCTCATCTGGCTTCCCGTTCCATTTATTTAAGTCAATATATTTGATGCTCTGCTTGTCGCTGTTGATGTTTTGATGTTTGATCTTACAAGTTTTGATTTATTGTTGTTATTGTTTGATTGTGGCTTTGTGGGATGGAAATAAAAGCGCAGCATGATAAGAGTCAAATAAAATAAAAGCAAAGGCCGATGACGTTGCCGAAACAAATCTTCACACACAGCGTCTGCTCATCGAACCCAGCCGTTTCTCTAGCAGATTTAATTCTCCACTGTCTCCATCATTTTTGGTTTCCCTGGCAACTGCAGTCTGGGGACCACGGCTTCTGGGCATGCTCAGAAAGGGCTTGGAGCCAAGTGCTGACATCACAGCACTGGCAAG
This sequence comes from Urosaurus nigricauda, assembly GCA_034509955.1. Taxonomy (NCBI): domain Eukaryota; kingdom Metazoa; phylum Chordata; class Lepidosauria; order Squamata; family Phrynosomatidae; genus Urosaurus; species Urosaurus nigricauda. The sequence continues at coordinate 4,740,596 of JAOEGL010000003.1, forward strand.
TCCAGATTCCTAGATTCCAACTGGACATTTTCCCTCTCAAAATGTGTGCATATACATTTGCAGCCAATTTATTTTCTGCAGGTTCTGTCGTACGAAGCCCTGAAATCCTCGTAACCCAGAAGAAGCATCTCATTTGACAATCCACGTTTTGCTTGAAAATAAACAGCATTTATGATGTGCTTGGTTGTGCAATGGCAGTCGTGTTGTGTTGTTTTGCCTTCAAGTCATGCCCGACTTATGGCAGCCCCAAGGAAAACCTATCACAGTGTTTCCTTGGCAAATTTCTCTGGGGGGGTTTTCCTATTGCCATCCTCTGAGGCTGGGAGAGTGTGGCTTACCTAAGGTGTGTTTTCTCAGCTGGGCAGGGATTTGATCCCTGGTTTCCAGAGTCACAGTCCAACTCTCAGACCACTAGACATGCTGGCTCTCTGTAGGGAACCATTATTCATATCTATGGGCCTTTTTTTTTTACTTTTAAAAGTATTTCAAACACTTTTATCTTTTAAACTATTTTTTATTCTTTTACATACAATGTGTATTAATATTGTAATCATTTAATTCTGTTTTAAATATAACACTTTTCTATGTTTTTAACTGTACTGTTTTTAATCTTGTAAACCGCTTTGAGTCCCAGTTTTGGAAAAAGGTCAGGAAAGAAAGAAAGAAAGAAAGAAAGAACGAGTCAGGGTGGGCTCAGCTACAGGTGGCATTGTGACCCGAATGTTTTCAAACCTGCAAATACTTCAGGCAGATGTAGACACACCATTCTTCTTTTGCTGTTGTTGTGCTGCGCCTCCAAGTTGTTTCCAATTTATGGCGATGCTAAGGCAAACCTATCATGGGGTTCTCTTAGCAAGGATTGTTCAGAGGGGGGTTGCTATTGCCTTCTATTGAGGCTGAAAGAGTGTGACTTGTCCAAGGCCACCCAGTGAATTTACATGGTTAAACACCCAATTCATTTTACAGTTGTCCCTCTGCATGTACTGGGGTTCGAGTTGAAAGACCCCTGTGAATGTGGAAAAACTGCAAATAAAAACCCTATTTTTTAAAAAAGAAATGTGAAATAACACCTTTCTAGGAATCTCCAGGTCTTCCAGTGCAACTCTATGGCCAACATTTGCCAGATGTTGATCATGCTGGAGGACTGACAAATGCCTAGAGAAGTGTTTTCTCTAGGAACATCTAGGTTCTCCAGCACAATTCTATGGTCAATCTCTGGCAGAGATGTGCTGGAGGACCTAGACATTCCTAGAGAGAAATATGAAACAAAACCGCAAATAATCAAATCTGCAAATGTCAAAGCCACAAATGTGGAGGGCCAACTGTATTACTGTAAGAGGTGGAATGGGATGTGTGTGCAAGATCCATGTCTGCTTTTTCCACACCATGCTTAATTCAATTTGCCTTTACTGTGCTTCGACGCCGTCATATTTTTTCTAAGCAAAAAGCCTGGAAAGCACCAAGCTGGCCATGTAGGGAAGGTTTTCTGTACTCTGGTCACCTTGGCTGCCCTTGTGTGCCTCTTTTCCATCTCTCACCTATCCCTCTGGAGATGGCATAGACAAGAAATTCACAGAATACAATTGTGCTCGCAAGCCTTCCAAAATTGCTATCAGGCCAGAAAAGTTACTTACCAGCTTTGAATTCACAAGAGGAGTCCTTTTTATGCATAAAAAGCAGATTATCAAAATAATACTGCCCATGCATTGCAAAAGAAGTGAAATGATTCTTAGCTGGTCTGCTTGCTTCTATGGAGTTTATCACACAGAGTTTATTCCATTCAGAAATGGGATTTAAATTAAGAAAATCCCACAAAAGCAGGATATTTTTCAGATGACATCGGGTGGGGAGGGGGGGGTGGCATCCCACACAGAAAGTGGACAAATCCCACAGAAGCGGGATCATTTTCAGATGATGTTGGGGGCACTGAGCATTAATCTAACCTGCACAGAAAGTGAACAAAATCGGTCGCTTTTTTACTTTCAGGATTTTCCTGAAAGTAAAAAAGAGGCTGATTTTGTCCACTTTCTGTGTGGGTTAATGTTGGATTAATGTTCAATACTCCTGATGTGTCAGAAAACAATTCCACTTTTGTGGGATTTTTCCAAGATTTAAATCCCGTTTCTGCACGGGATTTGGGCACTTAGCTTCCTGTGTGATAAACTCCTGTCTTAGTTAAAGAAAAGGGTTAAAGAAACTTTTATAAAAGGTGTATCCACACACTGCAGCGTTAAAGCAGTTTGATGCCACTGTAACTTCCCTGACTCTATCCTACAGAATTCTGGGATTTCTAGTTTAGCAAGCCACCAGAGCTCTCTTTTTGAAATTATTCAACAAAGTTGCTTTAATTGTTTATTCCTGTATGTCTGAAGGCTGGATTGTATGGCCTTTATTGTACCTTCCAACTCCATGATTCTTAGGGCTTCTTCACCTTTGTTAAACTGTGGAATTTGCTACCTCAAGATGCAGCGATGGCTGCCAACATGGATGGTTTTAATAGGGGATTAGACAAAATTCATGGAGGAAAGGGTTACCGGCAGTGTGTACTCATGATGGATACACGTTCTTTCCAGCAGCAAAGGCAGCCTGCCTCTCACTATTAAAATATTTATATTCTGTCCAGTGTCATGGGATCTCAGAGCTGCGAACGAGCAAAATCCATTTAAACTGTTTAAAACAATTGAAGCAACAAGAATAATTTAGATAGACTGGGGTTTAGCTCTTACTACAGGTTGAGTCACCCTTATTCAAAATGCTTGGGACCAGAAGTATTTTGGAACATTTTATGTACATAATGAGATATTTCAGAGACAACCCAAGTCTAAACATGAACTCCATTTATGTTTCATATATACCTTGTTGTTGTTTGCCTTCAAGTTGTTTCTGACATATGCAGAGCCTATTATCATGGAGTTTTCTGGGCAAATTTGTTCAGAGGAGGTTTGCCATTGCATTCCCCTGAGGTTGAGAGTGTGTGACTTGGCCCAAGGTCACCCAGTGGGTTTCCTGGCTGAGCTAGGAACTGAACCCTGGTCTCTAGAGTCATAGTTTAACACTCAAACCACTATGCCACACTGGTCTCTAAAGTTTTTAAAATAATATTCATATTTTTATATTATTTTTACATTATATTATTATATTATACTACAATTATATTAAAATATAATATTTATTTATTTATTTATTGCATGAAACAAAGTTTGTGTACACCAAACCATCAGAAAGCAAAGGTGTCACTGTCTCAATTTTTGAGCAAAATAGGGAGCAAGCTTGTTTTCTGCTGCTCCAGAGACTAGAACGCGGAACGATGGATGCAAGCTCCAGGAAAAGAGATTCCACCTCAACATTAGGAGGAACTTCCTGACAGTAAGGGCTGTTCGACAGTGGAACACACTCCCTCGGAGGGTGGTGGAGTCTCCTTCCTTAGAGGTCTTTAAGCAGAGGCTGGATGGCCATCTGTCAGGGATGCTTTGATTTGGAGTTCCTGCATGGCAGGGGGTTGGACTGGATGGCCCTTGTGGTCTCTTCCAACTCTATGATTTTATGATTCTATGATTCTATGAAAGTAAAACAATGCCAAAGAACATAAAACATTCCAGCAGGCATAACTGTTTGTGCTCATACTAAAGGCTTCATGGATGAGAAAATAGAGAGGATTCAGTACTTCCAGGGCAGACGATGCTCTCACCTTTCACCAGGGGATGGTTTCTTTTTTTAATGAGAGTTATAGTACCTACATTGACCCATGGATAAGTCAACAAAGTTTTTTTGGGTCAATTTTTTGACCTAAATTTCTAGACTTATATATGATATATACAGTAAGTGTACAAAAGCTCATGCTGCCAACTTCTTTTTTTGCAGTGAGTCTCAAAGGTGCTACAAGATCTCTTTATGGGGCAGTAGCTTGATGTAATCCAGGTCGACATCAGTTTAGCTGCCATGGCTCAATGTTGTGGAATTCTGAGAATTGTAATTTGCTGTGGCCCCAGAGCTCTCTGACAAAGAAGGCTAAATGTCTCACAAAATTACAGTTCCTGGAATTCCATCACACTGAGCCATAGAAGTTAAAGTGGTGCCAACTTGGATTATTTCTGCAGTGTGGATGCTGCCAGTTCCTTGAGACCAAGGTTCAAATCTCTGCTCGGACATGTAAACCCACTGGGTGACCTTGGGTAAGTCACACTCTCTCAGTCTTGGGGGACAACAACGGCAAACCTCTTCTGAAAAAGCCTGGCCAGGAATATCTCACAATAGGGTTGCCACTACTTTGGAATTTATGTGAAGCCACATAACAACAACAATACATTTACAATTCTCAACCAGAGTGTTCCAGAGCCTCACCAAACTACAAATTCCAGGATTCCACAGGTTGTACCATGACAGATGTACTGAAATCATAGCACTACAGTGGGCCCTTGGTATCCGCTAGGATTTGGTCCCAGGGCCTGCCATGGATACCAAAATCCGTGGATGCTCAAGTCCCATTATATACAATGACACACTAAAATGGTGAGAGCCATCGTACCGTTTGAGCATTGGATTTTAACTTTGGAGTGGGTTTGAATTCCTTCTTGGCCATGGAAAACCTCTGGGTGACCTTGGGCAAGTCACACATTCTCAGCCCCAGAAAACCTTGTGATAGTTTTGATTTAGGGTGGTTATAATTTGGAAATAACTTGAAGGAACACAACAACAACAACAACAGTAAAATGGTGTTCCTTATATCAAATAACAAAATCAAGGTTTACATTTTGGCCTCTTTAGAAAATATGTTCAAGCTGTGGGTAGTTGAAATAGAGAGCCAGTGTAGAATAGTGTTTTGCACGTTGGACTACAACTCTGGAGACCAGGGTTCAAATCTTGTCTTGGCCATGCAAAACCCACTGGGTGACCTTGGGCAAGTCACAATCTCTCAGCCTCAGAGGAAGGTCATGGCAAACCCCCTGTGAAGAAACTTACCAAGAAAACCCATGATAGGATCACCTTAGGATCATTGTAAATCAGAAACGACTTGAAGGCACACAACAATAACAACAAATGATTGAATCCACGGATGCAAACCTTGTGGATAGGGAGGGCCAAGCGTGTAATTCTGAAGTGGACAGGGTTTCCTGATCATGACAACCTTTCTTAAATCTCTACACCGGTATAGAAATATAGTCCTTTGCTCCGTTTCATGGCTTGAAGATTCTGGGAGCTGCAGTCCAAAAGAGCCATGTGTCATAACAGTAGCAAGACTTTTGGCAGCACAAAAATGGAAAACTAATGAACTTCTTACAATAGATGACTGGCTGCTAAAATGATCAGAAATGATGGAAATTGATATTCTGATGGTGCAGCTGAATCAGAAGGACATGAACATAATTGAGAAAGAATGGCTTCTGGTAAATGAGTTTTGCAAGAACAGATGGAACTAAACTATAGGTAGAGTAACAGGATGAGAGGGAAATAAGATAAATTTGGTGGGGGAAGAAAAATCCCTTGCATCACATGAGTATATATGGGAACTTATGATAAAAGAATAAAAGAACAATGAATTCTAATAGACATGCTTGGGAAGAAAGGATGACCTTGCAAGAGACATTGAGGAAGTAGTGTTTTAGGGGTAGTGTTTTATGTTACTAAGTAAATTCCAATGTATATTATTGGATAGATCTGCTTATGTGTGAAGAAAAATAAAGTATAAAAAAACAAAAACAAAAAACAAAAGAGTCATGTGTCCAATCCATGCTCGCAGTGACAGCTGCACCATTTCTGACACCAGACATTTGATTTTTGGCTCGCTCCCCAATTATCCCATGCATGGGATTTGTCTTTTTCACAGCTGCCACACCGAGTTAATGTCTTCACAGAGTAATCTGCCAGAAACTCTCACTGCCAATTTAGACCCTGGGATGTGGAGCACTCCAAGAGAAAGGGAGAGAGATGAGAACAAAGGTGAAGCAAGGACAAAGCCAGGAAAAGAACCGACAGGAGATGCAGGAGAGTGCAGAATATGTACAAGGGGATGGAAATGGAAGGAGAGAATGTGAAGGACCATGTTGCAATGGATGAGAGATGAGGAAAAACTCCAGAGCATAAGATCATATCTGGAATCTTGCTGATGCCTTACAAAAATGAGATAGGCATTTTTATCTGACTTGCAATGACCAAAATATTCAGTTTGAGATTGCAGAAAGTGGAGTTGCACATGGAGGTACAAGCTCATTGCATATGGAGGTCGCTACAGAGGGTCCTAGATAAAATCAAAGGGATCCCAAAGAAGCCAGAGTGGCATAGTGGTTTGAGCACTGGACTACGACTCTGCAGACCAGGGTTCAATTCCCAGCTCACCCATGAAACCTACGAGGTTGATCTTGGGCAAGTGACATGTTCTCAGCCTCAGTAGAAGGCAATGACAAACCTCCTCTGAACAAATCTTGCCAAGAAAACCCCATGATAGTCTTAGAGTCCCCATAGGTCGGAAATGACTTGAAGGCACACAACAGTAACAAAGGCAGACCTATCATGGGGTTTTCTGGGGCCGAGAGAGTGTGACTCACCCAGGATCACCTAGCAGGTTTCCAAGGCCAAGTGGGGAATCCAACCCTGATCTCCACAGTCCTAGTCCTACACTCAAACCATTACACCATGTTGGTTCTCAAGACTAAGATAGGCAGATATTTATTCTTTTCAAGAAATGACCGAATAATTACTACCCTGTACTTATTTTGAAAAATTTACATTATAAACTGTTATGGTGGAAAGTACATCTAATGACAAATGCTTTATTGCACTGTTTTAAGATGTATTTTATATGTTGCCTAATGGTTAGTTGACTATAATAAAGGCTATTGTTATATAGTTTTTTGTGGGGCTTTCAGGCTATGTGGCCATGTTCTAGAAGAATTCCTTTCTGACGTTTCACCAGCATCTGTGGCTGGCATCTTCAGAAGATGCCAGCCACAGATGCTGGTGAAAGGTCAGGAAGGAACTCTTCTAGAACATGGCCACATAGCCTGAAAGCCCCACAAAAAACTATGGATGCCAGCTATGAAAGCTTTCGACTCCACAAAGGCTATTGTTGTTTGTTTGAGTAATGGAAGGCAATGGCCAACCACCTCTGAACAAATCTTGCCAAGAAAACCCCATGATAAGGTCGCCTTAGGTTTGGCATAAGTCGGAAACTACTTGAAAGCATACAACAATAGAAGCAAAGACAATGAAGACATTAAAATAGTTCAAGATTTTCCATACCTTGGCTCAGTCATTAATCAGAATGGTCACCGCACTCAAGATATCAGAAAAAGACTAGGACTTGAAAGGGCAGCTATGAAAAAATCTACACAAGATCCTGAAGTGCAAAGATATATCACTGAATACTGAAGTTATCATGGTCCCATTTCTACGTATGGTTGTGAAGGTCAGAAAGTGCAGAAAGCAGACAAGAAGAAGATCAACTTATTTGAGATGTGGTGCTGAAGGCGAGTTCAATGGATACTGTTGATGACCAAAAAGACCAATAAATAGGTCAGAGAGCAAATCCAGCCTGAACTCTCCCTAGAAGCCAAGATGACTAAACGGACACCGTTGTACTTTGGTCATATCATGAGAAGACAGGACTCCCTAGAAAAGTCAATAATGCTTGGTAAGATGGAAGGTGAGAGCCAGCATGATGTAGTGGTTTCAGTGTTGGACTATGACTCTGGAGAACAGGATTTGAATACTGGCTCTGGCACAACACCCATTGGGTGATCTTGTGTGTGTCACACTGCAGCCTCAGAGGATGGCAATGGCAAACCCCTCTGAGGAAACGTACCAAGAAAACCCCATGATAGGTTCACCTTAGGGTTGCCATAAGTTGGAAATGATTTGAAGGAATACAAGAACAAACAACAACAAGATGGAAGGCAGTGGGAAAAGAGGGAGACCACATCCCAGAGGTATAGCCTCCATCAAGGAAGCCACTGCTGCCCTGAGGCTGGAAGTCCTGAGCAGGGCTCCTGATGGCAGGGGTGCCTTGGAGGTCTCTTATTCATAGGGTCACCATAAATAAAAGTCAACTAGATGGCAGTTAGCAACAACAGCAACAACCTCTGCAATGCTAGACATTTAGGGACTGAAGGAAAATGTCATTTGTGAAGGGCAACATTCTTATTTAAGAGGACAATGCCCTCATTTTGCCCCCCCCCCCCAACATTCACCCCTTGTATTTGCTGTGCAGCATCACAATTCACTAATAAGGGGGCATGTTTACTCAAAAGTAAGTCCTATTGAATTCAGCAAGGTAAACAAATCCACACTTGGCAGGCAATAGGCTGTCTTTGGGGGCAAGAGGTAATTGCATTAATTGAATATGTGATTGCCTGGAGAATTCAGTCCAATCCACTACCTATTCTCTTGAGGCATTTTGAACACCTTGTTAGAAATGAAAACAGGGAATTAGTAGCTAACCTTATAATCACTGTAAGATAGGAGATAGCTTCAAAATTGAAGACTGTCTCAATTTCTACTTAAGACTGGTTCAAAAGGGCGTGGAACACAATACGTAGATATTGCTTAACCAAAAGAAGGCAGAATTGTAGAAATGTATTTACAGAGTGACATAAAATATTTCTGTACATGTTAATAAGCCTGGGGCTTAATTAATCCTTACTAGAACAGACCATTGTGAACTGGTGAGTCAATATATAGGCTGAATAGGTTTACTCTGTGTAAAGAGATCTTGTAGCATGTTTGAGATTTACAACAAAAAAGTTTGTAGCATAAGCTTTCATAAACTTGCTCTATTTCCTAAGACGCATGGCCCAGGAAGTACCAAAGCTTCTGTAGACATGATCTGCTTCCTCAGAGGCATGGAATGAACTGGTGCCCAGGAAGGACCAAAGCTTTTGTAGACTTGGGGGCTAAACAGACTGGCTTGAAGTGTTGGCATTGTGCCATGGCATTTTGATGCCATGCGCCCTGATACCAGCCATCATGCCACATGCCCAGCCGCATGCAGGGAGCATTACAGAGCTCTGTTGGTGTAGCGTTTAGACGCGCTGTGCCAAAGGAGCACCCAAAAGCTGGGGCAGTGGCAAGGGCTCCTTTTTGCCTGTGCTAAAAGGAGAGGCATTTTACAGTTCTTTTTAGCACTGGCAATGTGCCAGATCAGGGCCGTGGTGTGCAAAAATAAATTTATAAATAAATAGCATAAATAAATATGATTTTGCAAGTTATAAGTGATCAGTGAATACTGATCAGCCAACATATAACTAATTCACCCTCATCACATATAACTGATAACAAAGCCTCATCAAAACTAAAAAAAGAAAAGAAAGAATAGTAACTAGTCCCAATAGATCTAGGATATTCTATCTACCAAGAGTTGGGCTGTGTATTCCACCTGAAGAAAATTCAGTAAAAACCATATAATTTCCTTTGTTCCTGCAAAGGCTGCTTACCAGCATGAGGGTCCGGAGAGACTCCACATAGGACTGCTCAGTATCCAAAAGAGTCATGATGACATGTTTCCGCATATCCTGCAAAAAATAAGAGAAAGAAAGGCATTTGAGAAACAATGTAGTACAAAGAGAAAAACAGCTTGTGTATATGTGTGTAGATCACTCCTAAGAGTCAACTTTGGCTGTAAACATGGCAGGAACAAGGAATTCATCAAGCTGATTTGGAAGTCTTGAAGCCTGATTCTTGTTTCCAATCATTAATCATTCCACTACCTGCTCAGATGGGCAAACTGTTTGGCAACTTTAATGTGCATGGCTGTCTTCTTCACAGGTCTGTGAAACACTAAGCTTAACTATGACTTTTTTAAATGTAAGAAATTGCCACCAACATAGTGTCATGTAGAACAGGGGTGGAAAGCCAGTTCCTTTCAGATGTAAAGGGGTCATCGGATGGTGGGAAATTAGTTACTGTCCGGGAAGGCCTGCAGGAAGAGATGCATCTTGGTCGCTTTTTTAAAGCCTTCCAAGGTTGTAATAAGATGCATCTCATCCGGCAGGTTGTTCCACAGCCTGGGAGCAATAGCAGAAAAGGCCCTCTGGGAGGTCTGGGACAATCTAGTTTTTATAGGCTGAAGCAGATTCCTCCCAGAGGACCGAAGGGTACGCGGGGGCTCATATGGGAGGAGGCGGTCTCTAAGATAAGTTGGACCGGAACCATGTAGGGCTTTAAAAGTCAAAGTCAGCACCTTGTACTGTGCCCGGAAACTGATCGGCAGCCAGTGGAGAGATTTAAGCACTGGTGTTATATGCTCTCTCCTCGATGTATCAGTGACTAGCCGGGCTGCCATGTTTCGAACCAGTTGAAGTTTCCAGGTTAGGCACATAGGTAGCCCCATGTAGAGTGCGTTACAGTAATCCAGACGTGAGGTGACCAGCGCATGTACCACAGCCTCCAGGTCCTTCATCTCCAGAAAAGGGCGCAGTTGGCAGATCAACCGAAGTTGATAACAGGCACTTCTGACCACCGCATTCACCTGACACGTCATGCGATGAGTCTAGAAGTACCCCCAGACTGCGAACAGAGTCCTGAGAGGAGAGTGTGACTCCATCCAGGACTGGAAGGTGTATTCCCAGACCTGGTTTTGGGCCAGTGACTGTTAGTACCTCCATTTTGTCAGGATTTAGCCTCAGTCTGTTTTCCCTCATCCAATCCATTACCGCTGCGAGACAGTCATTGAGAGGAGAGACGCCATCTGAGGTCTGGGCAGATGATCTGGTCATGGAGAAGTATATCTGAGTGTCATCAGCGTACTGATGGCACTGAGCTCCATGCTTCCGGATGATCTCACCCAGCGGCTTCATATAAATATTAAATAGCATCGGGGACAGGATGGTGCCCCGAGGGACGCCACAATTTAGCTCGATTTTAGAAGAGCAGCTGTCCCCGAGCCTCACCCTTTGGGACCTGCCAGAGAGAAAGGAACAGAACCACTGGAGAGCAGTGCCTCCGATATCCATCTCTCTCAGCCGGTTCAAAAGGATGGCATGATCTATAGTATCAAAGGCTGCTGAGAGATCCAGGAGCACCAGCAGGGTTACACTACCCCTGTCGATGCTCAGGCGGAGGTCATCTGTCAGAGCAACCATGGCAGTCTCAACTCCATATCCTGCTCGGAAGCTGGTTTGAAATGGATCAAGAAAGTCGGTTTCACCCAAGACAGCTTGGAGTTGTGAGGCGACTGCTCTCTCGATCACCTTGCTTAGAAATGGCAACAAGGAAACTGGCCTGTAGTTGTTCCTGTCCAGGTGATCAAGGGAAGCTTTCTTCAGGAGAGGCTTTACAGCTGCCTCCTTCAGACAGGATGGAAGAGTACCCTCCCTGAGGCATACAAGTAAAGCATACAAGTATATCTCAGCCAACAAAGTAGATGTCTTCCTGGGCATGAACCTATCATTGAGGTTTGCTTAGTGAGAATTGTTCAGAGGGAATTTTGCCTTTGCCTCCTTCTGAGACTGAGAGAGTATGACTTGCCCAAGGTCACCCAGTGGGTTTCCATGGCTGAATGGGGGTTCGAACCATGGTCTACAGAATTATAGTCCAATACTCAAACCACTACACCATGCTGGCCAATAGTTGTGAGTTTTTCCCCAGTTACATTTTTCTTCTGGAACTGGCTGATCCATGGCACATGAGAGAGAGGAAGAGAGGAAGACTGGGGGAACAAAATTTTCTACATCATTATTGGACTAGGATTTTGGAGACCAGGGTGCGATTCCCAGCTCGCTCATGAAAGCCACAGGGTGACCTTGGGCAAATCACATGCTCTGAGCTTCAGGGAAAGGCAACAGCAAGCCTCCTCTGAACAAATCTTGCCAAGAAAATCCCCATATAAATTTGCCCTAGGGTTGCATAAGTCAGAAACAACCTGAAGGCACACAACAACAACAACAACAACATTATGTTTTAATATATTAGAATCTATGTGGAGCTGACTAGAATGATGAGGAGCATCAAAAATTGTACATCAGTGGGCAGGCTCTTCCTCCCATCTGATTGTATCAATGAGTGCTCAGTTCACACTGATACCCTAGCCCTGAAGAACACAGTCCTGCCTCCCTGCCTGTAAAATGGGACCATTAAGGATTCTTAATACTGAGATAGTGAATGAGATAAAGTCTGTAAAGCAATTTGTACACTAACAGTGCCTTAGGTATGACCCACTCATGAGTTTCCCAGTGGTTAAGTGATATATCCAAGGCTAACTGAAGGATTTGTTGCAAATTTGCAATAGTCTGGGAGAAAGTCACTTTGCTGAATTGTCTGTGCATTTGTTCAGTTAAATTTCTAGTACTTTCTCCTCTGCTGTTGGTGATCTGTTTTCCTTCCTTCTGTCTTCTTGTTGGAACAAAAACAGTTTCTGCACTTGTTCTTGCTGCTCTTTTGTCCACAAGGGATGAGACGGCGTAGACAGAATGAAATTATGATCTTTTGTCTTCCTTTCATGCTTGCTTTCCCCTCTTCTGTCAGCCATCTATCCCAAAAGTGTTTGGGCTAGATAGTATTGGGTGAATTCACACTGCAGAATCAAAAGTAGTTTGACACCACTTTAACTGCCACGACTCTACACTACAGAATCCTGGGATTTGTAGTTTGGTGAGGAATGTAGCTTGGAAAGCTCTGGTGCTCCACCAACCTACAAATCTCAGGATTGTGAAGGATAGAGTCATGACAGTTGATGTGGTGTAAAACTTTTAATTTTCCAGCGTGGATACACTCATTGTTTGGTTCCATCAGGGTTAATTACTATATATATACACGCATGCATAAGTCTAGAAATTTAGGTCAAAAAATTGACCCCAAAAACCTGAGTCAACTTATCCATGTGTCAATGTATGTACTGTACCTTAAATCTTATTTAAAAGAAGGAACCATTTCCTGGGGAAAAACAAGAGTATAATATATGAAGCACTAACCCCCTTTACTCTCTCATCCATCCAGTCTTAAGAGTGAACACAAAGAGCTATGTCTGCTGGAATTTTGTAAATTCTTTGACATTGTTTTGCTTTGCTTCATCCTTTAGATCCTTTGCTATATACCCCTAAATTTTACCCTTGACTTATCCACGCATCATAGCAAAATCCATAATTTTGGCCCCAAAACTTGTCCTCGACTTATACATGATAACTTATAGTCGAGTATATATGGTAAGTGACTGACCCTCTGTTGGAAAAGAACTGTTCCAGAATGAACTCCTCTGCTCTCTCTTCCCATCAATTCTTTCATGATAGAAGACATGCCTGAAACATGCCTCCCCCATACTCTTCTTTTTAAGATTAGCTTAGAAAGGATCAGGCCATTGCTATCCAAGAATGTACAGTCCACCGTCTGTATCTACGGATTCTGCATCCACTGATTCAACCATCCAGTGCTTGTAAATATATGTATATCCAGAAAGCAAACCTTGATTTTACCATTTTATCTAAGAGACACCATTTTAATATGCCATTATATAAATAGGACTTGAGCACCCACAATTTTGGTATCCACAGAGGGCACAGCAGGGTGGTTTTATGGAGCAGGTGGGTTTTTAGTCTGTTTTAAACATGAGTATATTTTATGTGCTTTTATATTATATTTTATATTGTGTATTTTATGTGATTTTATATACAGACATTTTAACTGTTTGAATTTTATAATAATTCGAAAGTCCTTATCTGTGAGCTGATTGGGTTCCTCTGAGGAGAAAGGCAGGATATAGATGACATAAATAAATAAAGAAACAAAGAAACAAACCCCATTGGATACCAAGGACCCATTATATTTCCTTAATAAACATTCGCCCTATGGAGGGTGCTGAATTTATTTTTCTGCCTGCAATTTTGTTCTTTCAAATTCACTATCCAAAGATGGGCAGGGTACCTCCATTGTGAACGGCGTAAGGGCTCTAGCAGGCCTTTCATGCCAATAATAGTCTCTCAGGATCCTTCCTTTCTAACTCACCCACCCACCCATCCTCTCATTCCTTTCCTTTCCTTTCCTTTCCACCTCCTCCTTGTTCCCTTTCTGCTTTGGTTTCTTTTCCCAAAGACGCCATGTGTTAATCAAATCTAATTCTCTGCAAAATCAAAACATGCAACTGCAGTCCATTTACAGGGTAAGAGGAGGGCCGTGAAATCAAGACGTCGCCAGACAGGCTCTAAGAACAAACCTTCGAAAAACCAGATCAGATCTTGGGTCAATTCCTGAAGCATAGCTCCCATGGCTCTAGTGCCTTTGTCTTGTCATTCCTGTCCCACTGAGACCCAAACAAAGCCAATGCAAAGGAGGTTTTTAACGTTATACTTGGTATGCTGGTGCTATGGGGTTCGCCTCTTGCTTTGGGGATAGTGAAACACTATGGGAGTGCCTGTATATCTGATAGTCCTGATGAGAAATCTGTACTTAGGACAAGAGGCCACTGTCAGAATAGACCATGGAGACACAGAATGGTTCACAATTGGCAAAGGGATCAGGCAAGGATGCATCCATTCATCCTATTTGTTCAACTTATATGCAAAAAAATATCATATGAAGGGCTTAGGGCTTAGACTTAGAAAAAGGAGGAGTAAAGATACAGTAGAAGGGAAGAACAGCAACAATCTAAGATGCAGGAAGTAGACTGAAGTCTACGAAAGCTCATGCTACCAATTTCTTTCTTTCAGTTAATCTCAAAGGTGCGACAAGATCTCTCTACATACTGATTCTACAGACTAAGATGGCTATATCTTTGAAGATCCTAAAGAGTAAAGATATACAATTGAAGATTCAAGTGAGGATCATCCAAGCCATTGTATTCCCCATGAATGTGAAAGATGGACAGTAGAGAAAGCAGACAGAAAGAAAAGCAACTAATTTGAGATGTGGTGCTGGAGAAAAGTGCTGAGGATACTGTAGATGTCAAAACAAACAAACAAGCAAGCAAGCAAACAAACAAACAAACAGGTTTTAGAACCCCATGATAGGTTCACCTTAAGGTTGCTATAAGTTGGAAATGACTTGAAGGCACACAGCAACAACAACTTGACTTGTCCAGGAACGAAAGAGACAAACTATCAAACAGATGGACTGATTCAATGAAGGTAGCCACAACCCTGAGTTTGCAAGACCCGGACAGTGCTGTTAATAGCAGGCTCATGTGCCTTCAAATTGACATTGATCTGGAGCCACTCAATCCTAGGGTTTTTTGGGAAAGTTTATTCAGAGGAGGTTTGCCATTGCCTTCCTTTGGGTGAACTCAGGCAAGGCACACACTCTCAGCCTCAGAAAAATGGAACAGTGACACAACATCGGATTATATCCTGCCCACCCTAAATGTAAGTTCCTATGATGTCGCCTCTGGTAGTGTGAGTTTATCTTATAGCTCTCTCCACACACCAGCGGCTGCCTTTCCAGGGTTCATAGAATAACAGAATCAGACCCGTCCAACCCCCTTCTGCCATGCAGGAACTCACAACCAAAGCACCCCCAACAGATGGCCATCCAGCCTCTGTTTAAAGACCTCTGTAGCATCTTGTAAAATCTTGGAGAATTACAGAACTGTGTGTTCCCATTACCAGGCTAAAGCATGGAATAATAGAATCAAAGGAGTCCCAGTGAATCATCAGATGGATGTGAATTTAAAAAAAAAACCTTTGGAGAGCCTTATCTATGGCTTTCTGTTTCTGCAAACATCAGAGGATTTTGGGCAGATCTTGAAAAGGTGACCTTTTTGTCAAAGAAACTCTTTGATGCTTGCAAGGGCTTCCAAATAGTTGAATATGCTGTTTCAGGTGGGGTCCCCCTGCCAAACAACACTCCTGCCCAAAACAGATAATAGATTCATATAGACCTACAGTTGGAATAGACCACAAGGGCAATCCAGTCCAACCCCCTGCCATGCAGGAAGACACCATCAAAACACTCCGGACAGATGGCCATCCAGCCTCTGTTTAAAAATCTTCAAAGAAGGAGACTCCCCCACAAGTTATCTCCCAGATGATTGAGAGAGATGAAACATCACTTCTGGTCACCAAGAATGCACCTACAACAGCACAATAACAGCCCTACGGCACTCCAGAAAAGCCAAAAATGTGTTGGGATGGTGTTCCAAGTACCAAAGCATGCCCATCCCCAAATAATAAGTGCACTTGTACAAATGCTGCACCAAGTGATACAAATTCAGGTTGCCCAGACAGCTTGGTTGCATCAACTGGCAACTGGTCTTAGAAATTGTAGAAATTACTGAAGAACAACAACAATAACATTTATTTGCAATGCCCTTTTCATCAAAGAGGGGAACATCAGACATATATAATAAAAAATGATAAAACATAACACTACAAAATGCTAAAATAATACACTAATATACTAAAAAGAACAACAACAACATTTATTTGTAAAGCCCTTTTCATTGAGGGTGGGACATAGACTTGTATAATAAAAAACAAATGATAAAACATACCACTATAAAATGCAAAAATAATATACTAATATACTAAAAAGAAAATCCGCATCAGTTGCACATTGTGCTCATTGGGTATTTTGCCTGATTCATTCTTTTCCACAAGTAAGGCTTTCACCCAGACCATTTTCACATGACAAAATTATAACACTGTTATTCCACTTTGATTGCCATGGTTTCAAATAGTGGAATCCTGGAGTTTGTTGTTTGGGGAGGCACTAAAGTACTTTGGCAGAGATTTCTAAACACTCCTCTCTAAACTGCAAATCCTAAGATTCCATGGGATGGTAACATGTTAAAGTGGAATTATGGTGCTATCACTGTATAGAATAAAAGTGAAATATCATGCTAGCATAGGACCTGGAAATGGTTGTGATGAATACCATGTCCAGCACGGTCCCTAGGGGAATCTGGGAGCTCTAGTCCAATAATGTATCTTCCGCAAGCTCTTCTTCAGGGCTATCTCTCAGTGTCCAACTGCAGGTCCATTCAGGTGAAATGGGTAATGAATCCACTCCCATCTCTTTGGCAGAGTGAATCCACTGCAGGCTTCAGAGAGCTTTAAAGGAGCTGTCCAAGGGACTGAACAAGGTCATCACCACTGACAATTCCTACACAACTTGGATTAAAACCTGGAGTAGATTCACTGTCCCACTGACATGGGAGTCACGAGCCACCACTGAACGTGGATGTGGGTTTTGGCCACTGTGGTGAGAACATACCATGGAAGATGCTCAATATGCTCCTGCAGCTGCTCACAGCAGGGAAAGATCTGGAAGGAAGGACAACGTGTCTTCTGGGTCATTCATTAAAGAAACGTTGCCTGTGCCTGTTTAAAAAGATGGCAATCCATAACTGTTGTCATTGTGTGCCTTCAACTCGCTTCCAACTTATGGTGCCTAAGGCAAACCTATCACAGGCTTTTCTTAGTAATATTTGTTCAGAGGAAGTTTGGCATGGCCTTCCTCTGAGGCTGAGAGTGTGTGACTTGCCTAAGGTCACCCAGTAGGTTTCCGTGGCTGAGCAGGGATTTGAATCCTGGTCCCCAAGCTGCATCTGCACTGCAGAATCATGCATCTTGACACCACTTTAACTACCATGATTCAATGCAACTGAATTCCAGGACTTCTAGTTTGACGAGATATTTAGCCTTCTCTGTCAGAGTGCTCCAGCGCCACAACAAGATACAAATCCCAGGATTTAATAAGATGCAGCCATGACAGTTTGAGAGTGTTATAATTTCTGCTTCTGAACAACTATGAAAAGTGCAGCATCCACCCAGTCTCTCTCCTTCAACTGGCCATTCTCTCTTCCTTTCTATTCTCCAATTTCCCCAAATTTTCTCATTTTCCTTCCCAGTCCACACTCAGCATTCTGTGGTTGGTGACTACGCTCAAATTGTTGCTGGGCTTTTCCTGGATTTATATCTCTAGATGCTTGCTCCTCTATCTATCTATCTATCTATCTATCTATCTATCTATCGGACCACAGGCCAACATCCTCCTCTTATTTCTCCATGGCCTTGTTTTTGCTCCAATCCTGTTGTCACTCACCACACAATTTCTCTATTAGAAGCAGCTATAACAAATTTGGCTTTGCAGTGCAGCACATGGTTCACAAACTGAGGATGCCCAGTATCGGCAGCCTAGAAGTGCAAATAATGATGTTGCCTTGTAACTCCCAGCATCCATCACCCACTGGTTAGGGCTGCTAGGCCTTGCAGTCCAGCAACAAGTCTCGGAGGGCAGCATTAGCCAAAAGGTTCTCATGAACAAAGGCTGGCTTGAATTCCTCTACCTTGATGCAGTGAAGGTCATTCTGTTGGACCATCACTCCCAAAAAACCCCAGCTAGCATGGTCAGTGGATTCTGGGAACTATTGTCAGAGAATTGCAGTTGTTGTTGTGCGCCTTCAAGTGTTTTCCGACTTACGATCCTATGGTGAATCATGGGTTTTTCCTGACAACTTTCTTCAGAGGGGTTTTGCCATTCCCTTCCTCTGAGGCTGAGAGAGTGTGACTAGCCCAAGGTCACGTTTGTACGGCCAAGCTGGGATTTGACCCTTGGTCTCAGGAGTCATAGTCCACAG
The DNA here is from genome assembly GCA_034509955.1 of Urosaurus nigricauda. Taxonomy (NCBI): domain Eukaryota; kingdom Metazoa; phylum Chordata; class Lepidosauria; order Squamata; family Phrynosomatidae; genus Urosaurus; species Urosaurus nigricauda. Next base: position 4,759,089 of record JAOEGL010000003.1, read on the forward strand.
TGCTCAAACCATTATATCACATTGGCCCTCATTGTCAGAGATGCATCTGCACTGAGGAATTAATACAGTTTGGCACTGCTTTAACTGTCATGAATCAATGCTATGGAATTCTAAGATCTGTAGTTTTTGAGAGATATTTAACCTTCTCTGTCAGGTGCCATGACAAACTACAACTCCCAGGATTCCGCAGGATGGAGCCATGACAGTTAAAGCGATGTCGAATTGCATTATTTCTGCAGTGCAGATGAAACCTAAGTTACCAGTTGAGTTGGAAATTTCTAACAAAAAAGGGCAATTATTTAACATTTTATTTTTAACCTAAGACGTTGTATAGGGGTTTAGCTGTTAGACGTGAACACTGTGAAAACAAAGGTTCAAATCCCCACTTGGCCATGGAAACCCACTGGGTGACCCTGGGCAAGTCACACTCTCTCAGCCTTAGAGGAAAGCAATGGCAAATCTCCTTTGAACCACAAACATGAATTGGAAAGAAGGTATTAGGATCCACAGGCAAAAGAAGAAAGAAGTCTTCATGTGCATATTGATGACTGTATTTTTTTTCTTTAAAAGGGTTTTATGAATATCTTGTTTGGTAAAAAGCCCAAGTTATATGGAAAGAGATTTTTTTAGCCACCTCCAGAAATTTATATTGTTGATGTTCTGAAGGTGTAGCCTATGAAGAAGGCCAAACAATAACATAAAAGCTGAAATACGCTGGACTTTTTACAAAACGGAATAGTCATAAAACTTTTTTAAAGAATAAAATACAACCATCAACAAAGACATGAAGACTTGCTTCTTCTTTTCCCTGTGAAACCTCCTCTGAAGAAATCTTACAAGAAAACACGATGATAAGAGTCACCATAGGTAAGAAATTCATTCACAATGACAGATGGATTGACGGATTCACTTAATTCGGGGACTACATTGTGAATTAAGTTATTCATTAATTAACTGAAAGGATCTAATTTGCACTGTAAAATTAATGCAGTTTAACACTGTTTTAACTGCCATGGCTCAATGCTTTAGAATTTTAGGACTTGTAGTTTGTGAGACATTTAGCCCTCCCTGTCAGAGCATTCTGGTACCACAACAAACTACAAATCCTGGGTTTCCATAGGATGAGCCATGGCAGTTAAAGCGGTGTCAAATTGCACAGAATCACAGAACCATAGAATCAAAGAGTTGGAAGAGACCACAAGGGCCATCCAGTCCAACCCATTCTGCCATACAGGAACTCCCAGTCAAAGCATACCCGACAGATGGCCATCCAGCCTCTGCTTAAAGACCTCCAAGGAAGGAGACTCCACTACACTCCGAGGGAGTGTGTTCCACTGTCGAACAGCCCTTACTGTCAGGAAGTTCCTCCTAATGTTGAGGTGGAATCTCTTTTCCTGGAGCTTGCATCCATTGTTCTGCGTCCTGTTCTCTGGAGCAGCAGAAAACAAGCTTGCTCTCTCCTCAATGTGACATCCCTTCAAGTATTTGAACAGGGCTATCATATCACCTCTTAACCTTCTTTTCTCCAGGCTAAACATCCCCAGCTCTCTTAAGTCGTTCCTCATAGGGCATGGTTTCCAGACCCTTCACCATCTTAGTTGCCCTCCTTTGGACACGCTCCAGTTTCTCCACATCTTTTTTGAATTGTGGTGCCCAGAACTGGACACAGTATTCCAGGTGGAGCCTGACCAAAGCAGAATAGAGTGGCACTATTATTTCCCTTGATCTAGACACTAAACTTCTATTGATGCAGCCTAAAATTGCATTGGCCTTTTTAGCTGCCGCATCACACTGTTGACTCATGGTCAACTTGTGGTCTACTTGGACTCCTAGATCCCTTTCACATGTGTTCCTGTTCAGCCAGGTGTCCCCCATCCTATATATGTCCATTATCTGTGCCCTGAGTGCAGGACCTTACATTTGTCTGTGTTGAATTTCATTTTGTTAGCTTTGGCCCAGCTTTCTAGTCTATTCAGGTCATTTTGAATTTTGATCCTGTCCTCTGGAGTATTAGCTACTCATCCTAATTTGGTGTCATCTGCAAATTTGATAAGTAGGCTCTCAATTCTGTCATCCACGTCATTAATAAAGACATTGAACAGCACTGGGCCCAGGACAGAACCCTGTGGGACCCCACTGGTCACTTCTCTCCAGGATGAAAAGGAGCCATTGTTGAGCACCCTTTGAGTTCGGCCAGTCAACCAGTTACAAATCCATGTAACAGTTACCTTGTCTAGCCCACATTTTACAAGCTTGTTTGCAAGAATGTCATGGGGAACCTTGTCAAAGGCCTTACTGAAATTGAGGTATACTATATCCACAGCATTCCCTTCATCCACCAAGCTGGTAACTTTATCAAAAAAAGAGATCAGGTTTGTCTGGCATGACTTATTTCTCTGAAACTCATGTTGACTTTTTGTGATAATTGCATTGGCTTCTAAATGTTCACAGACTCTCTGCTTAATGATCTGCTCCAGAATCTTTCCTGGAATTGATGTCAGACTAACTGGACAATAATTGTTGGGATCCTCTTTTTTTCCCTTTTTGAAGATGGGGACAACGTTTGCCCTCCTCCAGTCTTCTGGGACTTCTCCTGTTCTCCAGGAGTTCTCAAAGATTATTGCCAATGGCTCCGATATTACATTTTCCAGTTCTTTTAATACCCTTGGATGTAGTTCATCTGGTCCTGAAGACTTATATTCATTTAGGTTAACCAGGTATTCCTGTACTATCTCTTTACTTATTCTGTGTTGAAATTCTCCTATTCTGTTCCCTGCCTTTCTCCAGAGCAGATTCAGCCAGTGCTGAAGATCCAACAACATTTTACATTTCCCAGTCAGTTCTTTACCTCAAACCTAGTTCTGAATTTTTGCAAAATTTTCTTTTGCTTTTTTAGATGCTCAGGATTGGGGAATTACAAATGTTGGGTGACAAATTCCAGACCACTCATTTTAGTGCATGAGAACATAAAATGTAATTGTGAAGCTGAAGGCTTTCATGGTCGGCATCCATAGTTTTTTGTGGGTTTTTCTAGAAGAGTTTATTCCTGACATTTCTCCAGCATCTGTGGCTGGCATCTTCAGAGAATGCTGGCATGGAAGAGATGCTGGTGAAACATCAGGAATAAACTCTTCTAGAACATGACCACATAGCCCGAAAAACCCACAAAAAACTATTAAAGTAATTGTTAGATCCCCCCCTTCTAATCTAAATTCAACTGAATTACAGTATTTTTAAAAGTTTATTAGTGGTTAGTTGAATGCAGGGACTCTTTTCTCACTATCTTTCCAAACTCTGGTTGTTATTTGAACACCCAGCTTTTGCAAAGGCTGAAACAGACAAAGTCTAGCAAGATGGACAGTCTAAATCTCTTGCTCAGTGAGCTGTATGAATTTATATTCGGTACTGTCAAATTGGAGTCTTATGATCTGTTTTTCCTCGGTGACTACCTTTGCTAGTCCTCTGTATGGTACAGGAATGAATGCCATTGTTGTTTATCTTTGCAATTAAATCAGAAAGAGCTAGCTCTTAATTGAGTTAGTGACTAATACGGAATCAATTCAACACAAGATTAATCTGTGGCATGAACGGAGGCGGGAGAAGAGATTCACCGCTTCCCCTTTTGGCAGTGATGCTGTGCTCAGTAAATCCATTAAAACCTGGGATGATCAGATGCAACTACATATGATTCAATTTCTCCCCTTCGTCTTTGGGACAACATGCCTTTGGCCAAAACCAGTGGCTAAGTTGCCATCTTTTCTCTTTGCCCTGCTCCTGTGCTTTTACAACAGAAGCTTGGTAGGGAGAAATTAAAAAGGGTGACATTTTTCCTGGCACAAAAAGGAGAAAGGCTGGTAAAAGCTGGAAAACAGACTCAGCTGGGCTACCACACCCAGAATCCCCTAAGCATCCTGGCACATGCCTTTGTCCTGGGATGGGATCCAAAGCAGAGTGGTTGTTGTTCCAATTCTTATATGCCTTCAGGTCATTTCTGATTTATGGCAGGTGATCCACAGGGTTTTCTTGGCAATATTTGTTCAGATGGGGTTTGCCTTTATCTTCCTATTATTATTATCATTATTAATTATGTGGAGAGATTTTGTAGCCCCTTTGAGACTAATTGAAAGAAAGAAATTGGCTGCATGAGCTTTTGTAAACTTCAGTCTACTTCCCCAGATGCATTTGGAGGAAGTAGACTGAAGTCTAGGAAAGCTCATGCTGCCAATTTCTTTCTTTCAGTCAGTCTCAAAGGGGCTACAAAATCTCTCCCCATATTTGATTCTACCAACTAAAATGGCTATAATGCATTATTATTACTATTATTTTTTTTCCCTTATATCCTGCCTTGCTCCCAACATACAGACTCAAACCAGCTAACAGCAAATTAAAAAAACAATACAATTTAAAAACAGTGCAACAACATTAAAATGTATAAATATAAAATTTAGAGGGAAAAATTAAATCTCAGCCTTTGAGGCTGAGAGACTGTGATTCTATGATTCTGTGAGGTGCGAATGGCAGATTTCTGTGGGCCACTGGAGACCTTTGCCAACATGCTAACCTTCACTGCCCCAGGGTTGGAGGCAACCTTGCAGACTCCATGAATGTGTGAACCCTCCTTCCTGGGTCTTCCTCTACCCAAGGTGGTTTCCAGTAATCAAATTAAAATTATATTTTACCAAAGCTAAATTATTTATTATAAATAGCAGTATTTTTATTATGAGAGGCAATGTGGTGTAGTGGTTTGAGTGTTGAACTAGGACACTGGGAGACCAGGCTTCAAGTTCCCACTGAGCCATGGAAACCCACTGGGTGACCTTGGGCATGTCACACTCTCTCAGCCTCAGAGGAAGGCAAAGAAAACCCCAAACCTTGCCAAGAAAACTCTCAATAGGTTCACCAGGGGGTTTCTATAAGTTGGAAATGACTTGAAGACACACAACAACAAAAATTATAACCAAAATGGTAATAAAACATTTTTTATTATATAATTACATATGCCCCTTGTTCCCTAGAACCCTAGCATGTGCAAATCAATTTTTCAAACTGTGAGAACTATGAACGTATTTTCTGGAAACTCCCAACACTTAGTACAGTATAGTCGGCCCTTTATATGCATGGATTCTGCATCCGTGCATTCAATCAACCAACCATGGTGCGAAAATATTCACACAAAATTTTTCCTTGATTTTGCCATTTTATATAAGAGACACCACTTTATTACCCTTTTGTCTACAATGGGACTTTAAAAAAAATCCACCAATTTTGGTATCCACTGAGTTCCTGGAACCAAATCCAGCCAACTGAGAAGCTGACCTCTCGCCTTTCTGTCTTTCCATAGTGAGCAATTCACACCATCTGCTGTGACGTCCCTGATCTCATAAACAATGCTGGGATATCAGTCACAGTCCACAGTGTTGGCTGAGGCTAAAGAACAGGGTGTTTTATTAGCAAGGGGGTGAATCCCATGCTTAAAGCCGCACATGGGAAAGAGAGATGGATTTGAACACAAGCCAAGCGCCTGTTTCCTTCCATCTCAGTACATCTTCCAGTGGGCAACCCTGGTGGAGGCTGAAAGTCTTTATGAAGGAGAGAGGGGATGACACAGGTACGCATCATGCGCAGGATGTTTATAATCATGACCCATTAGTTGGGCACCCCATGAGTTAAAACAATGAGACAATCTAGCTTCTCTGAAGATGCCAGCCACAGATGCTGGTGAAACGTCAGGAATAAACTCTTCTAGAACATAGCCACATAGCCCCCCAAAAAAAACCCTACAAAAATCTAATCCAGCTTTAACTGATAATATCCAGAGGTAACTGTGTTGGCCATATAACAAATCCAGAGACATCAAGAATCCACCAGTGATGCTTTTATTGGACCAACCAAAATGCACAATATACACATTGCAAGCTTTTGAAGCTTTACTGGCTTCTTCATCAGGCAAGGTGTTAAAAAACATGCAGGAGAAAAAAAAATTGAAGCTGTTAAGTCATAAGCCAGCATTTTGCTGCTTTCATTCTTAGTTCAGATGGCATGGAGGGGTATTTCTTGCAGGCTGACACCTCTGGCCATGTGTGGACTGGGAGATTAACATTCATTTGCAACATAAATTTAACATGCATTTGTAACACAAAAAGATACTCAGCTTTAACTGAATCACAAAGAGGCCTCGAGAGTCTGGACACAAGCATGTCAGAAATGAGAAAAGGAGCTGTTGTGGAAAATGGAGAGCATCCCTGGGAAGGTGGCCAGTAGATTATTTTTATCACAATCATGGAAAACTCTCATTTACCAAGTGGTCCATCCAAGCAAATGGTCACACTGTCCCCAAGTTCTCAGACAGACAGAGATCTTTTTCTAGCCTTGTTTCCCAAATTCCTTTCAACGGGAGGTCTATCAACATTGGTCCATCCGGGTCTCCCTATCCCAGCTCAGCCATGTAAACTCACTGGGTGAACCTGGGCAAGTCACACTCTCTCAGGCTAGAGGATGGCAATGGGAAACCCTTTCTGAAGAAACTTGCAAGCATCCCCCATGCTATGGGACCATATGGGTGAACTTGGGCAAGTTAGGGTAGCCATACCCTGGAAATGACTTAAAGGGGCACAACAACAAAAATATCACTTGGCAACAGATTCTTTCCAGTGATTCTTCCAGAATACTGGCTTCAGCTCTGGGTACCAAAATTCAAGAGGGATGTTGACAAGCCAGAGCATGTCCAGAGGAGGGCAACCAAAATGGTGAAGGGTCTGGAAACCATCAAGCCCTGTGAGGAACAATTTGGGGAGCTGGATATGTTTAGCCAGGAGAAGAGAAGGTTAAGAGGTGATATGATAGCCCTATTTAAATATTTGAAGGGGTGTCACATTGAGGAGGGAGCAAGCTTGTTTTCTATTGCTCCAGAGACTAGAACACAGAACAATGGATGCAAGCTCCAGGAAAAGAAATTCCATCTAAATTTTAAGAACTTTCTGATGGTAAGAGCTGTTTGACAGTGAAAGATGCTCCCATGAAGGACATGCTTCTTCTTTGGGGGTTTTCAAACAGAGGCTGGGAGCCATCTATCACAGGGAGGGTTTGCACAGTGTCTTTCTACGTGACCAAAGGTGGTTGGATTGGATGGCTCTTGGGGTCTCTTGAAACTCTATGATTCCATTATTCTAAACATTAGGAAGAACTTCCTGATGGTAAGAGCTGTTCGACACACTGCTTTGGAGAGTGGTGGAATCTCCTTTTGTGGCTGGATGGACATTTGTCAGAGGGAGGGCTTAGATGGTGTCTTCTTCCATGGCAGAAGGGAATTGCACGGGATAGCCCTTGGGTCTCTTCCACTTCTAGGTGCTTCTGATTCTATGAAATCCACTGTAGTTTAACTAGAGATGCCCAGGACTGAACCTAGAACCTTTTGAATGCAGAGCAGATGTACTGAGCTACATCCTCTCCTCCAAGGGTCCAATGCGCTCTTTTCTGTTCCACTTCTATAGCCATCAAGTTCAACAGAAAAAACGACATCACCTGACAGATCTCATACTCTGATTCCAGGATCACCCTGGGTTCCCTTGCCTGGCCTTAAAATTGCCGGAAGCACACAGAGATGACATAGAAGGATACCACGCTGAGCCCAGCTTGCTTTTCACAGCTAGAGATGAAAATGCTTCCTGAGACATGTCTCTATGGAAGGAGATTTCAGCCCAACTGCTGAAGCCTAGCACCCGCTAGAAGAATTACTTAATGATAAATTAAAGGTTTCCAAGGCACACTTACCATGGGGTTAATTGCCTGTAATTACTGGATTAAGTGCATTAAGGAGCACAAATCCTGCGGGAAGCAGCACCACTGTTGTTTTCACTCATTTGAGTCAGCAAAACAGGACTTAAGTCAAGGCGCTTCCTTTAGTCGATGGATCATCCCCAATCTTCCAATCAAAACAAAGATGCAACTTTAAAAATCAGTTCTGTGAAAAGTAATGGCCACAGTTCTGTGGAAAGTTATACAACAGTGTGGGCGACGTGCAGCCTATGGGCCAAATGTGACTTCCCAGGGCCATTTTTGTTGCCCTTAAAGGTCAAATCTTTTTTTCCATCAAAAATGACCACTATCACATGTGGAAAGCATTTTTACTGTATCTGGAGGCCCCTTGGCCCACAGGGAATTTTTTAAAAATTACTATGAATTAATTATCAAAATTTAATATTTTTAAAATTTAATTATTAGCCATTCTGAGCATCTTTGTCGATGAAGAGCAGGACATAAATACCCTAAATAAATAAATAAACATTATTATTTTGCCCTACATGCACTTAGGGATCCAGGAAAGTCCCAAGTAGAGGCTGCTGGGGGCAAAAATATGATTTTAATTTGTTTGAGTGCATGCAATGGGGAGGGTATGTCCCTCCAAGGACTCCTGGGGGGCTAATGTGAGCCCCCTTGCCTCCTGCAGTTGCCCATCCCTGCTCTAAAGATTCCCAGTTTATTCCCTGGTAGAAGACTGCAAACAGAAGCTATTTTTGCAAACCACGTATCATTATCTACTGGCCAGCTGTGAAATTTCCCCATAACCAAAGCCTGAGGCCAGCTGAGAATCCGAACAGAAGGAGGTGGAAAATGGAAACAGATGCCCATTTTCACGAAAATGGGAGGGAGCCAGTGTAGTGTAATGGTTTGAGTGTTGGACTAGGACTCTGGAGGTTTTGAATCCCAGCTCAAGGTGTGTAAGCCACATGGGTGACCTTGGGCAAGGCACATTCTCTCAGTTTCAGAGGATGGCAATGGCAAGCCTCCTCTGAAAAACCTGCCAAGAAAACCTTGTGACAGATTCGCCTTAGGGTTGCCATGAAGGCACCCAGCAACAAAGGGCTTTAGGCCCAGGTTTACTGAAGCTTTCAAACACCATTGCCAAACTAGGCTCAGCACCTTGGAGAGCAACTGTAAAATAATTGGGAGTGGCTCCAGTAAAACCCAGCATAGGACTTTATCACACGGCGGTAAATTGGTTAAATCCTGTGCAGAAACGGGATTTTAAAACCACTTTTGCTGGCTATTTTTCAGATGCATTGGCGCCACTGAGAAATAACGCAACATTAATCCAAATGCAAAGTCAACAAAACACTCCTTTTTACTTTTAGGAAGTTCTTAAAAGTAAAAGGAACAGGTTTTGTTGACTTTCTGTTCGGAGTAATGTCGTCTTATTTCTCAGTGACACAAATGTCATCTGAAAAACTACCCGCCTTTGCAGGTTATTTCCAATTGCTGTTCAGGTTAACCCCAAATGTCATGTGAAAAACAACCAGCTTTTGTGGGGTTTTCCACTTTAAATCAAGTTTCTGCACAGGATCTGTCCCGTGTGATAAATTCCATAGATTCATCACCCTGAATCTTAACCACAGTTTATATTTCATAGTTTCAAAATTACACAATTCTGACAGCTTTTTAAAAGAAAAACCTATTTCTTATTCTCTATAGAGGAAAACTTCCCAAACTGGTAAAGCATAGACCTTTTCTTAAAGAGGACATTTCTCCTTATCTGACACAAGGGGAGCACACATGCCTTTTCCAAGATGGTGGATTCTGCAGCATGAGCTAAATAGAAACATCTATATGCAAAAAAAGAGTAATTGTCCCATCAGTAACTTCCAGAATCCCATCCCCCAGACCATCCCTCCCACCACAGCAAACCCATATAACCTCCGTTTTCCTTTTCAAGGTTCTGGGGTAGGGGATGATATCTCCATTTTCTTCCCATTTCATGTCCCTGTTTTCCTCTGCAGTTCCTCTCAGAACGGCGACAGAAAGTAGTCATTTTGAGATGGTTTGCAGAGGACAAATGAGATGTTGGGGGGGTAGTATGGGGTTCTCTCAGTATGGTGTAGTGGTTTGGGCACTGGGACCACGACTATGGAGATGGAGGGTTCGATTCCCTGCTCAGCCATGGAAACCCACTGGGTTACCTTAAGTGAGTCACACACTCTCAGCTCCAGAAAAACCCATAGTAGGATTGCCTTAAGGTCTCCATAGGTTGAAGGCCCACAACAAGAACAAACGGGACAGTTTCTTGGTCTTTGAGGTGTCTGTGGGTCTTTCAGTGTGGTTTGGGAGGAAAGTGCATATTTTGGGGGCAACATTTTGCGGGGAGGGGGGTTAAGACAGTGGCAGAGGGCTTCAGGGGACAGAAAAGTAGGTTTGAGGGACCACACAGCCCCACTTTGCCCAACTGCCAACCTGGCATCGGATCCATCTGCTACTGCAGGAGACAACTTGGTTTGAACAATCCAGCTTCAAAAGGGTAGCAACGATTGCTGAAGACAGAGTTACTCAGCATCTGTCAAAAGCAATAGCAGTGAGTGATCTTTTTGCTGATGACAAATGTTGCTTTGCCTGACTATTCTGCATTTTAATAATAATGAGGTTTGTGAAAGACAGCCATTCCAGGAGTCCTGATATAAATACACATTTTTCCTGGAACTCCATTAAGCCAAAGCAAATGCCACAAAGCAAGTGACCTCTTTTTTCTTTGTCTCATGGAGAGGAGAGGCTTCCTCCTATGCTAGTGTGGTCTCATCTGATACAACACAACCTCAGTTTTCCCACAAAAGTCAACACAGAGCTTGGAAAAGGTACTTTTTGGGACTTCAGCGCTCATTCTCCCCCAGCCAGTGAGACCACAAACCATACTCATCAGGGGATTCTGGGAACTGAAGTTCAAACAAGGATTTCTGAGCTCAGCTTAGTGGGAATTGCTGGGACTTTGTGATCCTCTCTCTTTTCTTTCAAATCCATTTCTGAAATACATCCACTCCTCTTTTCTGTGAAGCTGCTGATCTGTGGATTCTCCTTAAGCCAGTACAGGATAAAGTCCCCCTTATTCCAAAATCCAAAATATTCCAAAAAACAAAACTTTTTTTCATGGGTGGCTGAGATGGTGACACCTTGCTTTCTGATATGTCAGTGTACACAAACTTTCTTGCATGTCCAAAACTATTAAAAATATTGAGTATAAAATTATGTGTATGTGTATAAGGCTATGTGTATAAGGTGTATACAAAATATAAAATAATTGTGTGTTTAGACATGGGTCCCATCTCCAATATACCTCATTATGTACGTATATGGCAATACAGGGATTCCAAAATCTCCCCAAAAATAAAAAATATAATATAAAATACCAAACACTTCTGGTCCCAAGCATTTTGGGATGCTCTGGGCTGGGGATCCTGGGAGCTAAAATCCAAAAAAACATATATGGACCCAAAGTTGGGAACCAGAGCTAACCGGGTTGGAATACAAGGATTTATTTATTTTTTACTAGCAAGGATGATGATAGCATTCCTGAACTTACTTGAATTCCCTGTTATTTTTGAGCAAACCTAGATCCCTCATATCAACTGCAGAGAAAATATAAAATTATGAACATTCCCTGTTATATTTTGCAGTGACTTGGTTTTCAAAGGGCAATTAAGACCTACTGGCTTTGCAAAAGACCTGCTCCTGGTAGAAATGGAAATTGCTAAAATAGGTTTTATTGATATGTATCAACACAGCAACCTGCATTTTTGGTTTCTATTTAGGGACATATTTCTGGAAATCAAAACTCCTGGAAAATCCATACAGACACTCCTGGATCAACCCAAAATTGCTTGCATTTTGAGAAGCGCAGAGTTACATACTGTCAAGATGAGAACTTGTATTATCAATACATTGTCTCTATTTTTGTTTCTATATGCTTCTACCCAGGACTAACTGGCACAGTTTCAGCAAGGGGGCTGCATCCAGATTTTTTTTAGATTGTACACCAAGAAGCGTCTGTCCTTTGTATTTTTTCACACTGGCAATTTCCAGAATTCCCTAGTCAACATGGCCACTGGCCATTCTGATTGATGAATTTTGGGGCTTGCATTCCAAAGCAAGAATTTTAACAAGCTGTAGCCTGCATTTTTCCCAGCGTGAAAAATGGTATTTCCTGGCATCGTGAAGGTGAACAGTGGACGATAAGAACCCTGGACTACAGTAGGAGTATTTTAGCTCAGATAGTTTTGGTGTAGTGGTTTGAACGTTGAACTACGGCACTGGAGACCAGGGTTCAAATCGTAGTTTGGCCATGGAAACCCACTGGGTGACCTTGGCCAAGTCACATGCTCTCAGCCTCAGAGGATGGCAATGGCAACTGCCCTCTAAAGAAACTTGCCAAGAAAACTCCTTGACAGGTTCTCCTTAGGGTCGCCATAAATCAGAACCAACTTGAAAGCACACAAACACAATAACCACACATATTTAAATTGCTTTCCCTCTTCGGGTTGGTTTGATGCTCTGATTATATTCTCTTTTTCAAAAAAAAAAAAAATTGTGGCTTTTGGAACTTTGGCTTTTTTTCTAAACAGCATGCTTGCATTATTCTTAACCTGTTTTGGGAACTGACATTTTTGGTAAGCATCATGAAAGCTGCAAACCAACCAGGAAACAAATCTCAAACAAGGTTTTCAGAGTTGTAGGGGCTTTGCCTCATTCCACCGCCCTTTTGAATCAAATGCCCACTTCATCTCCATCCGTAGAGGTTGCAGAAACGTGGTTCATTATTCCTCGAAATGTTTATTACTCCTCTCTTTGTCAAAAGCCTCTCCTATTTGTTGCAACAACAGGATGGCAGCAAAAGGCCATGGGCTAATTACATGTTATGAGAAAGACCTGGTCCCTTGTGGCAATGCCCTGATCTGATCTACTGCTCTCACGCCCACATTGACCTCACACGCAAATGATGAATACAGACCACGATAATGGTAGCTCCAGAAAAACAGATTTGTGGAGGAGAGGGGCTGTGAAGAGATAGCAAAGAAGTCCAGTGAGTGTAATAGACCACAGGCTAAACATGAGTTAGCCGTGGGATGAGAGCATGGGACTTGCCCAAGGTCACCCAATCAGTTTCATGGTTGAGTAGAGAATTGAACCCTGGTCTCCAGAGCCATAGTCCAATGCTCAAACCACTACGCCATGCTGGCTGCCAGGGAAATAGTAGCTCCACTCTGTTCTGCTTTGGTCAGACCACACCTGCCATACTGTGTCTAGTTATTATTATATGGAGTTTTACAAATAAAATAATAAAGCAGTTCCTTGCACTAGTGATAACAATTTTATTAAGATATGACAAAAAAGAAAAGGGGATGGCAATGTTGTCCAGTAGATAACTGTTTCTTTCTCTCTCCCTCTGATGCCCTAGGAAATGGCAGTTGGGATGGAGGGAGGGCCTTTAATCTCCTGCTGGCCCTTGGCATGATGGAACCGTGCCAGCTTCCTCTCTTCCTCTTAAGGCAAGTCAGTAGCAGTTTGGATGGAGGGAAGGGCTGTCATCTCCTGCTGGGTGTTGGTACGATGCAGCTGTGCAAGCTTCCTCTTTCCTTCCAATGCCAGGGCAGTGGCAGTTGAGATGGAGGGAAGGGCTGTCCTCTCCTGCTGGTCTCGGTACAATGGAGCTGTGCCAGCTCCCTTGCTCCCTCCGATGCCAGGGCAGTGGCAGTTGAGATGTAGGGAAGGGCTTTCATATCCTGCTGGTCGTTGGTACGAGGGAGCTGTTCCACCTTCCTCGCTCGCTCCCATGCCAGGGCAGTGGCAGTTGAGATGGAGGGAAGGGTTGTTGTGTCTTGGTACGATGGAGCTGTGCCAGCTTCCTCGCTCCCTCCGATGCCAGGGCAGTGGCAGTTGAGATGGAGGGAAGGGTTGTCATCTCCTGTTGTGTCTTGGTACGATGGAGCTGTGCCAGCTTCCTCGTTCTCTCTGATGCCAGGGCAGTGGCAGTTGAGATGGAGGGAAGGGTTGTCCTCTCCTGCTGGGTCTCAGTACGATAGAGCTGTGCAAGCTTCCTCTTTCCTTCCGATGCCAGGGCAGTGGCAGTTGAGATGGAGGGTTGTCTTCTCCTGTTGGGTCTCGATACAATGGAGCTGTGCCAGCTCCCTTGCTCCCTCGGATGCCAGGGCAGTGGCAGTTGAGATGGAGGGTAGGGCTGTCATCTCCTGCTGGTTGTTGGTACAATGGAGCTGTGCCACCTTCCTCGCTCGCTCCGATGCCAGAGCAGTGGCAGTTGAGATTGAAGAAAAGGCTGGCATCTCCTGATGGGTCTTGGTACGATGGAGCTGTGCCAGCTCCCTCGCTCTCTCTGATGCCAGGGCAGTGGCAGTTGAGATGGAGGGAAGAGCTGTACTCTCCTGTGCCAGCTTCCTCGCTCGCTCCGATGCCAGGGCAGTGGCAGTTAAGATGGAGACAAAGGCTGTCATCTCCTGCTGGGTCTTGGTACGATGGAGATGTGCCAGCTTCCTCTTTCCTTCCGATGCCAGGGCAGTGGCAGTTGGGATGGAATGAAGGGCTGTCATCTCCTGCTGGGTGCTGGTACAATGCAGCTGTGCCAGCATCTTATCTTCCTCCAATGCCTTCCTCCAATCCCTGTTCAAGAAGGATTTCAAGAAAAGGGAAGATGGCCAAAGCTCTAGAAGCCAAGCCTTATGAGGAACAACTGAGGGAGCTGGGTATGGTTAGCTTAGAGAAAAGGAGATGGAGAACATGATCGCCATCTCCAAATATTTGAAGGGATGTCATGTAGGAGATGGAATAAGCTTGTTTTCTGCTGCTCCAGAGACTAGGAGACAAATCAATGGATTCAAATTGCAAGGGGAAAAAAAATCCCACCTTCACTGGAAGTCTTCATAGAGAGGATAGATGGCCATCTCCCTTGAATACTTAGAATAAGTGCTTCTTCCATGAAACTATCACAGTTTGGTGAGAAAAATTAAAGAATGTAAATATTTAAATTAATCTGTAACTATTTAGTTTTAATGGTTTGTTGGCTGACAGTTCTTTAGAACTTGTGCAGATATCTGTTGTCAAAGACTATATTTCCCAGAATCCTGTGCACCTTTTCTGCTACAATTTCAGCCCTCAGGTCTATCTTCTATGGCACTGTGTGTGCATTTGTGTGTGTGTATTCTCCCACGCTATAAAATGGTGGTTTGTGGGCATGCAGCGCATGAATCGGTGGGATGTCATCTCTCAGATTTGGCAAGCATAAAAAGTATAAATATAAATATAAACGTGGCAAAAGATTTTAGAGCTCACTAGAACAGCTGGTATAGAAAAGGTACAGTCCAATTTACTGTCCAATTTACTGCCCTTCAGACAGTGCATGAACACTACTAGAAAAGCAGATTTCTATTTTTTAAAATGCTAAATAATGCAGGAACCTTCTGAAACCTGTTTGAAAGGTGAATTGCTCCTTCTGGAGATTGCCAGGAAAAGCAATTCATCCCTTTCTTAGAAGCCAAAAAGGGGAAGGACTGGAGAGGCCTTCAAGGGCCATGTGCCACACCAGGGCCGTTTTTGCCGACCCCTGCAGAACAAAATATATTCTGGGGCAGCTGCATTGACCATGCAGCAAAATACAACAAAATCCAAAATCAACAAGCAGTGATACCTTTAGTGGGTATGTTTTAGAGATGGCCTTGCATAATGGATCTACTCTCTTTCTTTTTCAGGCAGAACCTAAGGAAGGAAACAGGGATCCCCTCTTGCAAGATCCCAATGCTTTCTTGTTTGTAGTAAGGAACATTTTTTCTCAGCTTTTGGGAATACATCATACGTTGGACTAGTAATTGTTGTATGCCTTCAAGTCGTTATGGAGATCGCAAGAAAGGGTTTTCTTGGCAAGAGTTGTTCAGAGGGGTTTGCTTTTGTCGTCCTCTGAGGCTGAGAGAGTGTGACTTGCCTCAAGGCAACCTAGAGGGTTTCCATGGCTGGGAATCATGGACCAGGTTCCTGGTCCAACATTTAAACCACTACACTGTGCTGGCACTGGAGTAGACAATGACCATAAAACTAACAGTCAGGGACTGAGAAGGGGTTTTTTTGGAAAGGGGGCTCAGGAAAATCTTGGCGGAACAGAAAGAATAATAGTGGATAGTCCTGATGACCCTTAAATGGATCTTCCATTTACTGTGGCAGTGTAGCTGTCACTGAGTTCCAGGTGAGGGAATTTTGCTCATGAACGGAGAGTCAACATGCTGGGTGAGAGGAACATTTAGGCCTAGATCCAATTTGCAGGGTGCATCTACAATGTAGAAATAATGCAGCTTGACACCACTTTGTCTGCTATGGCTCCATACTATAGAATCCTGGGATTTGTAGTTTGGTGACGCACCAGCACTCTTTGGCAGAGAAGGCTAACAGCCTTGTAAAACTACAAATCCTGGGATTAATTTCGTAGGATGGTGCTACAGCACTTAAAGTGGTGTCAAACTGCATTATTTCTACAGTGGGTTTACATCAGAATGGACATACCATCCAGCAACTGATTCAGTAGGTGGACAACCAGGGAGCTACCAACATTGGTAGGAATTGCCCAGATCTTTTCAGAATTTAGAAAAGCTGCCTTTTTCGATTGCAACTAACAGAATCCCTTTAAAGGGTTGTTCTGGCTTGTGATGGATCTTTCCCCACCTCCTCAGCTGCAGGATAGTGATGTGAATTGTGTACTACCTGCCTCTGTGTTTGTCTGAGAATGGCAAAATCAAGGCTTGCTTATAGGAACTGATATATTCTAAAAATATTTTCAAGGTGTCGATGCTTTAATATGTGGCTAAAAAAATTCATGGATAAGGAGGGCCAACTGTAATTCCAATTCATTTAATAGAACTCCCCCCCCCCCCCGGTTTGTTGTTGATGTGTGCCTCCAAATGATTTTTGATTTATAGAGACCCTAAGGTGAACCTATCATAGGGTTTTCTTGGCAGGTTTCTTCAGGGGAAGTTTGCCATTGCCATCCTGTGAGGCTAAGAGTGTGACTTGCCCAAGGTCACGGAGTGGGTTTTCATGCTTGAGAGGGGAATCGAACCCTGATCTCCAGAGTTGGTAGTCCAACATTCAAACCACTATACCATGCTGGCTCTGCATGCATTTTTATGGCTAAACTGTTAATGTGGAATATGTCAATACCCCCAGATTTACACTTTCATCCATGGATTTCAGTCTCTCTGTGTATAGTTTAAATCCAGATTCCACAGGGAAAGAGCAGCTAGCTAGTTTGGGCGGACAGCAACATATTGAGGATCGAACTGAAAGAAATCTCCAGCTATGACCACAAAAAGAACAGCAGTGAGGAAGTCTGCAAAGATGCACAAAGAAGCTGCTGTGAGGTGGGAACCATGATCATTCTCTTACCTGTTGCAAGACATTAGGAGTGAGTGGACTTTTTCTATGGCTGGAGAGCCACTTCAGGGGTTGTGAAGCCCTTCAAGCCCCCCTGAGGCTAGTAAAGGGTGAGGCAGAGATGCTCACACCCATTTGCTCACATATACAACCCCATTTTGACACAGAGTCATAGAATAACAGAAGAGACCACAAGGGCCATCCAGTCCAACCCCCTGCCATGCCCCTCCAACTGCAGGAAGATCAGGCCAAATGGCCTTTGTTGTTGTTGTTGAATGCCTTCAAGTAGTTTCCAACTTATGGCAATCCTAAGACGGACCTATTGTGGGGTTTTCTTGGCACGTTTCTGCAGAGTGGGTTTGCCAAGGCCATCCTCTGAGGCTGAGAGAATGTGACTTTCAAAAGGTCACCCCGTGGGTTTCATCGCTAAGCCAGAATTTGAACCCTGGTCTACACGAATTCTAGTCCAGTGCTTAAACCACAACACCACACTGGCCCCTAGGCCTACTTGGATCTAATCTACACTGCAGAAATAATGCAGTTTGACACCACTTTAACTTCCATGGCTCAATGTGGTGGAATTCTGAAATTCATAGTGTTGTGAGGGATTTAGCCTTTTCTATCAGAGCACTCTGGTGGCCCACCAAACTACGAATCTTGGAATTCTATAGCATAGAGCCATGGCAAGTTCCTCCTGGAACTTAAAACCATAAGATCTCATCCTACCCTTTTGGGTAGCAGAGAACAAACCTGCCCATTCCCTGAAGCCCTTGAGTTATTTAACGTGGGGAATGCTGTCATGCCTCCATATTTTCTTCGCCAAGCTGAATATGCCCTCTCTAAATATGTTTTGTTCTCCATACTTCTTATCATCTTTGTTGCCCTCTTCCAAACTACATTTTTCCTAAAATGAGCTATCCTATCCAGAACTGACCAAAGTTCTGGATAAAATCCACTGGCTAAGTGTACACAGTCCACTGACTAAAGCACAAAGGATGTTTTGAAAAAAGAGAGGTATTGATGGATTAGTCCAATGGTCCATCGAATCATAGAATCCTAGAGTTGTAAGAGACCCTCAAGGGTCATCCAACCCAACCCCTTCAGCAATTCAAGAAGACCCAACCCAAGCACCCCCAACAGATGGCCAACCAGCCTGAACTAAAGATTTCTCTAATGACCGACAAGACGTTGATGGGAACCGGCCTGCCAAGCTCACCCCAAATGCACACTGTTTCCTCTTTTGTAACTGATAGTGAGAGGAATGAAGTTAATTCTACTCCAGCTCTTGCATGGAAGACCCACTGATGGGTTGGTCCAGCTAGATGTCTTATTTATCTCTATTTAATTCTAGTTAATTAGAATTTAATTCTAATGCTAATTTACACTACTCAGTGCAGTTCAAGTAAGAATGCTTTAAAATCCTGGCCATGGGTCATGCCCACCACCAGCAAAGCTAAAATTAATTCATCCCTGGCTTGTCCTTTCTGGAATCCCTGGCAAAAGACCAAGGCCTGAGTCAGCCTAGGGAAAATGGAGCCCTGAAAAGAAATCCCTTCTGGGCTTGTCAGAAATCAGAAATTCCTAGCAGCCAGAATAATTTAAAATAAATAAATAAATCAGTTCAGGCAACTCCCTCAACAGGAATCTCCGTGCCTTGCTTATTCCCCCTTCGGTGTAGTAGTTGGTAATATCTGAAAACCATGCAAATATGCTGCCAAGAATTTCATACAGCAAATCCCCCATTATTTCAGCATCCAACCCAATACAGTATTGCAACAGTCCAGACCAAGGCAGCAACAGATTGCAACAAGATGACTCCCTGGACAAGATAAATTGAAAGTACGATGGATTTGGAAAGAATAGTGAAGGGCGAGGTTCTCCTCTTCCTCCTTCTTAGGAATACTGTATTTTATAGGCGGAACAGAGATCATTTTAACAGGTTGTGATAAAACAAAGGTATGGCTGATAAATCAGATTAAATTATTTGGGAAAGCAGAGGGATTTTGCATATGTGCCCTTATAGGCCACCAATGTGTAAATCTGAATCTAGCAAAGCAAGATCCATTTGTAGATGAATTCAAATGAAATTATCTTCACACAAATTTCCTGCAGTTTTTTTTAAAGCAATTCTCCTGCTCCAAAGAATTGAAAGAAGACAATGGAGCTTTATATTTTGGAGGTGGTGGGTACTGAATCTGCTCTGGGCCCTAGTCCAAACTTTAAAGGGACTGCTCCAGATTGCTGGAGGCACTTTGGAAGGAGAGAGCAGTTCAGCACCTTGAACAGCTCCTTGGACGATCAGACAAAAAAATGTAGCTGATTTCACTACCCCTCTGCGATGGCAGCTACCAGCCTCCATTGCAAAGAGAAATGCCAGGAAACTGCCCCCTTAATCTCGGGGGATCCCAACAGGTGGGCACCTGTAGCTGTGTGCCACAGCAACGCCTCCTCTTGACAGGCTGCCAGCCACATTCTGTGTCAGAAAAAACAACATCGACACCTTCTCTTTTGGCCTGACCCACCCACTCCCTCTATTTCACCATGGCATGTCCCCCCCCCCCATCTCAATTTGTGGCAGGAAAATGGCTGCTGTTTCCTTGGCATGACAACAATTCCACCCTTTTCAGCTACAAAAGCCCCCTGTCTCCCCTGCTAACACGGCTTTCTCAGAAAAACACACGGAACAGCCTGCCCGGGCACATGTTCACCCATGTGGGGTGCCCGTGTGCCAATGGCGCACAGAAATGGCCACTACTTTTGGAAAATGCTCCTCATGGTGTCATGTATTGTCATCCTCCAAGAATGCCACCCACCATTCCTCCAAAACAGATCCGGAACCATCTCCCCCCCTCCGCTTTCCTTCCCTCTGGTCCACCTTCCTTCCAAAACCCAAACCACCCCCGTGCCACATCACCTCGGTGGTGCCATTCCGGGTGGGGCTGCTGCTACTTTTCTCCTGGGTCTCCTCGGTGGACCCCCCGGCCAAGGATGGGGGGCTCAGGGTATTATCAGCAGCATCCCCAAGTTCTCGCATGTCTTCCAATGCGATGGTGAACTGGGCAAGTGTCCTGACCATTTGCAGCATGCGGTTCCTGGGGAGTGGAGAGATGCCCGTCCGAGAACGGCACCGATTCACCAAAGAAAAAATTCAAATAGAACAAAAAAGCTCTCTCTGTCTCTGCCTACACAATGAAAAGAGAAAAAATATATACATATATATTCCTGGAGGGATATGGATAGATCCTCCTTCCTCTGTCGCCTTTCTCTCGTGCTATTGTCCTTCAGCGCCTCTCCTGGTATTTTCAGCTTTTCTTTCCAGATATATAAGCGAGAGGGCAATTATTCCCTAGCAGGTGTAACAGCCTCTTTGCATCACGGTGGCTGTTATTCTGAAGCATAAAGCAGGCAAGAGCAATCGTCGCCGGAGCACAAGGAAAAGGAATCGAGATGGAGGCTGTGCATTGTCGTGGAAACGACTAAGGCACATATGCACACAGCGAGCACAAGCGCACAACGTGCCCCCCCCCCCCAAGCACCTGCTTCTGGAACCAGATTTAAAGCCAGGCCCTGGAAAATTCACAGCATGGAGAGGGAAGGAGGAATGATTTCTGGCAGAGCTGAAATTGCATCCCAAACATAATTTTATTATAGGCTAATAGGAAGAAAAGCAACTCATTCGAGATGTGGTGCTGGAGGAGAGTTCCACAGATACTGTGGATTGCTAAAAAGACAAATAAATGCGTCCTCAAGGAAATCAAGCCTGAACTGTCTCTAGAAGCCAAGACAATTAAATTAAGACGGTCATACTTTGGACATACTGTACTATAAGAAAACATGGAATTATCTAATCACAAAGTTGGAATAGAACTCAAGAGCAATCCAGCCTAAGTCCAACTTCAACAATGTAGGAATACACCATCAAATCATCCCCAACATCCAGTCTTTGCTTAAAAGCCTCCAAAGAAGGAGACTCAGCCACCCTCTGAAGCACCATCTTTCTCCGTCAAACATCTCTTATCCTCAGGAAATTCTTTCTAACATTTAGGTGGAATCTCCTTTCCTGCAGTTTGCATCCATTGCTCTGGGCCTAATCTTAGAACAGCAAGAAACAAGCTTGCTCCCTCCTTAATATGACATCCTATCAAGTATTAAACATGATTATCGTGTCCCCTCTTAAATTTCTCTTCTGCAGGCTAAAGGTATCCAGCTCCCTAAGAAAATCATCATAAGGCTTTAGGGTTTCCAGGCCTTTTGCCATTTTGGTTACCTCCTCTGGACACGCTCCAGCTCATCCACGTCCTTCTTGAATTGTGATGCCCAAAACCGGACCCAATATTCCATGTGAGGACTGACCAAAGCAGAATATATTGGTACTAGTACTTCCCTCGACCTAGACTCACTAGGAAAGACAATATGGTTTTGCAGAGTGAAAGGCTGTAGGAAAAGAGGCAGACTGCATTCCAGATAGATGGACTCAATCAAGGAAGCCATGCTTGCCTTCTGCAAGACTTGAGCAGGACATCTATCTGCCTACCACCTGGTACATAGAGATAGACAGTCTCTCTCTAACATTTGAATTGCAACTCTCAGAATCTCTCAGTCAACCTGAGGCTACATCTGAGGAATCTATGAGTTATAGCCCTCAAACTGTTATTTTTCCAAGTCCTGGCTGACAGCCACAGAGACAGGTTCTTCTATTAATTTGTCTAGACCTAGAGTGGAAATTAGGTGGCCCTTCAGATTTGGTTGAAGTGTTGTTCCCATCTCTACTCTGGCTATAGATGGTAGGCTTTGCAGTCTAACAACATCCAACAATCTGCACCAACTCCACTCTAGACTTTTTTAAAAAGCTCTCTTATGTGGGGTGACTATGTCCTCAACTTGTAGTAATGAAAGTCACAAGAGATGATTCACACACCTCAAGTGACAGAAGTCTTAATAATGATATTTATTTCTTACCCGCCCCTCTGAGTGAGCAATCGGGGCGAGGTACAACATGTTAAAAACATATACAGTTAAATTCCTTCAAACATACCCACCTCCCTCCCCTTAAAACAGTATTAAACTAATCATAATTAAAAGAATCAAGAAGCCAAATGTTTGGGACTACAAATGCATCCCAAATGTATTTAGGGGTTGATATTTCAAGGATTTCACATGCAGAAACTGATTCTGGAAATTGTTTTGTACTAAATCAAGGGTATAAAGTATGCCTCATAAGCCACATGCTCTCCCAGGGCTCCTTGGCACTTTAAATACTTTTTAAAAAAATCCCATAATTTTCTCATTAGGGGATAGGGGGAAATTTCACCACATTTTAGCTCCATCAGATCATTTTAAGCCCATCGGAAGCCTTATTTTCAACAGAAGTGACCCAGAAGTTTGTTTTTCCAACTTCTTGTTGAAAAAAAGGCCTTTCCTGGGCCTATAATAGTTGATAGAGATTGGCTGCATCTGCACTACAGAAATAATCCAGTTTGACACCACTTGAACTGCCATGGCTCAATGCTATGAAATTCTGGGAACTGTAGTTTGTTGTGGAATCAGAGTTCTCTGACAGAGAAGGTTAAATGTCTCACAAAACTACAATTCCCAGAAATCCACAGCATTGAGCCATTGAATTTCAAGTGGTGTCAAACTGGATTCTTTCTGTGGTGTGGATGCATCCGTTGAAAACACGCAGAAATTTGGGAGCAATATTTATAAAAAAAAATTTCAAGATTGGTGGGATGGCCTTCCAAGGTTCCCCTTGGGGACCAATGCAGACCCTGGTTCCCCCTACCTTTTTGTCTTTACCTGTCAGTGCTAATAATGGTGCAGCATTACAATATTTGGGCTGTCGAGGAAGCATAGTGTTCTTTTTTTTAGGTGGCACTGAGTAGATGTGCAGTGACATTCAAGTTTGCTTTTTGCTTTGTATAAAGATGGAACGTGTTGGAAATGGAACCTCCTTGACCAGCGATCTTTAAATTCAAGGATGACAGATGCTACTGAACTGAACTCCCTAATTGCCTCCAAAGGGATCTGGAATCAAAGTCAGAGGATGCAAGCCGTGAAAATATTAATGCAGTAAACTATAAACTGTCTAATATTATAAAACTTTAGGCCTCAGAAAAGAGCTGCAGAACAGG